>CM024622.1:10225590-10889396 GCA_014182585.1 Eucalyptus coolabah
GGGTAGAGACTCGAGAGCCATTAATAACATGTGGGCCGAAAGTTAAAGAAAGAAGCAAGAAAATGAGTACCCTCCAGAAGCAAGAAAATGAGTACCCTCCAGTTAAATTGTTTAGTTTTCTTTAGTTCATAAGTTAATAAAAATCAAATTGTTGATGTGCTTGCGAAAAAAAAAGAAAGCAAAATTTCTTAGAGCTTAGAAATAAGCTTATAAAATCAAATACATCTCATGTGCAAATCTAAAATACATACAATGAATCCATCTTATTAGATAAACGCATAGTCCTGAGCTCTTTCAATGTGTGGTTGACATTTGGTGTTCTTCATGAGTGACATCTTTCTTTACTTTCTCTAGAAAAATTTCCTTTTATTGTTTCATTTTACTTGAACTAAAAATTTTCCATCTTAATTTAAGAGGTATACGATTACTTTCAATATCACGAAAGTCCCTCATTCTCATGATGATCGAGTATAATTATATCAGTCGACTCCATTCACTAGACAATGCCAAGAAGGCATCACCCAGCGCTTTGTCGAGTTTGGAATTCTTGTCAAAATTACATATCAAATGGTGCGGTCAGTTGACAGAAATCAAGGGTTTGAAAGGGCTAAAATCCTTAGCAAAACTAAAAGAATCTGCATGCAAGAAATTGTCCGACATCAACGACCTCGAACCCCTAAAGTCTTTGAGACATTTGGAGTTGTGTGATTTCGAGTCAAATGCTCTATTAGTGATTAATGATCTATTTCAACTTCAAGATCTTGACAGATTTGAAAACCTTGGTGGAGCTGCTTTTCTATAGGTGCCAGCCCCTTAAAAGATCAGACCTTTCGCAATTAAACACATCTGAAGATTTTAAGAGTTGAAAAACACCACAATCTAGTCGAAATTAGAGGCGTCAAGGGAGATTTGGTCCCCTATGGAGGCCTTCCTAGGGGGGCCTTCCTATGCCTCCATCCATAGTTGGTCTAAAGATGTCTATCGCAGGATTAAATACGCGGTACAAGACGACCGACATTTTTTTTCCTATTAAATGGAGGGCAACAAATACTTAGCGCATGCTTACTCTTATTTAAGACAAAGAAAGTGGAAATTTGAAGGGCCCATGTGCATGTCTCCCGCGCCCATTTTTCTCTCCATGCGCATGCATGCCCACAAAAATAGGCAGGCGCCTTGCGAGAAAAATATTGTGCAGGCCCGGCCTCTCCACGTAATCATGGGCCGGCCCATCCACGTGGCGTCATGTGTCGTCCAATCATGGTCCCATTTCTCTCTCCATCTCGAGTCCTCTCTTCATCAAAGGGTTAATTCCAAAACGAGAACTTTAGGTCGATGGACAATCTGCTAAACTTTTTTGTCTCATGAAAAAGCATAAATTTTAGGTCGAGGACAAATCTGGCGGCTTTTTTGCATCTCGTAAAAAAGCACAAACTTTAGATTAAATGACAATTTCGGCCCCATTTTTGTTTTGTCTCATAAAAAATAACAAACTTTCACTCCTATTCAAAATCTAACATTTACCATTAACTTTCTATTTGAAGTTAACCTTATTTCAAGAGAAAAGGTTCTAGCTGTGAGGTTGGTGGATCTCATCCATGGTTTTTCTTGACAGGCAGTGATCTATAGTTTCATATTACGACAAAACAATAAAATCTAGCGAGAGAAATTCAATCAAGAGATTTTTTTTCTTGCTAGTAAAGTATAGGAAATGGCATAGTTTCACTGTTATTCTTCAAGCTATGGCTCAAACAAGAAGAAAATGAATGGTGTTAGCCAACAAGTGCACATGAATTAAGGACAATTAATGAATATAAGTTAAGGGTGGCCAGATTTAGGATTTAAGTAAAAGTTGGTGATTTTTTTTCCAAAAAAAAAAATTTGGGCCAAAATTGTCACTTGACCAAGGTTATGCTTTTTACGAGACAAAAGAGTTTGGGCCAAATTTGTCCATTGACCTAAAGTTGGTGCTTTTTTACGAGACAAAAAAAAGTTTGGGCCAAATTTGTCCATCGACCTAAAGTTGGTGCTTTTTTTTGGAATTAACCCCTTCATCAAAGACATCTGTGTCCTCCCTCTTCTCTTACTTAATTTCAAAACCAGTTGCCATACTCGCTATACATCCTGAAATGAGTTTTTTTTTTTTTTTTTTTAATGGAATCTTGCACCCCATGGATGAGGCTTTCCTGGCTCTTGGTGGTGCATTTCGGGATTTCTTGAGGTTTCGCTGACTTGGGTATGTTCTTTTTATCTATTGGGCAGTGTGGGAATACCTCTGTTTTTTCTTTGCATGGGAAAAAAGTTTGGTTCTGGGCATTTGACCAGGTCAAAAAAGTGTCTTTGTTGGAGAAATTGAGAATAGGAGATTCATTTCTGAGAGGGAAGGAAGACTCGTAGCAGTGCACTGAAGATAAAAATGTCTTTTGTTCTATATTATGTTGGCGTGATCTTTGAGGCATTTGGGCATTGAAGATTTGTTGATGGAACCCAGATGGAGAGAGCCAAGCTCGAGAACGAGAGAATGGTGCTTCTCATCCGCCAGAAGGAGCTCCAATTTGCTCGATCTTCAACAGCAGCAGCAACATTCATCCAACAAGAGGAGCGGTGGCAGCGAAGAGGGTTGAAAGGCGAAGGATTTTGAAAGAAACGAAAAGCAAAAAACTCCGGCTCACGCAAAGCCTCGCCCCGATTCAAAAATTGTTTCGATTGTGTCTTTCATTCGATCCGTGATTGGGCCGAGGTCTGGTGGCACCAGCAGTGTGCTACTGGACGGCGGCTCTGCGACCAGGAAGAAAGCTTCGACCACCAACCCAACCGTGGCCAATTCGAGGGTGGAGATGCTGTGTGACTTGCTCGATGGAGGATTGATAGCTTTAGACCCTATTCTTACAAAAGACGTGTGTCTGCTTGTTCCATGAGTTATGGAGGATTTCTAAAGAACAACCACCTCTTGCTCAATTCGTAGTGCATGCTGGCGGACTTTTTAATGGATTTTGTGTGGTACGTTTTGAAATTTTTTTAATTGACTGAAAAATGAAAAGTAGTATGTGCAAGTCTAATACCAGTGGATGCCTTAAGGCTTTTACTTCATTTTCAATGACTGAGAAAAGGGCACTGGCAATCACGGTATTTTCACTTTTGCCTCGGTTAGTTCTCTGTAATTGGGATATGCTTTGAGCTTTCCCTTTGTTCAACACTTTTCTTTCTGCTTGGATGCTTTTTCGTGTTTGATTTATCAAGGAGACTAAGGTGATTTGTGTAGCTCCCATCCCTTTCTTTCAAATGTAAGTTGATGACTGTGTGTGAGTTGACTATGAGAAGTTGAATTAGCCTGTGAAAATCATTGGCCTACTGTTTGTTTGCACCTTTCAGCTAGATCAAGAATTCGAATTCTATAACTATGACAGGCCAACAAGAGTTGTTTCTTTCTTGACACATAGATCACCAACCACCAACCAAGATAACTCGTGTTGGTTCTGTGAGATGAGGTATTGAATGTTAAAGCTACTAGTAGATTGTGTTTCCTGAGTATAAAATGCAGGTGCCTGTGTAGTCTGCCTTCTTGTTTTTAGAGTGCTTTTGGCGTGGACTTTATTCAGGAACATTCACCATGGTTTGGATCCCTGACAAACATAATGCAATACAAAGGGGAAAATGATGTTCTGTTGTTAGCTAAACATCTCTAAACTCTCGTCATCATATTGAAAGCTAATTTATCCATTCCCTATGCTTGGTCACCATTGCTCAATTTTTGTAAAAGATTTTTAATCCTTGTACTGATCTTCTGTACATCTTACTCTAATATTTGGTTCAAGTCCATTCATCAGTGATTTTTCTAAATATTCTAAATCTCCTTCTCTTTCATACCTGTCTTTTTTCTTTTGATGTTTTATCTCTGACTTTATTCGGCAGGAATTTGTTTTTACATAGAAGATGGCAAACCCAGAAGAAAACAATGATGTGAAAACTCTGGAAACACAGCCCAACAAGCGGAGAAACAAGAAGTCCATCATCTGGGAACACTTCATAATAGAAATTATGAGTCCTGGACGTATAAGGGCATGCTGTAAGCAGTCCAAGCAAAGTTTCGCCTATGGCACAGGCTCAAAGGTCACTAGCACCAGCCAGCAAAGTAAGTTGACACAATGCTTCAGGGGTAGTCATGCTCTGGATCATTGGAGGCATTAAAATGGATCACGGTACCCCATCAAATTTTACAAACCTTAAAATGAGCTTACCAATGTTCCAATGAATAAGTTAGCAACCAACTTTTTCTCAAGTTTTACAAGTGTAGCACTCTAATAAATTTACAAATCTGTCAATAAATTAGTAAGGTTGTAACTTCTTTCATTATGAAATTTATTTGTATCAACTAAAAATTTTCTATAGTTGGTGTTAACAAATTTTTTTGGTCATCAGCAAGCTTTTCATTCACTGAGAACGGACCCAATTACATGAAAAATGGACGTCAATTGGTTTATGGTGGACCCATCAATTAGTTTCCCCTCAAAATCATGGCAGACGCATGCCACGGAACCTTTGGAAGATCCTTCATGGAAAGTTCTGTCAATGTTTGGCTTGAGAACTTGATAGGCGCGTTTGTAACGTTTACGTTCAAAAACTGTTAGGGGAACAAAAAAAAACTATTTCTGTTCAAGAATAATTTTTCGAGAAAGACGCGTTTGGTAAACTTGTTAGAATAAAAAATAAATAGAAACACGTTTGGTAAATTTATATTCTTTTTTGTTTATTTTAATTTTTAATATTTTTATTTTATTTTTCCTTTTTCCTTTCTTTTTCTTTTTCTTTTTTTCTTCTTTTGGCCGGTCACCGGCCTCGCGGCGACCGACGGGGACCGGCAGCTTTGCCCGCCTCCACGGCGAGGCTCACCGGCCCCCGGCCGAGGCCGAGCCTCACTGTTGGGTGAGGTGGCCGAGCCTTGGGCAGGGCGAGCTTGGGCTCGCCCGGATCCCGGCGAGGCCGAGCCTTGCCGGGGGCGGTGAGGTCACCGACCCTCGACGGCGTCGCTGGCCCTCGACGGCTGGTCGCCAGCCATGGCCGAGGCCGGCGCCAGAGCCGAAAGAAAAAGAAGAATAAAAGAAGAAAAGAAAAAGAAGAGAGAAGTGTTTCCTCAAAAGTGTTTACGGAATAAAAAAGCAACTTTTTTTTTTTTCTCATTTCCGTTCTTTTTTTGTTCAGGGAACAAAAAATAAATTTTGAACAAAAACACAAATAAACGCGCGTTTGTTCTTTTTTATTCTCGGGAAAAAAAAATTGTTCATAAACAAAAGAAAAGAACATTACCATGCAGCCCCATAGTTTCCATCTTATGGGTAAGTGTCTCTGGTTGTTTCTATTTTCTGATTCTCGGTCATTCCATTTTGAGAGATTCATATGCATAGCCATGATAGACACCATTGTTGTTGCAGAATCTGGTAAGTGATGCTTGAAAATAGGGGAATATCTTTATGTCCAAATATGCCAAAAAGTGACCGCGATCAGTTCAAAAGACTGGGGGGCTTTTAGGTGATTACCAATCTCCAATGGCCATCCTTCAATTCAAATAACTTCCTAATTTGAATTCCCAATGCCTATCTCAGAGGCCAACCTTATCTGTTTTGTCCTTTGACAAAGAAGGAACAGATGTTTGACAGTTTCAAGTTCCTTTTTGCAAAGAGGGCATCTCAACTCAGGTACAATCTTCCTTCTGAATAGGTTTTCTCTTCTGGGTAGGGTGTTTCGGCACACACTTCACGTAAACACTCTTACTTTGGGTGGAGTCTTTAGATTCCATGCCTTAGTCCAGAGGGCTTTTGGAGTTGGTAGGACGATGAGGCTTGATTTGCTTCATGCTTTGTCTCAATGTCATGGAGTTGGTTGTAGCCACTTTTAACAGCATAGCCTCCCTCTTGGTTGTGTGTCCAGACTATATTGTCTTTTGTCGGTGTTGTTAAGAGAGGGATAGCTAGAATATCAATTACTATATGCTTATCACAAAGAGAGAACAACATGTGCTCATTCCATTGACCTTCCTCAGCATTTCTATCACCCTATTCAGCCAGTATATTCTTAAGCGCGTAACCCAGTAAATTTCTCCCTATTTCCATAGATATTTAATTTGCATTTTCAGTTGCTGCATTTTGTCCCTGTCATGATGCAAGCTTTGCTCATTTGTTGACTCCTAAAGCTCCCTATTCAAGCAGTTGATTTGACAATTAGCATTAGAGAACTTCTGCTTGCTCTACTTCTTTAGGGCCTCTATTACTTTTTGTAGTTCTTCAGAAAGTGTTCATTTTTTATGTCTGGAGTATTCCACATTGAACTTACTAGCTGACCACATTCATTATCTTCAAGCTAGTATGCTTCAAACTTAATTTCTCTTTCTTTTTGCAGGTTCCGCTGAGAGAATTGGCAAGATAGGATTATGGTCGGAGCCTATAGCAGGTAATGCATATGCTTCCACTTTTAGGATGTCACTCTTCATTCTACATTGCATGGAGCTCTATCTAGTCTTTCTTTCACATAGGCATCCCCATTCCTATTATTTGCCCATGTAAATGCACATCCTTTACATCAAGATCCATTAGAGAGCATGCATTTGTAACGTCTTATATCTCGAAAAGCCACTGACCTATGGTGCTTCGCCATATGCTTGCCTACTTTTTCCCAGTGTACAAAATTTTCATTGAAGTTCAATCCCCCCCCGCCGCACCCCCAACCAAATTGAAGGAAGCTGGTTTTGGACGTTAATTATTGGAGCGTGTACAAAGGTAATTCTCATATGTTTTCTACTTTCTATTCAAACTAGGTCAAACATTTCATTGTGATTGAGTCCATTGTTGGTACCGCCCTATCAATTGGTAAAATTGTTGATCCCCCGGCTATTCCATTTGAATTCACCACTGCACAGTTCTGGAATTGGATTTGTTTCAAGCTCATACCACAGGTTCTTGACTCTTTGTTCCAATCAGAAAAATAATGCCAGGCCTTTCTAGAGCCTCAATGTCACGCCCCGAACCTTGGGCACACGCACATCCCTTGACGATCGACTAAAATTTTGCGATGTTCCCAAGACGTGTTGTCGACCCTTTCTTTTATGCACATGCAGAAGCGAACTAAACAAACTCTAGACAACAATCAAACATGGGATAGAAAAGCAGGATAACCAACCAACACAAAACACACTTCATATACATGCCAAGTTAACCTAAGGATTCGTATTAACAAGTCTACGTCCAAAAGAAAACCCTAGACCACCTACACACCGGACCCTCCTGCCTTAGGCTCCGAGTTCTCCATCTAAGGACCTAAAAATATTTAAACCATAATAGGGTGAGATAAAAATCTTAGTGAGTCAAAACCCTAAACCCCGGTTAGGATGGGAATTCACTCAGAGATGGTCCTAACATGCACCATTCAAAACTTACCTCACCTCAGCATCTCCATGCACATTAGCTCATCACATATATCAATGCACACAGCAAAGTGTTTCAAAACCGGAACAGATCGATTCATTTATCAAACAATCACAAGGTCCTGATTATAAGGCCAAATCGTTATGACACATCTTATTCCATGCCACACAATTTCGTCCCATAATTAGACGCAAATATCTCA
Organism: Eucalyptus coolabah; assembly: GCA_014182585.1. Classification (NCBI taxonomy): domain Eukaryota; kingdom Viridiplantae; phylum Streptophyta; class Magnoliopsida; order Myrtales; family Myrtaceae; genus Eucalyptus; species Eucalyptus coolabah. The sequence goes on from CM024622.1 coordinate 10,233,205, forward strand.
ATCATTCAAGCATGTCCCAGTTATTATGGCCCAATGGTCACGACACCCCAACTCAATAGTCGGCGGTCATTTGGCATAATCGGGTGTCGTCCCGCTTCGTCGAGTACGGCAACGTCTACATCTAGATGACATTCCACAAAGGAGTATCGGCCTAGCATCCACTGCGACTGACATCCGTTGTCAAGGGCATTCTGAAGAAGGATCGCCTCCTCGACTTTCATCGGGTGACGGGTTCGATAGTGATCACATGCACATCATCGAGCTTTGCACTCAAATGCCTCAATTTTAAATAATGGACTTGGCTTATTTTTTTCGTATTAAAAATACCCGATAAAATAATTATGCGTGATCACATGGTCAAATCGAACCATTAAACATGATATTCTCTTTTTTAAAATTCAACGATTTTATACAATACATAAAACATTTTTGGCATAAAAATCGACACTTGATATTTTTATAATTAAATACCCAAAAATCACTTTTTGCAATAATAGTTAATAATTATCACCAAGCACTCAATTGCACGTCATAGCATAAATAAACCATCCAATTCACACATAAATTCAATCACGAGAATGAGCGTAAAATTCTCAAAAACGGCTAATTCGTCATAATTTATGCTAATTAAAATTTATTAAATAAATTGCTATTAATTAAATAAATTGCATTTAATTAAACTGAACTATTTAATTAACCGAACCCGGTAGGCACATCATCAATCAAGTCAACCTTACGCTCCATCATATAGCCAAGAACATCAAAAATCCATTTTTAAAAATTCACTTGGCAACCCCTTTTGTTTTTGTTCAAACTTTTCAAAATAAATTCGTATGGGGTCCCGTATTTGAAATTAACCCGCCAAACCGTGCACGCATCTAGTATAAAATCTCATCATTTTATTGAGCACATAAAACATGGCGTCCAAACCCGACACCATATTTCTTTTCCAACCACTCTCTTTTGAAAACAAACCTTAGTAACCCTTTTTTTTTGTTCAAAACGTTTAGAAATAAATTCATAGGTGCTCGCGTACTCAAAATTAATCTGTCAAATTTTGCACGCACCTAGTGTAAAATCTCATTGTTTTGTTGGGCAAATAATTTTTGTGTCTGGACCCAACACCTCATTTATTTTCAATTTAATAGTCCATAAGGTCACCTTTTGCAATAATACTAAACAACCCATGTAGAAGAATCGACCTCATGAGATCATGCCACAAGTCAACCAAAGCACCAAATATGCATTGTCTAGCAAGCACAATATCAAGAACAATTACAAAACCACTATCAATCCTAACCGACAGAAATCGGGCCACTCACATGTCTCCAAGTTTAATTCTAGAAACATAATCAAACGATTTTCGAAAATTCTCAAATTTGAATATGTTATAAAGGGAATATAAATGAACACTTTTCATGAGATATCTTGACCCAGATCTTTCTAGATTGAGAGCAATAAATCGCCCAAACCGTTACAAAAACTGTGCCCGTGTCTAGAAATTCTGTTTTCCAAAATCAGTTTGGTTCGAGGTCCAAAACTTGTCCGTTTGATCTGAAATTTGAGTATGTTAAACTAAAAGATGTGAAAAACAACTTTCATGAAGAAACTCTTTTAAAATCGAACCTAAGAGTTGATAAAAATCCATTGAACACCAAAAGGTCACTGTTTCAGCACAATCCGAGATTCTGTTTTGCAAATGGCGAGGCTGAAATCTTGTTCATTTAAATCCACAAAATTCTGAGTAAAATATATGTCATAGCTAAAGATGTCTAGAACATTTTTTTAAGAGGAAGCAACCTCAAAATCATAGTACATTTTTCCCCACAAAAATGGCAAATGGTGAGGGTCCAGTAAACTAGCTTTGAAGATTAAGCTAATCCAGCTTACACTAATCTAACCAACTAATTAACACTAATCTAACTAAGATAATTAACATTAATCTAACCCTTAAATGTAATTAACAATCTAATCAAGGATTAGGGAGTTAACTCATCGAATTTGACAGCGACGGGTTTACGGCGATGGCGGCGTGGCCTGGCGGCGAGAACCGGAGTCTACCATGACTCGAACGGAGTTCGATCGGCAGAGGAAAAGGCCCTACAAGGCTCAACCAAGGGAGAAGGGGTTTTGACTGCAGTGCTGAGGTTGAACTGGTGGTGGTGACGCCGGGGTTGCCTTGCGGTGGCAATGAGGCGGTGTGCTGGTGGGCGTGTGAGATGGAGATGGCGGCGAGTTTGGACGTGAGGTTACGGGATTTGTTGGCTGGTGGTGAGGCGGTGAAGGGGAAGGCGTGAAAATGGGGGCTGCTTGGTGGACGATGGAGGCACTGAGGTGGAGGCTTCAGGCGGTGTGGGGACGTCGTTGGTGGGGATGTTAAAATATGTCTCGAGTTTAAGCCCAATGCAAAATTACGAATATTCCGAATTGGATATGTTGCGAATGTTCGAAATCAAGCAAAGAATATCCGAAGATCAACTTCCCAAATTTGAATCTGTGTTGGAGGCTGTCCAACTTTGACTAGGACTTGGATTTTTGTTTAAAATATACAAGGATATGTTTTGGATAAGAAACAAAATCCTATGAGAAGTTGGCAAAAGAGCAAGGGTTTTACTTATATATAGACTCGAGGCCGTGGGTGATAGACGTGGATCAAAAATTGTTTTGAAGCGCCGCGTGAGTGCTTGGTGTTCCGCCGTTGATCGTGAAGAATTGGTCTTGAAGCGCCGTCTCATTGTCGAGTGCTTGGGAGGGATTTTCTTTGTCGTGAATTACATCCAAGAAGGTTTAGTGTTGAAGCCAATTAAATCTTGTGGTAAGATTTGGGTGTAATTCCTTCGTGACATTGAGAGATTATTTCTTGAGGAATTTTGGGGCTAAACACTGTGTGTGTTATTGGGTGTAATTGGGACTTGGGAAACACCGAGAGAGTGTTTGAGTGACTTGAGTGTGTAATCTCCTTGTATCGCTTGATCTATAGTGAAATTCGCTGCTGCTCTCCCCGTGGACGTAGGTCTTTACGGCGAACCACGTAAATCGGTGTCCGATTTATTTTCTTTTTCTGTCTATATTATTGTTCGATCGCTCGCCCCATCGCAACAAGTGGTATCAGAGCTAGGTTTGGCTGAGTTGAAGCGAATCGATGGCGACAGAAGAATTAAAAGTGAAAATCAACAGATTTGATGGGAAGGATTTTAGTTTCTAGAAGATGCAGATTGAAGATTATCTTTATCAGATGAATGCACTTGCCTTTATTTGGGGAGAAACCGAGAGACGATGAAGCAAGCTGATTGGGATTTCTTTGGATAGACGAGCTATGGGTGTTATTCGGGCGACGTTGGCTCGTAACGTCGCGTTTAACATCCTGAAGGGAAGACCCTTTGCTGATTTGATGCAAGCCCATCGGATATGTATGAGAAGCCCTCTGCGATCAACAAGGTACGTTTGATGCGACGTCTGTTTAACTTGAAGATGAAAGAAGGTGCATCGGTTGCGGATCATATCAATGAATTCAATGTGATTGTTAGTCAATTGAGTTCGTTGAGATTGATTTTGAAGATGAGGTACGTGCTTTGATTCTATTATCTTCATTGCACGATAGTTGGAATACTACCGTTCTTTGCTGTTAGTAATTCCTGCGGGTCAACAAGTTTGACGTTTGATGGGGTTCGAGATTTGATTCTAAGTGAGGACATTCGTAGAAGAGAATCCGCGAATCTGTATCTCTTGCTCTAGTAGGTGAAAATAGAGGAAGATCTGTAACACGTGTGAGTAATAGTAGTACCAATATGAACAGACGTAGTCGATCTAGGACTGCTAATGTTGTCTGTTGGAGCGTGGCAAGAGGGGGCATCTTAGAAGAGATTGCCTTAAGCTGAAGAATGAAAAGGGTAAGGAAACTATGGTTGATTACGCGAGATAATGTTGCAGCTGTAGCAAATAATGCCGATTATGTCTTGTCTGTCACTAATGATTCATCACTTGATGGATGGGTTATGGATTCTGGTTGTTCTTTTCATGTCACACCAAATAAAAACTGGTTTATCACTTATCAGTGCACGGGTAGTGGTAAAGTCCGGTTAGGGAACAGGCTGAGTGCGATGTTGTGGGTGTTGGTGATGTTAAAATCAGAATGCATGATGGTATCGTGAGGACATTGGCGGAGTGAGGCATGTTCGGAATTGAAAAAGAACTTAATTTCCTTGGGTGCCCTAGATTCAGCTGGTTGCGGGTATTCTTCAAAAGGTGGAGTTCGAAGGTTGTTCGAGGTGCCCTGGTGATAATGAAAGGAATCAAGCACGATGACTGTATAAACTTCAAGGTGAGCGGTGATAAATTTCGCTGCGAGACGTCGGATGCATACGTTCGAGAGTCTATTGACTGCTCAAGGAAGACTTGGGTGTTTGTGCCAAGGCACAAGTTTGATGCTAGTGTCGGGATCTCGCAGTCAAGAGCTTTGATCGAGACGGAGCGGTAAGTCGATCAAGCATGTGCGGACCGACAATAGCATGGAGTTACGCTCCGGAGCTGACAAATAAATTCTGCATGAAAGAGAGCATAGTGAAACACCGCACTAGTGCTAGTAAATCACAACAATTTGCAGAATTGATGAGCAGAACATTACTAGAGATTGCCCGAAAAATTATCTCTAGTGCTGGTATGGCTAGGAGATTCCTGGTTGATGTGCTAAGTACGGTAAGCTACCTGGTAAATAGATTCCCATCAACTGCTATTGAATGGCGGACTCCTAAAGAAGTGTGGTCAGGTAACGTTGCTGATTATTCTATTCTTAGAATGTTTGGTTGCCCATATTATTTTCGAGTGAGTGATGGTAAGCTCGATTGGAGGGCAATGTGCATATTCCATGGCTATGCACAAGGTGAGCGGGGTGATTTGTCGTGGTGCCCAGATATAAATTCACCTGTTAACAGCAGAGAAGTTACCCTTGATGAGTCTCAAGTACTTCTGGCTAGGAGTGATTATAGCAGTGTTAATACGGATCTGAACGGTGTTCAGCTTGAGGTGGAGTTGCAACCAGAAACTCCTGAGGTAGCGTGTACAAGTACTAGCAAAGTAATCGACACAGATGATGTTTATAGTGAGGTGGAGCTTATAGAGTCAACGGTTGCTGTAACTGCTGAAATTAACAAGGTACGTGTTCGATCTCCTGACAGATATGGATGCAACAATGGTTTTGCTTTATCTGCGGTTAAGGAGGTTATGTCGGAAAATCCTTGCGGGCAGTTAAAGGTGCATATGGAGTTGGTATTCGATGAGGTACTCGGTTATGGCGAAGTTCAAGCGAGGCTTGGACTTGGACAATATCGTGGCGGTTGAGCCCATCGGGGCTAGGGAAACGGCGGCGAGTTTGAATTTTTACGAAGCAATTGTAATTTGGCTCAAACGTCGAGCCAAGGTGGAGATTGTTAAAATATGTCTCGAGTTTAAGCCCAATGCAAAATTACGAATATTCCGAATTGGATATGTTGCGAATGTTCGAAATCAAGCAAAGAAGATCCGAAGATCAACTTCCCAAATTTGAAGTCCAACTTTGACTAGGACTTGGATTTTTGTTTAAAATATACAAGGATATGTTTTGGATAAGAAACAAAATCCTATGAGAAGTTGGCAAAAGAGCAAGGGTTTTACTTATATATAGACTCGAGGCCGTGGGTGATAGACGTGGATCAAAAATTGTTTTGAAGCGCCGCGTGAGTGCTTGGTGTTCCGCCGTTGATCGTGAAGAATTGGTCTTGAAGCGCCGTCTCATTGTCGAGTGCTTGGGAGGGATTTTCTTTGTCGTGAATTACATCCAAGAAGGTTTAGTGTTGAAGCCAATTAAATCTTGTGGTAAGATTTGGGTGTAATTCCTTCGTGACATTGAGAGATTATTTCTTGAGGAATTTTGGGGCTAAACTTGTGTGTGTGTTATTGGGTGTAATTGGGACTTGGGAAACACCGAGAGAGTGTTTGAGTGACTTGAGTGTGTAATCTCCTTGTATCGCTTGATCTATAGTGAAATTCGCTGCTGCTCCCCGTGGACGTAGGTCTTTACGCGAACCACGTAAATCGGTGTCCGATTTATTTTCTTTTTCTGTCTATATTTTGTTCGATCGCTCGCCCCCATCGCAACGGGGAAGGGTGCGGCAAGGTGAAAAGAAGAACAAAACCTGAAATAGATGAAGTCAGATGGGGTTCGGCAAGAGAAAATGGAAGGGGAGGGAATTCGTGAGGAGGGAAGGAGAAGAAGAATTTGGCCGCTGCGGGGGGGTCTTCACGCGTGAAAATAGGGAGGGAGAGAGGGAGAGAGAAGAAGAAAGTCAAGCCATCATCCAATTCAAAGTTTAGACAAATATCTAAGCACTCATCACTTGTGTCTTCAAAGTCTTCATGCCCAAAGAAGTCTTGTGGCCAACCAATGAAGAATTAGGCCTAATTTCTCACAAATTAAACCATTTTGGCAGCCAAAATAGCTCAAATATCCTCCTCTCCAAATTTCCATTTTCATTTTTGATTTGTCGAAATTGATTTTCCATAAAAATTCGAACTCGATAAAAATTCTCGAAAGATGAGATGATGTCTTATAAATGAATCGTGACACGCTCTAACGTCTGATTCTCGAAACTAAGTTCAATTTCATGGTTAAAATCAACCGGACGCGATTTTAGCGCGACCCAACCTATCGGGCAGCTTTTAGGGATTTTATAACATTTGACTCGTGGTCGATAATTTTGATCCATGTTTGTGCATCTCCGACTCGTTGGAGACTCTCGGTTTTCATAAAAATCTCAAGGTTTCAATTATGGGTATCGAGTACAAAATCGATAGAAAATCGGATTAGTGCTGTTCGACGCAAATTTTGCAATCTTGTGAAATCATCCACAATTTAATTACATCATTCCATTGAATCGATCTATATCCAATCATTAATCGATTATAACGGTGCCATATTGACCATTGCCGAACATTCGATTTCTAATTGAATTCTCAAGTCTGTTGTGTTTATATCTCTTAACGGCTTCACCTGATAGATCAATTAACATGAGAGTGATCAGCTCTGAGAAAAAGGACCATAGACGCGTCAACGAAATATTCATTTCATAAAATCGGGACGTGGTCGAAATTCAGGATGTCACACTCAATGCCAAGATTGTCTAGGGTGTGCCCAACCACTGATAATTCTAGCATAAAATTTTCATGGGAACCTCAGTGGCTTATTTGTACTAGCCACCAAAGCCCGTATATGAGGATCCTCCCAAACCTGAATTGAAGTTTCCAAAAGTTTGGTCTCATCTAAGGCAAGAGAGTTCACCTTTGGAGAAGCATAAGGACTATACCTTCACTGTGTTTTGTCTCCGCCTGTTTTCTTCATCTTGCTACATTTCTTTTGGGCCCTTTTGAGTTGCCTTCTAGCAAAGCTGTTATCAGCATCAAGCTCTTTTCTTAGTTTTTTTTTAATGGATTCGTGTCACCTTTTCCAATTGCTTCTATCTCCTCAGCAAAAATCTATGCTGACTTTTCCAGATTGTTCCACTACTAGGAACCAACGAATTCTTTCCCCTAGGCTCAGGGGGGCTGGATTTTCTGGAATAATCTCATCATCTATGGTTGTATCCTTTGATTTTGCATAGAACAGCTTCCAAAGAGGATCTTCTTCCAAAGCAAGTAGGATCATCAGTTTCTAACCGGTTCTCATCATATTCTTCTTCCAAAGCCCGCTGCTGCTGCTATTCGCCTTATGGTTTCCTCTAAGACCCAATCCATGGGTAATCTGGGCACTTGAACCCAAAACTCACAATGTGTGTAATTGTAACTGTTCTGTGAAGTAGTTGGTGTCCATGGTTTAAGCACCAAACGATTGTTGGAGAAAGACCAACGCCTTATCTCATGAATTCTGTTCATTTCATTTTCAGACTTAAAGGTAAAGGCTAAAGTTCTCAAGTCTACCCGACTAAAGGTAACTGAATCCACTCTTCATGCCCTCTTCATAGTGTTTTGGAAGGCTTAGAGATTGATACTGGAGTTGTAGAACAATTGCCTAAACATAGTTAGACAACATTCTTATATTCTACCAGTTGGGACCATACCATCTATCTTAGCCAGGTCTTTCTCTGACCACAAATTGCACAATTTTTGTATAGTAACTCGAGAATCTAAGTTATCTAATTCTTCCATCCAAGAGACGAGAGGCAGACAGCTTACTCCTTATGAGAAAAGTATAGCAGAAGCAGCTATTCCAGTAAATTCATTCTCAAGGTTATATCCCAATGGAGCATGATGGTACAATGCTGTCTAAAGACAATGCAGTGTTTTGAGAGGCTGATGGGGTAGGGGGCTTTTGGGTTGGGGCTTTTGTAATGGGTTTGATATTTGGGCGAGGATTAACCAGGACTATTCCTTTCAGCTAATACGATGGTCATTGATTCCATGTCTTGCAGGCGTGATGCTATCAGAGGGAGATCGGGTTGTATCATAAGTTGGGTTTGGGTTAGCTTATGGAACAGTGAATATGGTTCATGGGGAGGTTGGGGATTTTGGATAAAGGGTAAAAGTTGAAAAGGAAATGGGAGATTTTCATCTTGGTCAAGACTAGATGAAATGACTGTTGTATTCAGTGAAGAACATTAGGGTTTTTGGGGTGAAAACTGCCACCGTTGGGGTAGCATTCCCATCGAGAGAGGATATCCATCAGCTCCAACTCAATTAGGTGAAATTTTGGTGGAAAAGGTGCAAAATAATAGATTCCAAAGACACAGCAAACGGGTTTAAATTTACATTTTCTTATTTCTACAAGCCAAACACATGTTCAAGGGAACAAGAAACCGGAAATGAAAAATTTTCCTTTCCATTGAAAATAAAAAGTGCAGACTTTGTCATTGACCATAAGGCTCCTTGGAACTTCAATGTGGGTTTTCTATTTCTTTTCTTTAATTTGTAGTTTTCATTTTGGGCTGAAAACTGGAACGCCAGCATCACGCTTTATGTAGCAATTGTCAAGGCCACCGCAAGGTCTCGATCCGGAACATCTATCTATTGTACAAAAGCCCACATTACTTGTCATATTTCAGCGATGCAGGCACCATGTCATTTTCAATGATAATTGTTCTCGTGTTCAGTAGTAGTTGATCAACCACAAAAAAGCCCAACATTAATGGAAAATCCTTCGTCACATTATACACAAAATGAAGAAAAAAGTTGAGTTCTTTCTAGAGAAGAGCAAGCCCCTTTGCATGCACGAGCAGAATTGGGATTCGCATTTTCTGCTAAGTCCTTTGCTCTTGGAAACTACTCTTTTGTGTAAGAAACAATGCTGCCGCTGGAGCTCGCAAACTTCGAAAGAGCCTGAGCTTTCTCGCATGACTTCAATATACGCATGACTTCAATATCTCCTCATCTTTATGCTCTTGGGAAAGCGTCTATCTATTGTACACCTCTTAAATAGCTCCCTTCCATTATTACTATGGGTGAGCAGTGACGGCATCTATCTATTGTAAATCTCCCAAATAGCTCCCTCCCATTATTATTATCCTTGCCATTTCCTACACAGTAGCCTCGATAAGTAGATGTTGATTTCTAATAATTGTTTTCATTGAAATTATGGTATCTCTTTTGTGTTGCTTGCCTCCTTTCAAAAATTGCAATTTGGCACAAGAAAAATTATAAATGAGCAGAATATGAGATTCCATAATTAATCTATTTATGATCAAAAAATCGCAAGAATCAATATTACTTGGAACAGTCGGCCCAAAAGTTAGAGCAAAGAGGCAAGAACATTTCTTTCCCTCACGAATGGACGAGCCAACTCTCTTTTTATTCCATTAGCGAAGCTTTACATGCTGAAGCTTTCTAATGTCCTATTTATAGGCACCAATCTACTGCTTCAGGAACCTTAGCTTTTGCAACGAAATTTTTTGAGATGTATAGCCAAAATTCCTGAGCAAAAGATTCACACGTTTAGCCACGAAGATTGAAGCCCATAAATTTTAAAAGACAAAATCCTAAACTTTAGGAAGCTTAGCTTCATGTACGACGTCAAGAGCTCCTCATCTTTTTTTTTTCTTGTGAAAGCATTTATTGTATGTCTCTCGAATGGTTCCTACTATTAGGCTTACTATTCATGACACGGTAGCCTATGGACGTTGATTCTAGATCGCATGATGCGTTCAATTAGAGAACAGAATTTCACGCGGACGTTTCTAAGAACGTGTTGATTGTGTCGGTGCTTTAAGCTCTCCCTTTTTCTTTTGGACTGGCAATCAGTGCTTTTTCACATTGACTCTAAAAGTAGAGGTCATGATGACTTGGAGACACGGAAAGGAAGAGCGATTGGGACAGATGAGAAAAATAATTGATGAACGCATTTCGATAGCATGATGGTGATTGCCGTCTCTATCTTATCCCCGATTCAATTGGAAAGTTTGGAATAATTGACTGAAATTACCCTGTTATGCACACGCATTTAGGAAACACGGGAAGATTTGAAATATAGGAAAATTTTAGGTATTGCTGCCAAATTTTATGTATTTCTAAAAGGAAAATTTTACTACTTGAAATTGTTTGTGGGTGAGTGGTTTCTTTCTTTTGTCATCTAAATTGCGTATGATTAGTACTTGATTGATGAAATTTGGGATTTTGATTACACTAGCAAAGTGTTAGTAGAGTTATAGATAAGCATTATCACTACCAAATCTAACTTATAATCTTCTCAAAGCACTTCTTTTGAAGAATGATTCGCTTCCTCCATTTTGGTTATGTTTATTCCCTTATGCAAATTCTTTCCATAGGATGCTCAACTAGAAGAACAATTGCTTCAACTAACCCGTATGTTCTCTTTAGCAAATTCCTTAAGTTCAACCATCTTAGTCCCTTAACAATTTTCATGGTAAATTATTACTATGTTTTTGATCAACTGCTATATTTTCTTCACAAGATTCCCCAGCCATCTTGGATTCCTTAATCAGATTTACATGTCAAACTTGACCAAGTGCGGAATACTGATCAAATTCATTCTGTCTAGAAAAATAATGTTTTGATTTTATGTTATGTTCATTCAAGCTTTAGAATATAGCAGTCGAGGCTCAAAATCGATTGAAGTTCAAAGTCCAGGCACTAGATCAAGGCAATGCATACAAGCCCCCAAACAATCACCGTGTAGATAGGTTTCTTGAAGGTTCACATTCCCTAGCCCCAATCGGGGAAAGTTCTTGAGGATGGTCCACAAAACGCGTATGATGATCAAGCCATGAAGGATCACCCCTTGTCACTCCCCCCCATAATTCTCCATTTACATTGCTTTTCCAACTCATGTTTGTACTCCGTCCATGCCAGCCACAGACCGAGCTTTCATGGACAGTGCGTGTTGGCCCATTCCACATTTTCACAATGACTCCAAAGAGCAAGTCTCATGAATGCTTCCAATAATTTCAGCAGTAGTGCCGTATCACTACTATCGCATCACGCGTCACTTTCGAAAACAATCTCGTAGAATATGACAATTTTATCAAATTAATCATATAGACTTTTGTGCAAGATATTGATGTAACCTTTGTAACCTATTTTTATCAAAAATCATTGATGTGATGATTTAGTTATCCTGAAATGTCTAGGATTTCCATCAAAAATTGGTCACAAGAGTCATATTGAAATATCGCATAAAGGTTTAGAATTAAATTGAAGAAATTGCAAAATTAAAGATATATTGACGTCCATATAATAAGTTTAGAACTGATTGGACAATTTTCTTGATATGATAACTAGTTTAAAATACCAAAAACATTCACGAGTATGACGTACAAGGCATGTGGTACGATGTATGTGATCTTGCCTACCCATTCATATCTTGTTCCCCTTGCCTATCTTTGAGCTATGAGCACTGCAAAAATTATGCCATGTCTTCAATTTTTTAATTTAAAAAAAAAATAAGGCCGTTGATGGTTTGGTTGAAAAATTATCGGTTTGGTTGAAAAATTATCCTGAGGTAACCTTGGAGAGAAATTCATTTTGAAACTAGACATCATTTATCACTCATTGTTGTCGGGTACGGAAGCATGATAGTAGCAACATGAGAAAATTATAATGAGCAACTCGGGTCGAGACATACTTAATTGAAAATACAGTATGAATATAATATACGCAAAACAAGAATTGTCGCACAATTATCACGCACATAATTTATGATTAGTGAAAGCTTACACTTACTATTAAGATTGTTTTCCTCACATGACACGCGAAAACACTTGAAGCGAAGCAAACTCTTTTTGTTTCTTTCCCGCACAGACGAGGCAACTCTTTCTTTTTCTCCTTTGTTTTGGAGCCCAAAAACTTTGAAAGAACTTGAGCTTTCATGGATGACTTCAATAGCTCCTCCTCTTCATTTTCTTGTGAATGCATCTATCGTACGTCTCCCAAATAGCTACCCTCTTGTTACCCTTACTATTTCCTACGCAGTAGCCTCGACAAGTAGACATTGATTTATGATAATTGTTTGCGTCGAAGACAATAATTACAGAATCTCTTGTCAATTTCTCAATCCGATGATGTGCATGCTACACAGAACTTGAATAAGAGTGAATAAAGGCTACATGGACAAAACTTCAGGCGGACGATTCGAAGAACGTACTGATTGATGTGGGTGCTTTAACCCTCTTTTCCTTTTGCTTTTGAAAAGCTAGAGCAACCAGCGTGTTTCACATTGACACCAAAAGGAAGAGGCTCGTGACTTTGTAGACTCAGAAAAGAAGAGTGGTAGGGACGGATGAAGAAAGCAACAAAGGTCCCCCGGGAAGCAGTCGATCAAATATTAAGTGTGATTCTTTACAAATCGCTCAAGCACTGTGAATTCACGATGAGACAGGGGGACTGCGGGTTCAGTGAGTGAAGTAGAGAGGTCTCTGTGTTTCTCTGCATCTGTTCCTCCATGGACTAACAAGCAAGAAGGGAAAGGAGGAAAGGAAGAGGGAGATAGATGTGCGTCCACGGTCCACATGAGATAGAAAGACGAATTTTTTCATTTGCGAAACACAATGATTGAAAAAGCTGCCGACTAATGTAGTGGAGGTGTAATTGCATGTTGCAATGCATTGCTTGTGACTCAAATCATGAAATTACCATTCGATCCTTCACCAAATTAATTGTGAAAGAAGTGGTTTTGTCATTTTTCATTCAGATCCAATTGAGATATAACCACACTCGTGACTTGTAAGGTGTAACATGAGGTCATTTTCCTTTTTTTTTTTTTTTATCTTTTCAATTTTCTTCTTGTCGTTGTTTTTTCACACCCAGACACAACCTTTATTTCTTCAAGAAAATCCAAGATTATCTCTCTCTCTCTCTCTCTCTCTCTCTCTCTATGGCCACGCACGAAAGGAGTAGGAGTTTCTTTCGGTAGGACAGAAAAGGATATTTAACGAAAATAATTAAAGGAAAAGGAAGGAGAAAAGGGTGGGAAATGGAAAAGAGAGCATCCAAAAGGAGAGGTACCATTCGTTTTGTATATATGATTTCTACAATGCTAAATAAGCTGACAAGGTACTCCTTTAACTTAGCACGAATATAAATTTATAATTCACTAGAGATGTGATGCGAGATATAACACAAATGCAACAAAATAACATCTCATCATTTTGAGTACTCCATCACCAATTACACAATCGATGCTCGCCTTATTAAGAATTTATCTTTTAATAATATAATAATCCGATTCGACGAGGGTGGCTCTGAAGAACTTTTAAGATGACGAAGGAGACATGAATGAATCGAATTATGCATCAAACAATGAGAGAACGATTTTAAAATATTACATAAAAAATTAGAATTATACTGAGATCCTGTAATGACTTAGTTCGGAGTAGCCAACAAAGCTCAAGAATCTAGATAAAGGGCGGCTGTTGATAAGCTTTTAGGATGATGAGATGGTAGGGATAAATCAAACTATGCATAAAATGGGAGGCCGATTCACACGTTAACCCACAAAGGTTTCAGCTCACAAATTTTGATAGACAAAATCCTAAAATTTATGAATCTTGGTTTCAAGAGCTCCTCATCCTTCATTTTCCTGTGAAAGCATTTATTGTGTGTCCCCCAAGTAGTTTCCTACTGGGAGACTTACTATTTGCTACATAGTAGCCTATGGACATTGATTTCCAGATCCAATGATGCCCCGCTACACGGTTCAATTAGAGGACAAATAATTCACACGGATGTTTCTAGGAACGTACCGATCGTGTTGGTGCTGCAAGCTTTTCCCATTTTCTTTTGGACCGGCAACCGGCTCGTTTCACATTGACCCTAAAAAGAAAAAGTTCATGATGGCCTTGGAGACTTGGAAAGATAGAGTGATAGGATGGATGAGAGAAATAATTGGTGAATGCTTTCTAGTGATGTGATGGTGGTTGTCGTCTAAAAAACAATGTTGCTAATGTCATTTGGGCCAAAAACCAAAGAAAAGTAAGTGAGAACATGAGTGCCCAATAGTTAAGTTTATTATCTTATGTCATTGTCAAAGTTCATAAGTTAATTAAGAGCGAAATTATTGGTGTGCTTGCACATAAAAAAGGAAGCGTAATTTCCTAGAGTCATGAATAAGCTTATAAAATGAAATATGTTTCATATATAAATCTAAAGTGAATACAATGAATCAACTTATTAGATAAAAGTAAAAGTGGCTCGCCAAAACACTTTTAGTGGATACACAAAGCATTCTTCATGAGTGACCTCTATCTTAACTTTTAATGTTTCAAGTTTTATAAAAAAAAAATCAAAATATGATCATCACAAAATTTGGGGAAGTGCAAAAGTTTAAAACTGAAAATCACCCTTTTCTTCCTTTATTGTCAGGATCAAACTTTGACATGTCTATGTACCGTCCATCCCGACCGTCCTATGACCATGAACATGAGCATATACCTGAGACATCAAGGGACTTGAAAGATTTTCATGTACTTGTACCATATTACATGCCATAAACTTATGGATAAGCAAATCCATTGAGATTTTATATTTTTCTTTCAAACTTTATTGCTTTATTTTAACGAAAAATAATTAACTCACTTCTTCACACACATACTACAACAAATTTTGAGATCAACTTACTCCAATATCTATAATGCTTTAAAATTGGGAATCGAGCACCAGCGCCCATCTCCCATCACCGACTTCTTTCTCCCTCCCCCAATTCTCTCAGGTCTCACGGTGGAGATGGATTATAACATCAAGTGCTAACATGACCAAGTCGATTAGAGGAATTAGATTGATCCAACTCAAAAAATAAGTAGCCAAATTAAACAAAATTAAAGTTCAGCCATCAAATTGAACTTTCATCAAGAATATTGGGGACCAGTTTTCAAATTCCCCTTTTTTTTTTATATTCCATAGGCATTTATTATCTTCAAGAAAATCTTTGAACCCTTATATTCTACTATTGTTTTGACTAAGGCTCAGTTCGTTTCACGAAAAATGTTACGTTTCCAAAAAATATTTTTCAATAAGTCATTTTCGAGGAAAATATAATTATTTTCCGATGTTCAAATGAAACTTGAAAATGAAGTGGAAAATATTTTTATTTGTTTGGTAAAGAAAATCTTTTCCTTCATATACTCTTTATAATTTTTTTTAAAAATGGATTTTTAATTATTTCTAATTTTTAAAATCTATTTTAATTTTTTTTCATTTTAATTTGTAATTTTCTTTTTCTTTGTTTTCCATCTCTTCTTTCTTGATCGATCGTCGGCCACGGCGATGGCTTGCGATCGGCCACTAGTGAGCCTCGAGCTCGCCAACAAGCACAAGGCTCGCTGCTCACCAGATTGGCGAGCATGAGCGTCGAGCTCGAGGCTCGCTAGATCGAAGCGTGAGCTTCAAATTGATGAGCTCGAGGTTCACCTGATGGCGGACAAGTAGTCAAGAAAGAAGAAGATAGGAAACAAAAAAGAAAAAAAAAAGAAAACTAAAAAATAATTCGAATGAAAAAAAAAACAAAAAACAAAGTGGAGGAGGAAGTGGGGATTTGTAGAGGCGTGAGATAAGACGGATCAAGTAAGGAATTTTTTTCCACTTTTCAAAAGTGGAAAACATTTTCCCATAATTTATTTGTTTCATTTCATGGAAAACATTTTCTCCACATAATTCATTTTCCGTGAAACGAACGGGAAAATTCGGAAAATATTTTCCCGGAAATTATTTTTCACAAAACGAACGAGCTAAATGCGGGGTTCACCTAACTTAACTTACTCCCTAACATAAATTACTAAGTTATATCTAATTAGACATAATAGTCACTTCTTGAATCAATCAATGCAATACTTTATTTTCTTAAGGATTAACATCTTGAAAACCCTAAATTGATATACCCGTGATAATTTTACCTAAAATTATTTTTTGATCATGAAAAACCCCAAACCGGGATACGTGACAAATTTACCCCAACCGACTATAAAAAATCTAAACTAGTAAACATGTAACAAATTTACCCCAAACTAATTTATTCGACCGTAAATATACTCTCTGCTAAATTGGATTAATACCATAAAAAAATCACAAAATTGTAAATTGTGAAAAATTGAGTGTAAAATCCAAAATTTGTATACTAGTCAACTACCACGTGTCATTTAACTTAATAATACAAGTGTCGATTTGAGATAAATTTGTCAAAGTTATACTAATTTGAAGATTTTGGTGGTCAAAAAAATAGTTTGAAGTAAATTTGTCACAGATGTATCGGTTTGAGATTTTTCAGAGTATTAATCATTTTCTTAATCAATTTGAGGTACTATTTTGCAAAATAAAAGAGATATTGAATTGAAGAATTTAAGGTGAGGTTTGAGAGAGGAGAGATGTCGAAAAGGAAATGATCCTCCTACTGCTAGTGCTGAGTGCTCTCCTGGATTTCGAGGGTACAAATGTGACTGATCAAGTAAAACACAAATGATGAAGACTCGAAATCCCAAGTTAGCAAAAAATACAAATCCCAAGGAAGATACAGTTCTTTCTTTTGGTAATTATTTAATGGCCACCGAGCATGTGACTGATCAAGTAAAACGCAAATGATTAAGACTCGAAATCTCAATTTACCAAAAAATACAAATCCCAAGGAAGGTACAGTTCTTTCTTTTGGTAATTATTTATTAATGGCCACCGAACGACAGCTTGGAAGTCAGCTCAAAATAAAACATTAAACAAAGACTTCAACGGGTAACAGGTAACTTTTAGTATGGTTCTTAATGTGTCATCGTCCCCACCACATCCCCTTCTCCACGTAAAGCTAAACACGTCCTTCCCATTTGCACCTCATCTCTATATCCTTCTCTTCTTTCTTATTTTCTCTCTTTTTTTTTTTTTTTTTAAATTTTCTTCTTGCAGCGGTTCTTTCACACAAAACACAACCTTTTTTATTTCTTCAATAAAATATACAATGACTCTCTCTCTCTCTATCTCTCATAGGAGGTTCTTTCGGTAGGAAAGAAAAGGATATTTAACAAAAATAAATTAAAGGAAAATGAAGGAGAAAATGGAGCGTCACGCTTCATGTGTGGAAGCTTTTGCAGTGTCTCGATCCTAAACGGAAGCCTACACTACTCGCCATATCTCAGCGATGCTGGCACCATGTTATTTTTATAATAAATTTTTCTCATGTTCAGTGGTGGTTAATCTACTGCTCGGAGATTGTCGCTGCTCCACTTACCGCTCCATGAGGGAAATGTGTAGCCAAAATTTCCCAAACAAAAAATTCATCGAAGCCCACAATATTGAAAGACAAAATCCTTGACTTTAGGAACCTCAGCTTTGGCTTCACATGCGACTTCAAGAGCTATATTCTCCCAAATAGTTCCCTACCGTTAGACTTACAATAGACGTTGATTTGTTGATCCAATGACGCCTAGCTACATGGAAGTTCAATTGAGAGGAAATAAGGCTCCGCAAATGAAACTTCACGTGGACATTCTTGGGAACATACTGATTGCGTCGGTGCTTTAAAGTTTTTTCTTTTCTCTTTTGGACTGGTAACCAGTGCGTTTCACATGGACAATGAAAAGGAAGAGGGTCATGATGGCCTCTGAGACTCAGAAAGAAGAGTGGAAAATAACTAGTGAATGCTTTCTAGTATCGTGAGGGTGGCTAGCGTCTCAAAACCAATAGTGTTGATGTCATTTGGGCTAAAAATCAAAGAAAGGTAAGTAAGAACATGAGTGTCTAATAGTTATGTTTATTATCTTTTGTCATTTGCCGAAGTTCATAAGTTAATTTAAAAAGCAAATTAAAGAAAAATAAAATAGAGCATAATTTTTTAGAGATATGAATTAAGCTTATAAAATGAAATATGTTTCATATATAGATCTAAAATAGATACGGTGGATCTATCTTATTAGATAAATGTAAAAATGGTTCTCCAGAACACTTTCAATAAAAAAAAAAAAAAAAAAAAAAAAAGGTAATTAATAGGCGACACTCTCCATAGGGGATGTTTATCTTAGCTTGTTTTGGAACAATTTTCCTTTTACTTATCCACTATTATTGAACTAAATATTTTTCGACTTTAATTCAAGGGGTGTATAATTACTTTCAGTATTGCGGAAATTTCTTAGTCCCTCGCCTATTACTTTCCCCTCTTCCTCTTTATGAGCAAGGCTGTAAATGTGTGCAGAAATAGGGCCCCACTTTAGACACATGTCATCATTTCAGATCCCTACATTTTTTATGTGTTGGCTACATAAGAGGCACCTAATACTTTCTCCCGCACATAGGTTTGTTTAATTGAAAGTCGCACAATGAAAAGCGCTGCACAATAGAGGATGTACTCAAAGAAGGAAAGAGGACGATGCAATGACGCTCCCTTTAATCACGCGCAAAGGAGTTCTAAACATAGTGAATCTTATATTGTGATTTTTATATAAAATTGAGTTTTTTATTTATAAACACTTTGAGTTTTGACCTAATCTAGATGTGTGTTTCAACACTCGAGCGAACGTATAAGCGATTGTAATTCTAATTGTGTGATTATAATGGATTATGTGATATTGGCTCAAATTACGTAAATTTTAAGTGTTATTTATCGTTCCTTATTCAAGTTTTTAGATTGGAAGATTTGATTCTTTTTTTTTTTCTTTTGTGTTAATTTTATAATAGATATTTTTAATAATTGTTTCTGTTGAAGAGAAGAATTCAGGTAAATAATTCAACCTACAAATTTCTAGACTCTTCCAAAGTGAATTTCTCCATCCTGTAAAGTAGAGGTGTGAATGGGTCGGGTTGGCTTATTATGACATCGGACCTGACCCGACCCGACACATTGGTCTAGTACGCTTTCCTTTTTCCGCGTTTAAAGTTATTCGAAGAGATTAAAATGTCCATTAAGTCCGAATAACTGGGTCTCGCCTCTTGCTTTCCCTTCTTCCTCTTTCACTAGCGACGCTTCCCAACTGAAACCCTAGTAACCGAACAGAGCCATCTTCCAGGTCGACAAGCAAACCACTGTACTCACCCCCTTCTTCCAGCACCTCAAAACTATCCAGTATCCACAGCAGTCGAGTCTGAGAGAGAGAGAGAGAGAGAGAGAGAGAGCTACAATGGGAAATCATTCCTCAAAGCAACAGTCGAGCCTCAGCGGGAGCAAATCGCCTCTTCTTCTTCCCTCTTCAGACTATTTGGAGAAGATCGATGTGCCGTCGACGTCTGGAGTGAATTCTGACCCATCCGCTTCGTCCCACTCCGTGATTGGATATGATTATCATGTATTCTTGAGCTTTAGAGGCCTTGACACTCGCTACGGTTTCGTCAGTCACCTCTACCATAGACTCAAAGAGGTGGGCCTAAGGTTCCATCGAAAACCTGTGTTCAGAGATGATAAGGACCTACCCTTCGGCGAGAAAATTGGTGAAAATCTAATTAGTGCAATCAAGCGCTCGAAGGTTTCAATCCCAATCATCTCAAAAAATTATGCTACTAGCGAATGGTGCCTCCGCGAGCTCATTCATATAATGAAGTGCAATGAAAGAGGAGAGCAAAAAGTTTTCCCCGTGCTTTATGGGGTGAAACCCTCTGAAGTGCGAGACCTAAAAGGGGCCTTTGGAGAGGCCTTCAAATCCCATGAGAAATATCTTGATGAGGCGGTCAAGCAACAAGGGCTGGTAGCTCTCAATAATGCAGTTGATCTTAGAGTATTCGAAGCTAATAGGTACGTCGTTTACCTTCTTTTGATTGATCCTCATCGGAAGAAGAATTTTTCTATTTAAGTTCTCATGTGTCGTGTTGGTAGCTCTCACAAAAATCCTTTTTTGTGGAGCAATTAATAAGTTCTCATGTGTCATGTTGTTTGACAGGCCTGAAGCAGAATTAATAAACGAACTTGTACAAATGATAATGGGCGAGCAGCAAAATACTTTCCCACTACCTCTTCCTGGGAACTTGGTTGAGCAGCAACATACTTTCCTACTACCTCTTCTTGGGAACTTGGTTGGAAACGATGATCGTGTGGCTGAGGTAATGAAATTGGTAGATGCTGATCCTTTTTGAACTCGAATTATTGGGATTTATGGGATTGGCGGCATCGGTAAGACAACTCTGGCCACACAAATCTATAATGAGTTTTCTAAGAAATTTGAGTGCCGCAGCTTTCTTGTGGATGTTAGAGAAACAATTAATCGCAAAGGTATGGAGCATATTCAAAGTCTACTAAGCTTAGATATAACAAAATGTAATGCAAGTAGAGTGCATGATTCTATGAGGTTGATCACAATGATCCAATCAAGTTGTGAACAAAAGAAGGTACTTATTCTTCTTGATGATGTGGGTCATCGAGACCACATAGATAAATTGATTGGAGATTGTAATTTCGAATTAGGAAGTAGAATCATTATTACATGTCGAGATAAGGCCATCTTGAAGTCTGAATATGAAATTTATGAACTCAAGGAATTGAATAGAAGACTCTATGCTTCTGTTTAGCCGATATGCATTTGAAGCAAAACAGCCTCCAACAAAACTCCCGATTGTTTGTTGGGATATTGTTGCCACCATAGGAGGGCTTCCTTTAGCTCTCAAGATTATAGGTTCATTTCTTAAAGGAAAACATCAGAGCATATGGGAAGAGACACATGAGAAATTGAGGAAGGTGCCTCATATGGATATACAACAAAAGTTGAGGATAAGTTATGATTCATTAGGATATGAGGAACAACAAATGTTTCTAGACATAGCATGCTTTTTATTGGAATTGACAAAAGATTTGCCGCCTACCTGTGGGAGGATCTCCAATATTGCCCAGATTCCGGATTGGAAAGAATGATTGAACTTTCGTTAATAAATATTGATGATAACGATGAGTTGAAAATGCATGATCAATTAAGAGATTTAGGCAGAGCTATTGCCTGTCCAGCAAATAAGAAGCCTTGGAAATGTAGCAGACTATGGGGACGAAAGCCATAATGGTTCAACGAAGCAAGGTAACAATCATGTCTACTTTTGGCCTATCCCATGTTCCCTAATGGTAGTCCCTCATATTATTATTTTTAATTGTTCTTTTACTCTAGATCTTTGACCATTGTCAACATATTCTTAGCATTTTCTTGGTAAAAGCTATATCCAATTTTGGCCTTTAGTTCATGAAAAGTTTGCAATCGTGACTATTGCACAGCTCATCTCTTGATGCGTTAAAAAAAGGCGCTGAAAAGGGGTACTAAAATTGTGTAATTTTAGCTCTGTCTATATTGCTCTTTGGCTGTCTTAACATCATTTTCCAGCAGTTTTGTACTGCTTCAGTGCTTCTTACTACACTACAAGTTGAAGATCCTAGCGTCACCCAGGTTTGGAGATTTGCTTATTCAAATATCATTTAAGTAACATAATATCGGAAAATACCATAAAATGCATATGAGTTTTTGTAAGTTTACGCCGATTAATTTATATTTTTTGACCAAATAACTGGAACTTCGTCATTGATCACTGTCGAATATATGCAGGTCCTACTTTATGGCAAAAAGAAGAAGAAGAAAAAGTAAAGATTTAAGTTTCAATTATTTGCACCTAATAACTATTGGCTACGACTCAAGAATTAATTCAATTTGAAGTAGTAAGATCTTATGTAGTGATTTCATATGTATAAATAATTTATACAATTTGTTTTCTAGAATTTTTATGCATGTTTACAACGGAAATGCAAAAGATAATGTAAATGCACGATAAAAAGAAAATAAAAATTTGGTTTTAATTGTATTACCCAGGTAATTGTATCATCATAATTGAAGAAGCACCTTGAAATCTATCAATTTTTTCTAATAATCTAGAAACGTATAAATATGTTATTAACATAATTGCTTAGTTGCTAACTTGAAACAACACTACATAGTTGGATGACTCTCACTCTATAATTAATGGAAATTAAGAATTTATCTTGTCACTTATAGGACTAATACACTTTAAAAATTCAAATTTAAATATCCAATTGCAAATTTAGATTTTGTTTTATTGTCATTTAGACCAAGTTATAGTTAAATTAACAAATTAGATAATATAATGTTGGAAGACTGTGCGAGATACATTAATCATAGAGTCAGTGGCATTATAAGGTATTTGGTTTATTTATGAGCTTCGCATGCGTACATGGATTGATCATGTTTATTCACATGAAAGGTGAGAACTAACAGTATTTGGACTCGTGATGCAATAACATAAGGCTAATTTACCCTGCTTTCATATTATATGCTGGTGTTTGTAACCGTGTTGTGCACGGATCTAGTCATAGCTATTTTGAGCACGTAATTCAGCATTAGTGAATATTGTGCAAAATTAAACAATAGTAAATTACAACTAAAATAAACGAAGTAACATCTGAAACATGATTTTGCACATGTTTATACAAAGTAATTTTCAATGAAAATTTGAATAGTAAATATCATAATTGAGAAAATAAATGCCTGAAGGAAGTAAGTGACGGAATAGTGAAAGGCGGAAGAAGCTATATCTTGCTTATCTTCAATTTATCTGCACTTAGTGTAGTTCAATATCCACCTTTATTATGTAATGAGCGAGCCTTTCTTCGAAAGGACTTATAGAGCCTTTCAGGTGCCCACACATGGACAAAGAGAAGATTGAAAAAAAAAAAAATACTGTTGTTAGATAGTAGATGTTAGATTTGATAGGATCATAGGAGCGAAAAAAGAAAAGTCAATATTTAGGCTCCGCTTGTTTCATGAAAAATAAATAATTAATAAAATATCTTCCTAAAAACAATCACTTGTATTACTTGATGTAATTAGTCAACAAAAATATTTTCATCATCTACACTAATTTATATCTAAATATTTTCACGGACAAAGATAATATATTTCGTTCATTCGTTTTTGTAAGTGATATAAGCAATCGTTTTTAAGAAAATATTTTTCAAATCATTCATTTCTCGTGAAATAAATGGAGCTTTAATTCATAAAATAAGATAAGTGGGGAGAAAATAAGAAGTGAGAGAATGGAAAAATAGGAAAATAATAATGATCGCGAACCTAGTATACCAATTCAAAGATTTTTATATGAACCGGTGAATGCGCAAATGCACTAACAAATTCGTAAAATCAGGCTGATTTGTATCTTGATTCTCATTGCAAACCAGCACCAAAAGCATTTGTTTTACTATAGCAAAGATTGACCAAATCAAAGGACAAAGGAAATACATGAAGATAACTTGTTGAAGTATTAGATCGTCCGGATTATTTAATTTTAATCTCACTCAATTCCATGAGACAATAATTTTGGTTTTGCAATCATGCGTACTAAAACTCATTATGCTATTGCGCATGCTAAAATTTGAAAGAAGCAATCAGTCTTTTTCATTGTCGGCTCTTTGCAATTGATGTAAAAATTCAAATGACGCTGTGATACAAGCAAGAAAAAGTAAAACTGTTGGTATGAAAATAGAAACTCTAATAGATAGAAGACTACCTGCTTGATAATTGATATCCTTCGATTGGCGCAAATTGAAGGATGGCTGATTGACTAGTGCGCTTACTTTAGGATTAGGTTTGATCTTTTCGAGCTTGAATCTCCAAAATTGAAAAGTCAAGCTCAACTTCCCTTCCTCAATTTCTTTCTTCTCTAGCAATCTGTGAATTTCTGGAAAGTCTTGGTCACTCAACATGCAAATAAAGAGATAATTGGGGAAAGGGAGAGACACCGTATGGAATTGTAAAAGGGTATACAATGAAAGGACGATACCTAAAGGTAAAAATAAAGACTAATGAAATTCCCAATATGGATGCACATCGTTAATGTGATTATTTAATTTTAACTTTTTGTTAACCTACTTTTATAGTCTTTTGTGCACTAAATAATGTGTTATTTTTATTGGCCGTAATGTGTTTTTTTTTTTTATATTAATAACCAATTTTTTAGAAAGAGAGGTTTTGTCAATTGTTCTTCTCTTAGTAAGCTGCGTTTTAATTCGAAAGCCTATTCTTTTTCCGATGAAACAAAAGATACTGCTTCGATTGCACAAAAATCATCTACTACATACACAGAGTTGGGCTTCTAGATAAAAAACGACCAAACATTCTCGTTTCCATTTAGCCATAAGCCAAAATGAACAATATTTCATGAACAAGGAAATAGTTGTCATGCTTTATGAATGCATAAATGCTTGTAATAAATCCAACTAGTTTTTTTTTTTTTTTTTTTTGGTCCAAAAGTGCAATGGTTCTCACAATTGCGAAGGAACAGCATATGTGCTCCGGTAGAGGGAATACTTGGTAGTAAATGCTATGTGTGTTACAGAGTCTTATTTAAAACTTATAGGAAACCTACTCTATTTCGTGGAGGAATTTTACATGAGATCACCAGAATTTGCGGCATGCAAGTGAAAATTGACATACAACATGATTGCGTAGTTATAAAATATCACATATACTCTGTAAGTGGAGAGAAAATGCATTGGCCACAATAGCATGCAGACGTATGCCAACAAATGGTATTTGGGCGGTATGCTATTCCTTGTTTAATGACACTTTTTGTTCATATCAAGATCAGGGAATGCCCTGTGCTGATATTTACTATCATCAATTTTTTTTTTTTGTAGGAAGAAAATAGAAATATTGAGGCACTACGTCTGGACAAAAATGGCTCAAACATGTTCATGAGCCGAGAGAGCTTCAAAAGGATGCCTTATCGAAGTTCCTTCATATGAGTGAAGTGGATTTTGTTGGAAATTTTGAGGATTCACTTTTTGAATTAAGATGGCTAAAGTGGGAGAAACATCCGAACTCTTTTGGGGCGACTAATCTTCATTTGGAGAAATTACTCATATTTGATTTATCATATGGTTATATTAGTCATGAATGGAGAGGATGGAGTTCAATCAAGGTAAATATGAGAAATGCTTTCTCTTTTGTTACATTTGATGATGAATCATTCTATTTCCAACTGCTGATCTTGGAACATGTTTCTTTCTTGTAGATGGAGAGGTTGAAAGTTCTCAATCTTTCTCGTTGCATTGATTTAGTGAGAACCCCTAATCTCTCTCGCATTTAAAAGTTTAGAGATACTAAAATTGGAATATTGTTATAATTTGGAGGAAATCGACCCTTCAATTGGAGATGCTAAGTGCCTCACTTCCTTGAACTTGAGTTATTGTCACAAACTCAAGAAGTTGCCCTCACAACTAGGTGAACTGAAGTGCCTCGTTTCTTTAAACTTGTCCTCATGTTGGAGACTCGAAGAGCTACCCAAAGAAATGGGCAAATTGGAAAAGCTGAAGGAACTCACAATAGACGATGTTCATATAAAGGAAATTCCTCCATCGATAGATTCTTTAACAAAGCTGGAGATACTCGATGCCCACTTGTGCAGGTCATTAGTTGGACTTCCAGACTCAATTAGCCATCTAGTAAATTTGTTGACCCTTGACTTGAGATGGTGCATGGATTTTAAAGAACTTCCGGAGAGTATTGGATCCCCGGTGAAATTACAACCTGGTACTAGGCAATATGGCTCTTTCATCCGAAGTTGATGATGGGGAGTATAATTGGGAGTATCATCATATTTATCGGTTCGATCATATCCCCCATTCAATTGGGAAGTTAGAATCGTTGATTGAACTGCATTTGACATGTACAAAAATTTCGGAATTACCTGAATCCATCGGGGACTTGAAAAATTTGAAAATTTTGAAAATTGTTGGGTGTAAAGAATTGAGAAGTTTACCCAGTACTATTAGCAAGTTGGGCAAACTTGAAGAATTAGATGCTACAGCCTGCGAGAGTTTGGAAGGGGGAGTTCTCGTAAATGGGTTGTCTTCACTAAAGATCCTTCAACTTGGGAAGCTTTGCCATACTATAGATCTTTTGGGATTGTACGAAATGGGTACTCTATTGTTAGAAATGTTCAGTGACTTGTCTTCTCAACAACACCCCTGATTTAATTATTTCCGATCTTCCTACCAACTTAACAGTTTTGGAAGTCACCTGTCAAAATCACGAATTGCCTCAACTTGCTCACTTAATCCATCTAAAAGAGCTCAGTTTTCAATGTTGTGAATTTCTGGAATCCATCCCAGTGCTTCCTTCAGGAATCTCGAACCTTGGATCGTCTTCGTGGGAAGTTGGAAAAGTTGCCAAGTTTGTCGAGTTTGGAATCTCTGTCAAAATTACATATCATAGGGTGTGGTGAGCTAATGGAAATTGAGGGTTTGGAAGGATTAAAATCTTTAGGGACACTATGTTTGTGCGAATGCAAGAAGTTGTCCAACCTCAACGGCCTTGAACATCTAGAGTCTTTGAGACAATTGGAAATGGAAGACTTAGACACTTCACTAATGAATGATCCTCTATTTCAAGTTCAATGCCTTGGCGGATTGAAAAACTTGGAAATGCTAAGTATTATTCGTTGCCAGTCCCTTACAAGACTCGACATTTCGCAATTAACGCATCTGAGGGAATTAGTGATCTTTGGATGCGAAGATGTAGAGGAAATTAATGGCCTTGAGGGTTTGAAAAAATTGAGGTATTTAAATATCCGGGGGTGCAAATCCATTGAAAGATTACCGGACCTCTCGCTCTTCGATAACCTCGGACAATTGGACATTCAAGGGTGTTCGAATCTTCCTGATGTTCAGGGCCTGGAGAGAGTCAAAACTGTGTTTCGCTAATCCAAAATGAGGGGCAACTGCAAGGCCTCAACAAATTGCCCAAACCTGTCGAATTTCGGAGGTTTTACGGAATGATGGGGGTCAACTTCGGATGAACTTTTAGAAATCACAAAGCTCCAGGAATCAAGGCGTCTAAATTCAAAAACACGTTCAGCGACGCAACTTGTTGGAATATCGTTCATTGCGCTGCTGCAGCTGAGAAACCATCGATTCATGAAAATAATGCTCCGATCAGTAGAGCGCTCTGGCCACGATGTCGGAACAATTCACATGTCCTTTCAAAGGTAAATAAAAGCAGGTCACGCTATTCATTGTTGAGATGTATCGCCATTTTCATCAACATTTACTACTCGTTTTTTTTTTTTTTTTTTCGGTGGATCATAAACCGATTAACTTTTATTCAATTTGAAAATGCAGGGCCCTTGAACTGGGCTTCCTTCCAAAGGTAATCCACCAAGATTTGGGGAGGGGAAGAAATCCAGGCCGTTCGCAATGGAGTTGGTTTCACGATGGCAATGGGGGGATACGCAGCTGTGAGATAATTCTGTGTGCATCCACAAGCGTCCTTCTGAGTTTCGAATAATGCAAGTGATAGCTCCTTCCATGGAGCTTTCGACGAAGGGATTCATCAATGTTGACCTCTAAAGATCCGACCTTTGAGGGTTTCCAGTTCTCAGAAGAGATGGGAGCATCAAGGTCCGATTTTTTGCTTTGAATTCCATCTCCTGCAATTGCTGAGAGAAGATAGAGCTCCCCTGTAGTGCTTGAACTGGGTCTGGGGGTTTCTTTCGAAAGATGAAGTTGTTACGGGTGGTCCAAATAAGCCGAAAGATGGTTGCTACAAGTGCCAGAGAAGGTGGGTTTTTCGTGCTTTTAAGGAATTGCATTAGCCTTATCTCTACTCTGCTTAACCCTGGGAAGGAACCTGAATGTTTAGGGATGGTTAAACCCATATGTCTCTCGTCCAAGGACGAAGGAGAAGGAGACGCTATGGGGATTCCACCTGGTCTCTACACAGTGAGCAGTAAGGATCCAATACTATTTTTCGCTTGTATAAGTTCTCCATTGTGGATAGACTATTCTGACATGCATTCCATAGGATGAGATTAATTGTGGAGATTGTTTGCATTTTCTAGGTCCTATTCCATAAAGCTCGAGGAGCCCAGAAAGATGAGGAGGCCATTGGAGCTTTTCGGACATTCTAGGTAAGTCTTATGTAGTTGTAGCCACTCTTTACCGAGTAATTTCCTGTTGATGAATATGTCCGCACCAGTTTGTCTTGAATAGAGTGGGTTGTTGGAGCAATAGCCAGAATTTCCTTCGCGATGTCCTCTTGGAAAATACTTCAAAGAAGAAGTTCATTCTAGGAATTTTCTTTGTGGTTTATAAGCTCTACTACCTGTTGTGGGTCATTTTCATTCAGTGGCCCTCCAATTACACCTCTTTTCAACCATCTGTCCTATATGATACTGATTGCTTCTCCTGTTTCCACTGTCCACATTGAAGATTCTAAGATTGAGTCTCTTCCCTCTAGTAAGCTTTGCCAGCCCCAAGAGGGTCTGTGCCCTTTCCCAGCATGCCAGAAACTCCTTTTTGGGAAGTAAATGCCTTTAAAAATTTGACCCCATAAAGAGCAAGACTGGTGCATTAATCTCTAGGCTTGCTTTCCTAAGAAAGCTTTGTTAAAAGAAAGTAAATCTTTGAATCCCATGCCTCCATTGTCTTTCCTTTGATTCAAGAAATCCCAACTCTTCCAGAATACCAGAGTGAAATTCTCTGCTTTTCCACTAAAATGCTGCCATTCTGTGTTCAATCACTTTACATATTGCAAGGGGATTCTTGAAAATTGACATTGCATATTGAGGAAGAGCCTGTGCTACTGTTTTTTAGTAATATCTCCTTTCCTGCTTTAGAATTTAAAGATTCCTTCCAACCTTCCTTTTTTGTGTTAAATCTTCCCAGTATCCAGGAAAAACATATTCTTCTTAGACTCTCCCCAATCCAAAGGAATTCCAAGGTATTTTCCTGTTTTATCCAGTTCTAGGACACGCCATTCATAAGCCATATTGGCTCTTATGGTCTGTGGACACCCTGAGCTAAAGAGTATTCCTTGTTTAGGTTTATATCCTATCCAATAGCAAAACCATACTGATTTTACATCCGATATAGATTGGCATTCTTGAATTCTCCAATCTAAAAAGAAGATGGAATCATCCGCAAATAGGAGATGTGATATGGTAGGGGAAGAAGAGTTGAGCTTAATACCCTCGATACTGCCATCCTCCACTGTTTTCTTCATCATAAAAGATAAAATGTTTGCTACAAAAATATAGAGATGAGGGGATGAAAGATCACCTTGCCAAAGTCCTCTGGAAGGTTGGAAGTAAGGAAGAGCATTCCCATTATATTTAACACTAAATGAGACTAAAGATACACATTTCAAACCCATGTAATCCACTTTTCACCAATGCCCAGTTTTCTTAAGCATGCCTTCGAAAGTCCCATTCTACTCTGTCATGCACCTTTTTCGTATCAAGTTTCAAAACCGCTAGGAATTTTTTCCTCCTCTTCTTTGCTCTTAGTTGATGCAACGCTTCCTGCACTATCATGATATTGTCCTGGATAAGTTTGCCACTCATAAATACACTTTGCTCTCGAGCTATCAATTTCGATGACCAAGTTTTGAGTCTATCCATGATTACCTTGGATATGATTTTATAGGCCAAAATTGCACAAACTAATGGGGCGGAATTGATCAAGGGTTTCTAGGTTAGGAATTTTTGGAACTAGAGTAATGTGGGTTCTATTTAAATCAGGATTCATTTTTCTTGATATGAAAATATTTTTAACTGCTGCAAATACTTTGAAAAATGATTTTCTCGAAGTTCTACTTTTGAAGAATGATTGGCTTCTCCCTTGAAATCTATTTGGTTATGCATGTTTACTTGTGCAGATACTTTCGATTTTGTATATTCCATGAGGATGCTCAATTGGAAGATCAATTGCTCCAAATAAGCCATATATACTCTTCAGGAAATCCCTTAACTCCAGTTATCTCAGTCCCTTAACCATTCCTTTTCATGGTAAATAATTTGTGTGTTCTGATACACTACTATATTTTCTTCACCAGATTCCCTGGCCATTTTGTATTCATCGATCGGATTTGCGTGTCAGATTTGACCAAGGCCAGACTATCAATCAAATTCATCCCATCTGGAAAAAACATTTTCTGATTTTATGCTATAATCATTCAAGCATTGGAATTTTTATGCTGTGCAAGGTGGATTGGTTCCATTGATGCTCATTATGGACGTTCGAAATAGCAAGATATACTATATTGTGCTATACACGATAAAAGAAACGATGTTATTTTGATCTGGGACATGAAACCCGAAAAGAACCATATGCGGAGTTGGTTCTGTTGTGAGTTTAGGAGTGAAGTGCCTGTGTAAATGGACTATTTATTTTGGCACAGGAATGTAGGCAGAGCTGGACGTTGTAATTGCTTTATGAAAGTTTTGGTGTCAAGACTGCTCTGGAAACGTGGAGATTCCTCACTGGCACATTACAGCATGATTCAGTACTAATCGATTCAGTAGATAACAAGTTGATCTCATGATGTAGCGTTGATTTGCAGGAGCTGGTAATGCCTTTCTTGGTGATAGTTTTTCAGTTTGTTGAAGCAGCTAATCATTTTCTTGGAATGTAGGTTACTGTAATATGACCAGGAAGATATCCGAGGATAGGGTGATGCTACGTTATGGAGACGCTTGTTCAGTCCAATGGTTTTTTGTAAAATCAAGCTGCACATTTCACATATCAACTGCTTTTGGGACGGTTATGAGGTATATTTTTCCTAGTAGCCTAATTTGAAGGTTAAAATCCTTTAGACTAAGTCTCAACTTTAATGACATTGCCCAGCAATGCAGGTTGTGGTGAGAAGATGCAGATCACTTAAAGTGGTGTTTCTGTGTCCCGATTGGGGTATGAACAAGTTCGATTGGTTCTCCAGAGGATTCGACTTTAGAGAACCCTGGATTCAACTTTAGAGAACCAGTGGATGCAAATGCTAACAAACATGGAGGCTATCTGTTTACCTATGCCTATGAGTGGAGATTGAACATGGAAACAGGGGAAGTTCAGGAGTCGAATCTTATGGGCACTGAATTCTCTATAGACTTCCCTTTCATAAATGCCAAATTCACTGGCTTGCGTAATGGGTATGGTTATGCTGAAGTCATCAATTCAGAGCAAGCTCTGAAAGTGGTAATGCAATGCCAGTCTCTACTCTCAAGTCCATGTCCATTTGCCCAAAGTAGCGCATAAGATCAGTTTCCTATTGTTTATGCATCACTTGTTTGATTCAGGAATGGCTAATATGGAGGTCTAGTGAAATTATACTTCGATGAACCTTGTCCTGGGCTGTCTGACTCTGAGGTATTGCTGAAAGTTTTTCGAGTCATTCTAATTATCCATTGTACATGTCGAAATGTTCCTCACTGCGGCCTTGAATTAGAGAGGAAGATATCACTAGAAGTTGATGAAGGTCAGGTACCATAATTTCGAAAAGGACTGCTTCTGCAGCAGGTGTGTTGTCCCTAAGAAAGATGGTCTCGGAGAGGACAGTGGTTGGATCGTCTCTTGGGTACATAATGAAGAAAAGATGTGTCCCAGGTTAAGTTTAAGAGTTTCAATGCAATCATCACGTAGGTTTGCCTACCAGTAACGACGTTTGATGTGATTTTGAAATCGTGAAATCTACAGGTTCTTGTGATTGAAGCGCACAAGTTTAAAGGTGAGCCAATGGAAAAAATGACTGCCTGAAAGGGCACCCTATTATTCCATGGTGCCTTCGTCTCGTCTCGTCTCTATACTGAATCGATGATCAGGGACACCAGATCTCATGTACAAGGCCTTACTTTTCTCATCAGATAACAGGGTTTTGGCTTTTAGTATGTGATGTTCTAATTTTCTTAGTCTAGTTTTGTGCTAAACGTTTCCTGCTTATCAGTAACTTCATTTGCCCTGAAAAAGTGGGGACCTAAGAGACTGGCTACCTCGAACCGCATCGCTCTTCAAGCTACTATACCCAATAAAAGTCAAGCATGTCTATCCAGAGACTCTACTGTAAGACCATTGGCTGGAATTTTGCCTACCGATGAAGTTCTATAGTACTCAAGTAATTCATAGGCTCTTTGACTGTATCCAAGATTTTTGTTGCATGTACAGAGAGGAGAGGTTTAGATGCCTCTTGAAAATGGATGTTTTAATAGTTTCCTTTCAAAGGTAACTAAAGCAGGTCGCATTATTTATGGTAGAGATGTATTGCCAATTTCATCCGCATCTCCTACTTCATAAGACGATTTTTCTTGATAGCCGGCTACGGTACTTTGTAATCACCAAATGAAAAGATGGGATTATTAGTTCAAAGAATGTACAAAATGATGGATTGCAAAGACACAACAAACATGTTTAAATTTTGAGTCCTATCCGAAGTTCTTTAACCAACCATACATATTTTCAAGAGAAAAAAAAGAAGGAGAAATGAAGATCTTTTATTTTTCCTTTACATTGAAAACGAAAACTAAAACCTTTTTCATGAACCAACTTCAAAATGGGTATGCTAGTTCTTTTCTTTATTTGTGTTTTTCATTTAGAGTCGAAAAATGCTTAATATCCAATTTGAATCTCTGCTTTCGCTCTCACTTGCTACGCCGCGTTTATGTTGCTACTTCAAGGTTCATCAAGCAGCCGCTCCCCCATCACCTGACACTTGCTCCATCTCTGCTCCTGTTGAAAGAATGGAAGCTCTGGCTCAGTTGTTCCACAATATTGGTAAATTTGTCGATCCACGTACCCAATATTCACCACAAGCTCAAGTTTATACATAACTCGCATATCTATACACCATTACACCATGTTTCATCCACCGTTCAAGTGTTATATAGGATCTCCTTTACATCAATCAGAATACAGTAAAGGGGAACCGCATTCCTCCCATGTTAGGCGAAATAGAGTTTGCCCCTCCTTTCCCTGCCTTTTGGGCTGTCAAAACAGTAGAAAAATTGGAACTAAAGACCTAACTTCTACAAGGCGAGCTCTCATTTCTTCCAGTTCTTCCTCATCATCAACGCCTTCGGCTACCGCTTCATCCTACAAATTCCAAATTCATTGATACATGAAAAAAGTAAGAATGCAGGAATGATTGTTTCTCAATTAGCTCCCTATCGGGGAAATAAAAAAATGACCAAAAATAAGTTCCATCCGTAAGGGAACTAGCAGATATACCTCTTCTGCAGTAGGCTGATAGGTTGAGCAGATTGCTTCACCTTTTGCTTCCTCACTACCACTGGAAGTTGAGCAGCTGTCTCACCGGCAATGGCTGTGAAGACTCTATCAACCTCTTTGTCTATCTCCTCTTCATGTCCTCCGTGTCAAGAGCTGTGTCAACCGCATCATTCACAAATTCTTCCATCACACCAGCCTATATATCAGATAAACAAACTACATCCAGCAATCAAATATATACCTCTGCTATTCGTATGCCACAGGATGCAGGCTACTCCACAACCCATTGTTTTCACGACTTTATGATCAGAAGTAACAAAAACATTTCACAATTTGCATTACCAACTTTTTCCCACTTCGCAAGCCATATTCCAGCAAGTGAGCAAGAAATGGAGAACTAAGATTCCCAAATTGATCAAGATAATGCTCCTGAATTATGCACTATAAGGCAATGTTGATATAGTCGTTCATTTCATTATCTTATTTCTCATCCACTCATGAAGGTTCAAACTATCAGTATAATCTGAAAATGATAAAGCCGAAAAGGAGATAAAGTTTCCGTTGTCTCTCAACAGCCACATACTATCAGAAAAAGCTTGAATGTAGGCATCATTCGTCATTCTGAATATGAATGTTGACAACAAAGAAATATTAACATGCAAATACACAATTGACAAAACCTCCATAGAAGAGAGTGCATCATGCATATTATAAAGTCACATCAACTGATATAGGATCAACTGACGCAAAAAATATAACTTGGTAACAGTCATTTCGGGAGCTTTCGCAAGGTCATATTAACAAGCTTCATAACCTCAGAACTCTCGGAAAAGTGCCCCACCGTCCAAGCAATTGCTGAAAATACAATCAAAATAAGTTGGTTAAATTTTCACTCCCTCTCTCCCCCTCCTGCGTATGAATACATTCTTCCTTTTTTTCTCGTGTGTTTTGGCTTCCAAAGATGGGTGTGACTTCTCCTCAAAACCACGGGCAGTTTTTTTGTCAGCTCCCATAAAAAACATCCCTTCTCAAAACCAGTTGCCATGCTCGCTATATATCTTGAACTGAGTTTTTTTTTTTTAAAAAAAAAAAAAAAAAGAGGAATCTTGCACTGCATGGATGAGGCTTTTCGGGAACTTGGTGTTGCATTTTGGGGATTTCTTGAGATTTGACTTAGGTATGTCCTTTTTATCTGTAGGGCTGCGTGGGAATGCCTCTGCTTTTTCATTGCAGGGGAGAAAAGTCTGGTTCGGGGCATTTGGTCAGGTAAAAAAAAAAAAAGCGTCTTTATTGGCAAAATCGAGAATAGGAGATTCATTCCTGAGAGGGAAGGAAGATTCATAGCGGCGAACTGAAGATAAAAATATGTCTTTTGATGGAACCCGATGGCTTAGGTGGCGTGATCTTCGGAGGCATTTGGGAACTGAAGATTCGTTGATGGAACCCAGACGGAGAGAGCCAAGCTCGAGAACGAGAGAATGGTGCTTCTCATCCCCCAGAAGGAGCTCCAATTTGCTCCATCTTCAACAGCAGCAGCAGCATTCATCCAACAAAAGGAGCGGCCGCAGCGATGAGGGTTGAAAGGCGAAGGATTCTGAAAGAAACTAAAAGCAAAAACTCCGGCTCACGTAAAGCCTTCGCCCCCAATTCAAAAATTGTTTCGATTGTGTCTTTCGTTCGACCTCCGTGATCGGGACGAGGTCCGGCGGCGCCGGCAGCGTGCGACCGGGCGGCGGCTCTGCAACCCGGAAGAAAGCTCCGACCACCAACCCAACCGTGGCTGATTCGAAGGTGGAGACGCTGTGTGACTTGCTCGATGGAGGATTGATAGCTTTGGACCCTATTCTTACAAAAAAAATTCGAGTCTTTCGAAATGGGCATCGGGAATTAGTTGGTACTCCATCGATCAGTTAAATTTTGCTCTCTTTATGCTTGTTTTTTTGGGATACTCTTATTGTTGGAGAGGAATCACAACATGTGTCTGCTTGTTCCATGAGTTATGGAGGATTTCTAAAGAACAACCACCTCTCGCTCAATTCATAGTGCATGCTGGCAGACTTTTTTATGAATTTTGTGTGGTGCATTCTGAAATTTTTTAATTGACTGCAAAATGGAAAGTGGTATGTGCAAATCCGATGCCAGTGGATGCCTTAAAGCTTTTACTTCATTTTCAACGAATGAAAAAATGGCATTAGCAATCACGGCATTTTCTTTTTTGTCTCTGTTAGTTCTCTGTAATTGGGATGTGCTTCGAGCTTTCCCTTTGTTCAATACTTTTCTTTCTGCTTGGATGCTTTTTCGTGTCTGATATATCTAGGAGACTGAGGTGATTTGTGTAGTTCCCTTCCTTTTCATTCAGATGTAAGTTCTTTGGCTGCACTTGATGATTGTGTGTAGGTTGACTATGAGAAGTTGAATTAGCTTGTGAAAAAGATTGATTAGCCTACTGTTGTTTGCACTTTTCAGCTAGATCAAGGATTAGAATTCTATAACAATGACAGGCCAACAAAAGTTGGTTCTTTCTTGACACATAGATCACTAAAACCACCGACCAGGATAACTCATGTTGGATCTGTGAGATGAGGTATCAAATGTTAAAGCTACTACTAGATTGTGTTTCCTGCGTATAAAATGCAGGTACCTGTGTGGTCTGCCTTCTGGTTTTTGGAGTGCTTTTGGTGTGGACTTTTATGTAGGAACATTCGCCATAGTTTGGATCCCCAACCTACATAATGCAATACAAAGAGGAAAATGATGTTTTGTTGCTAACTTAAGGTCTCTAAACTCTCATCATCATATTCAAAGCTAATTTATCAATTCCCTATGATTGGCCACCATTGTTCAATTTTTTTAAAAGATTTTTAATCCTTGTACTGATCTTCTGTTCATCTTACTCTAATATTTGTTTTTAGATAGAAGATGGCAACCCCAGAAGAAAACAACAATGTGAAAACTCTTGAAACACAGCCCAACAAGTTGAGAAACAAGAAGTCCATCATCTGGGAACACTTCACAATAGAAATTGTGAGTCCTAGATGCAGAAGGGTGTGCTGTAAGCAGTGCAAGCAAAGTTTCGCCCATGGCACAGGCTCAAAGGTCACTAACACCAGCCAGCAAAGTAAGTTGACACAATGCTTCAGGGGTAGTCATGCTCTGGATCATGGAAGGCATTAAGATGGGTCACAGTGCCTCATCAATTTTTGCAAACCTTAAAATGATTTTACTGACATTCCAGTGAATAAGTTAGCAACCAACTTTTTCTCAAAATTTACAAGTGTAGCACTCTGACAAATTTACAAATATGTCAATAAATTAGTAAGTTCGTAACTTCTTTCATTATGGAATTTATTTTTATCAACAGAAAATTTTCTATATTTAGTGTTAACAAATTTTTTTGGTCATAAGCAAGTTTTCATTCACCAAGTACAGGCCCAATTATGTGAGAAAAAGGCATCAATTAGTTTACTGTGGACCCATCAATTAGTTTCCCCTCAAAATCATGGCAGACGCATGCCATGGAACCTTTGGAAGATCCTTCGTGGAAAGTTCTGTCGATGATTGGCTTGAGGACTCGGTGGTTTCCATCTTATGGGTAAGTGTCTTGGGTTGTTTCTATTCTCTGATTCTCGGCCATTCCATTTCGAGAGATTCATATGCATAGCCATGATAGACACCATTGTTGTCGCAGGATCTGGTAAATGATGCTTGAAAATAGAGTAATATCTTTATGTCCTAAAAGTGACCGAGATCAGTTCGAAAGACGGGGGCTTTGAGGTGGTTACCAATCTTCAATGGCAATCCTTCAATTCAAATAACTTCCTGATTTCAAATCTGAATGCTGATCTCAGAGGCCAACCTTGTCTGTTTCGTCCTTTGACAAAGAAGGAACAGATTTTTAATAGTTTCAGGTTCCTTTTGCAAAGAGGGCATGTCAACTCAGGTACAATCTTCCTTCTGAATAGGTTTTCTCTTGTGCTAGGGCATTTCGGCACACACTTCACATAAACACCCTTACTTTGGGTTGAGTCTATTCCATGCCTTAGTCCAAAGGGCTTTTGGAGTTTGGTAGGACGATGAGGCTTGATTTGCTTCATGCTTAGTCTCAATGTCCTGGAGTTGGTTTTAGCCAGTTTTAACAGCATAGCCTCCTGCTTGGTTGCGTGTCCAGGCTAGCTAGTCTTCATCGGCGTTGAGAGTGGGATAGCTAGAATATCATTTACTAAATGCTCATCAAAACGAGAGAACAGCATGTTGTGCTCATTCCATTGCCCTTCCTCAGCATTTCTATCACCCTATTTAGCCAGTATATTCTTGAGCTCATACCCCCGTACATTTCTCCTTGTTTCCACAGATCTTCAATTGCATTTTCAGTTGCTGCATTTTGTCCCTGTCATGATGCAAGCTCAGCTCATTTGTTGACTACTAAAGCTCCCTATTCAAGCAGTTGATTTGACTATTAACATTAGAGAACTTCTGCTTGCTCCACTTCTTTAGGGCCTCTATTCCTTTTTGTAGTTTCTTCAGAAAATGTTCATTTCCATGCCTGGAGTATACCACACCAAACTTACTAGCTGACCACATTCATTATCTTTAAGCTAGTATGCTTCAAACTTAATTTCTCTCTTTTTGCAGGTTCCGTTGAGAGAGTTAGCAAGATAGGACTATGGTCGGTGCCTATAAAAGGCATACGCTTCCACTTCTGGGATGTCACTCTTCATTCTACATTGCATGGAGCTCTATCTAGTCTTTCTTTCACATGGGCATCCCCATTCCTATTATTTGCCCATGTAAATGCACATCCTTTACATTCAAGATCCATTAAAGATCATGCATTTATAATGTAATATCTCAAAAGCCATTGACCTTTGGTGCTCCGCCATATGCTTGCGTACTTTTTCCCAGTGATACAAAATTTCGTCGAAGTTCAGTTCCTCCCCCCCAAAAAAAAAAAAAAAAAAAAAACCCAACCAAATTGAAGGAAGCCGGTTTTGGAGACTGATTATTGGAGCATGTACAAAGGTAATTCTCATATGTTTTCCACTATCGGTACAAATTAGGTCAAGCATTTCATTTGTGATTGATTCCATTGTTAGTGCTACCATGTCATTCCGTAAAATTGTTGATCCCCTGCAATTCCATTTGAATTCATCACTGCACAGTTATGGAATTGGATTCGTTTCAAGCTCATACCACAGATTCTTGATTCTTTGTTTCCATCAGAAAAATAACGATGGGCCTTTCCAGACCTCAATGCCAAGATTGCCTTGGGTGTGCCTAACCCTAAATAATTCCAGCATAAAAATTATCATGGGAACCTCAGTGGCTTATTAGTGATAGCCATCAAAGCCCGTGTCTTAGGATCCTCCAAAGCCTGAATTGGAGTCTACAAAAGTTTGGTCTCAGGATCCTCCAAAGCCTGAATTGGAGTCTACAAAAGTTTGGTCTCATTTAAGGCAAGAGAGTTCACCTTTTGAGAAGCGTAAGGACTATACCTTCACTGTGTTTTGTTTCCACCTGTTTTCTTCCCCTTGCTACATTTCTTTTTGCGGGCCTTTTGAGCTGCCTTCCAGCATTGTTGAGTGGTTTGGAGCTGTTATCAACGTCAAGCTCTTTTCTTTGTTTTTATATGGACTGATGCCACCTTTTCCTATTGCTTCTATCTCCTCAGTAAAAATCTATGCTGATTTTCCCAGATTGTTCCCACTACTAGGAACCAATGGATTCTTTCCGTAGGCTCATAGGACACCATTCGCAGGGTGGGGAAGGAGTTTTGAAATAATCTCATCATCTATGATTATATCCTCTGGTTTTGCATAGAACAGCTTCCAAAGAGGGCTCTTCTTCCAAAGCAACTAGGATCATCAATTTCTAACCAGTTCTCGTCATATTCTTCTTCCTCAAAGAACTTGGCATAATGCCCTATGCAACTACATGCATAATGAAAGTGTGCTCGTCTCTCATATTTAAAGTCGACCCATAGTTTCTTTCCTCTTTGGCTGGCAAATGTCCCGGGTTTCAAGGGGGACAATAAGTCAATTCTTACTCTAGCTTTTCCACCTGTATAGGAGCTAAACCCCTTTGTATCAATTTTCACTTCAGTTACCAAGCCCGCTGCTGCTGCTATTTGCCTTGTGGTTTCCTCCGAGACCCAATCCGTAGGTAATCTGTGCACTTGAACCCAAAACTCGTAATGTGTGTAATCATAACTGTACTGCGAAGTAGTCGATGTCCATGGTTTAAGCACCAAAGGATTGCTAAAGAAAGACTAGGGCCTTGTCTCAAGAATTCTGTTCATTTCATTTTCAGGCTTAAAGGTAAAGGCTAAAGTTCTCAAGTCTAGCCGATCAAAGGTAACTGAATCCATTCTCCATGCCCCCTTCATAGTGTTTTGGAAGGCTTGGAGATTGTTATTGGGGTTGTAGAACAATTGCCCAAACATAGTTAGACAACATTCTTATATTCTCCCAGTTGGGATCATACCATCTATCTCTGCCAGGTCTTTTTTTTGACCAAAAATTGCCCAATTTTCTGCAGAAGATAGCAACTTGATAATCTGAGGTGTCAAATTCTTCCATTGAAGATGCACGAGAGGCAGGCACCTTACTCCCTGTGCAAAAAGTACACCAGAAGCAGCTATTCCTGCAAATTCATTCTCGGGGTTGTATCACTATACACTGTAATGGCAAAATGCTGTCCAAAGACAATGCAATGCTCTGGGAGGCTGATGGGGTAGGTCGGGATTTTGGCTTGAAATTTGGGCGAGGATTAACCAGGGTTGTTGCTTTCAGCTGATATTATGGTCATTGATTGCATGCCCTGTACTTGTAGGGCGTGATGCTATAGAATGGAGATCGGGTTGTATCAGAAGCTGGTTGGGGTTAGCTTATGGAGCAGTGAACATGATTTATGGGAAGGTTGGGAATTTTGGGTAAAGGGCCAAAGTTGAAAAGGAAACAGGAGATTTGCATCTTGGTAGAGACTAGATTAAATGACTGCTGTATTCAGTGAAGAGCATTAGGGTTTTTTGGGTAAAAACTACCACCATTGGGGTAGGATTCCCATTGAGAGAGGATATCCATTAATTCCAACTTGATTGGGTAAAATTTTGCTGGAGAAGGTGCATAATGACGGATTGCAAAGGCACAGCAAACGGGTCTAAATTTACATTCCTATTTGAAGTTCTTATTTCTACAAGCAAAGCATATGCTCACGGGAGCAAAAGACTGGAAATGAAAAAAATTTGTTTACATTAAAAACTAAAATTAAAATTTTTTTCTTTAACCATTAGGCCCATTAGAACTTCAATTGGGTATATATATATATATATATATATATATATATATATATATATATATATATATTTTTTTTTTTTTTTTGTGACCTAGGAATTCGTAAAATCTGGTCAGGCTTGCAAGAAAAGCACAGGGGACAAGTAGCGGGAGGACCCATCACCCCAGTGTCCCACTTAAGACCCTGTGATCGTGAGGGGATTCGAACTTCTCTCCTTGTGAGGGGAGAAGCTAAACCATCGCGCCACCAAAGCGGTGGTGGTTCTTTTTAATATTTGCGGTTTTCATCTTAGGCTGAAAACTTGGACGCAGGCATTGCACTTCATACAGCAATTGGTGAGGCCATCACAAGGTCTCGATCCTGAACATCTATCTGTTGTATAGAAGATCACACTATTTGCCATATCACAGCAATGCAGGCACCATGTCATCTTCGATAATAATTTTCTCATGTTCGTAGTAGTTGATCAACCACAAAAATAAAAAGCCCCATATTAATGGACAATTTACCATCACTTTATACACAACTAAAAAGAAAAAAAAAATTGAGTAATTTCTAGAGGGGAAAAGTGTAAAAAAAATCCTAAACCTTTTGGCTTTGTGCCGATTTAGTCCTAAACCTTTTTACATTATGTCAATTCAGTCATTTCCGGCCAATTTTGGCCGGATTTTATTGACTAGACGCCTGCCGTATTGCACGTGCCCGATCGGCGCGACGTGTACAATTTTTAATAATATTTTAATATTTATAAATATTTTTATTTTTATTTTATTTTTCTCTTTTTATTTTTATTCTTTTATTCTTTTATTTTTCTTTTTCTTCCCATCTTCTTCCTCCAGCCGGCAAGGTTGACCTTGCCTAGCCACCTCGCTAGTGGCCACGAGGGCGGCCTCGCGCTCGGTGGGCGAGGCTCGCCCTTGCCGGATCGGCGAGGATCGAGCCTTGCCCGCCTCGTGGCTGGGTGTTGAGGCTCGCCCTCGCCGGATCCGGCGAGGGTCGAGCCTCGCCCATGGCCGGTGAGGATCGAGCCTCGCTCGCCCTCACGGCTCGGGTGGCGAGGCTTGCCCTCGCCGGATCTCGGTGAGGGTCAAGCATCGCCCATGGCCGGCGAGTGAGCCCCGCCGGCTTGGCGCGAGGCCAGCCTGCCTCGGAGAACCCCAGGAATCACAAAACCCCCCTCCCGAATCGCCGCCGTGGGAGAAACAGGCGAAAATGGGGGCCGGAGCCGCTCGCGAAGACACCCCGAGCTCGTAAACCCTAGAGACGACGACGACGACGAGCGGAGGAGGAGGAAATTTCTAAGGTGAGATTGGAATCGGAGAACGGAGGCGGGAGGAGTCCCGGTGGCCTCGCGCCGAGTTGGCGGGGCTCGCCCTCGCCGGCCATGGGCGAGGCTCGACCTCGCCAAATCCGACAAGGGCGAGCCTCGCCACCCGGGCCACGAGGGCGGCCTCGAGCCGGGCGGGCAAGGCTCGCCCTCACCGGATCGGCGAGGATCGAGCCTCGCCGGCCGAGGCCGCCCTCGCGGCCACTAGCGAGGTGACCGGCGAGGTCAACCTCGCGGGCCGTCGCCTCCCGCCGGTCGCCGAGCTCCAACGATCGGCTGGAGGAAGAAGATGAGAAGAAAAAGAAAAAGAATAAAAATAAAAAGAGAAAAAATAAAATAAAAATATTCAAAAATATTAAAATATTATTAAAAATTGTACACGTTAGCGCCGATCAGCCACGCATCGATCGGCCGGCGTTCAGCCGGAAAAATCCGGGAAAAATTGGCGAAAAGGATTGAATTGACACAACGTAAAAATGTTTAGGAATAAATTGGCACAAAACCAAAAGGTTTAGGACTTTTTGGCACTTTTCCCATTTCTAGAGAAGAGCAAACATCACTGCATGCATGAGTAGGATTGGGATTCGCATTTTTGCTACGTCCTTTGCTTTACGAAAATAATCTTTCCTGTAAGAAACAATGCTGCCATTGGTAAATATTATAATCAAAGAGATTGCTTGGGTTTCGCAAAGGAATAAACACGCAAAGAGTTGCATTTGTATTGCGAAATGCAAGGGGAGGGCAGAGATTAGCAAAGCACACCATATCGAAGTAACCTCCTTGGGATTTAAACATTGTCATTGGAGGAATTGAGATTTTCTAGAAATGACTTACACTCATAGAAAATAAAGCTTCGTAATTGCAACCATCAATGCCTCCTTTTTCAAAATCGGTGAAAAAGAAAGAGCTCAACTACACATTAAAGAGAAAAAAAAAAAAAAAACCCATCCTTCCAAGTGATTGCGTACACATCTAAGGAAACAGGAAGTTGTATTTCCTTTCTCACGCACTACTCCATGGATCAAGTCTTTCTCTTCCTTAACAGAAGATTCCGTGATCCCAAAGTCCATCTCGGGAAGCGCTGGAGAGACAAGCCTACCAATCGCTCTCCTATAGCGCTACTCAATAATCCGATCTTCCAACTCCAACAATAACCTATAACTGCCATCCATGATATCAAAGATTTCAACTCTATCATTGTTACAACCAAAAGAACCACATAAATGGCAACCATTGCGTTCCAAGTATACTCATCTTTGTTGAGCACTCCATCGAACGACTTTTGGGACTCATTAATTCGACTTTCTTCGGACAATTTTTTTATTTAAATCGATCTCAACACACACCTTAGCATAATCCACCCTCAATCCCATAATTGTATCTCTCATCAGATCAACAGCAAAATCCACAATGAGACATACCCTTGGCACTTAAATAGATCAAAGCGTTATAAATAACACACAATCTCACCACGCCCTAGAAAATCTATCCAAACACCTAGGCTTTGATACCACAAGATGTCATGCCCCGAATCCTACAGGGATGGGGATGATATGGCCATCCTTTCACACAAAGGACGTAGTCTCGAACCACCATAATCCAACTCCCAAAAGCCCCCGTGATAATGCTCTTATTCTAATGGCCACTAAGTGAGGGACCTGAAAAGAATGGGAAAGAGGCGTGAGCAACCACGACTTAGTGATTAGTACATATCTTATAAGCAGATCAAGTCTCCACATTACACATTTAGAACTCAAAAACATGACTCATTTATGCCAATCCAACATATAATAATTGCATAATGAAATAGGTTATATAATACTTTAACCTAGCTATATCAATGGCATAATTTCCTGTTTGTCCATAATATCAAAACAAGTATCACTAGCTTGATTCGATAATTAAACTCATCATATCTTACGTCAATAGTTCATTCCATTAATCAAACTCGTATCACATGTCAATAGTCTATTCTACCAATCAATCTCATGGCACATTAGATCTCAAGGCCCTAGAGATGACTTCCATGAGACCATGTTATGGTGCAACACTTAGCCTTTGAATAATACAAGGCCCTAGATGTGACTCCCACGAAATTACATTATCGTATAATATTTAGTTCTTGACCAACATATATCAATAATACAAAACCTTAGAGGTGGCTTATATAAAATTACGTTATCGTGTAGCACTTAACCCTTGATCGCAAGGCTCTAATGGTTGCTCCCACAAAATTACATTATTGTGTAGTCCTTGATCAATACATATCAATGACACAAGGTTTTAGAAGTGGCTTCTATGAAATTACGTTTTTGTGTAGTACATAGTCCTTAATTGATATGTATTAAAGGCACAAGACTCTAGAGGTGGATCCCATGAAATTACATTATTATGTAATACTTAGTCCTTTACTAGTCCACATCACAATTGGCTTCATAAACCAAAACATAACACTTCACCAATTAATTCTATCCACAAAGCAATTTAAAATCCATATCATAAATCAAATTCACATATTGAATCAAATTGTATTTTACAAACCATACTCAAGTCAACGCAACTATTTCACAAAAGGTTTTCACTAACCCAAAGTATATCCCCTCTCCCAACTCTGTTCATGAAACGTTCGCAATTCATT
This sequence comes from Eucalyptus coolabah, assembly GCA_014182585.1. Lineage (NCBI taxonomy): Eukaryota > Viridiplantae > Streptophyta > Magnoliopsida > Myrtales > Myrtaceae > Eucalyptus > Eucalyptus coolabah. Next base: position 10,277,866 of record CM024622.1, read on the forward strand.
TCTCACCTCATTTTAGAATTCATATCTTAAAGAACCCATTCCATAAATTAGTTTGTAACTTTCACGACACCTTCCCCAACACATTCTTCAAACCATTCTCAAATGAATAAATAGTAGTAAATGCCCAATCCGGAGTTAAGCATCAAATATGTTATGACGGTACTTTTTCTTTTAGCCGCATCACAATGTGCACATAATATACCTCATACTTTTTATTTTCAAAATAAGAGTTTACAAATTTAAAAGAGATATAGCACCACTCATCTGGATATGCCCCAACCTAAATAACAAAGCTCACTCGAATCAACGAACTTGCAGTCCTATTATAAGTGAGAAATAGCATCAAAACCAAGTAAAATGATATTTCAAGTACGGCTTGGCTAGATTAAGCTTAAAGGCTGATAAAATAACTTTCACGCGTCGACAAATCGCTCACCCAAAGTGAATATTCAAACTTAAACTTAATCTGAAACTGACTCGCAAAATCCGAAATCTTGCTTCGACAAGGCCGTTGCTTCAAAAAGACTTCTGTTGTAACCCATGACTCTATAACACCATAAATCCACATTTCCATGAAATCCCGAAGCCCCATAAACTCAAAACTTGGATTCCATGGTTCGATTTTTTCAAAATTCCGAATTTGAGTTCTAAACCCGAAACATACTTCAATTGGATGAACAAGATGCGTGAATTACTAGCTGCTGCGGATCAGAGTAACTCTGGCTTGGCAGCGCATCCACAGCGAGCACGTGCTCACAATATCCTCTTCGTCTTCTTTTTCCTTCCTTCCTTTTCCTTCTTCCCTATTTTCTTTTTACGCGCGCGAGCTCTCCGGCTCCCTGTTTCTTTTCTGCCGAGCATCTCCTTTTTCTTCCCTTTTGTTTACTTGTCAACCTCCTTTTATTTTTTGTTTTTTTTTTCTTTCTTCGACTTTTCAACGCTCTTTTCTCTCCCCGATTCTCACCGCGCAAGCTCTCGGCTTAAAAGAAAGGAGCCATGTACTTTACCCTTTTTCCGATTCTCTGACTTTTCAACACTTGATTTTTTTTTTTTCTTTACGGGCCGCATCACTCCTGACTTGGTCAAGATATTACAGGAAATAGGTTAGGAACGCGTTGACTTGACGAGAACTCCTTTGGCGCAAATGATGAGCCAAGTTGGATTTTTGGTAAATGTTTGAGTCAAAGTGCATCAATTGCAAAAAGGAAAAAAATTGAAATTTCAGTGCATTTAGTGATTGAAACTACAGCTTAGTGATTGCACTGGGAAATTTATCTTCATATGTACACTCTATTTACTTGTGGAAAATGAATTATTCGAAACATGTACTCCTAAAAGCAATCATCTGAAATAATTAGTTAATGAAAAATATTTTTATTATCGATGATAATTTATATCTAAATATTTTCATGGATAATGAAAATATTTTTACTCATTCTTTTTGTAAATGATATAAATTATCATTTTTAGAAAAATATTGTTCAAATCATTTATTTTAGGCAAAACAAATAGAGCTTGGCGAAGGATTAGCTTGATTTTGTCAACTAAGGCCGAACGCCTACTGTTTTGAGAAGTGGGGAGACTACAACCTCGGGTTGATGAGGTCCAATATTCCCAAGAACAAGTAAACTTAAGGAAAGAATTGTTTTTTGCAGCGTAGGACGGGAAGTTGAACTAACCTTTCTTGGGTGCATTGAACGAGAAAGCAAACAATAATAGATAGTATCAGTACCCTCTTGGTAAGCCTTATTCTCTTCCATTCATTATAAATACATTACACAAACTTCTCTTTTCAAACACACCTCTCTTTTTCCTCGCTGTTGTGCATTTACATTGTGGTTTCTCACCAAAAAAAAAAAATGCCAAGAAGGAGCACTTATGCAGATCATTCCCGAGATCCCCGAGCTGAGGAAGAAGAAGAAGAAGATTACTACGAAGTGTTCCTGAGCTTTTGTGGGGGAGACACTTGTATTGGCCTGACTGACAACCTTTACAGGAAACTGGTTGAAGCGGGAGTCTATGTCTACAGAGACAACAACGAGCTCCATACAGGTGAGGTGTTTGGCCCGGAGCTTCTCAACGCAATTATGCGATCTGGGATATTGATCCCAATCCTCTCGGAATACTACGGCTCAAGATAATGGTGCCTTCGTGAGTTCACACAAATGATGGAGTGCAAGAGAAACAATGGAAGGTACATGGTGGTGCCTGTACTTTACGAGGTAAAGCCAGCACACGTGCGGCACCAGATTGAGAATTTCGGGAGAGGTTTTGATCCGGTACAAGGTGATTCAATGAACAAGTTGTGGAGAAATGGAAGCAGGCGCTTGGAGAAGTCGAGTTCCATATTAGGATATGAATCAGGAAAGGGTACATCTTGTTTCTAAACTTACCTTGTTTACCTCTTTTGTATTCACAATATCCTTTGTTTTTCTTTTGCCAACACAATACCTTGTTTACTTCCATCAATGATTTTAGTTCTGTTTATTTCACGAAAAACTAATGATTTAGAAAAAAAAAATTCGTAAAAAAGCATCTTCATTATAATTGGAAAAATAAAAACTTTCATTATCATTATCATATCCGTCGACAAAAATGAAAGATCACCTCTCCGCATCTTTTTCATGCTTCTCTCTGCCTTGTCACCGAACGAACCTCACATGTGTTTTTTACTTGTTTTTCCCCCCTTTTTATCACACAAGGAAGAACGATTACATGAACGTGACCCCATATATAGTTTGGTTTCATATTCCCAGATTTCTTGAAACATCGAGATTCATGAAAGATGTGCAAAATGATTTCTTTTTAAGTTTAAATGAGTAATAAGTTACTTAAGTAATGAGGATATTGTTGATTAATCAATACTTATGCCGTGAGCAACACAATTTTCTTTTCCAACCATTAAAAGGGTTAATACACAAGAATCCCCTTAATTTTTTTATCACGAAAAACCCTAAACTGGTACATTTGTGATTAATTTACTTCAAACTAACTTTTGATGAATTAACCCTATGTTAGTGAACAAACGTAAGGTAAATTGGTCATATATATACTGGTTTTGGGTTTTTTGTGGTTAAAAAATTAATTTAAGGTATATTTGTTATACGTGTACCAGTTTTTGGTTTTTTGTGGCATTGATTCATATTGCAACAAGGTTCTAGTTTCCGGACTCGGCTTTATTGTTCTTTGACAGGCAGGAAACAGAGATGATCGAGAAGGTAGTTAAGCAGGTTTGTTGCGAGTTAGAGGGAGCCCATCATCTCACCTATATCATGGAAGCGAAGGTGATAGCAAGACTGAAAGAGGATTATCACTGTGAGTTGACACGCCTCGCGGAAGAAAATCGTGGTGCGGAGGAAAGGGAAAAGTTACATCGCGATTTTCAGGATAGTCAGAGGAGGACACCAGTGCCAAGGAGCATGTGGAGCGATGGGAAAATGGTCAAGAATAAGATACACATAACTTTACAGCACAGCCTCGGAATTAATATTCCATGACTCATGACAAGATGGAGTGATTAAGTTCGTAATGTATTACCTTGAAGGTTACTTCAGTTTAAACCCTAGTGACCTCAAATTCAGTTGCTTTACGATGCATTGTTTTCTAGACCAGTTTCTTCTATGTTTCGGTTGGGTTCAGTTTACAGCACGTTGTTCAAATTTCGAGTTACTTACTACTTTGTTCCTGCTGAATTTATTTGAGTGTTGTAGTTGCACAAGCATGTGAATGCACGGTGTATATTTGTTGTAAATTGATCAATTGGAACGTGTAGGTAAGCAACAACCTCTTTCGATTCATGAGTATAAATTGGAGCACATTATCATTGGGTCCACGTTGAGTCCTCGAGAACACTTTATCTGCAAGAGTTCAAGTCAGGAGACAATCGATAAAACTTACCAAAAAACATGCTCAATTTGTCGATGATCTTATTTTGTTACTTATGGTATAGATAGGCTAATCTCTATATTGAAAACATGGAATTTTTGTTTTAGCTATACTCATATAGAGATCAGAAATTTGTTATTAAATTGGAGATAGTTTTTTTTTTTTTTTTTTGGGTCGAAAGAAATGACTTTCATTACTATCCAAATGACGGATTACAAGAATTTTCAAGATCAAGACATAAAATCTGCCAGAGGAAATAGGGAGGTTCAGCAAGCCAAGTGGGCGGAAGGGTTTCAGTTCTATGAGCCTTGGCGACTCGGGATGGATTACAAGGGTTTCGAAGGATTTCTTTTACAACTCTTTTAACAAAGATCTCATTTAGTTTTTGGATCTTCCATTCGCCTGAGTCTTGATTAAAGCTTGTTTAGTGTTGTGTTCTGTCTGTTTGTTAAGATGATGTATGTTAGAGAAAGGTGGTCCAAGGGACAGATGCTTCTAATAACATCATCATGCAAGCATTGAGATGGCGCCATCATGAAGCATTGTGATGACGGAAGTGCATATCACCGGTATGCTGGAATGATGAGAGAAAGGAATCTAAGTTAGGAAAATGATAAGCTAGCGGTGCTGTTATTCACAATGAAAGTGACGATACATTCACCACTACACATATTGCAAAAAAAAACCGGTCAACTTGCTTTACCGGGTATTCTTTACTTATTCATTCTCTGTCATCTGCAAGGCACTAACACCAAGATCTTTCTTCTGAATAACTAACAACAAAAGAAACCGGTCAACTTTTGTGGTCCCGATTGCCAATTGTATATCAATGGTACTTTGTGGTAAAAAAAAGGCACCGTTATTTCTTCTGAATAACTATATTGTTAGCTTAGTAGCTCTCGCCAAGTTAATCAAAGAACATGTGAAGATGAATTGGAGCAAATGAAAGGGTCATGCTGACAATGGAAATGCAAACGAGAATTTCAATCAGGCGATGATGGGGTTGATTCAACTCCTTTTTATTATATAGGGACTTCGGTTTATATCATAAATTTGATATTGTTTCATAGTCTTTTTTCTCATGCCACAATCAGGTATTCCTTTGATTCTCTTCACCGTTCTTCCAACTAAGTGTTAGGATTGTCGTGTTGATGTCAAAATTATCCCAAGTCAAGATACAAAGTGTAGTGAACAATTGTGCAGTGAAATCCGATATATGTAATCACTATGCAATGCTCATCATTAATAGGAACTTCTCATATTTTCAAGTACCTACCATTTATAAAAGATGTGATTTTGTCACGATAAAATATATATATATATATATATATATATATATATATATATATATATATATATGAATTAAGGATACATTTTAGTAACTCATTAAAAGTTTTTTCATAAATTTCACATTTCTTATCTTATGAAACCGTCATTAGCACTATCACTCGAATTCAGTGCTGGCCTGTTGCATTAATTTCCCTAAATTTTCTCTAGCTGCACTTTGAAGGACAAAATTCAATCTCTAATCATAAAATGGAAAGATTATCCTGAGTCAGCACGGACAAATCGACGCTTTGGCGCACGTATCTGTACAACTTTCAAAAGTGAATTACGCTTTTGGTCCTCGTACTTTGGGAGTTTCAAGTTCAGTTCAGTTCAGTCCAGTACATTAGAAGATCCCTCCACGTCACTAGGACGGAAGAACAGCCGTAGAAATTCAGCACAGCCGAGGTCGCTCGCCGCGAGAAGTCCGAGCCGAATCTCCTGTTTCTTCTTCCCTGCTTCGAAGGCAGCCAAACCAGAATGGGAATCGATATGGCAATGCGTAATCCTTTGGCCGTCGCCATCGCATCCATCTTGGTCGCCGTGCTCGCACCCCGTTTCCTGAAGAAGAAGGAGAAGGAAACGATCAGGAGCACCAAACCCGACGAACCCATTTCGGGAATCCGCTCCGTCTACCTCCGGGAACGACTACGAGGTGTTCTTGAGCTTCAGGGGCAGGGACACCCGCACCGGCTTCACCGACCACCTCTACAGCAGCCTCGTCGACGCTGGGGTCTCCGTGTTCAGGGACGACGACGAGGTCCGCGTCGGCGAGAAGATCGGCCCCGATCTTCTACGAGCGATTAGGAGCAGTAAGATCTCGATCCCGATTCTCTCTCCGGATTACGCTTCCAGCAAATGGTGTCTTCGCGAGCTCGCCCGGATGATCGAGTGCAAGAGAAGTGAAGGGCACATCGTCTTGCCCATCTTCTACAAAGTCGAGCCCGGGCATGTGCGACACCAGACGGGGAGTTTCGGGAAGGCCTTTCATAAAATTAAGAAGCATTATGAGGCAGATGTGGTCCAACAATGGGAGCGAGCTCTCCAAGAAGTAGGAAGCTTAAAGGGATGGGAATCAGAGAGAATTGCTAACGGGTACTTCTTTTTTCACTCATGATCCTGCTTAGCTAGATCAAAAGTCTGAAAATTTTATGCCGCGATCACTTTTGCAGTGGAAAACAAATTATGGGTTTTTATCAATTGGCTGCTTTTTGCTTCCTGTTTATACGTGGATGTGCTTCCGCGGAGATATTGATGATCGGTTTCTTGTATTGGACTTTGCTGTTATTTCACAGACATGAAGCTGAGTTGGTAAGGATAATTGTCAGGAAGGTTTTGGGCGAGTTAAAGGAAGCTTTTCAGTTAGACGCCACGGAGAACTTGGTTGGGATTAGTAATCATGTAGAGGAGATTATGAGAATGTTAAAAACTGATGACACTGATACTCAGATTTGTTGGAATCCACAGAATGGGTGGTGTTGGTAAGACGACCCTGGCCAAGTTCATCTACAATAAACTCTCCAGTCAGTTCGATCACTGTAGCTTCTTGGCAGATGTGCGAGAAACAGCAAAAGACAGGGGTGCCCACCATTTGCGGAACCAACTAATCTCCAATATTCTAAAAAGAAAACAAAATGACATCTCCAATGTCGATGAAGGACTTAGAATCATCAAAACTAGATTTAGGCATAAGAAAGTCCTCATCCTTCTTGATGATGTGGATGATGTTTCTCAGTTGAACTGTTTGGCTGGAAAACGTGACTGGTTTGGTTCCGAAGTAAGATCATTATTACGGCAAGAAAAGTGAGTTTTCTTGATGAGGCTCGGGTGGATAACTCGTATGCACTCAATGGATTGGATCCTGACAACTCTTTGCTTCTTTTTAGTAGACATGCATTCAGAAGGGACTTCCCTTTGCCTGAATTTGGGGATCTCTCGCATGATATTGTGTCCACTACAGGAGGGCTTCCTTTAGCACTCGAGGTTATAGGATCTTTCTTGTGTGGAAAACGCCTAGTAATATGGAAAGATACATTAAAGAAGTTAAGGCAAATACCAGATAAGGAAGTGCAAGAGAAGTTAAGGGTAAGTTATGAAGCATTAGATTATGAGCAAAAACAGATATTGGATATTGCCTGTTTTTCGCTGAACTGATGCTAGAATTGCATCCTATATGTGGGATGACTGTGAATTTTTCCTAGGGATGGGAATTGAAGCATTGAGCTTGATGTCCTTGATAAAAGTGGGAAATGACCATAGGCTGTTAATGCATGACCAACTAAGAGATCTAGGTAGGGAAATTGTCCGGCAGGAAAACTATGAGGAGCCCTGGAAACGTAGTCGCTTATGGATTCACAAGGAAGCCTTACATGTTCTAGAGAAGAACAAGGTGAGAGTTTTCTTTGATTTACTTTTGTGCACTTAGTCAATGTTTTATTATCTACCATAACGAGGAAAAATAAATTAGTATATTGAATTAGTCCAGCCCTAGTTAAAAGAAGGCCTGTTCATAATATTTTCAACGTTGTGTTACTCGTTGCATAATGTAAGTTGGTAATTCATGGGAGTAATATCCTTAGAGGGTGCTCTTCTGTGATAATCAAAGGTTCTCAGCTAACTTATGGAGTTTAACTCATTTTAAAGTACATGTTGGCAAACCTAACTGTAGCAGTGTTGAGCATTTTATGTATTAGCTTCTGGTGAATTGTGTATGATAAATTTGTTGAAAGATACTATCCAATGAGTTTAGCTGCAACCATGTTGTAAACTTTTTTAGTTCAAAGCGGCAGAGCATAGGAATTATTATGAAACAACATATCATAGTTTAGTTTTCATGATGCTTTATTTCTGATCCATGGAATTCTCTTTCAGGGAACTAGAAAGATAAAAGCCCTGCGTCTTAATAAAAGTGGCTTAGGCAGGGTTTACAGCAATCTACTGTTTGAAAAGCTACCGAACTTAAGGTTCCTTGAGATGAATAATTTCATCCTCTCTGGAGATTTTAAGTATGTTCTTTCTGAACTACAATGGCTTTATTGGAAAAATTGGCCATCATCTCTGGTAGCAACCAATTTTCACGTGAAGAAATTAGTCATACTTGACTTATCTAGGAGCAAAGTCACAGAGCATTGGGAAGGATGGAAACTTATGGATGTAAGATGAAAAAGTACATTTTCCTTTCAAAATATGATCACTAATTCTTAGTGGCTTATGTTTCCCTGCTTTCTTTCTTACAGGTGGCAAGTAATCTGAAAGTTCTCAACACTGCTAATTGCCGTGACTTGAAAACATCTCCTGATCTCACATCTTTTCAAAATCTGGAGATTTTAATTCTTGGAAAATGTGAAAATCTAACAAAATTGCACCCTTCTATCGGAAGCATCAGCACCCTAATTTCCTTGGATGTAAGAGACTGTTTCGGACTGAAGGAACTACCAATAGAAGTGGGTCAGCTACAAGAATTAGAGGAGCTTTTTATAGATAGAACTCAGATGGAAGAAATTCCCATATCTAAAGGTTCAATGAAGAAGCTCAGGACTTTTAGTGCCCAGTATTGTGAATCATTGGCTCAAATACCCAGCTTGTTAAGCCATCTAGCGTCTCTGTCAACCCTTGATTTTACGGGATGCAAAGAGCTTGCTGAACTTCCAGACGCCCTAGGGTGCCTTCAGAAACTGCAGCGCTTATCATTAAAAGAATGTAGCTCATTGAGAGGGATCCCAAACTCAATTGGCAAGTTGGCATGTTTAACTGAGCTGGACATATCATACACAGGATTTACAGAGTTACCTGAATCCACTGGAGACTTATGTAATTTAGAAGTTCTGCAAATGGCACAGTCACATGTAACAAGGTTACCTAGTGGTATTGGGATGCTGGGAAAACTCACCACATTAGATGCCACAAATTGCAACATCCTGGCAGAAGTTTGCAGTAATATTGGTGAATTGTCTTCATTGAAGGCCCTCTGATTGTTGGGGACAGGCATTTGTGGCTTGCCAGAAAGCATTTGTAAGCTTTCTTGTCTCCAAGACCTCAACTTACGAGGGTGCAAGAAGCTCCAATTGCTGCCAAACCTACCCTCTGGCTTGAGAACTCTAGGTCTCACTTGTCAGAGTCCTACATTGCCAATCCTTTCCAACCTGACAAATCTAAAGGAACTCTCTGTCCTAGAATGCACTACACTTGAATGCCTCCCAGTGCTTCCCTCTAAACTGTCAAAGCTTTCCTTAGGAGGATGCCAAATGTTGAGAAAGTTGCCAGATTTGTCAAACTTGAAGCATCTTTCAGAATTGAGTTTGAAGGTTTGCTCTGAATTGAGAGAAGTTAAAGGTCTGGAAGGATTAGTATCGCTAACAATGTTGGATGTGTTAAGTGCCCAAAGTTATCTAGGCTTGACAGGGTAGAATGTTTGATGTCTCTGAGGTACTTAAGCAGAGGACCGTCAGAAGCGTTAGAGAGGTTGATGGATCGTTCTGAACTGAGTAATTTAAAGGTGCTTCCAAATTGCGAGAATCAAGCTGGATTTCCAGTTCTTAATAGCTTCATTTGCTTGGAAGTTTTAGATCTCACTGATTGCATGTCTATGGAAAGACTGGACCCTTCAACTTTGAAGCTTTTAAGGAAAGCAAGTGTTAGGAAATGCAAGAATCTAATCGAAATTAGAGGCCTCGACAGCTTGGAATACTTGGAAAGGTTGGATATCTCTGAGTGCACATCCATTAAGAGACTGGATATTGCAAAATTGAAGTATCTGAGATATTTATGGGCTTCCCAAATGTAAGAATTTATGTGAAGTCCAAGGCCTTGATGTCTTGGAGTGCTTCGAATGGTTGGACATCTCTGGGTGCACATCGATTGAAACATTACCAGACCTTTCTTGCTTCAAGACCCTGAGGTTTCTCAACATCAACCACTGCCAAAAGCTACATGATATTCAGACCCTGGAGAAATTCTCATCCTGCCAATGGTTCTATATTGATGGATGCAAGTCCCTAGAGAAACTGCCAAACCTTTCAAAATTTGAAGGTTTGATAGAGTTGATAGTGAAAGATTGTCATGAACTTCTGGATATTTCAGAGCTCAAAGAGTTGAGATCATCAGAATTTATAGATATGTCAAGATGCAAGTCCATTGAGCATCTACCAGATTTGTCAATGTGCAAGAACTTGCAATGTTTGGTTGTAAGAGACTGTGAGAAACTTATGGAGCTTACGGGGCTTGGAGACTTGGACTCACTGTGGCAAGTGGATATTTCTGGATGCAAGTCACTGAAAAAAATACCGGAATTACCTAGAGCACACATCATGCAGAATTATGGAGAACCTATGCTCCATCCCTTGTATGGGACTATCACTTTCAGCTGATATGCTGCACATGGTTCTACTGCCATGTCGAAGTTGAGAGAGTAAAAAGAAGGTGATCACCCATGCCCTGTTGACATCTATTTCCTGTGTTTTAATAGTGTTATCTGTATCAAGAAGTAAATTTTCCTTCATGGCCTTTTCTATTATCATTTCTTTCCACTATATAGTTCAAGCAATGGAAAGAAATTGATGCCCTGGCAATTGTTTATTTCTAGAGTGGAACTTCTTCGCCAGTTGGAAACCTTCTTTAAGTACGTTTGATATCATTGTGGGTTGACAACTCCGGTTCTTAATCTTCAACATGAGATTGATTAGTGATGTGCATGTACAGACTTCGGAGTTTAATTTGCTTGGATACCTGATATGTCCTGTTTGTTTCACTAACCCAGGGAACAGGTGGCTAAAGTAGAACATCTTCTGATGAATTTTTATGTCAGATTTGTTGATGTATATTTGCTGTTACTTGCCGTGGGAGCATCCACTTCTCCATTCATCTCTCCATGTGGTGTGGGAAATGACTGCAACAAAGTGTTCTTGAGCTTTAGAGGCACAGATGCTCACACAGGATTCACAAATCACCTCTACCATTCGCAAACTTGTCGATGTAGGCACTGTGCCAGCTCATGTTCAGAGATGATAAAGACCTCCAAGTCGGCGAGGAGTCTGGGTCAGAGCTTCTCAGCGCAATCATGCAGTCTAAGATCACGGTACCAATTATCTCTCCCAATTTTACTTCCAATGAATGGTGTCTTTGCAAGCTCATTCAAATGATGGAGTAGAGAAACAGAGGAAAGTCTTGCTGATGTTTTACAAAGTCGATCCCTCACATGTGCGGTACCTGAAAGGGAGTTTTCGCAAGGCCTTCCGCTCACCCAAAAAGCATTTTGATGCGAAGGCTGTCAAGCCAGGGCAGCGAGCTCTCCGGGCAGTGAGTTTCTTATACAGATCGGAATAAGAAAAAATCGCTAATGGGTACCTTCGTTTCCGTTGAACCTTGCTTACTTTCTTTCGACAAGATCTTACTGGGGTAAAAGAAAGACATTATTTCGTTACCATAATCATCCTGAACTCTTACCCGCAAAACCAGGACAAACTATGTACAAAAATTCGCTGTATTCATCCTTCGTCCATATTTTCACCCTAGGAAAGTGTGTGTGATTTCTCTGTGATTATATTTCTCGTTTTCGCGGTCAGCTTTGCATACGCGACAGCATTGAAAAGGAAAGCGCTGGGCAAGACATCAAATCATCTCATTGCTGAATTGAGGAGTCTATGAAAAGATTGTAAGTACCCAACATGAATTCGTTACCAAAGATGTACTTCCTTAAGCTAAATGGGGCCCACGCGAAATGAATAGGAAAGCAATGGCCAATTTAGGAAATAGGGAAGGAATGCCTTGTGTTGACGAGAACTCCGTTGGCGCAAATGATAAGGTACTTGGCTCCCTCAAGAGCATTACGTCGCGAGTTGGATTTTTCGAGATTGTTTTCTTTGGCCATCCACAAGAGTCGCAAAACCGTGCAATGCTATGATTACCGGTGTGGTGGAGATAGGTAGCTTGCCATATATTGGGATAGATTTCATCAATTCATGATCACTAAATTTAGAAGATACGCACAATTTGACTGGCGAACTTTGATTTCGACCGTCGCATGCGCTGAACTGTAAGTCCTTTTCTTTTGAGATCCATACACTTTCATTGGAAACTAAACAATTCTTGATCCAAACACTGACACGGCGGATGTGTGGTGCCGCGTGATGTCCACCTTCAGCATCATGTTAGCACAAAGAAAAAGATTAAGAACGTGTTTTCTTCTTCTTTTTCTTCTTTTTTAGTGTTGGGGGTTGTTTGTGGAGGAAGAGAAAAAAGAAGAAGCGAAGAGAGCCACCATCAGCCCGGAATTTGCAGAGGGCGCCATGACCCTCTGTCATTGCAAGCAGAGGGTTGCGCAACCCCTTGCCGCTGTCATTAAGGGGTTTACCATGTCTGGACCAGTTTCCTATGTTGTTGGTCGGGTCTTGCCGGGTCGAGCCCGTAGTTTATTGTTTAGTTTTGAGCTGTTTACTATTTTGTTCCTGCTGAATTTATTCGAGGATTCTAGTTGCACTAAAAAGAGATATATATATATATATATATATATATATATATATATATATATATATATATATATGAAAATTAATAAAATGGAGCAACAAAGACCTCTTGCTACAGCCTCATTGATCCACGACTAGAATAAGGAGCACGTTGTCCATTGGATCCGCGGCGAGTCTTCAAGAACACTTCCTCTTACAGTAGCAATAATTTATCAAACTGGGCTACAGATGATATAAACTTAATGATATTTGCTCATTTCTGGCCAATAGACCGAAATTATATAGACCAGATGATAAAAAATTCATTGAATTCGTAACTAAGATTTTACATTTTAGAAGGGTTACACACAAAAAGCTTGGGGAAACTACGTTGCACTTTAGCACTACATTTAGACCTCGGGAAGATGGTCAATTAGAAAGCATAATCCGAACATTCTAAAGTGATGTTAAAGAGCATAAGCGATTGGCATGGCTAGACACGGGCCGATATAATTTTCAATTTAAAGCCAAAAAAGCATCTATTCTAATTGAACTCGTAAATTGTCGCAAAAAAATTGTCGACACATCTAATTTAAAATGTTGCCCTCAACGAGAACTAATCTAAGTCTTATTTAAATATACTTGCATCGCCCCCTTTCATGTATCTTAACTATTAAAAGAAAATTAACCCAACTTAACTATTGTGGAAGTATCACAATACATAATTTATAAAATAAAATATGGTTTAATTTTTTTAAAGCATATCTTTTTTTTTCTTTCGTATCTCAATGAATTTCACAAAACAACAAAAAAGTTAATTGAACGAGTGGTACTTTACAGTTAAATTCCTTTTGCTTATATGATCCAATTAAATCTTAGTAAAACACTACAAACGGCCTTCCTTTTCCATGCGTTTTATGCTCTAATTAACTTCATTTTCACTCCAAAAAATTAACTTCATTTTCGGCCGATATGATTGTGAACCATGTTACTATTATTAAGACAATATTATGCATCAGATTACCGCTGGGGCCAATATTATTTCGTATGTCAGATGCATAAAATCACGAAAGTACGATTTATATTTATTGTTATAACAAGAAAATGCAGTCATCTATTATTTGCCTGAATAACATGAGAAGGACCCCTTTTTCAGCTAGCAATTTACTTTGACCTGACAATTTTAGCTTGCGCTTTATTTTATTCCTCATCGCGTTGAAAATTGTCGTCTTTAGACGGTACTACAAAGCTACAAAACGACGTTTCCTCACAAGTTTACTGATAAGGACACAGTAGGCATATATATCACATCCAAAAATTCAATGTTGAGATCGAAGTCTCTGTGCCTTGTCGAGGACATCAGTACATATGTCTTTTTGGGAAGTTACCTAGAGAAAATGGAAAAGGCAAAGGCAAAGGCAAAGGTAGAGGGAAAGGAAAAGGAGGAGGAAAAGGGTAAGACAACGAGGGGAAGATTGCAGAGAAGAGGGTGAGGGAGAGATTTTGGGTCCTTCTGTCGACCTAAGACCCGCATGTGAGGAATCGGGTGGAGTCACATTTGAATGACCCTCTTGAAACATCCTTGGGGAACCTTTAGCATAATTCTTGTAACGCTCCTCCCTCGTGAAAGCAACAAGCTGTGAATTGTGAGAATCACCCATCATTTGCCTCTCCAATATGTCCACTTACCCCTTCCACCTAGGGGTAAGCATGGTCCGGTTGATCCAGCTACCCCCTAACCCTGTGACCAACCCGTACTGGTGTCGGTCCTCAATTTTAAGACCAAGGACCAAGCCTATTGAGCCTGGGACCAAGGACCGGACCGACCCAATGGGTTCGGGTCCGGTTGTGGTCAACCGGGAGCGATCGATAATTTTTTTGTCTTATTTTTTATACTCCCTAAAAAAGCAAACCTACAAATTCAAATTACATATCCATCGACAATGCAACTAAACTATAAATACCAATACATAATTAGCAAATTTAAGATGACACAATAATAGAAATTTCGTACCTGCTAACCGCTCATCGAGATATGGGACAAAATGGAAAGTTCTTGTAATCATCTATCTTTAATATTCATAACACCATCTGCAAAAGCGTTTTCTTACATTTGATCATGTAGAGTCCACTTAACCAAAAATGAGCTTCACATCACTTGACTAGCAAATCACCGTAGCAACGCAATACTATTCTACTCTTCAAAAACTTCTACCATTTGACACAAATTGAAAAGCAAAGTACAGGTGAAATCCATTAGTAAAATACAATTAAACCATAAAAAGTTCAAAATATTTAATATAAACCATGAATATATAACTTCACATCTTGTTAATTCACTTGAACTTTCAAACACGAAAACAAAACAAAACAAAGCACTTGATTAATACTCAACAAAAGTTTTAAATTGAAATTACTATTAGTGCTATTGATAGAACATCTCAATATAATATAATATAACAAACATTTTACTTAGGTTTGAATATATAAAAGAATTATAAATAATATAATATAATATACAGAGTTGATCCAGATTAGACCGACCCAAAACTCTGGGACCGAGGACCAACCGCACGGTGTTGGTCCCTGGAATTTCAGGACCAGGACCGACCCGTCCCCTTGGGAACCGGATCGGGATCGGCGGGTTGGGCTGGTCAGGGATCGGTCCAGGGTCGACCCTAAACCGCTGCTCACCCCTACTTCCACCATTGCATATAGCTACTTTTCTCCAAAAATATGTCAGGGGAAACCTTATACTTCTCGATCAGACCCAGAACATAGTTCTCAAACCCCACCAGTTTCACTATTTTGGAACCGTTTGATGATCCTCCGCTTTCCAGCAATCTGCACGACCGGATGGCCTCCTCCACGTGTGCCCAAAAGCACAAATCCTCTGTCGCACTCGACTCGACATTGTTCAATTTCAAATTCAAAAGGCCAGCCTTCTCCTGGTATTTTTTTTTTTTTTTCAGATGATCGTCCAGCCATTCTACTACCAGCCTGTAGTGTTTGGATCTTCCTCGATTTATGTAATCCTTTCGGCCCCTTCTGTAATATTCCGCTAGTCCAATGGTTCCACTATCCTGCAGTAATTTGCCCCTCCAAAGAGCCAACGATACGGCAGTGGCGTGCCCCATATTTGAGGCTTCTTCTCCGCTTCTTTGACCACACCCTCCCAGTAATCCAAGAGGATTGTCTTGTACTTATCAACTCCATTGTCGTGCCATTCTCGTGCATTTTTGAAGCTGTCACAAAAACCAGGACCCCTGCCGTTGGCTTTGCATACCTTCATGTACCACTCCAAGAAAGGTACACTTTCATTTGGTCCAATTGCTTGGCAGGATCAAATGCCTCTCTTTATTGTCTTAAGACGTCTCTCTCACGCTTTACTATTTTATCTATCAGAGCATCACTGCCCTCATTCAGCTGCTGTCATTGCAATGAGAGTCCACTCAATCAAAATTTATAAACATTCATAACATTTGAAAGCTTCCAACTTCAGCAAGTTTTCCTTTTATCCTGCTAAAATTCTGAATTAGTCTATCTGCGTTTTAATTAGGTTAAAATATGGTCAATGGCAAAAGTGAAATATATGTGTGGTTCCAAGCAGCACAACTATCTGCTAAAAAGCAAACTTCCCCTCGATGGAATGTTTGGTAAAGAAGGTCAAGTTCAGATACCTGAATTGGCTTGAGGCCAACCACTATGACTTGAGTAGTAACCCCAGCTTTTTACGAATCTGCTTCTTGCCCATTCAACCAGGAACAATCATTGTGAATTAATCTTTCCTCCAGCCATCCAATGACAGTCTTATAATCAACACTTCGGGACTCTTTGTTTCCAACAGCAATTTCCGACATAAGCAGCTCCATGATGGACTCAGGCTTCAAAACAGGTACCAGCTGATTCAGAACACAAAAGGAAGGTACCAAAAGGTTTATATTGACTTGAGTTAGTGGCGGAAGAGTGAAGGGATGGTCTAGGAAAACAATCATCCATATGAGCTACACGCAAGAAGCACGAATTCCATGTTAAATATTGCGATACAGCTTGTCGGAAGGCATTGTCCC
The DNA here is from genome assembly GCA_014182585.1 of Eucalyptus coolabah. Classification (NCBI taxonomy): domain Eukaryota; kingdom Viridiplantae; phylum Streptophyta; class Magnoliopsida; order Myrtales; family Myrtaceae; genus Eucalyptus; species Eucalyptus coolabah. Next base: position 10,294,586 of record CM024622.1, read on the forward strand.
TGAGGAGTGACGAATTGCAATTGATACAGAGGGGGAGTGTTCCCTTTGTTGTGTCGAGCGTGTTTAAAGCCATAACATGAAAAGGGAGGCGATGAATCCACCCGGTCAGTGTCTTGTAATAATATAGGGCACTGAGTCCTTGGATTTGGCTGAAGCTACAACCTGCGTTGAAGCAAAATAAGCATCAATTCATATTCTCAACTTAGAGGTGCCAAATACAGTCTTTCAGATGAGGTAAATATGCACAGTTAATAAATGAAATGAAACTCCGCGCAATCATATGATTGAGTTCAATGAAAGATTCAATTTATAGGGATTTTCGCAACTATGCTCAAAACAATGAGAAAAATCATTTCCATAGCAGAACAGTGCTTCACTTCTCATCTAATAGGCTTAATGATAGGTGGTGAACAACTCAAAACTCCTCAATTGTAGCAATTATTAGCATGTCTACTTCAGCAACGATTTCTATAAGCAGCAATTCCTATATACATGCGTACTTATGATCTCACAGCCGATAATAGTAATAACTAGAATGGATAACTTGAGAGAATATATAGAATTGCTACCTTTTCTTTGAGTCGAGAGAGCTCGTTTCAAGAGAGTTAAACAGAGAAATCACAGCTTTGTTTATATGAAAAGTTGGATTGGTTTTGGAGCATAGGAACTGAAAGTTGGGGATCTTTAATGAAGGAACCAAATCTCTTTCCTCTTCAAGACTGCCTGTAGTAACCGGTGAGGTGACAAAGGCAATGAAATTCATTGATTATTACAGGGTTATTCCCATCTGATCGGAAAGTCGCGGATTTAAGTCATGGAAACACCCTCTTTACACAACGCAAGAGGAAGTGTTGGTTGATTTGCCGCTCAAGTTCGATATGGCAGTCCATGAATCCGGAAGAAGATTTGATCACACAGCCAAGTTTGCCAAATATAGTCCATCGCTGAATCTGCAGATCAAAAAACAACATACCACTCATCAAGAACGTGGATTATCAGTAAAGTCGATGCAAAATGCATTCTCTCCACCGATTGCCGAACCTGGATTTCTGTTTCAGAAATAAAAAGCAAAGGAAAGAAAATTTCTTTACGCACAGAGAATATATATCTCGGTCCATTCTCAGAGCTTCGTTGGATCTGCACAGACACAGCTATTTAACATCGTGCCTCCATTTTTAACCTGATTCCAGAAACAAAAAATGCAAGTGCCAGCTTGCTTAATAAATCGTCCAAATCACCCAGCCGGTATGAGTGAGATATGGATTTGATGAAAACTTAAGGAAAAAATCATAGGTTCACGTTCAGTGGTTTTTTTAATAAAGATTGATAAATAGACTTGATCATTGACATTTTAATTGTGACGGTGAGTAATCGAGTATTTTTTACTTGTTTATAACTTTGTTGAAATGAAATAACTCATATGTCATTTGATATGTAATTTTTATCTTCAGTTTGGGTTATGGAGTTTTTGTGTATACATACATAGTGATTGCTCGATTTGTTTAGAAAAGATATACTACTTACTGAACTGTGATTACTCATTTCATTAGTTTTTCATGTTTTTCAAGCTCCTCAACTAGTGGCCAATAGTACGAGAGAGCACTATTGACGGGATTTTCGGGAGTATGATTTGGGAATGAGCTTAGCTAGTTTTTTCTTATATATTTTTGTAGATAGTTGTTGGGTTGGCTGAATTCTAAATTAATGATAGAAATTTTGATATTGTAGATAGTTTTTCTTATATCACATTCTGAATTCAATATATATGGATATAGATATATGTTATTGTTAATAGGTAATTGGTTATGTTTGAGACAATGTCCTTCATACGGGAGGACGGCCGTGTCCTTCTCTTTCTTGTTGGTTTCAGAATGTGATATATATGATACGGTGCTTGACTCTATCAAGACTGAAACATCCTAAATTGGATCTTTCGTAATTGTTGCTTATGGCATCCCCAAGAGTCATGAACTTGCATTGGATGTTATAATTATTTGTCATTGTTTTGTGGTCGGTAAGAGGATGCGCAATCTGGTTGGTGAGCTTCGGATTTTAATCATCGAACGCGCTCAAATTTTAGCTGCCGACGTAGGGCGCGTTGGTAACGTTGTTCAAAAATTGTTCCAATGAACGTAAATAGAAAAACTATTTTTGCTCCGGGAATAATTTTTAAACAAAAGAAGGCGTTTGGTAAACTTGTTCGGGAATAAAATGAATAGAAACACGTTTGGTAAATTTGTGTTCTTTTTGTTTCTTTTAATTTTTAAATATTTTTAAATATTTTTATTTTTTTTTTTTCTTCTTTTGGCCGGTCGCCGGCCTCGCCCATGGCCAAGAACCGCCAGCAAGGGCCGGCGGCCTCACCTAGATACGGTGAGGTTCATCGGACCTCGCGAGGTAGCCTCGCCGTGGTTGAGCAAGGCTCGCCCGGCCTTGCCTCGTGCCCGAGGCTCGGCCTCGCCTTGACCGGGCGAGCTCGGGCTCGCGGATGTCACGACCTAAATTTTTCGGTGCACCACCTAAAACTAGGTTAATGAACTACTAAGTCTTTAAACTTAGCTCGGGCTCTCCCAAACCCATACCAATTTGCGATTTAAGTTTTAAATATTTAACATACAAAAGATTATTAACTAGGAGTCGCCACTAATCGATTTATGGTAGGTCGATTAGACACCTAAGTAAAATAATGAGAGAATTATTTTACTCCTATGAAACCAGAGAGACTAAGGGTACGGAGACTTGGTTACACTAGATTACTCTAATACCCTTTCGGTACCACTTCTTTTTTAATTTTCAAAAATATTTTTTTGCGGGCAAAGCTGATTTATTTTAACCTAAATTACATCATGCAAATGTAGTGACCACACGGGTGCTCATCCACTATTAAGCATTCAAATAAATAAATTGCATCACATAAAGCAAATCACACAAACCAAACAATTTTACTTTGGATTTTCTCAATTTTGTTTTTTTGAAAATGCATTTTTAACTACACGTCCTAATCTTATTAATATGCAAATTCTAATTAAATTGGCCTATTATGGAGACTAGTTATTATGCACCTCATAACCTAACTTCACTAACAAATTCTGATTAAATGATCCTATTATGTAGACTAGTTTACATGTACTTAGTATTTTTGTATTTTTTTAATTGAAATTCAGAATTAATAAAAACCCTAATTAAACTATCTAAAAAGAGATAATTTTCTAATTTATTCTAGGAATTAATTTGACATAAACCCTATCCTATCTCGAAAAAATATTTTTTGGAAAAATGAGATAATTAAAATGTGCGAACATTATCTAAACCCTAAAGAATTTACTTAGGTTCAACCCTAACTTATTTCTAAAAATGCAATCCTAAAAATGTAATCCTAAAAATTCTAATTTACTAAACCTACATGTCGATTTACTAAATCTATATACTCATGCAGAATTTTGATTTTTTGATTTTTTGTTTTTTTAAAAGATAAGTAATTATTGATTAAATATTAAATCTAAGCTATCAACAAAATATGATTAAGATAATCGAAAAAATAATATGTTATCTTACAAGTCAAATTAACGATTATCCTAACCTTAATTATCATGATAAAGAGATCAGAATAATTAAAATCTGATCCGAAGTCTTACGGATCAAATTAATAATTATAGTGATTTAATAATTTAAATTCTACCAAAAAGTCCAAAAATTAATATAATTAACAAAAATAATCCGATGTCTTTCGAATTAAATTAATAATTACAATAATTCCAGACAAAATCCTAGCGGATAATGCCTACAAAATGCATAAATATTAACATTGGCAAACCATATTCTTACTTAAGCAATAATAACAAAATTTAAAATGAATAAATAAATGACGATAAAATAAAAAAATGAAAAATAAACTACCTAAGGGAAATGCAGCAGGGACCGCAACGTGCGACGTGGGGGATCGGATGTGGTTTGGGCTGCTGGTCGCGCAGTGGTGCGGACACGGCGTCGACTGAGAGAGGGACTCCGGCGTGGGAAGCACGGCGGCGTCGAGCTCCGGCGGCGTCAGGTTGCGGCTGAAAGCGAGACCGCAGGGGCGTCGGGTCGCGGCTGTTGCAGATCAGGAAGTAGCAGCGCAGCAGAGGGCTCGGGACCCTCAGTGCTATGAGCGGAGACAGCAGGAGGAGCAGCGGCAGCGTCGGAGGCAGGGGCGTTAGCCGCTGGTCGGAGCAGAGGCGGAACCGGCCGTCGCAAGGGGGGCGGAGTTGCAGCAGAAGACGCCGGGGCAGAGGTGCAGGCTCGGGCTGAAGCGGACCAGCAGCGAAACAAGGAAATCCGGCGTCGCGGGGGCTGCAGGCGGTCACCGATCTGCTGGTGACGGGAACGGTGGCAGGGTGCCGGCGAAAGGAGATCGGAGGCGGTGTCGGCAGAGGAGCAGATTGTCGGGCTGCAGGTGAGCAGCAGTGGCCGGCAGAGGGTCAGTCACAGCGGTGATGCGAGCGGCGAGCGGTGGTGGTCGCGTTGGGCTTCGGCTCCGAGCGGCGTCGGTGTGATGAGACGGCGGCGTCCGGCGAGCAGGGGACGGAGCATAGGCAAACAGCAGCAAGCACCGGAGAAGAAGAACAGTGTTCTCGTTTTCTTTTTAATTTTTTTCTCTCTCCCCTCCTCTCACGTCACTTCTGCTGACTTTTCCTTTGTCAGGAAAAGAAAAGAGAAAAAGCTGACTGAAGATGGGCGAGGAGAAAGCCTTTTCTCTCTTTTTCTTACTTTCTCCCGCACCCTTTTCACGAATTCTCTCTCGATTTTTCGCACGAATTTTTTGAATTTTTCTGCTCAACCTCACCACGTATTTGCTCTCAAAATTTTCGACCAAAAGCCCCCTGGTTACGAAAAATCAAGTTCTCTTTTATACTAATTTTGAACAGCTGCTTTGTATGGCATATTTCAAACTTTTATTTTCCGTTGCATTAAATCAACGATCAAATCGGAGCATGATTTCGCAAGAATCGATTTTTGCACCGATTCCTTTCATTTTATCAAAATCATTGCTCTTTGTTCACCTGATTTTTAATGCTTTTTGCATTTATCAATATCTAAATATCCATCAATTTCAAATTTCTATGCATAATCAATCAAATCGATTTTTTCTATTTTTTTTTTTTCATTTTTCCTTTTATTTGTTCAAAATGGAATTTTATTTTTCCAAAATTAAGTGTTAACACCAGACTGGCGAGCCGAGCTCGCCCAACCAAGGTGAGGACGAGTCTTGCCGGGGGCCGATGCTTGGCCTCGTCGGGGCCAGCGACGCGGCGAGGTCGCCGAACCTCGACGGCGTCGCCAGCCCTTGATGGCTGGTTGCCGACCATGATCAAGGCCGACAACCGGCCAAAGAAAAAAAAAAAGAAAAAAGAAAAAAAAAAAGAAGAAGAAAAAGAGAGAGAGAGAAAATTTGTTCTTAAAAATTGTTCCGTAAACAATAAACATATTTTTCTTGTTTTCGTTCGTTCCAAATGTGTTCCGAGAACAAAAAAATAGATTTACAACAAAAACGTAAACAAGTGCGTTTACATTCTTTTTTGTTCTCGAAATAAAAAAAATAGGATTTTTGTTCATAAATAGAAAAAAAGAAAGTTAACAAAAGAGCCGTAGTGTCTAACTTGGGGCAAGCGTAAGGCCAAGAAAAAGAATTATTGATATCGTAAAAATAAAGATAAAAAAGAAACAAAAAATGGGTAGAGAGCCATTAACTCTGCTGCCGCCGCCACCACTGGGTAGCCCGCTCACGGTGGGGGGCTACCCGCCTCTTCATTTCCTGAACTCAAATAAAAGTATCTTAGGAGAAGGGTTTCACGGGGATCAAGGTGGGCTCTCCTCCCTTTGGAGGGGTTGGCGGGGAAGCCCAATGGGGACTTTATCCCGTAATCCCAGTTAAACCTCCTGTAAATGGAGGCTAATTGGGCACCCTGGGATGTCCGATTCAGGGTGGAGCAGTTTAAGGACTTGCTCAGGTCCTCTCAACCTTAGTTGACGACATTAGCTAGGGTTTACAGAGGGCTGTTACTCTCTTCCAGTACCAGTAACTATAAATGCGCAGACAGGTGGTTGATAGTTCGAACACACCTTTTCCTCGCTGCTGTGCATTTACACTGGTTTTCTCACTAAAAAATGGCATATGCAGATCATTCCCGTTTTCCCCTTCAAAAAATGCCAGGAATAAGCACTCATGCAGATTATTTGCCGGACCTCCTAGCCAGAGAAGAAGAAAAAGATTACTACAAAGTGTTCCAGAGTTTCTGTGGCAGAGACACTCGGACTGGCCTGGCTGATCTCCTCTACAGGAGCCTGGTCAAAACAGGAATCCGCGTTTACAGAGACAAAGACGAGCTCTGCCGAGGCGAGGTGTTCCGCCCGGAGCTTCTAAGTGCGATCACAAGGTCCAGGATCTTGATCCCGATCATCTCGGAAAATTATGGCTCGAAAGCATGGTGCCTCTGTGAGCTTGCGCAGATGATGGAGTGCAGGAGAAACAATGCAGGGTATACGGTGTTGCTTGTATTTTATGGGGTGAAGCCATGCGACGTTCGACACCAGGCAGGGAGATTCGGCGAGGGGTTCCAATCCGGTACGTGGCGGTTCGATGACTAGATTGTGGATGATTGGAGGCGGGCGCTTGAAGAAGTCGGTTTTGTATCCGGATTCGAAGCTGAGAGAGGGTAACTCCTTTTTACTTAACATATATATTTTCCATTATCATATAGTTTGGGCAATATAAGAAAAGAAAGATTTCTTTCAAGGTAAATATTGACTGCATAGGTTGTGCAACTTATTTGAGTATTTAGAACTCGTAGGGAAGATGCGAAAGAGGGATTAATGATGGCTTCTTCTTTCTCCTTGGAGGAAAAATCCTGTGTGGTTGTACTAGATAAAGTAATTACATATATATCCTATCGGAATTTTTATCTAACTGCCAAACCTAGTCTAAAGGAACAAAAATTCTCTCTCCAACCTTTTGATGCCTTTCTCAAAGATCGTAGTCGAATCGCGATCTCGTATTAAACAAATAACTGTTTTTATTAGCTATCTCATTCCTTTTCTTTTCAATTTTTTTTCTTTAATGTTCACCTTTTTTCTACTCTAAAAGTTTTAAACTTCGAACTTTTTACACATTTAAGTAAGGATTATGCACCACAAGTTACTAGTGAACTTATATCGATGTTACAAATCTTTCATAGTTACATTGTAAGAGCGAAATTTGAAGAATATATACAAATACTAGTATAATTGATCAGGATATGAACAGCAAAACTATAAAAGAAGTATTTAAATATGAATGTGACAACACCAATCACGAGGTTGGTCTAGTCGCCATCCAATATTAGGTTGATGGGCTTGTCTAATGGGCAGTTGGATATTCTAACAATGGGCGAGATGAGAGCTCCAGCCCCATCCAAACCTTTTTTTTTATTTGTAAGAATATGAATGTGACATCACAGCTCGATTTCTTACAAAAATCAATTTTAAAAAAAATTAACTTAATTAGTATTAAGTTATTTTAGGATTTCAATGTTGATTAATTAACTCCCATGCCATCAGCAGCACACGAGGACTCTTTTTCTTTTCTTTTTTTCCTTTGTTGGGTTTCTAGCGAGTTATTATAACAGGGTTCTCTCATTTATGCACTAGACTGCTTTGTTCTTTGACAGGTGAAAAACAAGATTGATCAATGAGATACTTGAGACAATTTATAGCAAATTAGTGGAAGCCAAGCTTTTAACCAGTTCCCTGGATAGGGATAGGGAGGTGAAAGCAAGATTGCTAGATAATTTTACATCAACGTGGATTACACGCACAACTAGTGGTTTGGAGATGATGACATTTAGTGGTGAGTTTCACGTGGATTAATGGCATGACTCACTAAGGCAGGCACATTATGGTAAAAGGGTCAAGAATCAAATATACATAACATCACATCAGTACACATAGCTCCTTGAAATTAATTCTTCATGACTCGTTATCGATGGAGTAACGAGTTCGTAATGTATCAACCTTTAAGCTTATCATGTTTTGGATTAGTTTTCTAATTTTTGGTTGAGTCCACAGTTCATTGTTTAGTTGCGATCTGTCTACTGTTTTATTCCTGCTAAATTTATTTGAGGGTTCTAGTTCTGCGATGGGAACCTATATCACGGATATAATTTTGTAATTTGTGTTTGAGAATTAATGAAATGGAGCATCAAAGACCTCTTGCTACAGCCTCATCGATCCATGAATGAAATTGGGAGCACCTTCATTGGTTCCATGGCGAGTCTTCAAGAACACTAACAGTCAGATCGGTATAATTGAGTTCTTCCATTAACTTATTATAATTTGATTAAGGGAAAACGCTGACATGGCTAAAAAACAAAACATAAGGCTAAAACAACATTATTTTGGTCTAAATATGATTTTCGTATAAATTTAATTTAAATTAAATAAAAGGTACGCTAAATTTTTTTTATGAAAAAGAAAGAAAAGAAGAAGAAGAATAAGGTGGTGAGGGCCGCCCTTGCCGCCGCGCCTTCGCCGCCCCCACAATTTCCGGCTCATTAAACTTTGTTTACTTCATCGCTAATGGGTACGTCACTACGTTTCCGTTAAACTTTGTTTACTTTCTTTCGACAAAATCTTACTATGGGTAAAAGAAAGACATTATATTAGTCCTGAGCAGGACTTTAAAAGGCTCACTATCAGCAAGCCGCTCCTTCTGGGAGGAAGTGAGCCCGACGGGGTTTATATCTTAGGGAGTTCCCCTGAAAAACTCCCAAGAAACAAGCGGGGAGGGCAATGAAGACAACCCAGGGGAATCGAAGCCCCTGGGGGTGGGCCGAGCCTCCCCCCCCCAAGCCCAAGTTGGACCTGGACAAGTCCTTAAACTGTCCTAGGGCTAGCACTCCCAAAAATCGAGGCTCCCGAGCAATGAAGACAAGAGGGGAAAGAACCCCTCTTGGGCCGAGCCGGGCAAGGAGATAACCGTAAAATCCAAGGAAGCAAACTTGTAAAAACTCTCTGCCCAGAAAAGTCCCGCCCGCAGAGTAGACAAAGATGTCACAGCGTAGACTCGAGCGGGTCTCTAAAAGGCTCAGGCCATCGGGCGGGCCGCCTCCCCAATGAAGACACACCTAGGGAGAGAACCCTAGGATGGGCCGAGGAGAGGAAGTGAGCCCTGAAAGGAGAAAGAAAACTCCTCCCAAAAAACTCTCTGCAGGAAAAGTCCTGCCTGCAGAGTAGACTAAACGTCGCGGGTTTGGACCTCGAATATGTCTTTAAACCTGCATTCCCTCCCGAAATGACCATCCTGGGAGGACTCTCCCTCACAAGCCATTTACGTAGCATGTGAGAGGAGTAGTATGGGATAACGGTCCCATTGGGAAACCCGGCCAAGCCCCTTACAAGGTTAGGGTCCCACCTCTGATCCCCGTGAAGCCTTCCCCGGTAACCAACTCGGGCGTGGTTCAGGGAAATGATGAGGCCTGAGCAGTGGCACGCCGCCGGCCACCACAATTTCCGGCTCATTAAACTTTGTTTACTTCATCGCTAATGGGTACGTCACTACGTTTCCGTTAAACTTTGTTTACTTTCTTTCGACAAAATCTTACTATGGGTAAAAGAAAGACATTATATCGTCACCATAATCATTAATTTCTTTGGCGTAAAAAAACCCAGACGACCTATGTTCAAATATTCGCTGTATGTCCATATGTTTACCCTAGGAAAGTGTATGTGATTTCTCTTCGTGATTATATTTCTTGTTTTTGCTGTCAGCTGTGCATGCATGACAGCATTGAAAAGGAAAGCGCTGGGCAAGACATTAATTCATCTCAACGCCGAAATTTGAATAGTCTATGAAAAGGATGTAAGTACCCAACATGAATTCGTTAGCAAAGATATACTTCTTTAAGCTAAATAAGGCCCTCACGGAATGAATAGGAAAGCAATGGCCAATGTGGGAAATAAGTAAGGAATGCCTTGGGTTGATGAGAATTACGTTGGCACAAATGATAAGGTAGAGCATTATGTCGCAACTCGAATTTTTCGTAATTGTTTCCTTTGGCCATCCAAAGGACTCACAAACTCGTGCAATGCTATAATTATTTGGCGTGATGGAAATAGGTAGATTGCCATATTTGGGGATAAATTGACCAATCGATGATCATTAAATTTAGAGTATACACGCAATCTAATTGGTGAACTTTGATTTAAATCATCAGACGCGCTGAACTTTCGGTCTTTTTTCTTTTGCAAATGATGCACCTATACCGGAAACTGGCCAATTCTTGGTCCAAACACTGATATGGCGGACGTGTGGTGCCGGCATGGTGTCCTGCTTCGGCACCACGTTAGCACAAAGAAAATACTTAAGAACGTGGGAGGAAAAAAAAAAAAGCTAGGACGGCCATCAGTCCTCTACCGACATTTCCCCGAATTTGCGGACGGCGACGTGAGCCCCTGTAATTGCAAGCGGAGGGTTGCGCGGCCCCTTGTCGCTGTCCTTGAGGGTTTACCATGTTTCGACCAGTTTCCTATGTTCTTAGTCCAGTGGTGTCGGGTCCAGCCCGTATTTATTGTTTAGTTTTGAGTTATTTACTATTTTGTTTCTGCTGAATTTATTCGAGGGTTCTAGTTGCACTAAAAACATATATTTTTGTTTCTGAAATTTAATAAAAGGGAGTATCAAAGACCTCTTGCTACGGCCTCATCGATCCACGAGTGGAATAGGGCGCACGTTGTTCGTTGGTTCCATAGCGAGCCTTCAAGAAACTAACAGTCACGGTTGTAATGATTATCAATCTGGCCAATCCGGATCCGTTGCTTATCAAATAGATTGGCCAAGCTCTATTACATTGAGCAGATGATAAAAATTCATGGAATTCATCACTTAGATTTTACTTTTAGAAAGGTTACGCACACAAAACTCTAAGAAACTATGTGGTATATCAGTACTGCGTTAGGTCCTCAGGAAGATGGTCGATTAGAAAACATAATCCAAACATTTTAAAGAGATGTTAAAGAGCATGAGTGATAGACACGGGTAGACACGGGCTGATATAATTTTCAATTTTTATGCTAAAAAAGGCATATGTTCTAATTTAAATCGTAATTTGTGGCCAAAAAAATCGTCTCACACATCAAATTTAAAAAGTTTCCTTCAACAGGACTAATCTAATCTAAATCTGATCAAAATAAAGTACATTGGCCCCATTAATGTATCTAACTAATAAAAAGATTTACCTAAATTAAATATTGTGGACATATCACAATTCATAATCAAAAGTATGAATCTCGAAAACTATAACTTCCTAATATCGTGTATACATTGTTAGTGATAGCTTTGTAGGTCTCATATTTGGACGCATAATTGAGTTTTATCTTTAAATTGCCGTCGGACCAAAGATAAAGTTGAGTAACTAAATATTAAATATTTCATGAAACTTGATCAAGGGCTAAGTAGTACCGACATGCAATATGACGTGACACGACACGACACTTATGTCGGTTCCCACACAATTAGGGTACAAGATCGGGATTGAACAGTCTGATTCTAAAATGGACAAGGTTGGTTCCTAGTTCCACATATTGGGAATCGACCTATCCAGTCCAATTTCCAATTTCAAGATGGCGATTAACCCACCCTAAAATTCATTAGCTGATTGAAAAGTTCTTCCATGTCACTAAAATGGAAGAACAGCCAGAGAAATTCACCACAGCCGAAGTCGCTCACAGTGAATGGTCAGAATTGACCGAGAAATGCTCTTCATGGACGAATAATCCTCCCTCGTACCAGCCAAAAAAAGAAGAAAAAAAAAAATCCTCCCTCGCAAGTGCGAGCATGAGCTCAAATCCTCCGGCTTTTGGTCCCCGATACAACTTTATTTTATATCACTTGTAAGGTATGCAGAAATCTTATGATGATAATACGGAAGGATTGTAATAAATAACTCTACTAAATTGCAATACAAGTGTAACCCTCAAAATAATCTCACAGCCATTAGAATATATTTTCTCTGGGCGCACTCAAAACACTTAAAAGCGAACTAGCTTTTATAGAAACGCTCTCACTCAGTGGAGCAACTCCCTCTCTCTCACTACTTGAGCTCTATATGCTGCTCTCTCCCTTCTTTCTGCTCTGGCGCACTCTTTTTGGGCACTGGGCTCTCACAAAACGACAACAACTACAAAATATATGTATAGATGCATTAGCCGACTTGTATCCTTTGCCGACATCATCATGGAACTGAATATGGACAGAGTTTCTTCTTTGGCCAACAGCTTGCTCCTTGAAAGACTCTAGCTGCCTCCAAAGTTCAAGTCCGTAATTTAATCTTTCCTTTGTTGATTCCAACAATTCGAAGGAAGCCAAGCCAGAGTGGAAGTCGGTCAGGCAATGCGTAATCCTTTGGCAGTCGCCATCGCGTCCATCTTGCTTGCCATGCTCGCACCCGGTTTCCTGAAGAAGAAGGAGAAGGAAACGATCGGGAGCACCAAACTCGACGAGCCCATTTCGGTGGAATCCGCTCCGCCGGCCTCCGGGAACAACGACGAAGTGTTCTTGAGCTTCAGGGGCATAGACACCCGCACACGGCTTCACCGACCACCTCCACAGCAGCCTCGTCGATGCTGGGGTCTCTGTGTTCAGGGACGACGACGAGCTCCGCATCAGCGAGAAGATTGGCCCGGATCTTCTCCGAGCCATCAGAAGCAGTAAGATCTCGATCCCAATTCTCTCTCCGCATTACGCTTCCGGCAAATGGTGTCTTCACGAGCTCACCGGATGATTGACTGCAAGAGAGGTGAAGGGCACATCGTCTTGCCCATATTCTACAAAGCCGAGCCCGGGCATGAGCGACACCAGACGGGGAGTTTCAGGAAGGCCTTTCATAAAATTAAGAAGTATTATGAGGCAGAGGTGGTCCAACGACGGGAACGAGCTTTCCAAGAAGTAGCAAGCTTAAAGGGATGGGAATCAGAGAGAATTGCTGACGGGTACTACTTCTTTCACTCGTGATCTTGCTTAGCTAGATCAAAACTCTGAAAATTTTATGTCACGATCACTTTTACAGCGGAAAAAAATGATGGGTTTTCATCAATTGGCTGCTTTTTGCTTCCTGTTTATATGTGGACGTGCTTCCGCGGAGACATTGATGGCCGGTTTCTTGTATTGGACTTTGCTGTTATTTCACAGACATGAAGCTGAGTTGGTAAAGATAATTGTCAGGAAGGTTTTGGGCGAGTTAAAGGAAGCTTTTCAGTTAGACGTCTTGGAGAACTTGGTCGGGATTAGTAATCATGTGGAGGAGATTATGAGAATGTTAAATACTGATGACATTACATTGATACCTAAAATTTGTCATTTATTTAGAATTTAATTGCATAGAAAATTAGGGATTAGTATCTTAAAAAAAAAAAAGAAGTAAAAAGTAAGTAAAATAAGTGATTTTCATTAAAATGCATCACGTATGTTTCCATTAAATTGCATCACATATAGACATTTGAACATTTGCATTGCTAGTATTAATAATTAAAGATTTCTAAAAATTATTATTAATAATTAAAAAAATCGAAAACGGAATAGGGCAGGGCCAAGTTGGGCCTGCCCGGCTCCCTTTATTCTTTTTATTCTTCTTCTCTTCTTTCTTTTCACGCGGGCCAGCCCACTTCTCCTTCTTTATGTCCCGCGGCCCAGCCTACTTCTCCTTCTTTTCTTTCCCCCGCACGGCCCACCTTTTTTGGTCCTCAGCCCGGCCCGCTCGTCTTCTCTCCTTTCTCCTCTCTCCCTTTGGCCGCTGGCTTGACGACAAACGGGGAAAGGACGGCTGGACGTGAGGAGGACGGAGAGGACGCTGGCGACGAGCGTTGCGCGCGACGTTGGCGAAGGGAATGTCGTGCGGTACGGGTCAAGCTGGCGTCACGCTGGAGGAGAGAGTGACAGGACCGAGAGAGCAATAAAGAGAGAGAAGGCGAACAGGCTCTGTTTTTTGGACAATTTTCCAAGTAATATCTGCAAGTATTGATATCAAACAGTTCTGACGGCAGAAATTGTCAAACTTGGAGTCTGTGGGAATGCATACATTTCTGATGGCAGTATCCTATAATTGGCAAAAGCACATTGAATCCATACTGATGGGGCAATGTCGATTTCGGTCCTTATCACGAGGGCCATAGTGGCTCCAAGCAGTAGCCAATATTAACCCTATAACCTTTGGATAAATGTTGAATTCTTATCATGTCGCATTGAAAATGTGGCAAAATGCTTAATGATATAGACATGGGACTCACAAGTGTTTACTCATCAGCATAACCTTCAGCATTTCAATTGGTCAGGATACCTTCAGCATAACTTCCATTTCGGCCATTCCTCATGAAACTAGTTGTGAGCGGTGAGTATCTCCAGAAGTCGTAGACCCAAATGTGATGTATCAGATAGATAAATTCATATTTCAATCGGTCAGGAAACCTTTCCCGTAACCCTTATAGTGGCCAGCCTTCATGTAATCGATGAGTGGCGACTGGTGAGAAACCTTGTCCTGATACTCCCTCCACCACTGCATATAGCTGCTTTTTCGAAAAATATGTCAGGAGAAACGTCGCCCTTCTGGATCAAATCCATAACATACTCCTCAAACTCGAATAACTTTGCTACCTCTGAATCATGCGGTGCTCCGGGTCTGGGTCTGCCCAGCAGCCTGCATGACCGGATCGCCTCCTCCACATGTGCCCAAAAGCACGAATCCTCCATCACTTTTACCACTCTTGATTGAGAAGGACCATCATAATAATTTTGATGATCTTTCAGCCACTTTTCCAGCAGCTCGTAGTGTTTGGATCTACCGCGAGTTGAGTAATTCTCTTCGCCCCTTCTGTAATGCTCTGCTATGTCTAGTGGTTCGACAAGCCTCCGGTAATTTGTCCCACCATAAAGCCACCGCATCCGCAGTGATGCACTAGCTATTTGAGGCCTCTTCACTGCATTTTCGACCACCTCCTCCCAATAGACCGTCAGGTATGTCTTGTACTTATCAACTGTATTGTTGAGCCGTTCCTCTGCATTCTTGAATCTGTCATAGTAACCGGGACCCTTGCCGTTGGCTCTGCATATATCCATATATGCCTCCAGTAAAGACAGGCAGACTTTCATTCTGTCCAATTCCTTGGCAGGATCAAAATCCTCTCGCCGTCTCTTTACAACCTCTTGTTCATGACTGGCTATGTTTTCTATCAGAGCATGGATGCCCGCATTCTGCTGCTGTCATGACAATGAAAGTTCCGTCAGCTAAAGTCCACTAGGGGAAAACCATTCGTAACAGTGGGGCTTTGATGTTCAGCAATTCTTTTCTTGAGTAAGGATGCAAACATGTACGAGCTGGTAAACTTGTCTGTTGATGACTCATTTCTCTTCTAATAATCGTTGAAGTCTGTGACCTTTTGCGAGATCTGTGGCCTTGAAATGCAAACGCTCAAAGGATGCAATACAATACATCCATAGTTTGTTATTCCACAAGTAAGCGTGAAATTAACCAAAGAAAACGAGACATGAAAAAAAGAAGTTAGAATCTATGACACTTTAATTTTTTTGTTGGATTTATACTGACTTTACTGAGTCATTAAGCTCACTGCCAAAGTACAAGTCTAAATAATTATCCTTTTATTGATTATTTGATTTCTGGAAACTTTTTAAGAACTTTGGAGTTAAAACTATTTGTTCAGGACAAAGGTTCGCTCAAACTTCTCGACTAATTTCAGGTATTTGACTGATGGGAGTTAGTATGGGCCATCAATGTGGTTGCTGATGGCCTTCTTTTTCATGGCGTCAGAATTACAATTTGAATCACGTCCCATTCAGAGGATTCTACCCATATCTCGCAAACGAAATCTAATGATGTGTTTAGTAAGACAAAATAAAAGAAGAGATAAGTGAACTGCATCCGACAATTTGTCGCAAAATTATAATTAAATCTTAAAACTTTTAAAAAGTGCAAATAAATTCTAAAACTTGTCAAGAATCTTTATAGATTGTGGATGAGCTTTAGGGAAAATAATTCCTATAATATAGGGTTTGAAAAAGTTATGAAAGAGAATATATTGGTCATGGAATATCGTTACCCTTAAATTATTTTACTTAAGTACAACAATTAGGAAAGGTTGAATACTTGGAAAGGTTGGATATCTCTGAGTGCACATCCATTAAGAGACTGGATATTACAAAATTGAAGTATCTGAGATATTTTTCTTTTGGGTAAAGGTAACGTGTATATTAACTTTCACCCAAAGCGGGAATATACAAAAGAATTTATCCAAATTGAAGTATCTGAGATATTTATGAGCTTCCAAATGCAAGAATTTATCTGAAGTCCAAGGCCCTGATGTCTTGGAGTGCTTGGAATGGTTGGACATCTCTGGGTGCACATCGATTGGAACATTGCTAGACCTTTCATGCTTCAAGACCCTGAGGTTTCTGAACATCAACCACTGCGAGAAACTACATGATATTCAGACCCTGGAGAAATTCTCATCCTTCCATGGCTATATATTGATGGATGCAAGTCCCTAGAGAAACTGCAAAACCTTTCAAAATTTGAAGGTTTGATAGAGTTGATAGTGAACGATTGTCATGAACTTCTGGATATTTCAGAGCTCAAAGAATTGAGATCATTAGAATTTATAGATATGTCAAGATGCAAGTCCATTGAGCATCTACCAGATTTGTCAATGTGCAAGAACTTGAAATGTTTGGTCGTAAGAGATTGCGAGAAACTTATTGAGCTTACAGGGCTTGGAGACTTGGACTCACTGTGGCAAGTGGATATTTCTGGATGCAAGTCACTGAAAACAATACCGGAATTACCTGGAGCGTACATCATGCAGAATTATGGAGAACCTATGCTCCATCCCGTATATGGGACTATCACTTTCAGCTGATAGGCTGCATATAGTTCTATCTGCCACGTCGAAGTTGAGAGAGTAAAAAGAAGGTGATCACCCATGCCCTGTTGACATCTATTTCTTGTCTTTTAATAGTGTCATGTGTATCAAGAAGTGAATTTTCCTTCATCGCTTTTTCTGTTGTCTTTTCTTTCCACTCTATTTCAAGCAATGGAAAGAAGTTGATGCCCTGGCAATTGTTCATTTCTAGAGGGGAACTGCTGCGCCCAGTTGGAAACCTTCTCTAAATATGTTTGATATCATCATGGGCCAACAACTCCAGTTCTTAATCTTCAACACAAGATTGATTATTGATGTGCATGTACAGACACTTCGGAGGTTAATCTACTTGGATACCTGATATGTCGTGTTTGTTCCAGTAACACAGGGAACAGGTGACTAAAGTGGAACATCTTCTGATGAATTTTTATGTCAGAGTTGTTGATTTATATATGCTGTTACTTGCCTTATCGTTATGAAAATTAACTTATCACTACATTCCATTTCTTGAATTGTTAGCAGGATTCATGCGGTTTATAGAGGCTCTATCTATAATTTGTTTGGGATTGACTACATATTGCAGCTTTCTGTGGAAGAATGTCGATTCAGCTTTGGGCTCGGAAATTCCTCCAAGTTTATAGGAGAGATGAATCTCGAACAACTAATGTTCGTGGCTATATTGAAGTGCAACAAGCAAAGTTTCATGCGTTTTCTCCTAAATATCATTAGGGAGCTTTCCTCTTTTTCCTTTCATCATAATATTATGCCTGAGAACGTTCCTAGATTTCATTATTGGACCATTATGCAATCAGTTTTGAATGAAGAGCTAGAGTTCTTTGTCAATGTGCAATAACTGTGACACCATTTGCAGGAACATCCACGCCTGGTAAACCTAATTTTCGTTTTATCTTGATACTTTCTACACATTCCATGTAAATGAGCAAGGGTTAGAGACTATTCTAAATCAAGTTAATAACTTGGGAAGCTGCTTGATCGCTACTTATGCTCGTGGTTTTAGTTTGCTTCCTCTGGGGCTTCTTTTCTGGGAGTGATCCTTTTCCAAAATGTGTGTCGGCCAGCCTCTCTGTTTATAAGCTGAGAATTGTGTGGTTTGTGGTCGTCGGAAGAAGGAAATGAATGGTGATGGTATCAAACCAGAGAGTGGAAACTGTGTTGTATCTAATCCGTGTATTCACTTGTCAAACATTGTAGTGTTTCGTAGTTATGCTGTGTAAGTTCACAGTGTAAAAGAACGAGATTTATTCACCTACTCGTGTATCAGTCGCCAAGAATTGACGAGGAAGACACCAAGCAGCAAAACTATACTCCGATTTGCCTTTTCTTTGTTTGTTTTATTCCGGTTGCCCCGATTAGTTCAAGGAACCAGGAGACTCCCCAGAACATATGGAAAACTAGCTGCCCTGTCGAAGGATAGCCTTCTGACGTAGCCACTGGTATTGTGTACCAGTAACTGGAAATCAGATATGGCGAGAAAATTTCTTTCTAAGACAATTGGCAAGAGTAACTCCCCCATTCTGGATTGAGAAAGAATAAATTAAAGTGGAACTTCATATTTTGCATCCTCTGACGCGAAGAAGCGCGAGAAGTTCTCTTCATATCCGCAGAAATTTTTTGAGAGATAATCATTTCCGTCTTAGTGGACCAATTCAATCTTTACCCAGCAAAGCATATACTCTTCACTTTTAGTTCATTTATTAGTGATATTCTATCTATTCTAGCTTATAATTTTCTCAACAAGAACGAAAGTAAAAAGTGTCAAAAAAGTTCTAAACCTTTTGTATCGGTATTAATTTAGTTATAAACATTTTATTGTTGCCAACTTAGTCCTACATTTTTTGAGTTGGTTTTGATGAGGCTATGATGAGGCTCATTGGCCATTGTGCGAGGGCCAAGAAGCCCTCACCAGTCGTCGGAGCCCTCACTCGGCCTCGCCTTCGGCGAAGGCAGCCTCCCTACGTTGGCAAGGCCGCCTTCACCCACAGCCCCCAAGGCCACAGTGAGGATGGCCTCACCCAATGGTCAGCGAGTCTTGCCAGCCATTGTGGGAAGAAAAGCAAAGAAAGAAGAAAAGGAATAAAATAATAAAAAAGTTTGAAAAATAAAATATTATTAAAAATTATCTATGTTAGTGTTGGCAAGAAGGCAAACGTCCATATCAATACTAGTTGGCCAAAATTGGCTGCATGGATTGAATTAGAATAATTGCAAAAGGTTTAGGACTGAATTGTTAAAAAAAAAACCGAATTGGCATAATTGCAATATGTTTAGTACTTTTTTGGTAATTCTCCCGGAATAATCAACACAAACAAAATTCACTTAATTAGTCATAAAATTACACATGAGACAATGTTAGAGGTTCAACCTTTAGGCTCAAAGTTCCGACGCCCTAACATATCTTGATGATTGCAATTAAAGTATGTCGATATAACCCAAGGTCTAACACTATATTCATGCATTAAAACTGTATATTAAAATTAAATACCCATAAAAATTTGCATCCACCTTAACCCTACCTTGAACAGGTTATCCAAGGATGACCACAAGAAAAAAAATGTGAGGCAGAGGCGTGGCCATCAAGGAGGTGCGACAGGGAGTAGCGGTGACGGCGAGGCTGTGTTGGCGGACTGGAGGGGCTGCTTTGCCGTGGCTGGGCAGGCAGGACTGCTTTGCAGACAATGCTGGTGCACGTGTTGAGGCGCCGGGGCTTGCTGGTTAGGAGCACGAAGATTGATGGTAACCACTATGGGCAGTTGCTCAACACATCGGAAATGCTGGCGGATAGTGGGGCTACAGAGACTACCGAGGCTATGAAGGCTTCTGGGAAGCGCCGGGAAATCTGCAAAGAAAAAGGCCCAGCGCTACACTTCGTGGACGAGTTGGACGTAGCTGTAGGGACCATTCGAGGGGTTGAGACTCGCCAAAGATGGTCGCTGATGGTCTTTCGGCGCTGGGACGTCGCTAAGGCTGTTAGAATCCGCTACCAGGCGTGGCAGTAGGAGCTGAACTGGGAGTCGGTGAAGTCAGGCTTGCCGCATTAAGAGGTTGGGAAACCTGGGGTTCGTCGGGGAAGCTGGAGGTGCTGCTTCTGGTCTCGGGCGGAGCAGTGTGAAGTTCAGCAGCAATGGTGCGGAGGCAAGGTGGCGCACAGCGGCAGGAGATGGGACAGTAATAGCAACCTCGGATAAGGGAAAGCTTCTTCTCCTTATCGGGTCCCACTGGTGTCCTTTCTTTTGTATTGCGAGCTTCTCTATATTGTTAAATTTATAATGTGAACCCTTAATGTGTTCCTCTTTTAACGTGTTTGTCATTTAATTTTGAGAGAAAATAGTGCTTATTTAGGTATAAGATTAGGTGCTTTCTCAAAATTTCACTTTCCAATTTTGAATCAAAGAGTTTATTGACATCAGCTTAGGAAATTAAGATATCACCTTCAACTTGTCTCTATATAATTCATATTCCAAGGACTCCGTCTTTGTTTGCTCCAACTCTGATCATATAATGCAATATTTCCAAGTTCAGCACCCACCATGTGCAATGCACATGCAAACTTCGGCCACTATAAGTCTACAATGGGCTAGGACGAATTCAATGTCCCTATGGGCTTAGTCTTGAAGTTTTAATTGAGCTCAAAGCCTCCCTACCTACACCCAATTAAAAGTAGTTCAATTAGAACGCAGTTTATGTGGGCTTTTCACCTTCATTTTAACTAAGACGCTCTTTTTTTCGGTTAACTGACCCTCTTTCTCTCTTCAATAAGTTGTTTATTTTTTTAGTTGGCTAAGCGAAAAAGCTACATTTATTTCTATCACCTTTTTTAATGATCAATATACAAATGATACATTTGCACCCGACAGGACAACATCTTATCCTGTATCATGTCAACACTTTGCCTAGAAAACGTTATTAATTTTAATTTAATGTATCAAATTTTTAATCACAAAAGCTACATATAAATTAAAATTTTATATTTATAATGGCTTATGAACACACAATTAATTACTTTTTTTTTATCTAATAGTTTGAGCAAAACTAAATATCTAATTATC
Source organism: Eucalyptus coolabah (assembly GCA_014182585.1). Taxonomy (NCBI): domain Eukaryota; kingdom Viridiplantae; phylum Streptophyta; class Magnoliopsida; order Myrtales; family Myrtaceae; genus Eucalyptus; species Eucalyptus coolabah. Next base: position 10,315,588 of record CM024622.1, read on the forward strand.
TACCTGATCTTGATAAACAAAATGGAAAAAAAGAAAACTCGTCAAGATATGAAAAGTTAATTTGTTAGAAATACTAACAAAAGACAAGCACAAAAAGCAAAAAAAGAGAACTTGTGGCTATTCTGCTCCTACCATAAAGAAAGTAACTAATATCGGTTGTAAATTCAATAAATTCAATATCATGGGAAGTGGAGCAAAACTTTAAAAATATGCTTAAAACTTTCTTTCGAAATAACTTGATGTGAGTTTGAAAGTGAAGAAGGCGTAGCTAAATTTTTTCTCCCATTTTGCATTATAGATCAAATTGTGAAAAGCTCAAAATAGAGTTGTTAAAATTAATCCATCTTACAATTCAACTTTGAGAGAGAGTTTCCTTCATAATATCTGATTAAAAAAAGTAATTAATTGTGTTCTCATAAACCGTTATAGTGATCATAAATAGATATTTCTAATCTTCCATGTTGCTTTTGTGATTAAATCTATGAGACCATAAATTAAAAATAACAACCTCTTTTAAGGCAAAGTGATAAAAAAGATGGAGGATAAGATGATATCTTATCGGGTGTAATTAGGCATTTATTTGATGAGAGAGATGTAGAAATAAAGGCAGATTTGTTGGTTAGTGTGTTAAAAAAATAATTTTTGACACTTAAATTTTAGCAATCCAATCATTCATTTAATGCATAAAAATTAGGGATCAACCCCAACCTCTAAACAAAAATAATATTAAATTGTATAGAATATGGTCTTAAGAACATTTATTATTATTTTTATCATGTTTGCATTGAACCGGCGACGGATGAGCTTTAATTTTACAAGTTGGAAGATAAGTATATTTCGGAAAAGATTTGTATATTCTTCCAATATTTGATGATACGATGGGGGATTTTTCGTATATTCATTTAATCTAATCATATATTCTCAGTGTAGCAAGCGTAAGAATGAGATATTGCGAGCTCGTCTTTGCGAGATTCGGAATTTGGGAAAATTCTACTATAATCTTGATATTTTGGCAATGCTTGATCAATCTATGGGCTAATATTTGGTCTAAAGAAATAAAATCGATGGACAATATTTGTGTTGCACGGTCCAATGTGGAAAGATATGAACGTGCGGACAAAGGGAATTAATGAAGCCAAAGAAAGATCTGAGATGATATTGCAAGGAGAGGCGTATTATAATTTAAGGAATATATTTTGAAGGAAGCGGCGTACCAACGTGAGGAAATCTCCTTTCGCATGAGGGGATGTGCTTATAGAGAGAAAGAAGGAAATAAATAAAATATATGCACCTAAAAAATGGGAAAGCTAGTCACGTCCCTTCTAGAAGAAACCCCCACCCTTGACCTGTAAAAAGAATTCTCGCCACGATAAGATAATGCATACATCTCATGTTCCAGCATGGGAAATAGGAAGGTAGCACCATTTCCTCATGGGAAGGAAAATGTGAGGGGAAAGGCATATCTGTAGGAAACCGACTTCGTCCTCCCCGATTCTAAGTCTAGGTCCATTCAATGGTATTAGAGCATTAAGTATTTTCAGTCATCGACTCTGAATTTGTCGAAAGAAAGATGGAACTATTTCAATCAAATTTGGCAATGAAAAGAAAGAAAGTCCTTCTATCTTCCAAACTCTTTTCATGATCGAACCATATGTTCCTACGTCAATTTCCGAGCGGATCCAAAAAAACTTGTTCGACATTTCAATAGTTATGGACATCATGTCCATTACTATAAAGACCAGTATGGTCATTGTTTTTGGGATTATTTTTGCTAGTGTTCTTATTGTATAAATTCTCCTAATGAGGTAGACTCATTTGCAAAACCTCCACCTCGACGAAAGAACAAAAGGCCAAAAGATCCCTTGTACCAAAGGTACTTGAACGGAGATCCCTCCGTTGATACTCTTGGTGAGTGTGATAAATTTCAGTTTATGGTCTCATATGTACCAACTCCACCACTAGAGTTCACTGCCTCTCCTTTAGTTGCACCATCTCCACCATCATCACCTCCTCCATCTCCTCCTCGAAGAAATCAGCCATCTCTCCATTTTATAAGCCAATTGTAAAATGGGCAAAGAAATATTCTTACCCATTTGAAGTCCCAGCAGAAACACCACCTAGCTCTTCCATCGCTATGTTCCAAGAAACACACTTTCCTCCTCTTGTTCGGGAAAGTTCTAAACTCTCGTTTTCCGCTCCAGAAGAGTTTATTGATCCACGAGACAGATATAGGCATGTTCCTAAGATACTTGCCCTTACTAATGTGGATGAGCATGGAAGACATAAAAGAACTCCTGTCTTAAATTAGCAATTGGAGACTCTTTTAGCACATAACAATGCTTTTAAAACAATTGATTTCAAGATTGGGGATGTGCAACAGGACTTGCGAATATATGATGAAACCACCAAGAAAATGCTTTGATTTCCAGGAAGAGGCTTCATGCCTTGGAATTTGGACAACATTTAGGGTATCATCATCTTGAAAGTCCTAGAGCGGAGATAAAACAGCTTAAAAGACATACAAATCCTTGAGGAAGGAAGACTCAATCCATTTCCAACTACTTGGCGAGCAAAACCGCTCCCTCCTCCACCACCTCGACATCCATCTTTGCTGCCATTACAAATGCTCCTTTCAAGCAAGACAAGATAGATGTGGCTGAAATGCGAAACCGCCTCAAAGAACTGGATCGCATAAGGAAAGAAAAGGGAAAAGAGAAGATGCCAAAAGAATCCTCTCTTATCATAAGAGAAAGGCTGGATCAATTGATGCTGTCAAATCCATTAGAATCTTTTCTCAAAGATTTGGGTAATCAGGAACCACAGCCTGATCTTAATACTCCACAACCTCCACAGATTGATCCTGTTATTCCGACGATGACCATTCTCGTTTCCCACAAAATCAGCCTTTCTAAACATCTTTGACATTGAATCGAATTCGGTATCTCTTTCGTCTTATCATCTTTTTCAATCCCTACCATGGATTCCTTCCCATAGCACTAGTAACTTCATCAATATTCATGGCTGATCCTCCGAATCATGAAATGGAATCAAATCCTTCTGAACCAGAGGTTGTCCAGTCAAACAATCTCTCTCAGAATATGTCCACTTCATCAAGACAGTTTTTCATTATTGATGACATTCCCTATCACAAATGGCCAAAGAGGCTTGAAGACTTCCATACTTGGTTGAATACCCAAGCCATTACCAACCAGGACAAGTATGATGTTATTTTCAACTTTGTCACAAGGTTTATAGGTAGTCTCAAACTTTGGTGCCAATATGTGTCAGAACAAAATCAGCTTCACTTTTTACTCTCGCCAAGCTTTGGCCATGCCATTACTCTCCTATATAATTTCTTTGTGGGTGAAACCTGTTAATCTTATAGAGCTTAAAAGAAGAGAATTTTTCGAAAGAAGATGCTGCTCTCTTTATAAAAAACATCTTGATAAGCATTATCGTGAGATGCTTAAGCTCTTCTACCAAATTGGAGCTGATGCTAATTTGAAGCATGTCTTCCTAACCTCCATTCCCAAAGAATTATCTCAAACAATAGAGAGAACCTTTTTGACCAAACAAAGAAAGACCTAGGATGTTCCATTGGGAGAAATCCAACAAGAAATTCATTTGTGCCTTGAAGAATTGTGTATCAAATGCCAGATGATCCAGACTTATGTCCACGATAACAGAGAACTTGACACAGCCTGTTCTCGCCAGAGGCTAAAGATTAAATGTTCCAAGAAAGATTGTGATGGTTCTTATGGAAAATCTTCCAGAAAAAAGAAGCACTTCAAGAAGCTCTGGATAAACAAATCCAAGCATAGCTCTAAGCACTTCAGAAGAAAAAAGAAATAGCGATACCTACGTAAGAGGAAAGATCGCTTGGGCCATAAGAAGAAGAAGTTTAGAAATTCTCTCATAGTTGGTAATCCAAGTCTCTAGTTTGAGCGTGACCAATTTTTCCTTTGGGATCTGTCTGAGAACATGAATGGAGGATGCTTGATCATTTTGCATGGAAATGAATAAAGCATATTCATTTCTATTGTGGAAGTTTAAATCAAGAGCATGGTTCTACACTCTATAAACCATCGGTAGTGCAATGTTGCTGCTACAAAATCAACAAAGTCGAGGTGCTCTAGTAAGCTGAATTTGAACTTTTAGAAAAGAAATTAGCTGTGGGTTTGAAAGGGCAATGTTGAAGTTTGGATACGGTGTCATAAAGATTTGTTCCAACATTTAAAGTGGTTTGGACAAGTATCAATGAAAGCATGCTAGTATTCTAAGGCCTTGTTTGGTAACCATCCAAACGGGGCCAAATTCCGATTCTTTGTTCCCGAATTAGTTTGGGCTTAAAATCGCGTTTGGTAAAATTTTTGTTCTTGGGAACAGTTGGGAATAGAATCAAGAATAAAAAAAAAAGTTGATTCTTGTTCCGGAACGAATTTGAGAATCAAAATTAAGAACTTTTTTTTTCTTCCCTTCGGCTATCTCGCGACCGCCGTCCACCACCGCACGCCGCCGTCCACCGCCGCCACCGCGCGCCGGCCGCCGCCGCCCGGTCCGGCAAGCTCGCTCGAGACTAGAGCGAGGTCCGGCAGCTCGCCGGAGGCAAGCCCAACCACCGGCGAGCTCGCCGGAGGCTTGTCCACCCACCGACGAGGCTCGGCCTCGCCCAGATCTAGCGAGGCCGAGCCTCGCAGGGCCGGGCGGGGCTGGGCAAGCCTCGCGACGCCCACCCCACCGGTGGCAAGGCGAGGCTCGCCCGGCCACCGACGAGGCTCACTCGGCCCGCCGATGGCTGGCAGCCTCGCCCGCCCCGGCGAGGCCGGCCGGCCACCGGGGGCTAGGGCGAGCCTCGCCAGTACCCGCAAGGCTCGGCCGACGAGGGTCGGGCTCGCCGAGGGCCGGCGACGCTCCGGTGAGGTTGTCGGCCCTCGTTTGGCGGTCGCCGGCCCGGCGACCGGCCAAACGAAGAAGAAGAAGATGAGAAAAGGGAAAAAAAAAAAAAAAAAGGAAAAAGAAAGGGAAAAAAAATGAAAAAAATGAAAAATGAAAAGAAAAAAAAAAGGAAAAAGTAAAAAAATTATTTAAAAATTAAAAGAAATTGATTTGGAAGAATTAATGAGCACGGTACCAAACGCAATTCTATTCCGAATAAAAAAATTTTGGACGAGTTACCAAACGGCTTAAAATGCTTAGAATCGGTTCCGGGAACGAGAATAAAAAAGAATCAATTCGATCGGAATCTATTTCCGAGAACGAATCGTTACCAAACGCGCCCTAAAAGCTTGGTATCCAATAAAGCAATTCTTACCACAATTGGCAAGTCTTTACAACCATGAAAAGTTAGAGCAAGACGAATGACTCGATGCCGAACATGAGTATATCCTTGTTGGATCCACTGCCTAGGAAATTCTGGAGGAATCTGGAGAGTAACAAAGTAATCTTTTTTAGTGGCAGGAATAGGATGTTGATCAAACTTGGAGGATTGAACGTACTCTTTTACTTCCTTTGGAATCATCGAATGAGTTGGTGAATAGAGTGAATGGGTGAAAATGATGAGGTGGGCTTAACAAAAGTAGAATAAGGCTTCATCAAAGGAAGTTGTGTTTAAGAGATCTTAGTTTCATCACTAGGAGAGACTTCATAAAGATAGTCTATCTTAGAAGCATTTGAAATACAAAAATCCGAAGGGGTTGAAGATGATGGAGTTGTAGGGAGAGAAAATGGGTGCTTCGAGAATTTCTGGTTCGGTAGACATGACATGATGTAAAGAAATCTTCTCAGCACTAGATTCACCTTCTAAGCGCATGGAATGAATATAATTACAAACGAAACCATGGCTCTGATACCATTGAATGGACCTAGACTTAGAACTAGGGAAGACGAAGTCAGACTTGTTGCTTTGATGCAATTTCTCAAACCTAGACTTAGAACCAGGGAGGACGAAGTCGGTTTCCGCAGGTATGCCTTCTCATAAGGGGCAAACCTCTTGTTCAAGCCCTTCAGGCATACCTTTTAGCAGTAAAACCACTATGCCTTTTAGTTCAGAGCCTAGAGACACCCAAATAGGATCAGGATGGTAACATTTCTAACTATCCGAGCTGCATTTTTAGAGGATCCTACTAGGCTGGAAAAGAAGAAGGAGTTTAGAAAGCCATGAGAGAATTTCACAAAACACTCACTTGACTTCAAGGGACTCTGCGTAACACATTACATCCTCATCGCCTTTTATAGGCAATAAAAGGTCACACACAAACAAGGACCAAGCTCACGGGTCCGGGAACAAACATAGGGGACCAGAAATCTCGGTAGGGAATTATTCGCACGGTATGAATAGTGATAGTGAACAATGATTTCCCTAACCTACTGTTACAGTAAAAGTGAATAGTAACTTGCTACAGTGAAATTGTACAAACAGTGGTCCTGTTAAGTGGTTTCGTCCGTCACGAGCATTGTAGTCATAGTCCGAATCTTCTAAGCTGTGCACGGTTGCTAGAAGATATTTATCATATTTTTGTTCAAGTGCTTCAAGGTCTTCTGGTGAGAGGATCTAGTTCAGCTGATATGATATGGATGCAAATGCTTCCTCTTGCGCCCAATCTGTGTTATCGGCTTCTGTAGTGTCTGCAGGAATGCTTGGCCGAGGCCAATTGGATGGCTGCGTGTAAAAAGATGTGTTCATGCCTTGAGATGAGAACAAAGGTCCGTGCTCATAGGGGTTTTGGGAAAGAGGACCTCCCCATTTAACATATGGGTCTTGAGAGGACTGTGCAATATCATTTGTGTCTGGCTTTCCATGCTCCTGTGATAATGTAGCTTATCTGAATTCTTCGAGTACTTCCTTAGCTTCTGATACTAGGTCATAATGATCCCATGTAGTGGGTACATTATAATTCCATGCATCTTCAGGAGTGGTTTTATTTTATTGGCATAAAATTCTCTAGAGTTCTCGATATTGGTGCTTACAGCAACCAACAGGTCCAGGATAAGATTTGTGAACTCAAGCATTTGCACTTTGTGGAGTAGGTTTATAGCATGAGGTACCTATACTCAGGGGGGCATTGATGATGTTGTCATTATTTGTAAAGAAATGCCATGGGCGTCGGAAAAACATAATAATATGGACTTCAGGGTTTGGCTGTATAGTTCTCAGTTCCTTTTGCAAGAGCCATTTCCAATGAGTTGGAGGATAAAACCAATTAAAGAAATCTAAGAGATTCTTGTCATTTTCATTTTCAATTTTATCTCTACCGAGTTCGAATATCCTAGTGAGGTTGGCAATGAATCTTCTAATTGGAATTTCAATAGGTATTAAGTACTTATTGGCTAAGTACCATAATAACCATCGAAATTGATCAGGGAAATCATCTTCTTTCCAAATTAGAGGATGTATGAATGAATAATCTGCATTTAGTCCAAAAGGGTAAAGAATCGAACCTCCATTAAGTCTCGAGCAGTCTGTGTGGCATTGCCACATGAGTTTATCCAGATTTTCAGTAAGACCGTCTTTCTGGATTTGCTCAATAATCTCCTGGGGGTATCGCCAGCTTGGCCAATCTTTTATTTTCCCAATTTTATACTTCTCATTATGATGGGAAGTATAGAAAGCATGCCTCATGATATACATATTGATTTCGCCGTGCTTTTGGTCTTGACAGAAATCAACAAGCACATTCTTCTTCTCGGGAATGTGTTTGGTTTCAAAAATATTTTAAAAATTATTTAGCCCATCGAAGCAGGTTGAGAATTTGGAACCTACTTCTGTTTGAATTTGGTCATCGAGGGAAAGATGCCATATCCAATTCTATCAAGAAGTGATGGCCTATAAGATGGAATTCAAACTTTTTATTCCATTTTTTATGGCCAAGATTTCTTTGAAAGTGGAATGATAATGCATTTCAGCTTGAGAGAACTTTCCGCTTTTATAGGCACACAAATGTCTCTTACCATCAATTTCTTCTAACAGGATAGCTGCCCAATATTCATCATTAGCGTGCCCGGGAGAATTCTCTTCCGGTTGATGGGATTTGTAATGGAGGAAGAGATTGCATGATCTTCTTTAGTTCAGCAACTACTTTAGTCTAAGTTTTTCCCCAAGGTGGGGGATTCTTCTTTAGCATTGTTTGCAAGGGAATTAGCAGTTTTGCAAGATTTGGAACAAAAATCTCTGAAATAATTGATTATCCCAAGAAATTAGTGAATTTGCTTTGTTGTGAAATTTTCTTCAAGAAATTTCAGTAATTCCTAAGCATTGTGTGGCCCTGGATAGTATGTCCCTTTGTTAAGGTGCATACCAAGAAATTCAATTTATTTGTGGGCGATATTCATCTTTCTTTAGGAAAGCATAATCCCATGTTTTTTCACAATTTCAGCAAACTACTCAAGAAGTTGGCAATGCGTTTGCTCATCAAGACTGTAAAGCAAGATGTCATCAATATATACTGCTGCACTTGACAGTATTAGCTGGAAAATTCGACACATGGCCTTTTGGAATATAGATAGTGTAGGCCAAAAGGAAGGACTTTTCATTGAAAGTGCTGGTTTAGGATACAGAACCCTGTCTTGGGTCTGTCTTCGGGATAAATGCCCAATTGCCAAAATCCGATTTTGAGTTTAAATTTGGAATAGATTTGGGCTTTGGATAATCCGGCAAAAAAAGAATTTATGGAAGATAGAGGGAATTTATCATCTTGGAGGAAAATGTTAAGAGGCTAGTAATTAATTACCAATCTCATCTTTCCTCGGTTTTGCTCAGCATGCTTGTTGACATAGAAGGCTTTACAAGCCCATTAAGAATGAGAAACCTCAATAAGGCCTTGTTGTAGTAATTCGAGCATTCTCTTTGAGCTAAAACCAAGTGTTCTGGATTCATTCCCATATGACTCGCCTTAGTTGGATTGACATCTTCATTCTTTTTGAAAGGAAGACGAATAAAAACTTTGGGTTTTTCCATAAAGGGTGAGAATATTTTTGAGTGAACTCAGAATGAGATTCCGAACAGGATTCCAACAACTTGTGCATAATCCGGTCTAGTAAACTCATTTGAATGGAAAAAAGTCTTTGGATATTGATGGCGGAAGTCCAGCACAAGTGCCATAACTTGGCACGGGGGGACACTTAAGTGCCATAACTTCAAAACGGTACACTTAAATGCCACTTTTTTTTTTCTAGTGGGACACTTAAGTGCCACCTCCGGCGACCCTTGCAGGAAATCCTACGTGGAAATATTTTATTATTATTTTTTGCCTACGTGGCTCGCCGGAGAGCTGAGTCGGCTCTAACTCACCGAAACGACGTCGTCGCATAATAAAAGCCCAAAATCTTCCAAAACGACGTCGTCTCCCCAAATGCCCCAAATCTAAAACCCTAAATCGGCCAAAATCCCTATTGAAGTGCTCGAATTGAAGTCTCGAACCCTAATTTTCATTTGCCCAAAATTCCTTCGTCGAATCTTAAAAATGGAGAGCAGGACTCGCAGCGCCGCCTCAATTTCCTCTCACCGAAGCGAAGGAGAAGGCCAGCATTTCTGTTTTTGTGGGTTACCGAGTCCAAGAAGAACATCGTGGTCTCAAATCAATCCCGGGAGAAGATTTTATGGATGTGCCCGATATAAAGAAGCGTCGAAGTGCAAATACTTCAAATGGATCGATGAGAAGTTCTCTGACCGAGCCATAGAGGTGATATTGGATCTACTTCATAAAAGACAGCAATCTCCATCTGTGTTCGTGGACGACTTGGACGATGTTGACTCAATGCAAGCTCAAGTGTCTTCGTTAAACTTTTCAAGAATGAAGTCTCAATGCACGCTCAAACATCTTCAACTAAACCTTTCAAGAATGAAGTTTCAATGATGAAAATTGAACGAAAGTGTTACCAAGCGTGTATTATGGTGTTGTTTTATTATCTATTGTACTTTATGATGAAATGTAAAGTACTTGAAAATAAGAAAAAGTTTCTCCATTTGCCATAGTTAAAAATGGTGTTGTTCTAGATTAAACGTAGGGTTTTTTCTTTTTGAAAGATGCAAAGAAGTTTGTGTTGTTCCACAAGATCATTGTGGCTTTGTTGTTATTTCAATGCCGAGCCCTACACCGAGCCTATATTTCAATGCCGCTCCTAAACTGTTAATTCGAACCCCCCAATAGGATTGTAGCACCACATTTGAGTCATAAATCTCACATCAAGCCTGACCTTTCCCAGCCGACCCCCAAATTTGAAGTCCGAGCCCTAATAAACGAGTCGGAGCCCTAATTTCACCACAGTGGAGAGGAAGAAGAGAAAAAACCTGAGCAAATCGACGACGGCGAGCAATCACCTGCAAACGGTGAGCTGTGAACGGCGATGGATGGAGAGGACGTCAGACCTAGTGTGAACTGACGAAAGGTTAAAATCCAAATAAACCAAACGACGCCGTTTAACACTAAGGAAAAACGACGTCGTTTAGTTTGGCCAAATGCACAGTGGATGGGGCGACGTCGTTTTCTTCCTCCACGTGTGCTTTTTTTAAAAAAAAAAATTGCCACATCAGTTAAGCATGTCGCCCGAAAATGTCACGTCTGCATTTTGGCTGGTTTTTGGCCGGATTGGCACTTAAGTGTTCCATTTTACTCCGATGATGGCACTTAAGTGTATCATTTTAAAGTTATGGCACTTAAGTGTCCCTCCGTGCCAAGTTATGGCACTCCAGGTGTCCTCACCTCGGATATTGACAAATTCGGAGAATTGATCCTTATACTTAAGACATTTTCCAAGAATGATACGCAATTGAGAAATCTGAGTCATAATATCCCAACCGATGGTCAAATCTTTGTTAGGAAGACTAGAGCCAAAAATTTTGGTGGTTATGGAACATTGTGGGAAAACCTGGACAGTTATCGAGTGATTCTCACATTTGTAGAGAAAGTATCTCCCGAAATAGAGTTAAAATACCGGACACAGGAAGTCCAATATTTTTCAGGGAGAACTTTAATGTCTAAAATTGAGGAAGCTGCTCCAGTGTCTATAAGAGCAATGATGATGATTAGTTTTGCAAACTTTGAAGTGAATATTTTCACAGGAAAATGAGGTTGAAAATGTGTTAGTGCTTTCTTTTGAAGGGTTCAAGGATATGTTAAAAATATCTTCAGGGTCTGAATCTAAATTAGTTTCACTAGGAGTTTGGTAACAATGGATGACACAGAGTTTGTTCACATAGTTCTTGTGACATCCAGATTTTCGAGTTCTGATTTCAATTAGATAAAATGGGTATTTCATCGACGCGATTACAGTGTTTTTCTCTGAGTTTGCCACTCACGAGATAACTAGACTAGCTAGGTAAGCTATTAAGGACTTTAAGGCAGATAGACTTGAGAATTCGATCAGGAATCGATTTTTCGATCGTGCTCATCTTTAGAGGTCATTATGGCACAGTTAAAAATCGAATTAAGATCGAGATGGGTCGGTTCGACTGAGATGAATGACCGATCGTGGGTGACTCCATTAAATTATAAAACTCTCGTCGACTAGCACTAATTTGATTTTACTGTCGTTTTCATATCCTGTGTCCATATTTGAATCCTCGAGATTTTCACGACAATCGAGAATCGCCAATGGGTCGAGTGGGTTCATCGTGGCTTGAAGAAAAATGATCACCGGTCATTTGTCCTAAAAAATTCTGAAAACTACTTGGAAGCCTAAGTCATGCTAAAAACACGTCGAATAGAAAGTAACCGCCAATTCGAGTCCGATTTCAGAAATTGAAGTTTCTGTCATGTCACAATAAATTTTAGGAGTGTCGACTCAGTCTCAGAAGATTTTTCGGAGATCTCGAGAATTTTACGGAAAACCGTGTCGGATGTTGCGGAAAATAAATGGAAATTCGGATCGGCCGAATTGAGGAGATTTTCGACTTGCAAACTGAGCTGTAGGGCGAAGGGGACCTATAGAATTTATGTGGACTTTTTCTACATCAAATTTGGACGTCGAATGTGGGAATTCATCGAAGAAATTGGAAGTTCAAAATGGGAAATTCGGAACTAAGGGTGGGCATCATTATTTTGGACTTTAAATTGATTTATTGGTGGAAATTATGCTTGAAAATGATGGGGGAGACATAGAGGATGAGATTGAGGCTTGTGGGACCAAAGCAATTAATGAATTGGCAAAGATTGTTGAGTTTTTGTTCCCCCTTAGCTGGCTTCTCCATCTACGTACGCCACCCCCTCCTTCGGACACTCACAGTCGCACAAATACCTGCAGCGTCGACTTCTTCTCTCTCACGCAAGGCAACCGAACCAATTTCACTATCTCTCTGCGTGCGCGAGCAGCTCCACCGAATTCTCCCTGCCACCGACATCATCTTTCTGTTCCACGAAGCCACGCCCACGCCCTCAGTTCATTGCCACTCGCCCGCACAACCACAGTCCACGTCTCCACGCATTCCGCAGCACCGAAGCAGTCCATCGAAGACTCGCCGAAGCCGATTTCCCCTGCAGCTACACGCATCATTCTCCTTCCTTCGGTCAATTTCCAGCAAACTTCGATTCCTCGGGTCAACCAGCGAAGCTAGGAATTGACTGCCTGCAGACCGGCTTCTCCGTCTGCTTCCTTGGACGCCAGCACGTGCACATGCCAGCAATTCCACTGAATCAGCTCCAGCGCCGTCCAACTCTCCACGCGGCCAAGGACGATGCTACGTTGTGTCTTCAACCCAGTGAAGCTGCTGCCGCTAGACCAAGACCAGCAACGTCGCTCGACGAAGCCACGTCTTCACCGAGTTCTGTCGTCCACCGAAGACTCCACCTGCTGCTTCCTTCGTCCGCGAGTTTCCTCCGAATTCTGCTTCTCTCGCTCATGAATCGCCCAGCTCCATCCATCGGGCATCTTCGGCCCAACATAAAGGCCAGCTCATTTGAAGCCCTTGACCCAGCTCGCAGCCCATCTTCAATTGAATTAAAGCTCGCAAGAAGCAGCCCATCAACTGAAATTTTGAGGCCCAATTTCCAGCAAAGCAATTGAAATCCAGCCCACAATTTGAAGCCATCTTCATCAGGCCCAACCTACGAGGCAAGCCCAAGTCCAACCGCAAGTTTAGTCCAAGCCCGGTAATTTTCTGTGGGCTTGCAAGGCCTTTGGGCCCGGCCGAGTGTCTATCGTCGCCGCCGAAATTTTGGGATTCAGCCGCGTTGCGCCGCCATCACAAGTGTTCCGGTCTTCACTTTGCCAAGTGAGTTTTGCTCACTAATGCCTTCTTAATTTGCTAATGATGCTTAAGGGTTGAGTATATTTAATTAAGTGCAATTATGTGGTTAGATTAAAGTAGATTAGTGATTATTAAATAATTATGATGCATATTAGGCAATTGGTTTGAGCATTTAGCAAGTAGACATGTACTGGTATTTATTGAATGCATCTTGAGATTTTTCCTGACCCTTATCGAGTTTCAATTAGGTATTACGAGCCTAAATTGGATTTTTAGTATTTATTTATTAATTTTCGAAATTAATTATTTAATTATTTATTTTCCGGAAATTCAACTGGGATGACTAGTGACCGAAATTTCGTGACCGATTGTCGTAGTGCAATCCGTTTATTTATTTGAGCTCCATATTGTGCTGAATTGAATTGATGGTGCAATTTGAAGAATTGTTCCTTAATTGATTGAAATTGAGTGGAATTAAATGATTGATCGATAGATGGCCGAGTTTGGTTATTTAACCTTTATAATGCTTCGATGAGTTGTAAAGCGGAAAGAATTGTGAGAGTGAACGAAGAATTCTATTGGCCGAGACCGATAAGGTACAAAGTATAGACAGGCATGGTTCGGTGATTAAGGATATCACTGTGCGAAAATAGCACCTTAAAGAACGCACGTAGACTGTCTATGACTTGTAGCAGGCGTGGTTCAGTGATTAAGGATATCACTGTTCGAAAACGGTACCTTAAAAAACGCACGTAGACTGCTTATGACTTGTGACGGGTGTGGTTTGGTGATGAAGAACATTATTGTTCGAAAACGACACATTAAAGAATGCACGTAGACTGCCTATGATCTATGATGGGCGTGGTTCGGTAATAAGGAATATCACTGTGCAAAAACAGCACCTTAAAGAACGCACGTAGACCGTACGTTACTTATGTCACCTTGACGAAAACGACGCCCAAGAGTATTAATGGAGCTCTGTGACTAAGTGTACTATTGGAGGTTATGTGGGATGGAGTGAATGACCTAGATATGGTCCGATTGACATGTAATCGACTAAGTCGATTAATCTTTGCTTTGATTTGATGTTGTGAATTAATTGATTGAATGGAATGATCGGTGAATGGTTGCTTGAGACGTAATCAACTAGGTCGATTGATCATTGCCTTGAATTGATGTTGTAAATTGGTTGGAATAATGGAAATGACCGTAAGTGGTCTTGTTGGCGTGTAATCGACTAGGTCGATTTGATCGATACTTCAATCAGTAATGTGATTGCTTGAGTGCCTATTTGATATGCGCTAATATGCATGTGGAATCTGAGACCAAGGTAAGTTATCCGACTCATATTATGTATAGGCAGCCCTAAGGTGTATTAGTTTACTAATCGGGTCTTAGGGGGTAGAACTTATTGAGACGTAGTCTCATCTCAGTTGTGGAATAATATTTCAGGACCCTGATGAGGAACCTGAGGAGAAAGAACCTAAAGAGGAGTCTCTGGAGGAGAACCCCAAGGATGATCCGAGTAGGATCCCGATAAAAACCGAGACTCCACTCCTATCTCGATGACTTTTGCTATAGAACCTGTTTGAGTAGAAACTGACCTTTTTAACTTGGCTTGTATATGTATATGTATGACTGAGTTGTTAGATATGTACATAAGAGTGTTGGTTTTTAGGTTCAAGTTTATAGTTCTACTTGTATATCTCATTGCTTTATTGTCTGAGGATTTTTATAATTACTTCCGTATATACTATTAAAAAGGAAAGGGTTGGCGATACGTAGTCTTGGGATATCGCATTTTAAAAGTTGACCAAGATAAGAGATGTACGCGTGCCTAAGGAGCGGGCGTGACAGTTCTTGTAGAAAATCTTTCGTAAAAAAGAAGCACTTCAAGAAGCTCTTGATAAACAAATCCAGGCATGGCTCTAAGCACTTCGGAAGAAAGAAGAAAAGGCGATACCTACGTAAGAGGAAAGATCTCTCGGGCCATAAGAAATCAAATCGATGCTTCATCTCGCAATCGAAGAGGACATTTTGCCAAAAAAATGTCCCCAAGCAAAAAAAAAAGGTCATAATCATTTAATACATCTCATCTCTTCCTTCTCAAGGGGAATTTGAGTGGGGAGGATTTAGTTTTATGTGTGGATTTCGACTCTCACGTTCTACAAGGAGGTAAGACAGAAGTTTGAAAGTAAGAGTTAGAGTAAAAATAAAGTAGAATCGATCAAAAAAAAAAAAAAAAAAAAAAGGTAACGAGAACGCGACACTTGCCAATGTGGGTCCCACTACGTTAGGTCATACATGTGATGTCCCTCCTTCAAACTTTTGCATCCTCTCTCCTCATTACTTGCTGGTCTTTTCCCTCCATTCGCGTGGAACACCCCCTTCTCTTCAATTAGAGGACACTCTTTCTCCTCTCTCCTTTGCATCTTCCAAGAAAAAGAAGCTTGCTCTCTTTTTTTTCCAAATACTCTCCCACCCTCTTGCTCCCAAAAGCCCCATCGGTTGCCTCGCAAGCTCAGACCTGCCATCTCCTACACGTCACCTCTACCTCCGCTATCGCCTTCAGGAGCAATTTTCTCTTAGTCGCTCCCAATAGCCCCATTGATGGCATCCTGAGCTTAGTATTGATGCCTCCCCCTTGTCGCCTCCGCTGCCACCTCTGGGAACCACTTCGTCTCTCTTTCATCCCTGAGTGCCCCCATCGGTCGCATCCTGAGCTCACATTAAATTGTTTGTCATTAAAATAGGTTGCTTAATTGTAAAACCAATAGTATTAAGAACATGTGGGCTGAAAGTCAAAGAAAAGAAGTAAGAAAATGAGTACCCTCTAGTTAAATTGTTTAGTTTTGTTCTTTAGTTCATAAGTTAATAAAAATCAAATTGTTGACGTGCTTGCGAAAAAAAGAAAGAAATTTTCTTAAAGCTTAGAATTAAGCTTATAAAATCAAAAACATCTCATGTGCAAATTTAAAATACATACAATGAATCCATTTTATTAGAGAAACGCATAGTGGTGCTCCTGAGCTCTTTCGATGTGTGGTTGACCTGTGGTGTTCTTCATGAGTGACATCTTTCTTTACTCTCTCTAGAAAAATTTTCCTTTTATTTTTTCATTTTACTTGAACTACAAATTTTCCATCTTAATTTAAGAGGTATACGATTACTTTCAATATCACGAATGTCCCTTATTCTCATGATAATCGAGTATAATTATATTGGTCGACTCCATTCACTAGACAATGCCAAAAAGGCGCCACCCAAAGACTTTGTCGAGTTTGGAGTTCTTGTCAAAATTACATATCAAAGGGTGCGGTGAGTGACATAAATCAAGGATTTGAAAGGGCTAAAATCCTTAGCAAAACTAAAAGTATCTATATGTGAGAAGTTGTTCAACATCAACGGCCTTGAACGCCTAAAGTCTTCGAGACATTTGGAATTGTCTCGATTTCGAGTCAGATGCTCTACTAGTGATTAATGATCTATGTCAAGTTCAAGGCCTTGACAGATTGAAAAACTTGGGACAAGCTGCTTTTCTATAGGTGCCAGCCCCTTATAAGACCGGACCTTTTGAAATTAACACATCTGAAATTTTTAAGAGTTGAAAAATGCCACAATCTAGTCAAAATTAGGGGCCTCAAGGGAGATTTGGTCCCCTATGGGGGCCTTCCTATGCCGTCATCCATAGTTGGTCTAAAGATGTCTATCGCAGGATTAAATACGCGGTACAAGACGACCGAGAATTTTTTTCCTATTATATGGAGGGCAACAAATACTTAGCGCATAAAAAAACAAATACTTAGCGCATTGTTACTCTTATTTAAGACAAAGAAAGTGGAAATTTGAAGGGCCCATGGGAGTGCATGTCTCCCGCGCCCATTTTTCTCTCCATGCGCATGTATGCCCACAAAAATAGGCAGGCGCCTTGCGAGAAAAATATTGTGCAGGCCCGGCCTCTCCACGTAATCATGGGCCGGCTCATCCACGTGGCGTCATGTGTCGTCCAATCATGGTCCCATTTTCTCTCTCCTCCCTCTCTCTCTTCCTTCATTTCAAAATTTCACTCCCTTTGTCCCTCTCTCCTGCGTGTGAAGACACTCTTCCTTTTTTTCTCGTGTGTTTTGGCTTCCAAAGATGGGCGTGACTTCTCCTCAAAACCTCGGGCAGTTTTTTTTTTTTTTTTTTGGTCAGCTCTCACAGGAAAACATCCCTCCTCAAAACCAGGTGCCATGCTCGCTCTACATTCTGAAATGAGTTTTTTTTTTTAAATGGAATCTTGCACCCCATGGATGAGGCTTTCCTGGCTCTTGGTGGTGCATTTCGGGATTTCTTGAGGTTTCGCTGTTGGGCTGTGTGGGAATACCTCTGTTTTTTTCATTGCATGGGAAAAAAAGTCTGGTTCTGGGCATTTGACCAGGTCAAAGAAAGTGTCTTTGTTGGAAAAATTGAGAATAGGAGATTCACTTCTGAGAGGGAAGGAAGATTCGTAGCAGTGAACTGAAGATAAAAATGTCTTCTGTTCTATATTATGTTGGTGGCGTGGTCTTTGGAGGCATTTGGGCATTGAAGATTTGATGATGGAACCCAGATGGAGAGAGCCAAGCTCGAGAACGAGAGAATGGTGCTTCTCATCCGCCAGAAGGAGCTCCAATTTGCTCGATCTTCAACAGCAGCAGCAACATTCATCCAACAAGAGGAGCGGTGGCAGCGATGAGGGTTGAAAGGCGAAGGATTTTGAAAACAACTCAAAGCAAAAAACTCCGGCTCACGAAAAGCCTCGCCCCGGTTCAAAATTTGTTTCGATTGTGTCTTTCGTTTGACCTCCGTGATTGGGCCGAGGTCCGGTGGCACCGGCAGTGTGCGACTGGACGGCGGCTCTGCGACCAGGAAGAAAGCTTCGACCACCAACCCAACCGTGGCCAATTCGATGGTGGAGACGCTGTGTGACTTGCTCGATGGAGGATTGATAGCTTTCGACCCTATTCTTACAAAAGACGTGTGTCTGCTTGTTCCATGAGTTTTGGAGGATTTCTAAAGAACAACTACCTCTCGCTCAATTCGTAGTGCATGCTGGCGGACTTTTAATGGATTTTGTGTGGTATGTTTTGAAATTTTTTAATTGACTGAAAAATGAAAAGTGGTATGTGCAAATCTGATACCAGTGGATGCCCTAAAGCTTTTACTTCATTCTCAGCGACTGAGAAAAGGGCACTAGCAATCACAGTATTTTCACTTTTGCCTCGGTTAGTTCTCTGTAATTGAGATATGCTTCGAGCTTTCCTTTGTTCAATACTTTTCTTTCTGCTTGGATGCTTTTTCATGTTTGATTTATCGAGGAGACTAAGGTGATTTGTGTAGTTCCCTTCCTTTTCATTCAGATGTAAGTTGATGACTGTGTGAGAGTTGACTATGAGAAATTGAATTAGCTTGTGAAAATCATTAGCCTATGTTTGTTTGCACTTTTCAGCTAGATCGAGAGTTAGAATTCTAGGACTAAGATAGGCCAACACAAGTTGGTTCTTTCTTGACACAGATCACCAACCACCAACCAAAATAACTTATGTTGGATCTGTAAGATGGGTTATTGAATGTTAAAGCTACTACTGGATTGTGTTTCCTGAGTATAAAATGCAGGTGCCTGTGTAGTCTGCCTTCTTGTTTTTGGAGTGCTTTTGGTGTGGACTTTATTCAGGAACATTCACCATGGTTTGGATCCATGACCTACATAATGCAATACAAAGGGGAAAATGATGTTTTGTTGTTAGCTAAACATCTCTAAACTCTCGTCATCATATTGAAAGCTAATTTATCAATTCCCTATGCTTGGTCACCATTGCTCAATTTTTTTAAAAGATTTTTAATCCTTGTACTGATCTTCTGTACATCTTACTCTAAAATTTGGTTCAAGTCCATTCATCAGTGATTTTTCTAATGTGTCTTGCCTGATGCTGTTAAAATATTCTAAATCTCCTTCTCTTTCATATCTGTCTTTTTTTCTTTTGATGTTTTATCTCTGACTTTATTTGGCAGGAATTCATTTTTACATAGAAGATGGCAACCCGGAAGAAAACAATGATGTGAAAACTCTAGAAACACAGCCCAACAAGCGGAGAAACAAGAAATCCATCATCTGGGAACACGTCACAATAGAAATTATGAGTCCTGGACGTATAAGGGCATGCTGTAAGCAGTGCAAGCAAAGTTTCGCTTATGGCACAGGCTCAAAGGTCACTAGCACCAGCCAGCAAAGTAAGTTGACACAATGCTTCAGGGGTAGTCATGCTCTGGATCATTGGAGGCATTAAAATGATCTTACCAATGTTCCAATGCATAAGTTAGCAACCAACTTTTCTCAAGTTTTACAAGTGTAGCACTCTAATAATTTTACAAATATGTCAATAAATTAGTAAGTTTGTAACTTCTTTCATTATGAAATTTATTTTTATCAACTAAAAATTTTCTATAGTTAGTGTTAACAATTTTTTTTGGTCATAAGCAAGCTTTTCATTCACTGAGTACGGGCCCAATTACATGAAAAAGGGGCATCAATTGGTTTACGGGACCCATCAATTAGTTTCCCCTCGAAAATCATGGCAGATGCACGCCATGGAACCTTTGGAAGATCCTTCATGGAAAGTTCTGTCAATGTTTGGCTTGAGAACTTGGTAGTTTCCATCTTATGGGTAAGTGTCTTGGGTTGTTTCTATTCTCTGATTCTTGGCCATTCTCTTTCGAGAGATTCATATGCATAGCCATGATAGATGCCATTGTTGTTGCAGGATCTAGTAACTGATGCTTGAAAATAGTGGAATATCTTTATGTCCAAATATGCCAAAAAGTGACCGCGATCAGTTCAAAAGACGGGGGGCTTTGAGGTGATTACGAATCTCCAATGGCCATCCTTCAATTCAAATAACTTCCTGATTTGAAATCCGAATGCCTATCTCAGAGGCCGACCTTATCTGTTTCGTCCTTTGACAAAGAAGGAACAGATGTTTGCCAGTTTCAGGTTCCTTTTCACAAAGAGGGCATCTTGACTCAGGTACAATCTTCCTTCTAAATAGGTTTTCTCTTGTGGGTAGGGCGTTTTGGCACACACTTCACGTAAACACTCTTACTTTGGGTGGTGTCTTTAGATTCCATGCCTTAGTCCAGAGGGCTTTTGGAGTTTGGTAGGACGATGAGGCTTGATTTGCTTCATGCTTAGTCTCAATGTCCTGGAGTTGATTGTAGCCACTTTTAACAGCATAGCCTCCCTCTTGGTTGTGTGTCCAGACTATATTGTCTTCTGTTGGTGTTGTTAAGAGAGGGATAGCTAGAATATCATTTACTATATGCTCATCAAAAAGAGAGAATAGCATGTGCTCATTCCATTGACCTTCCTCAGCATTTCTATCACCCTATTCAGCCAGTATATTCTTGAGCGCATACCCCAGTAAATTTCTCCTTGTTTCCACAGATATTTAATTTGCATTTTGGGTTGCTGCTTTTTGTCCCTGTCATGATGCAAGCTGTGCTCATTTGTTGACTCCTAAAGCTCTTTATTCAAGCAGTTGTTTGACTATCAGCATTAGAGAACTTCTGCTTGCTCCACTTCTTTAGGGCCTCTATTACTTTTTGTCGTTCTTCAGAAAGTGTTCATTTTTTATGCCTGGAGTATTCCACACTGAACTTACTAGCTGACCATATTCATTATATTCAAGCTAGTATGCTTCAAACTTAATTTCTCTTTCTTTTTGCAAGTTCTACTGAGAGAGTTAGCAAGATAGGACTATGGTCGGAGCCTATAGCAGGGAATGCATATGCTTCCACTTCTGGGATGTCAATCTTCATTCTACATTGCATGGAGCTCTATCTAATCTTTCTTTAACATAGGCATCCCAATTCCTATTATTTGTCTGTGTGAATGCACATCCTTTACATCAAGATCCATTAGAGAGCATGCATTTGTAATGTCCTATATCTCGAAAAGCCACTAACCTATGGTGCTCCACCATATGCTTGCCTACTTTTTCCCAGTGTACAAAATTTTCATTGAGGTTCAGTCCCCCCCCTTCAAACCAAACTGAAGGAAGCTGGTTTTGGAGGCTGATTATTGGAGCGTGTACGAAGGTAATTCTCATCTGTTTTCTACTATCTATACATTAGGTCAAACATTTCATTGTGACTGAGTCCACTGTTGGCACCACCCTGTCAATTGGTAAAATTGCTTATCCCCCTGCTATTCCATTTGAATTCACCATTGCACAGTTCTAGAAATTGGATTCGTTTCAGGCTCATACCACAGGTTCTTGACTCTTTGTTCCCATCAGAAAAATAATGCCAGGCCTTTCTAGAGCCTCAATGCCAAGATTGTCTAGGGTGTGCCCGACCATTGATAATTCCAGCATAAGATTTTCATGGGAACCTCAGTAGCTTGTTAGTGCTAACCACCAAAGCCCGTATCTTAGGATCCTCCCAAACCTGAATTGATGTTTCCAAAAGTTTGGTCTCATCTAAGGCAAGAGAGTTCACCTTTTGAAGTGTAAGGACTATACCTTCACTGTGTATTGTTTCCACCTGTTTTCTTCCCCTTGCTAGATTTCTTTTGGGGCCCTTTTGAGCTGCCTTCTAGCATTGTAGAGTCATTTGGAGCTGTTATCAGCATCAAGCTCTTTTCTTAGTTTTTTTTCAATGAATTCGTGCCACCTTTTCCAATTGCTTCTCTCTCCTCAGCAAAAATCTATGCTGACTTTTCTAGATTGTTCCAACTACTAGAACCAACGAATTCTTTCCCCTGGGCTCAGAGGACACCGTTTGCAGGGTGGGGGCTAGAGTTTCTGGAATAATCTCATCATCTATGCTTGTATCTTCTAGTATTGCATAGAACAGTTTCCAAAGAGGATCTTCTTCCAAAGCAACTAGGATCATCAGTTTTTAACCGGTTCTTGTCATATTCTTCTTCCTCACAGAACTTGGCATAATGCCCTATGTGACCACATGCATAACAAAAGTGCGGTAATCTCTATTATCTAAAGTTGATTCATAGTTTCTTTCCTCCTTGGCTGGCAAATGTCCCGGGTTTCAAGGGGGATGATAAATTAATTCTTACTCTAGCTTTTCCACCTGTATGAGAGCTAAACCCCTTTGCATCGATTTTCATTTCAGTTACCAAGCCCGCTACTGCTGCTATTCGCCTTATGGTTTCCTCCAAGACCCAATCCATAGGTAATTTGGGCACTTGAACCCAAAACTTGTCATTTGTGTAATCGTAACTGTACTGTGAAGTAGTCGGGATCCATGATTTAAGCACCAGAGGATTGCTAGAGAAAGACCAAGGCCTTGTCTCAAGAATTCTGTTTATTTCATTTTCAGACTTAAAGGTTAAGGCTAAAGTTCTCGAGTCTACCCAATCAAAGGTAACTGAATGCACTATCCATGCCCTCTTCATAGTGTTTTGGAAGGCTTAGAGATTGATACTGGGGTTGTAGAACAATTCCTTAAACATGGTTAGACGACATTCTTATATTCTACCGGTTGAGACCATACCATCTATCTCAGCCAGGTCTTTTTCTAACCACAAATTGCATAATTTTTTGTATAGTAACTCGAGAATCTAAGTTATCTTATTCTTTCATCCAAGAGGCACAGGAGGCAGACAGCTTACTCCCTATGAGAAAAGTACAGCAGAAGCAGCTATTCCAATAAATTCATTCTTGGGGTTGTATCCCAATGGAGCGTAATGGTAAAATGCTGTTAAAAGCAATGCATTGCTCTGGGAGGCTGATGGGGTAGGGGGCTTTGTAATGGGTTTGATATTTGGGCGAGGATTAACCAGGACTGTTCCTTTCAATTAATACGATGGTCATTGATTCCATGCCTTGTAGAGCGTGATGCTATCAAAGGGAGATCGGTTTTCAGAAGTTGGGTTTGGGTTAGCTTATGGAACAGTGAAATGGCTCATGGGGAGGTTGGGGATTTTGGGTAAAGGGTCAAAGTTGAAAAGGAAATGGGAGATTTTCATCTTGGTAAAGACTAGATGAAATGACTGATGTATTCAGCTAAGAACGTTAAGGTTTTTTTGGGTGAAAACTACGACGTTGGGGTAGGATTTCCATCAAGAGAGGATATCCACGAATTCCAACTCAATAAGGTAAAATTTTGGTGGAAAAGGTGCGAAGTGATAGATTTCAAAGACACGGCGGGTTTAAATTTACATTCCTATTTGAAGTTCTTATTTCTATAAGCCAAACACATGTTCAAGGGAACAAGAAACTGAGAAATGAAAAATTTTCCTTTCCATTGAAAACAAAAACTGCAAACTTTGCTTTACCAAAAAAAAAAAAAACTGCAAACTTTGTCATTGACCATAAGGCTTCTTAGAACTTCAATTTGGGTTTTCTAGTTCTTTTCTTTAATTTGTAGTTTTCATTTTGGGCTGAAAACTGGAACGCTGCGTCACGCGCTTTATGCAGAGCAATTGTCGAGGCCACTGCAAGGTCTCGATCCTGAACATCTATTTATTGTACAAAAGCCCACCACACTAGTCATATTTCAGTGATGCAGGCGTCATGTCATTTTCGATAATAATTGTTCTCGTGTTAAGTAGTAGTTGATCAACCACAAAAAAGCCCGACGTTAATGCAATCCTTCGTCATATTATGCACAAAATGAAGAAAAAAAATTGAGTTCTTTCTAGATAAGAGCAAGCATCACTGCATGCACGAACAGAATTGGGATTTGCATTTTCTGCTGCGTCCTTTGCTCTTCGAAATTATTCTTCGGTGTAACAAACAATGCTGCCACTGGAGCCCGCAAACTTCGAAAGAGCCTGAGCTTTCACGCATGACTTAAATAGCTTCTCATTTCAATGTTCTTGGGAAAGCATCTATCTATTGTACGTCTCTTAAATAGCTTCCTTCCATTATTACTATGGGTGAGCAGCGAAAGCATCTGTCTATTGTACAACTCCGAAATAGCTCCCTCCCATTATTGTCATCCTTGCTATTTTCTACACAGCAGTCTCAACAAGTAGACGTTGATTTCTAATAATGGTTGTCGTCGAAATTACGGCATCTCTTTTGTGTTGCTTGCCTCCTTTCAAAAATTGTAAATTGGCACAAGAAAAACTATAAATGAGCGGAATATAAGGTTCCATAATTAAACCGTTCATGATAAAAAAATCACAAAAACCAATATTACTTGGAACAGTCGGCCCACTGGAGCTTTCTAATGTCCTATTTATAGGCACTAATATACCGCTTTAGGAACCTTAGTTTTTGGAACGAAATTTTTCGAAATGTGTAGCCAAAATTCTTGAACAAAAGATTCACGCATTTAGCTACGAAGATTGAAGCCCACAAATTTTGAAAGACAAAATCCTATACTTTAGGAACCTTAGCTTCACGTACAACATCAAGGGCTCCTCATCTTTTATTTTCTTGTGAAAGCATTTATCGTATGTCTCCCAAATAATTCCCTACTATTAGGCTTACTATTCACGACACGGTAGCCCATGGACGTTGATTTCTAGATCCCATGATGCATTAAGTTAGTGGACAAAAACTTCACGTGGATGTTTCTAAGAAAGTGCCGATTGTGTCGGTGCTTTAAGCTTCCCTTTTTTTTTCTTTTAGACTGGCAATCGGTGCCTTTTCACATTGACTCTAAAAAGTAGAGGTCATGGTGGACTTGGAGACACAGGAGCGATGAGGACATAGGAGAAACTATAATTGATGAATGCATTTCCAAAGTATGATGGTGATTATCGTCTCTATCTTATCCTCTATTCAATTGGAAAGTTTGGAATAATTGACTAAATTTAACCTGTTATGTACAAGCATTTAGGAAACACAGGAAGATTTGAAACATAGGAAAATTTAAGGTATTGTTGAAAGAGAGAAATTGAGTAAATTTTATGTATTTCTGAAAGGAAAATATTACTACTTGAAATTGTGTGTGGGTGAGTGGTCTCTTTCTTTTGTTATTCTAAATTGCATATCTTTCTTTTGTTATTCTAAATTGCATATAGGGTGGAGATTAGTACTTGATTGGTGAAATTTGGGATTTTGATGACACTAGCAAAGTATTAGTAGTCATAGATAAGCACTATCACTACCAAATCTGAGTTATAATTTTCTCGAAGCGATTCTTTTGAAGAATGATTCGCTTCCTCGGTTTAAAGTATATTTGGTTCTGTTAATTCCCTTATGCAAATTCTTTCCATTTCATCTTATCCAAGAGGACGCTCAACTAGAAGAACAATTGCTTCAACTAACCCATATGTTCTCTCCAGCAAATTCCTTAAGTTCAGCCATCTAAGTCTCTTAACAATTCTTTTCATGGTAAATTATTAGTATGTTTTTTATCAATTGCTATATTTTCTTCACAGGAATTCCCGGCCATCTTGGATTCCTTAATTAGATTTACATGTGCGGAATACTGATCAAATACATTATGTCTCGAAAATCATCTTTACATTTTATGTTATGTTCATTCAAGCGTCAGAAAATAGCAATTGAGGCTCAAAATGGATGTGAAGTTCAAAGTTGAGGCACTGGATCAAGATAGTACATACAGCGGCCCCCCTCCCAAACAATCACCTTGTAGATAGGTTTCTTGAAGTTTGACAAAAAAAAATATATATATATATATATATATAGGTTTCTTGAAGGCCCACATTCCTTGACCCCAATCGGGGAAAAGATATGAGGGATGGTCCACAAAACGCGTATGTTGACAAGCCATGATGTTGACAAAGCAAAGTGGATCCCACTTGTCACGCTCCCCAATAATTCTCCACTTACATTGCTTTTCCAACTCGTGTTTGTACTCCATGCATGCCAACCATAGACCGAGCTTTCGTGGACAGTGTGTGTCGGCTCATTCGTACAAATGCATTCCACATTTTCAAAATGACTCCATAGAGCAATTCTCACGAAGGCTTCATTAATTTCAGCATTAATGTTGTATCGCCATCATCACATCACTCATCCCTTCCAAAGAAAATCTTGGTTGAATATAACAATTTTATCAATTTAATCTTAAATTTTTGCGCAAGACATTAATATAGTCTTTATAGTTAATTTTAGTTGAGAATTGCTAATGTAGCGATTTAATTGCCTTGAGTCGTCCTACATGACATATTGTGACACTAGTGGCTTCTGCTAAAAATTGATTACAATGACTATATTGGAATATAGCGCAAAAATTTAAAACTAAATCAGCGAAATTATAAAATTTAAGATTAAATTTATGTTTATATAATACATTTATGACTAATTGGATGATTTTTCTGATATGATAATTGGTTTAAAATATGAAAAACATTCACGAGTATGATGCCCATGGCATTTGGTATGATGCATGATATCCTGCCTACCCACATGTGTCTTGTTCCCACTTGCCTATCTTCTAGCCATGACCATTGCAAAAATTATGCCATGTCTTCAAATTTTTAATTATGAGGTCATTAATGGTTTGGATGAAAAATCATTTGGAGGTAACCTTGGAAGGAAATTCGTCATGAATCTAGATATCATTTGTCATTCATTGTTGTTGGGTACAGAAGCATGATAATGGCAACACAAGAAAATTGTAATGAACAACTCGAGTTGGGACATACTTAAATGAAAATACAATATAATACTACACACAAAAAAAAAAAAAAAGTTTGTCACTCAATTGTCATGCACATAATTTATGATTAGTGAGAGCTTACACTTACTATTACAATTATTTTTCTCACATGACACACAAAAACACTTAGAGCGAACTCTTATATTTTTTTCTCGCACAGATGAGCCAACTCTTTCCTTTTCTCAGTTTGGAGCCTGCAAACTTTGAAAGAACCTGAGCTTTCGCGGATGACTGCAATGGCTCCTCGTCTTCATGTTCTTGCGAAAGCATCTATCTATCAGACGTCTCCCAAATAGTTCCCGGTATTAACCCTTACTATTTCCTCCACAGTAGCCTCGGTAAGTAGACGCTGATTTCTGATAGCTGTTTCCGTTGAAGACAAGAATTACGACACCCCTTGTCAATTTCTGCATGTGCTGCACAGAACTCTGAATAAGAGTGCATAAAGGGAACGTACTGATTGATGTGGGTTCTTTTTTTTTTTTTGGTAAAGGTAATAATATTAATGAGGAGGACAAATGTACAAAAGATCGGATCCAAACAAGCACTCTTAACAAAGAAGAAAGAGTGACGGGATCCGATAATATTGATGTGGGTTCTTTAAGGCTGCGTTTGTTTGCACTTCTTTTTTGTTTTTAAACAATTTTTCGTTTTTTTTGTTCGTTGAAGGAGCAACAAAAAGGAACAGAAAACGCGTTTGGGTGCGTTTCTGTTCTTTTTTTTCTTTTGTTGAATAAAAAAACAAAACAAAGAACACAAATTTTGTTTCTTTGTTTCAAAACAGAAATGAGAACACTTTTTTTTTTTTTTCTCTTAATTTTTTGTTCTTTTTCTTTTGGCCGGTCGCCGGCCTCGGCCATGGCCGGCGACCGGCCGACGAGGGCCGGCGGCCTCGCCATGGCTGGGCGAGCTCGAGCTCGCCCAGATCCCGGCGAGGCCGACCTCGCCAGCGGCGGCGAGCCTCGGCCTCGCCGAGCCACCGCCCAGGCGACGCCGACTGGCGGTGGCTCGGCGAGGCCGAGGCTCGCCGGCCGGGCGGTCGGCTCGCCGGATCGGGCGGCTCGAGCTCGCCCGCCATGGCAGGCCGACTCGCGCCGGCTCCGGGGGCGAGCCCGATCTCGCCCAGATCCGGTGAGGCCGCGGCGAGCCTCGGCCTCACCGGATCTGGGCGAGATCGGGCTCGCCTGCCCGGCGCGAGGTCGGCCTCGCCAGATCCGGCGAGGCCGACCTCGCCCCGGCGGCCGGCGAGCCTCGGCCTCGCTCGGCGGTGGCCCGCGAGGCCGCGCCTCGCCCGCCGCTGGGCGAGCTCGGCCTCGCCGGCCGGTCGCCGGCCATGGCCGAGGCCGGCGACCGGCCAAAAGGAAAAAAAAAAAAAAAAAAAAGAAAAAAGAAAAAAAGGAAAAATAAGAAAAAAATAAAAAATAAAAGAAATAAAAAATTACCAAACATGTTTCGTTTATTTTTTATTTCGGGAATAAGTTTACCAAACGCCTTTGTTTTGTTCAAAATTGTTCCCTAACAGAAACACTTTTTTCTATTTACGTTCCCTAACAATTTTTAAATAAACACAAACAAACGCGCCCTAAGTCTCTTTTCCTTGCTTTTTTTATTCTTTTGAACAGCTGGAGGCAACCGGGGTGTTTCACATTAACGCCGAAAAGAAGAGGCTTGTGGCTTTGCAGACTTGGAAAGAAGAGCGGTAGCGACGGATGAGGAAAATGACAAAGGTGCCCTGGGAGCAGTCAATCAAATATCATAAATTCACGACCAGGGAGAGTGGGGTTGCGGGTGTAGAGACTAGAGAGGCCTCTATGTTTCTCTGCGCCTGTTTCTCCATTGAACAAAAGGCAGAAAAGGAAAGGAGGAAAGGAAGAGAGAGAGATCTGCGTCCACGGTTCCTGAGATGGAAAGACTGATTTTTCTATTTGCGAAATACAATGTAAGAAAAAGCCACCCAGCGATGCAGTGCAAGCGTAATTACATGTTGCAATGCATTGCTTGTGACTCTAATGGCGAAATTACGGTTCATCATCCTTCACCAAATTAACTGTGAATGAAGTGGTTTTGATCATTTTTCATTCAAATCTAATTGAGATACAACCCCACTTGTGACTTCTACGGTATAATACGGGGTTGTTTTCCTTTTTTCATTTTCAATTTTCTCCTTATCCTTCTTTCACACCCAAACACAAACTTTTTATATCTTCAAGAAAAAGTACAATCTCTCTCTCTCTCTCTCTCTCTCTCTCTCTCTCTCTCTCTCTCTAAGAAGAACGAAGGAGAAAAAGTGGGGAAATGGAAAGGAACGCACCCGGAAGGAGATGTACTCTTCATTTTGTAAATACGCTTTCTACAATGCTAAAAAAGCCGACTAGGTACTCCTCTGCACTAAAATCTCGATTATAAAAAAAAAAAAAAAATACTTAATGAGTGTTTGGTGTGACTTTGACTTTTGACTTTTGCCCTTTGCCCGTTTAATCTTATCGTTAAATGTTACTTTTTTAACTTTAAAATAAAAAAGGAGTGTTTTTAATTGCAAAATTAGAACACGAAGAAAAATATGCATCTTTTATAAAAATTACCTATCTATTAATATGAGAAAGGGAGAGCTTTGTTCGAGCAAGGAAGGGAGGGAGAGAGAGGACGGGATTGAAGCAGAGCTAGAGATTGCTAACTAGTAATGTTTTTTATGAATTTATACATGAAAATCGAGACGTAAAAGATAATTTCATGAACAATTAAGTAGTAAATGATTATTTAATTAATATATTTTGATTCTACTACCTCTCTAAAAGTCATCCTATCGAAGATACAAGGTATAGGCCACATTTGTGGGGGGTGGGGGGGGGCGGGGTGTATAGGATTAGGAGCACAATCACTGCGTACTTACCAATTCTGAACTTTTGGAGCCCCGAAGTTGCTCTGCCACCTCTAATGACTATCTCAAAACATACCGGTAATGTCAATTTCATAGTAAATTTCGCTGCTTCTCCGGAGCCTAATTTCTGTTCACAGAGTTGAATACTTTTATGGCAACACAAATACAACAAAATAACATCTCATCGTATGAGTAATCCGTTGCCAATTAGACAATTGACGCTCGGCATATTAAGAATCTATCTTTTGGTAAAGGGTATATATCATTTGGCAAAGGATTTTAGATTATATAAAATATGTAACTTATTTATCCCTTAAACACATGCACAGTACATGTTAATAAAAAAAGTTTAGCAGAGTTAATGAGCATAACAAAATACAAGCTCGGGTTAGGCTATACCAATTTCGAAGTTATGAAGGGTAAAATGAAACTTTCCCTAAAATGTAAGAGTGAGATTTCACATTCTTCTATGTCATATAATGTATCTAACTTGAAGTGATTTTCCTCGTTGTTAAGAAATATCATATTTTCCTCCACACTTGTAGAAAATTTCCTCCAATGATATGTTTGTTGAATATTCATATGCAAACTTAAATAAAGTTAATTACCGATGATATCTATCTTTGCAGTTCGGAGATTGCACATATAAAGGAAAAGATGACCCATCACGCAGTATTTCAGAATACAAGTATCGTGATGCACGGAGAGGGAGCCTCTAAGGAGTAGACGTGTGGCCACCTAACTCACTTTGCTTTTTTTTTTTTTTTCTCTCTCTCTTTTTTTCTTCAATTTAAATCATGTCATATTTTGTGTGGCTTGCTTCCTTTCTTTTTTTTTTTTTAAGCTTGCTTCCTTTCAAAAATTGCAAATTGGAACAAGAAAAATTATAAACAAGCGGAACATGAGGTCCCAAAGTTAAAACTGTTTTATCATTGAAAATCGCAAAAACCAATATTACTTGGAACAATCGGGCCAAAAGTTAAAGCAAGGAAGCAAGAACATTTCTTTCCCTCGCGGATGGACGAGCCAACCCTCCTTTTTTTCTATTAGCCAAGCTTTGCATGCGGAAGCTTTCTAAAGTCTAATGCCCTATTTATGGGCACCAATCAACCGCTTTAGGAACCTTGGCTTTTGGAATAAATTTTTTTGAAATGTGTAGCCAAAATTCCTAAACAAAAGATTCACACGTTCAGCCACAAAGATTGAAGCCTACAAATTTTGAAAGACAAAATCCTAAACTTTAGGAGCATTAGGGGTGAATGATAATTATTTTAGCCAGAAATTGATTTTAGAAGAGAAATAGATTTTTCTATTTCTATTTCTAGACAAATTTAAGAAAATAACCGTTTGATAACGACACAAAATTTCTATTCTAAAAATAAATTCGTTTGATAACAACACAAAATTTCTTCCTTTCGAATGGCGGCGGACCAGGCGGAAGGCGGCAGCAGAGGAGCCAGCACTGGCGGTCGAAGACAGGTCACCGACGGCCTGGCGGTGGCGGCGGCGTTCGGCGGCGAATGGCGTCCGGCGTCCAACATCCGGCAGTGGCTAGCAACCGATGGACGGTGGTCTGCGGCGATGGATGAAGAACTAGGTTGACGAACGATGAAAATAATTTTTATTTCTCATTTTTATTCTAAAAATAAAGAAATATAAAATTTTTACTCGATTTCTATTTTAAACTTATTTATAGAACAAGAATATATTTTAGAAATAAAAAATTAAAATAATTTTATTAAATAAATTTCTATTCTAAAAAGAAATTTGAAATAAAAAATTATTTCTGGAACGTAAATAAGTGATTATCATGTACTCCTTAACTTCACGTTCTGCGTCAAGAGCTCCTCGTCTTTTATTTTTTGTGAAAGCATTTATCGTACGTCTCCAAAGTAGCTCCCTATCATTAGGCTTACTATTCACTACACGGTAGCCTATAGACGTTGATTTCTAGATCCAATGATGCCCCATTGTACAGTTCAATTAGAGGACAAAAATTTCACACTGACGTTTCTGAGAACGTACTGATTGTGTCGGTGCTTTAAGCTTTCTCTTTTTCTTTTGGACTGCAACGGGCGCTTTTTCACATTGACTCTAGAAAGTAGAGGTCCCTGATGGCCTTGGAAAATTGGAAACGAAGAGCGATTGGGACGGATGAGAAAGATAATTGATGAATGCTTTTCCATAGTACGATGTGATTGTCGTCTCGATCTTATCTCCAATTTAATTGGAAAGTTTGTAATAATTGACTGAATTTAACTCGTTATGTACAAGCATTTAGGAAACACCTCAATTCTTTTGAGATTTTACGTATTGCTGAAAGAGAGAAATTGATTAAATTTTACGTAATTCTAAAGAAAATTTTAATACTCGAAATTGTGTGGGTGTGTGGCTTTTTTTTTGGTTATTCTAAATTGCACATAGCCTAGAGATTAGTACTTGATTGATGAAATTTGGAATTTTGATGACGCTAGCAAAGTATTAGTCGAGTCGTAGATAAGTGCTATCATGATCAAATTTGAGTTATAATTTTCTCAAAACACTTCTGTTGAAGAATGATTTGCTTCCTCCATTTAAAATATATTTGGTTCTATTATTCCCTCATGCAAATTCTTTCCATTTCATATTAACCATGAGGGTGCTCAATTGGAAGAACTGTTGCTTCAACTAACCCATATGTTCTCTTCAAGAAATCCCTTAAGTTTAGCTATCTCAGTCCCTTAACAATTCTTTTCATGATAAATCATTAGTATGTTTTTGATCAACCGTTATATTTTCTTCATAAGATTCCCTGGTCATCTTCGATTCCTTGATCAAATTTACATGTCAAACTTAATCAAGTGCGGAATATGAATCAAATTCATAATGTTTGAAAAAATCATGTTATGAGTTTATGTTATTTTCATTCAAGCATCGGAATATAGTAGTCGAGATCCAAAATGTTTGTGAAGTTCAAGTTGAGGAACGGGACCGAGGAAGTGCACACAAGCCCCCCAAACAGTCCCCATCTAAATAGGTTTCTAGGTTCACGTGCCCTAACCCGAATCGGGGGAAAAGATATCAAGAGATGGTCCACAAAGCAAAGCGGATTCCCCCTTGTCCCCAAAAATTCTCCACTAATGCTGCTTTTCCAACTCGTGTTTGTACTCCATCCATGCCAGCTGCAGACCAAGCTTTCATGGACAGTGTGTGTCAGCCCATCCGTATGAATGCATTCCACATTTTCACAATGACTCCAAACAGCAATTCCCACGAGAGCTCTCAATAATTTCAGCATTAGTACTGTATTGCTATTATTGCATCACGTGTCACTTTCGAAAACAATTTCCATAAAATATAACAATTTAATCGATTTAATTTTAAAATTTTGCGCAAAATATATTGTAGCCTTTTTGCTCTAGGATCATTGATGTTGGGATCTAATTGTCTTGTCGATACTGTTACACTAGTGCTTTTTGCCTAAAATTGATCACAAGACTCACGATGACTATATTGAAATATCGATTTATAACTAAATCGATAAAATTGTTAAATTTAAAATTAAATTGATATTTATATAATAAGTTTATGATTAATTGGATGATTTTCCCGATATAATAATTGGTTTAAAATACAAAAACATTCACCGAGTATGACGTCCATGGCATTTGGTATGATGCATGTGATCTCACCTACCCATACATGCCGTGCTCCCACTTGCCTATCTTCGAGCCACGGGCATTACAAAAATTATGCCATGTCTTCAAACTTTTAATTAAAAAAAAAAAAGAGGTCGTTAATGGTTTGGTTGAATAATAATTTGGAGGTAACCTTGGAAGGAAATTCATTTTGAAACTAAATATCATTTGTCATTCATTGTTGTTCGGTACGGAAGCATGAGAACACAAGAAAATTGTAATTGGCAACTCAGGTTGGACATATTTAACTAAAAATACAATATAAATACTACACACAAATATATATATATATATATATATATATATATATATAGCGAACTCAAGTTTGTCACACAATTGTCTCACGCACATAATTTATGATTAGTGAGAGTTTACATTTACTATTACAATTGTTCATCTCACATGACATGTAAAAACACTTAGAGCGAACCCTTATATTTCTTACCCACACGGATAAGCCAACTCTTTTTTTTTCTCCTCAGTTTGGAGCCCGCAAACTTTGAAATAACCTGAGCTTTCACGTATGACATCAATAGCTCCTCATCTTCTTGTTCTTGCGAAAGCATCTATTGTACGTCTCCCATATAGCTCCCTACCGTCACCCTTTACTATTTCCCACACAGGAGCCTTGATAAGTGGACGTTGATTTCTGATAATTGTTTCTGTCGAAGACATGAATTACAGTATCTCTTGTCAATTTCTACGAGTGTTGCACAGAACTTGAATGAGAGTGGATAAATCGGACCTGAGCAGGTCCTTAAACTGCTCCACTCGGGCATCCCAGGGTGCCCAGCTAGCCCCCAATTTACAGGAGGTTTAGCAGGGATTACGGGATAGTGTACTCATTGAGCTTCCCGCCAACCCCTCCAAAAGGGAGGGGAGCCCATCTCAGATTCCCGTGAAGCCCTTCTCCTAAAGCATACTAGGCTGAATTGAAATGAAGAGGTCTGGCCAACCCCCCACCGTGAGCGGATTGGCCAGGGTGGCGCGGCTGATAATTGTTTCTGTCGAAGACATGAATTACAGCATCTCTTGTCAATTTCTACGAGTGCTGCACAGAACTTGAATAAGAGTGAATAAAGGGCACGCACTGACTGGGGGCGTGTACTGATTTTTTTTTTTTGGACAAGTGGGCGTGTACTGATTGATGGGGGCTATTTAAGCCTCCCTTCCTTTTTTTTTTTTGGTTTCTTCTGAACAGCTGGAGGCAGCCAGCGTGTTTCCCATTGACGCCAAAAAGATGTCCGTGGCTTCACAGACTCGGAAAGACGAGCGCTACGGACGGATGAGGAAAGTGACAAAGGTCCTCGAATTTTCATGAGATAGGAAGACTGATTTTTCCAATTGCAAAACACAATTATAGAAAAAGCCTCCGATGCAGTGCCAGTGTTGCAATGCGTTGCTTGTGAGTCTAGTCACGAAATTACGATTCATCATCCTTCACCAAATTAATTGCGAATGAAGGGATTTTGGTCATTTTTCATTCAGTTCTAATTGAGATACAACCCTACTTGCGACTCGTAAGGTGTAATATGAGGTTATTTTCCTTTTTTGACCTTTTCAATTTTCTTCTCGTCGATTGTTCTTTCACACCCAAACACAGCCTTTATTTCTTCAAGAAAATCGACGATAACCTCTATCACTCTCCATCTCCCTCTCTGTGCCCTGGCACGAATGGAGTAGGAGTTTCTTTCGGTAGGAAAGAAAAGGATATATAACAAAAATAAATTAAAGGAAAAGGAAGGATAAGGGGGATGGAAAAGAGAGCATCCGAAAGGGTATGTACTATTCATTCTATAAAAACGATTGCTACTGAGATTAATATAGTAAAAACTCAAAGATAGTACACCTATGATAAATTTACCTAAATAAACACAAAAATCCTCACAAACTGATATACTTATGATAAATTTACTCCAAACTAATTTATTCGACCACTAATAATTCCAAATTGATACATTTGTGATAAATATACACTAAGTTAAATTGGATTAATACTATAAAAAATCATAAAACTAGTGCAACCATTACAAAGAAATAGTAAAATCTTAAAATTAGTATATCAATTAATTGTCACATGTCATCTAACTTAGCAATTTGATAGTAAAATTTAATGAAAATTAACAGAGGGTAAATTTATCACAAGTGTACCGGTTTTTAATAAATTTATCAAAAGCGTACCGGTTTAGGATTTTTGTGGTTAAAAAATTAATTTTAAGTAAATTTGTCATAAAAATATCAATTTGGGACTTTCTACAATTCTAAAGAAGCCAACAAGGTACTCCTTTATCTTAGCACGGAAATAAATTTGTAATTCATTAGATGTGATACATATGCAACAAAATAACATCTCATCATTATGACCAATCCATAACCAATTAAATAACCGGCGCTCACCATATTATGAATTTATCTTTTAATAATGTAATGATTCGGTCCGATGAAGATGGAGAGTGATTATCGGGGGCAAAAGGTCTAGATAAGGAGCGGCTTTTGAAGATCGTGAAGGTGGGGGGGAAATGAATTGAATTATGCATCAAATAGAGAGAGAACGATTTTGAAATATATACATGAAAACTGAAATTATGCTGGGATCCTACAAGGGTCTGGTCCAACAAGGGCAAAGAGTAGTCGCCAACACCAAAATGTTTAGATATGGAGCGGCTCATAACAAGTTTTAGAAGGACGAAGAGGGCATGAATAAATCAAATCATGTATTGAACAGGGAGATCAATTCACACATTAACCCACAAAGATTGAAGTCCACGAATTTTGAAAGACAAAATCCTAAACTTTATGAACCTCAGCTTCACGTATACATCGAGAGCTCCTCATCCTTCATTTTCTTGTAAAAGCATTTTACGGGGAGACGTACTATTTGCTTAGCCTATGGACGTTGATTTCTTGATCGAGCCCCGCTGCACGGTTCAATTAGAGGACAAATACTTGACGCTAACGTTTCTAGGACGCACTGATTGTGTCGGTGCTTTAAATTTTTTCTATTTTCTCTTTGAACTGGCAATCAGCAAAGTTCACATTGACTCTAAACAGAAGAGGTTCAATTTACTAAAAAAAGAAAAAGAAAGAAGAGGTTCTTGATGGCCTTGGACACTCGGAAAGAAAGAATGATTGGGACGGATGAGAGAAAATGATGAATGCTTTTCGGTAATATGATGATGATTGTCGTCTCTAACAATCCCTAGTTCAATTGGAAAATTAGAATGATTGACTGAATTTAACTTGTTATGTACAAGCATTAAGGAAACACTTGAATTCATTGGGGATTTGAAATAATGAAAAGTTTTACATATTATTGAAAGTGAGAAATTGAGTAAATTACCTATTACCACTCGCAAGTAGGGCAAAAAAACGTACCTGTCTTATTTTATGGTAAAACCGTGTGATTAGTTAGGTACACTGATCGTAGTTTAGAAACAAAGCCAGCAAATGCAATAGTCAGTTATCAACATTCTTAGAAAGTTGCCACTCAAACAAAAACTTGTTGGTAAAGATAAGAAATTTCTAGCCAAACGAGATTCAATTTTATGATAGCCAGTGGAGTGAGGAATGTTTTCATTTTAATTACAATTTTAGTTATCTATTTATGTAAAAGCTCATCATTCAAAATAAAAACTTATTAGTGAAGATAGGCCCCGTTTAGTTCAGCTTTCCTAAGGCCCCAAAGTCCTTTGAGGAAAATATTAGGCATTTGACAAGCATTTTTTGAAGTTTTTGGCCAAATGTCAGCATTAGGAATGCAGAAAGTCTAAAGTAGGTCCAGACCAACTTTGGGCTTTGGGCATTTTGGAAATGGAAGTCCACTTTCTATTGTTCATCCGTTGACCTTGTTATTATTATTTTTTTCGCTAGCGTTCATCTTCCCATACTGGAGGCTGGCCAATCGCTAGTGAGGCTACCTAAGGTCAGGCGAACTCAGATCTAGCCAATGGCAGGTGGTTGACCGTTGGTCGATGACAGAGTTTCATCAGACTTGATTTTATTTTAGTTTATTAAATAAATAAAAGCCCTTTGTAAATGTAGGGTTTACCAAATGGTATTTACACCGAAGTCACTTTCCAATGTACTTTAAATTATAATTTGCCAAACATTAAAACATTTGTAAAAAACCTCTTTACCTCAAAGGTATTTGCATTTTTTCAATGGCATTTCCCAAAAGAATCAAACGGACCCATAGTAGAGTCATGAGTGAAATAAATGAACTTATGTTCACTTTTAGATATTTCACTTTCTCTTTTGGCCAACTTATAGACGTTTTACTTATTAAGAAAAATGCATAAGTTTTTGTGATCATATGTATCCTACATTAATTGGATCGAGTAAAAGGCCTTCAAACTATGCAAATCAATTATGATAGGTATTAACTTCAGATTTTGATGAGACGGAATTATGTGCATATATCTCCAAAGAGTTATTCCATTGAAATCTGCAAACAAGAAGACTTCACTCCACTTAAAGTGGTGGCCCGGCCATAGCTGAATGACACTGTCCAAAGGAAAAATAACATGGATGATTTTTAAAGTTTTGCCTAATATGTAATATTCTCAGGACTATTTATTATTTCAAGTGGTCATTGAATTATTATTAAATGTCTAATCTAATCCTTAAACTTTCAGTTTCTTTATATATAATATGATAACTCTATTTAATTATAATTTAGCTCATGCTCTCTCTAACGGTAAAAGTAGAACGTCCTTTTGAGTTATGCAAGTTTAATATTGCTGCTTTTTTAAGAATAAATATTTTCATAAGGATATCTAAAGAAGATATTAATTTATTTACTGATAATTGTATTTATATTAATCTAAATCTTGCTCCTAATTTTTTAGACAGATAAAATTTTCAAACTTTTTTGTTTTGTGTTTTCATAATTAAATTTAGTAATATATGTATATTAGGAAATTCAAATAAAAGGAATATCGACGCGATGAAAACTGTAAATTAGGTTCTACTTTTTTTTTATTATAGAAATCATAAGCCAAAATGTATTTAAATGGAAATAATATAACATTTATAGAGACCATGGGAATACAGCCGTTAAGTTCTTTTCTTTCTTTCAGTTTCTTCCTGGCGTATAGATACAATATTAATGCCGAGGCAAAAAAAAGACGACTATTAAAATGCTAAACGATCCTACCATGTGGATCATAGTTTAAGAAAACTGCTGGTGCATAAATAATAACAAAATTAGCTAATGTCAATCCACATTGATTAGTAATATTAATTTCTGTTGAAGGCAAGAATTCTGGTAAATAATTTAATGTAAAGATGCCACCGGCATGGTGCAAAAGACTTGAATTGGAGTAATAAAGCCGACGCGGACGATACGGTGAACGTACTAATTGATATGGATGCTTTTAAGCTCTTTCCTTTTTCCTGTCGGACAGCTGAAGGCAACCAAAGAGTTTCACATGGCCTTGGAGACCCGGAAAGAAGAGTAGTGGGGCCGGAGGAGCAAAATAATTGATGAATGCTTTTTAGTAATGTAATGGTGGTTGTCGTTGCTACTATATCCTCGATTCAATTGGGAAGTTGGAATGATCGATGGAATTGAACTTGCTATGTACTAGGCATTATGATTGGTTGTCTCCTTTAAAAAAGGAATCACAAAACCATAATGCTAAAGTCACTTAGGGCAAAAGTCAGAGAAAAGTTGGTAACGATGTGAGTGTCCGATAATTAAATTTAATATCTTTTGTCATTTATTAGAGTTCATAAGTTAATTAAGAGCACCTCGTTGATGTGCTTGCATTTAAAAGTAAAATAAAAGAGAAAGCATAATTTTATAGAGCTGTGAATTAAGATTATAAAATGAAATATGATTTAGATCTAAGCCAATGTGTGCGAGTCTTAAAAGCCGTTTCGTTAATCAAAATGTGAGACGAATTTTCCGTTCCGGCTAGAGAAATTTCGGAAAATTGAAAAAGATAATAATAATTAAAAAAATTCCTAGGATGGTCCCACGAGTAGGTCGCTGTGGGGGTGGGTAGTCCGTCGGGGCACGGTTTCGGGGAAAATAAGAATTGATGTTTTCCCCCTTTATCCTTTGATTTCTCTCGCGTTTTAGTTCACTTAAAAATTAATCAGATCATGGACAAAAATGGAAGTGGATACGGAGCCGGAGTTTGATTTTAAATCCATAGTTCGAGACGCATTTAATGTTATCCTATATGAACATCCTTAAAAAGGTCGAGGGTCAATCATAATTTATTTCAAATAATAAATTCTATGTTAAACAGAGAATGTAAATGTTAACAAGAAAAAGCAAAGAAAAATCCTGTAAATTGATGGTAGAATCGAGACGTGTGGCTCGAATTTGTCCAAATAATAAATGTTGATCAACATATTTTTCACTATTATTCTTTCACATGACGGTGCAAGGAACCGACTTTTCCGATGGCGGGTCGAAGATATTTAATTTTATTCCCTGTGGATGGTATAAAATACCCGTTTTATTTTATTTTTTTAGAAGGCTCATGCATGATGAAAGTTCATTTACTAAAGTAAAAATCCCACTCTTATAAGAGCATGTTGCATCCAAATCTATTTAACCCTAATAAGATTATGCACGATATATGAACAGGTAATGGAAAATGTAAATTTCTCTTGATTAATTGCTTAGCCAGTACCCTTAATGCGGTCACTGACGAAATCCTAGCAATATTGGCAGAGGCACGTATGTGAAGTGTAACGTCCAATTCGGGACATTATTCATGAGTTGGATCCATTCGAGCGCAATTCTCAATTTGTGACAAAATTGGAGACTCCTGAGAACCAATAGGAACAATGGGAAGGTTGTCAAGTGATAACTCTATTTTAGATATAATATTTTTACTAATTTAAGCTTGATATTTACTAAGTTTTGATGAATTTTGGGTGAATTTATTTGCTACTCATATAATTTTATTGAATTTTCGGATTCATAAGGAATCGCGCGCATTATTTGTAGAGCATGCCCAAAGCATATGTGTAATTTTTTCATGTGTCTATGCTAGATTTGCAAATTAGTCCCTGCACCTCAATATCTTCTAGAATATCAGCATCTTCCAAAATATTTCAATATCTTTCGGAATATCTCAATATTTTTCAGAATGTTTTAGTATCTTCCACAATATTTTATCATAAAGAAAAAGCCAGCCAAGACCTTCTAGGAGGTTGACCTAGGGTAGATTTTTGGAGGCTATATAAATCCCTCTTATGCCGCATATTTCAGATTCCGGAGGAGCCTTGGAGCAGCCACCGGATTTTAGGTTTTATTAGTTACCTTTTATGCTTCTGTTTTGTTAGTGGAATTGGCGTATGTCAAGGAGAGAAGGAGGAGGCAAACTTGAACCTATTTGTGACTCAAATTGATGGATTTGTTTTAATTTAGCATTATGTTCTCTTTAATTTTTGTTGTTAGTTTAGCTTTAATTATGTTCTAAATTTCTTTTGTTAGAGTTACAATGATTTTAACTATGATTGATTGATTTTTAAGACTTGTTCATGCAATATAATACTTTGATAGTGGTGTTCTTTATCATGATTTTAATGCTTTTAGAAGTTTGGCCAACTTGCAAATGATTTTTGATGTATGCATTATACTAGGTGGAGATTGCATGCACGATCTCTAGTAATATTGAACCATAAATTAAATATAGATCAAGGTACACTAGGTTTTTTGTGTGATTGCGATAGTAGATTTAGGTTGGGACTACATATATTAAATTCAGGAATTTGCACAAGAACTTTAGGTTAGTGTGGGTTAACATATCTAATTAGGGATTATTAGATCGAAGTTGGCTTGTAATCTAACTTAGAAAATTTCACCAATACAAAGGGGAATTAATTTGTTGCATGACAAGTTACGAGAATTGATTATGAGTGGTTAAGTGAAGTTGGATACTTTAACACTTCGTGACCTTGGTTAAAATCTTGAAATTTGCCTTGTTAATTTTAGGTTTGCTTTAGATTAGGTTTACTTTGCAATTTTAATAAGCTTTTGGATCCTTCAAGTTTCGGCTATTTTATATTTCAGTTATTTAATTTGTTTAGTTCACTTTTTACTTGCCTTTTCGATTTGGTTAGTCAAATTCTTGAATTGATCACCTTCAATAAGTAATTGGATAATTAGAAACAATCCCGATAGAAACGATACTCACTAATCACTTTATTATTTGAATATATGTAAACTCACAATTCACCTGACGTCAAGGCCAATGGCAGTGAGGACCACAAGAAGGCAAGGACTCGAGTTGTTTTGAGTCAATTTGAAAGGCATCTCCAGATCCCATGTGTGAACGTAATAAAATACATGAAAAGACCAACGTACTGTGCGAAATTAAAGCATTCATAATAGTCTTTTTTTTTTTTTTTTTTTTTGAGCAAGTAAACTAAGGTGCATTAATAGGAAGAGTTTTTAGTACAAACCATACTAGCATCAACATATAATAAATCCAAAAGAGCAGATGGAGGGTTGTTAACCCAATTGCTAAGAGGGTACCCGATACGTTGGGCTTTAGTGAGCCAGTCAGCCACTTTGTTTGTATCTCGATTACAGTGGGCTAAAGTGATACCTGAAGATTCTTTTAGCTTGTGCTTGGCCCGGTCCACTAAAGGCTGAATCTCCCAATTTAGGGTGTCTGAAGTTAAAATCGCAGCCACTAGTGTACTACAGCCAGAATGTATGATTATCTCTGGTTCTG
Organism: Eucalyptus coolabah; assembly: GCA_014182585.1. Taxonomy (NCBI): domain Eukaryota; kingdom Viridiplantae; phylum Streptophyta; class Magnoliopsida; order Myrtales; family Myrtaceae; genus Eucalyptus; species Eucalyptus coolabah. The sequence continues at coordinate 10,357,645 of CM024622.1, forward strand.
ATCCTTTCGGGGCAATCTTTGGTGAGACGAAGTCTAGGGTTTCAAGCGATGCTTGTGCCTCTGCTAGTTCAGCTGATTTCGCCTCGATAGATTTAGTAAACCCGTTGATGATCCTTCCAAAAGTGTCCCTGCAAACACAAGCCACAGCTGCAGAAGAGGGGGGTTGCTGCTGTGAGTTTGAAGCGCTGCCATCTTCGTCAAAGCCCAGATCTGTGCGCGTAAGTTTCTCACTCGCATTCATAATAGTCTAGTGATCATGATTTGCCTCCTGCTTTCCCCCCTTCCTCTTTACCAGCCCCGCTATAAGTGTGGCGCAGAGATAGTCTAGTAATCATTCCCTGCTCAAACCCCTCCATAATAGTCGCGTCTCAGAGAGAGAGAGAGAGAGAGAGAGAGGGAGCGAGATCGTGCACTGCAATGGAAGATGGGAAACGCAAGCCAGATGCTGAAGCTTCGAGCTCGACCATTTCGAACCGACAAAGACCATGGGATGAGCGCAAGAGCGGATCGCCTCGTCCGGACTCACCGGAGAAGATCAATGAGCTGTCAGAGTCCGGAGTGAATTCTGGGCCATCTGCTTCGCACACCTCCTTGATTGGAAACAATTACTACGTATTCTTGAGTTTTAGAGGCATTGATACTCGCAAAGGTTTTGTCGATCACCTCTACCATAAACTTGTAGATACAGGCCTGCACTATCCAGACTTCGTGTTTAGAGATGATGAGAAGCTCTGCTTTGGCAAGCCAATTGATGAAAATCTTCTTAGTGCAATTGAGCGCTCTAAAGTTTCAATCCCAGTTATCTCAGAAAATTATGCTGCTAGCGAATGGTGCCTCCGCGAGATCATTCAGATAATGGAGTGCGTGGAAAGTGGAAAACAAAAAGTCTATCCCGTGCTTTACAAGGTGACACCCAGTGATGTGCGAGAGATGGGGGGGAAATTTGGATGTGCCTTCCGATGGCGCAAGCATACATTTGACAAGGAGGTCAAGCGAAAAGGGCCGGAAATGCTCAAAAAAGCACTTGATAATAGAATATTCGAATCAGAGAAAATGTTTAGTGGGTATGTCGCTACCTTGTTTTGACGGATCCTTGTTGGAAGAAGAATTTTTATATTTATCATCCTTAATCCTTATATTGTGGAGTCATTAATAAGTTCTCATCTGTTCTGTTGTTTGACAGGCATGAAGGGAAATTAGTAAAAGAACTCGTGCAAGTAATAATGGGCGAGCTGCAACATGATTTCCTACCACCTCTTCCTAGGAACTTGGTTGGAATTGATAATCGTGTGGCTGAGGTCATGAAATTAGTGGATACTAATCCTTCTAAAACTCAAATTATTGGGATTTGTGGGATTGGCGGCATTGGTAAGACAGCTCTAGCCACAACCATCTATAATAAGCTTTCTACCAAATTTAAATGCCGTAGCATTCTTATGGACATTAGAGAAACAATTAATCGCAAGGGTATGGAGCATATCCAACATCTACTAATGTCAAATATAACAAACAATAAAAAAAGTAGAGTGCCTGATCCTGTGATAGGAAGGAGAAATACCCAATTTAGTTGTAAAGATAAGAAGGTACTTATTCTTCTTGATGATGTGAGTCATCGAGACCAGCTTGATATATTGATTGGTGAATGTAATTTTGAATCAGGAAGTAGAATCATTATTACATGTCGAGATAAGGCCATCTTGAAGTCTGAATATGATTTTTATGAAGTCAAGAAATTGGATAGCAAAGACTCTATGCTTTTGTTTAGCTCATATGCATTTGAACCGGAACAACCTCGAATAGAACTTGCGACTGTTCGCGAGAATATTGTTGCCACCACAGGAGGGCTTCCTTTAGCCCTCAAGATTATAGGTTTATTTCTCAACGGAAAAGATGAAAGCATATGGACAGAGACACTGCAGAAATTGAGGAAGGTGCCTAATATAGACGTACAACAAAAGTTGAGGATAAGTTATGATTCATTAGAATATGAGCAACAACAAATGTTTCTAGACATAGCATGCTTTTTTATTGGAACTAAAAAAGAAATTGCCGCCTACCTGTGGAAGGATCTCCAATATTGCCCAGATTCGGATTGGAAAGAATGATTGAACTTTCGTTAATGGAAATTGATGATAACGACGAGTTGAGAATGCATGATCAATTGAGGGATTTAGGCAAAGCTATCGCTTGTCCAGCAAATAAGAAGCCTTGGAAATGTAGCAGGCTATGGAACGAGAAAGCCATAATAGTTCAACAAAGCAAGGTAACAATCATGTCTACTTTTGGCCTCAAACACATTCTCTAATGGTAATCCCTCATATTAGTATTCTTATTGTTCTTTTACTCTAGATCTTTGACCAGTGTCAACTTATTGTTAGCATTTTCTTGGTAAAAGCTACATCCAATTTTGGCTTCTAGTTGATGAAAAGTTTGCAGTCGTGACTATTCCACAGCTCATCTCTTGATATATAAAAAGGCGCTGAAAAGGGGTATTAAAATTGTGTATTATTAGCTCTGTCTATATTGCTCTTTGGCTGTCTTAACATCATTTTCTAGCAGTTTTGTACTGCTTCAGTGCTTCTTACTACATTACAAGTTGAAGATCCTAGCGTCACCCAGGTTTGGAGATTTACTTATTCAAATATCATTTAAGTAAGATAATATTGGAAAATACTATAAAATGCATATAAGTTTTTTTTTAACAATTTTATGCCGATTAATTTATATTTTTTGACCAAATAATAGGAACCTCATCATTGATCATCAGTGAATATATGCAGGTTCTACTTTATGGCAAAAAGAAGAAGAAGAAAAAGTAAAGATTTCAGTCAAATTATTCGCCCTGATAACTATTGGCTATCGACTCAAGAATTTATTCAATTTGAAGTAATAAGATGTTATGTAGTGATTTTATATGTATAAATGATTTATAAAATTTGTTTTCTAGAATTTCTTATGCATGTTTACAACGGAAATGCGATATGATAATGTAAATGCATGACAGAAAGAAAATTAAAAAAATGGTTTTAATTGTTTTACCCAGGGAATGGTATAATCATAATTGAAGAAGCACCTTGAAATCTATCAAAAAATTTTAATAATCTAGAAACGTATAAATATGTTTTTAACATAATTGCTTAGTTGCTAACTTGAAACAGTATTGCATAGTTGGATGACTCTCCCTCTATAATTAATGGAAAATAAGAATTTATCGTCACTTATAGGAATGATACACTTTGAAAATTCAAATTAAAATTTTCAATTGCGAATTTATCTTTTCTTTTATTGTCATTTAGACCAAGTTATAGTCAAATTAACAAATAAGATATTATAATGTTGGAAGACTGTTCAAGATACATTAATTATAGAGTAACTGGCATAATTAAGGTATTTGGTTTATTCATGAGCTTTGCATGTGTACATGGATCGATCATGTTTATTCATATGAAAGGTGAGAACTAACAGTATTTCGACTGGTGATGCAATAAGAAAAGGTTAATTTACCCTGCTTTCGTATTATATGCTGGTGTTTGTACCTGTGTTGTGCACAGATCTCGTCATAGGTATGTTGAGCACATAATTCAGCATCAATGAATATTGTGCAAAATCAAGTAATGGTAAATTACGACCAAAATAAACGAAGTAACGTCTGAAACGTGATTTTCACTTGTCTACACAAGTAATTTTTGATGAAAAATTGAAAATTAAAGATCGAAATTAAGAAAATAAATGACTGAAGGAAGTAAGTGTCAGAATAGTGAAAGTTGAAAGAAACTACATACTACTCATCTTCAATTTATCTTCATTTAGTGTAATTCTATAGCCACCTTTATTATGTAATGAGCGAGCCTTTTTCGTAAGGACTAATAGAGCCTTTACGCGCCGACACATAGACAAAGAGAAGGTTGCCTTCGGATTCGATAAAAAAAAAAAAAAAAAAAACTATTTTTAGATGTTGGATGTTCGATTTGATAGGAATATAGGAGCGAAGAAAAAAACAGATATTTAATTAATCAAATAAGATAACTGGAGGAGAGAATAAGAAATGAGAGAATGCAAATAGAGGACGATAATAATAATGATCGCAAACCTAGTGAACCAATTCATAGATGTGCTAACAAATTCATAAGATCAGGCTGTATTATATCTTGATTTTCATGGCAGACAGACTCCAAAAGAATCTTTTCTTACTATAGCAAAGATTGAGTAAATCAAAGAGCAAAGGAAATACATGAAGATAATTACCGTTTATTAAAGTATAAAATTGTCAGAATTATTTAATTTTAATCTCACTCTATTCCATGAGACAATGATTTTAGTTTTGCAATCGTGCGTACTAAAATTCACTATGCTATTTCGCATGCAAAAATGATGAAAGAAGCAATCGATCCTTTTCATTGTTGGCTCTTTGCAAATGATGTAAAGAATTCAAATGACACTATGATATAAGTAAGAAAAGTAGAACCGTTGGGATGGAAATAGAAAATCTAACAGATAAAAGATTACCTGCTTGATATCATTCAATTTGGTACAAATTGAATGGTGGCTGATTAAGCAGTGACTAGTGAGCTCATCTTAGAATCAGTGTCGATCTTTTCGAGCTTAAATATACGAAATTGAAAAGTCAAGTTCAACTTCTCTTCCTGAATTTCTTTTTACTCTAGCAATCTGTGGATTTCCCGAAACTTTTGGTCTCACAATATGCAAATAACGAGATAAACGGGGAAAGAGAGAGACCGTATGGAATTGGAAAAGGGCATATAAAGAAAGGACGAGACCTAAAGGTAGAAAGAAAGACTAATGAAATTCCGAATATGGATGCACATCATTGATGTGCTTGAGTAATAGTAACTTTCTGTTAACCTATTTTCATAGGCTTTCGTGCACTAAATAATGTGTATTTTTATTGGCAGTAATGTGCTTTTATTTATTTATTAATAACCGATTTTTTTTGAAAAAGAGAGTTTTTGTCGATTATTCTTCTCTTAGTTGCGTTTTAATTTGAACGTCTAATTCTTTTTCAATAAAACGAAAAGACAATGCTTGGATTGCACAAAAACCATCTATTGAAAAAGAAATAAACATATAAAGATTTGCGCTTTTAAAGGGAAAAAACAACCAAACACTTATTTTCTTTTAGTAGACCCGTCAAAATGGGTCCCATTTCTTAACCTATATGAGTGTTGAATTGGTCATAAATTGATTAGTTATGTACAATAAATAAGTCATAAATGGATTAAGTACAATATGGGTGTCAAATAGGTGATATATGAGTTATAATTAGGCTTACAATTTATTTAGATCCAATTCACCTCTAGAATCTCTCTTCATTCTTTTCACCCTAACTTGATCTCATACTTGTTCACTCTGCACTCTCACTTCCGTTTGGGTATGGGTTTTTGTAGATTATGTTAAATATGTAAGTGTTTTAGTGATATGGGTTAGGTCGGGTATGGATAAAAGAATTATTATTAATAAATGGGTTAATAGGTAAACTTGGGTGAGATCATTTATGACTTGACCCGATCCACCCGTTTTCACAGGTCTACCATTCAACCAAATGCTAAAATGATTAATATTTCATGAACAAAGAGGAAATAAGTTGTCATGCTTTATGAAAGCTTAATGCTAGTAATACACCCAATAGGTACCTCTCTCTCTCTCTCTCTTTTGGGTTTAAAAGTGCAACAGTTCTCACATATTGCAAAGGGACACCATATATAGTTTGGTGGAGCGAATACTTGGTAGTCAATACTACGGGTGGTATACCGACCAAAAAAAAAAAAAAAGTACTACAGGTGGTACGGAATTTAATAACCTAGACTATTTTCATGTAGGAATTTCACATGAAATCATCAAAATTTGTGGCATACAAGTGAAAATTGACATATTACCCGATTGGGTAGTTATAAGAAGATCATATACTCTATAAGTGTAGAGAAAATGCATTGGTCACAATAACAAGCAGACGTACGCTGACAAAAGGTGGTTGGGTGGTATGCTATTCCTTGCTTGATGACACTTCATTCATGTGTGATCAGGGAATGCCCTGTGCTGATAGTTACTGCCCTTTCTTTTGTAGGAGGAGAATAGAAATATTGAGGCATTACGTCTGGACAAAAATGGCTCAATCAAGTTCATGGAGCGAGAGAGCTATAGAAGAATGCCTTACTTGAACTTCCTTCATTTGAGTGATGTGGGTTTTGTTGGAGATTTTGGGGATTCACTTTCTGAACTAAGATGGCTAGAGTGGGAGATGTGTCCCGGCTCTTTCAATGCGACAAGCATTTATTTGGAGAAACTACAAGTACTTGATTTATCAGGGGGTTTTATTAGTGAAAATTGGAAAGGATGGAGTTCAATTACGGTAAAGATGAACAAAGCTTTCTCTTTTGTTACATTTGATGATAAAACATTCTATTTTTAATCGCTAATCTTGGAACATGTTTCTTTCTTGTAGATGGAGAGGTTGAAAGTTCTCAATCTTTCAAGGTGCTTGAATTTACAAAGCACCCCTAATCTCTCTGCATTTAAAAATTTAGAGCTGCTAATCCTACAAGAGTGTGCTAATTTGAAGGAAATCGACCATTCAATTGGAGATGTCAAGTGCCTCATTTCCTTGAACTTGAGGTATTGTAAGAGTCTCGAGAAGTTACCCGAACAACTGGGTAAGTTGGGAGAGTTGGTTGAGCTGGACTTATCATGGACAGGGATTAAGAAATTACCGGAATTCATTGAGGATTTGAACAAATTGAAAATTCTAGGGATTAATGGTAGCCAGATAGAAAGGTTACCAAGCTCTATTGGGAAATTGCAAAGCCTCCAAGAGTTGGATGCCAACTCATGCTTTCACCTGGAAGGACAAATCCTTGTTGATAAAGGCGGGTTGTCTTCTCTAAAGACCCTTGATTTACACAACACAAAAATTTCTGGCTTGCCGGAAAACTTAGATCAGCTTTCTTCTCTCGAGCACCTCGATTTATCTGAGTGTAAAGAGCTTGAGTCACTCCCAAAACCTCCTTGTAGCTTATCATACCTAGGGCTCACCTGTCGGAGCAAGGAGCTGCCATCGCTCTCTCACCTCAAGCATCTACAGGAGCTCTACCTTGTTGAGTGCAAGTCTCTTCAAAGCATCCCAGAGCTTCCCTCCTGCATACAGAAGCTTGCCATTTGGAGTTGTCCCAAATTGGAAAGGTTGCTAAAGCTTTCCGATTTGAAATTTTTGTCAAAATTATGGCTCATGGAATGCGATGGGCTGAAGAAGTTGGATGGACTAGAAGCTTTAAAATCCCTAAGAGAGTTGGACCTATCGCTAGACTCTAATCAAAAGCCAGATGATCTCCATGTAATCAAAGGCCTTGAAAAATTGGGATTCCTCGAAGTGGTGGATATCTCTGCGCGCATTTGCATTCAAGTACTAGACCTTTCAAAGTCGGAGCATCTAAAGTGGTTGAATGTTAAGGATTGCAAAAGCTTACTTGAAATTCGCTGCCCTAGTAAATTCCTGGAGTACTTTAATAGGGATGGGTGTGAGTCACTCAAGAAATTACCGGACTTTTTACCTCACGACGGGCTATGGTTGGATCGTCGTGAGCGAGATTCTGGGCATGTGGGGTAAGAAGAGGAGGAGGGTGGAAATCGAGCACAGAGATAAGGGGAAGGGATTGAGGGGTCCAGCATCATCTGGTGGTCTGTTTCTTACTTCCGGTGGACGATGATGGGACGACTGATTCGAAAGTGAGATTCATGCTCACATGCTCTGCTAGCTGAGAAAGGATCTTCATGTTGGGTCTTCATTGCTTCCGGTTGCCATATCTTCAGAGTCCAGGTGATTGGACCCCTTTTAACATTAATCCATTCTTGTCACTGATTGATCGGTTTGTTCATTGGTTGATTCTTGGCGTGATTGGTGCATGCTCATTCTGGTGATTTGAGGTTTTGAGTTGCTATGGTTGGTTTGATTTTGGATGTTGATGTTTGCACATGTAGGAAATGAAATGAAACTAATTCGAGCTTTTGTGCATGTTTAGCGACCTGTTAGGTGCAGAGATCTGCTTGGTTATTCTCTTCTACCGGTTTGCTATGGTGTAATGAGATAACTATAGCAGCTTTTGATTAGGTTTCGTGTCAATAGTGGTGAATTTTCCTTATATTATCTGAGCAGTCACAAAGCATGTGTAGCAGATTGTCGGGATTTACAAGCCTCTTACGGGCTTAGGGTGAGGACTTACAAGCCTCTTACGGGCTTAGGTTGATTTAATCACCCTGTCTAGGTAGCATGGAAATTGGCAGAGTTGTTGGAACTAATATGAACTGACTTCGGGTTGAATGGGAAGATTACCTTGATTGATGAGGTTCTACTTTCATAGCCATTTCTTTCCTGTTCTAGGATCTTGAAGCACCTTGAGGGGTGATGAGAAGTGGAAATATGAACAATCTCCTGTGAACCATTTGTTTGTACCTATGATCCAAAGTAGCATTTTCTCCATGTGTATGCGGAAATTCCTTCTTGTAAGATTCTCCGAGGATGTCCTCACTCATCCCAGTTAGCTAATAATATAGTGAAATGGTGTTGAAGGCTACTAATTTCACACATAAAAGGATGCTAGTGTCTGAATTGTTGTGATGGTGATATGGCTTGTTCATTTTGTCCTTACTTTTTCTTTGCTAGCTTTCTAGTTGAATAGAATTGCTCCTTATCTCCTTCGACCGTGGGAATGCAAAAGCTTGAGCTGTGATGATAGAAGTCCATTGGTTTCTTCTTTCACCGGGAGTTATCGGGTTTTGACATTGTGGTGTGTTTGGAAAAACTTTTGCTTTTAACTTTCGTCTATACTATTGTTTTTAGCATTTGCAATGTGTTCGATACTTAGTGCTTCAAACCTTCAGAAAACATAAAAGTTGCATTCTATGGCCAATTATGGGAAAATAATTCTTGTCTTGCCGACAAGGTCAGAAGTACCTTTCGATTTCTAATGTTGACACGAAACACCATTAAATTTGTTTCTATTTCCATGGTTGGTTTTCATTCTGTCATCCTTTTTATGGATCCTCTATAGTGTGATTGTCTTGCTTTTTGAAGGTTACAAACTCTACGCTAGTCGACTGTTGCCCCCATCGAGGTGAAATTCGGAGTACGTAGCCGATCGAATCTGATGGTAAGTGACTTTTCTTTTAGGTTACTTGACGATTTCGGTTCACAAAAAGGTGTTGAAGAATGACGTTAAGTTGTGCTCAAGAAATATCCGGTCATTGGCCGGTTCAATTGTGAATTTGAGGATTGTGTCTCCAGTGGGGATGGGTTATGTTTGATGCAGGGGTGGAGACTGCTTTGGCCAACTTATTGTCTGTTCCTCAGCTTTTCAACGTTTTTCTTTTCTCATGTTAGGCAAGAAGGTTGGTCCATGATTGAGCCATGCCCTCGATCGCTAGTGCTACATTGTTCATTTGTGGAGTCTCTCCCGATTCGCCCGCAAAACTCCATTTGTGCTGTTTGGGAAGCTTGATTGTGGAATGGTAAGGAAGAAGATCAATCTTTCAAGCTTAGTTTGGAGGCTTTAGAGGTTGCCACCATAAAATAAACGACATTTGTTTTGTCTAATTTGATTGTTGCGAGATAATTATGTGTCTCTGTTCAAATCCGCTTTTGTTGAACGAGTGTCCTCTACTTTTACATTAATACATAAGAGGTTGTTTGGGGCGTTCATCCGCAAATTTAAAAGTTGAAGCATGTGGGTTGGTAGATGAGTTACTTATTTGGTGTTAATTTCTATCCCTAGTAGTTTGGTGCGGTATGTTGTGAATGACTTATTGTGATGAAGTTACCGTAATACTTGGGATTTGACCAAGTAAAAGGAAATTCTGGGGCCTGCGAAAAAAAGAAAAAGAAAAAGAAAAACAGAAGAGAAGGTTGAAAATCAACTAAACAGGGGGAAGTGGACGTTGGCTTAAGGGGAGAAAAAAAGAGATGCTTGGCTTCCTCTTAAACCGAGAGCTCATGTAGAAAGAAAATGGAGAGAAGAGAGAAAGAAAAGATCCGATTCTAGAAATCGCTAACGTCTCCTACTAAACAAAAAATATAGTAGGTACAAGTGCCGTTTTACGTGGAGATTTCCTGCTTTCATTAGTATTTTCAACTTGGACGGGGCTTTTTGTTGACACGTTATTGTTTTTCTGTCTTAATTCCAGCAACTGGAGGAAGTTGTTTTGAGCAAAGTAAGTGTGATGCTTTAGTGTTATTTGGCTTATGATCTTGACATGAATAAAAAAGATCCCAAGAGGATATATGATGTCTTCAATCATATAGTACAAGATTCTTCATTTTTAATGTGGTATCAATTTGCGCTTGTGTAAATAAAATAATACTTCTCTCCAACTTCGTGAAGTAGAGAAATTCACTAGCCGATGGATCCCGGAAACGCTCATGCATTTTTTATCTTGGTTGCACTTTATTAACTCATTATTTGTTCATGGAAGTAGGCAGTGAAGGTACCATAAACGTGTTCTTCATTTCCTCAAAGCGAGGGCACTAATGTTAAGATAATGAGTCTCCATGGATTTATATCAAACTTTGTTTGTCGCTTAATATGCCAATGTGAAGGTTGCTCTCTCGAAGGCAGATATATGGCCTTGATCAGGCTGAAAGTAACATCATCAATGGAGAAAACCTGGTATAAATCAAGTCGCTGCTCTTTCCTTGTATTACTTCATGCCTTTATTAATCATCTTACAAATTCGTACCTCAACATCATTCGCAATTTATACTTCAGTTAGGTCATTGTCCTGGGTGATGACAATGTCTACACCCCAAAGGCTTTAGAAGAACAGAGGATTTTCACCGTATTGTGGATAACAGTGTGAGATCCAAACCAGAAGTATGGAGGAAGTCCTTAAATCAACCGTATTGCTTTCATGTTTTGGGATAAACATGACGAGTAATCAAGTGGGTGGCTAGAAAGGTGATTTGCTTAATAAAAAAGAATTTCATTACTTGTTAGCAAAATTTCCACCCAAAAGCTTAAAGCACTCGTTAGAGGTAGACTCAAATGTATATAACCCCATTTATTTAACCAATGTGAAATGACACTGCTAATAATTGATTGATCATGGCAACTACTCATGTCTATGTGGTTTTGATTGCATTTTTAGTAGCTTATGTCCACTAGTTCTATCATGGATTAATAAGCTACTGGAGGCACCATCATAACGTTTGTACTTTTCTCAAATCTAGGACACCGATGTTGAGATGACGAATCTCCATGGATCTATATGCAACTTTGTTTGTCAATTTAGATGCTAATACATAGATTGCTCAATCTGATGATGGATGCATGGCCTTGATCTTGTCGGAAAAACATACTGTATGGTGGAAAATCTGGTAGGAATCATGTTGTGCTCTTTCTTGTTTGTAGTCATGCCTGTATGCATCTCACATGTTTGTACCATCAGTCAGTGTCTTTACGTATTGAATTTGCATTCGTTCTTCATTTGGTGATGACAATTTCTCATGCCAAATGACCAGGAGCTTCACTATAATTTTAGCAATGATGTGAGATCTGAACCAAATATTTGGGATATGGATGCAATAAGGACATTCTTTAAGCCAATTGCATTGCGTTGTGCTTTATGAACGGGAGCCGTCCATCACAGTAATGAAAACAGGTGCTTTACATCACTCTTGAAATGTTTGAGAGCTGATCTGAATCGATGAATGTCCATTTTTCTTGAACTATTACTTAAACAGATCGGAATACTTTTTTACAGATGCCACCATAGCAGAACAGAGTTGGAAGTTCAACCCACTAAATGCGAGAGGACCATGGAAATGACCAACTACGATCCCAGCAAGTGTGTTCGCCTTCTTCACTCCAAACCCTGCATTCTATTCATTAGGGTGCTAAACTATCTATCTCAATTATACTGGCTACTAATAACATTTTCTCGATAGTGGTCACATCGAATTAACGAGAGCTTCTATGTTCCTAGCTTGCCAAAACTTGTCAAATGGACACACATGGTGTACCAAACAAAAAGCTACTGCCAAAGGCTAGCTCACCCAACCCTCTTGGAAGATAAATAGGCACCCACCACGAATGCCTTTGTGAAGTAATCATACACATCTGCAGAGTGTTAAAATGGCTGATAAAATGGTTGATCAGATAGATCAGGGCAATGGACTTGAACAATAAAATAGAATGGTATCATGTGATTTGCCTGAATGACTGGTTATGTTGCGATAGTCGAGTCGAGATATCACATGATATATACTGTTGCATAGTCTTTTAGCTTTGGAGGTCTGGTGGAAACATATGGTCCCGATTGGCATTGGCGATGGAACTTAGCATCTACATTGGGCATGCGATTCCCCGCTCCAAATTGATTTCAGCATTTTTTATCTCTCTTTTCAACATTGGTCAAGTTACCCAGTAATTTGTCTAGATAAAGGTAAAACCTTGGAGATACAATATTACGACTTATTTCAATTTGCACGTACATTGCCACACCGTAGGAGGTCACTGCAAATTGTTTGATACTCGACGTCTGGATTGAAATGTAATCTCACCTAACTAGAGGAGAAAAGAATTATAACACAGAGACTGCTTTGTTTAGTTAATAAAACTCATGCATGGATTGCTTAAATAATAACACCACACATCAAGACTAATATTATGAATGAAAGACGACTAGTTATGACGCGGTCGAAACAAGATTTTCATGATTTTTCATTTTGAAGGCAAGCTACGCTTCTATGAGGTGGACAAGGTGTTGTTCCATGGGAAGTCTGAATATCAGGAGCTTCTTGTTTTCCAAGGTGACTTCTTACCTTCCATGATCGCTCTCCAATTTTACACCAGAAGTACATATGACAAAGCAATGGCTACGCTATTAGTGTTTAGGATATAGATTGGATCCTGATGGATCATGAAGATCGATGAGCTTACACAAACCTGCATATATACCACCACCTCAAATAAGAATTTCCCCAGGAAGATTGTTTTTGCAAATGATTACCTTAAAAGAAAGTCTACAGTGTTGATATAACAAAGTTTATTTTCCAAAATCAGTAAACAGATCTCGTGAACCATTGGATAGTTGAGTTGAAACCATCTTGGATGGTATTCTTACTCGCGACGAGGAGACAGATATCTTGTGGCTCCTTTTACATATTCGTTTGTTCATAGTCAGCGAAGCACGGCAAAATGGCAATTCTGGATGGTCAAATCCAACTGACGGAGAAGGATGAGTTTGTTTACCAAGAGATGCTCACGCATCTTCCCCTCTGCTCAATTCCGAACCTGAAGAAGGTGGTCTCTCTCTCTTTATTTCTTCCCAGCTTCTTTCATCTTTGAAGTTTTGATGCTGTGAAAGTGTTCACGTGATATTTTTACAGGTGCTGCTTGTTGGTGGGGAGATGGAAGTATTCTGAGGGAAATATCTCGTCACTTGTCCGTGGAACAAATCGATTTATGTGAACTCGACCAAATGGTGATTGATGTAAGCGAAATTGAACTACAAAACCTTACAAAATTTCAAGCTCGAGCCTCTCATTGCTCATCAAATCCTAAGGTTCAGGAGGACCAGAGCAGTTATCCATATATTTTGTGTGTCCCATAGCAGGTTTACAAGCAATTCTTCCCTGAAATAGCAGTTGGGTATGAGGATCCGCGAGTGAATGTGTACATTAAAGATGGTACATGTTTCTTCTATAGTCCTTACTCATTGATGAATATCAATAAGTCGCGAGAGATTGTTTGTTTAAAATACTTCGATTTCAACATCGCAGGAGTTGCTTTCTTGAAGGCTGTTCCTGAAGGAACTTATGATGTGATCATTTTGGATGCATTTGAGTGTATGGGTATTGTCGAGTGCCTATAACCTCCCCCACCCTTTTTTGAAATTTGGTATGCCTCCAATTAATTAACTTAGCAGAATAACAGAAATTTCATAGGGTGTTAGGTCGTACATATACTCATTTTAAGTAATTTGCAACGTTCAAACACCTACAAGAAAAAGGAGGACTTGCTAATCATGTGTAAAAAAATTCAGGAGCTACTGCAATCAAACTAGCGAATAAAGAGTTCTTGGAATCGGCGGCTGGGGTGCTCTATCCTGGAGGTGTCATGTCCGCTCCAGCAGACAGCTTTTGGTTGGACAACTTCACAGTGGAAGATACTATTGCCGAATGTCACCAAATCTTCTTGTGTCCCCTGAAATAGCAATTGGGTACGAGAATCCGCGAATGAATGTGTACATTAACAATGGTACATGTTTATTCTATAGTCCTTTCTCATTGATGAATATCAATGAGTCGCGAGAGATTGTTTGATTAAAACACTTCAATTTCAACATCGCAGGAGTTGATTTCTTGAAAGCTGTTCCGGAAGGAACTTATGATGTGATCATTTTGGATGCATTTGATTGTATGGGCATTGTCAGGGTGCCTATAACCTCCCCCACCCTCTTTGAAATTTAGAATGCCTCCAATTAATTGAATAACTTAGCAGAATAACAGAAATCTCATAGGGTGGTAGGTCATACATCTACTTATTTCAAGTAATTTGCAACGTTCAAACACCTCCAAGAAAAGGAGTACTTGCTGAAATGTGTAAAAAATTTTAGGAGTTACTGCAATCGAACTAGCGAATAAAGAAATCTTGGAATCGGTGGCTCTAGCGCTCCGTCCTAGAGGCGTCATGTCTGCTCCAGCAGACAGCTTTTGGCTGGACAACTTCACACTGGAAGATACTATTGCCGAATGTTGCCAAATCTTCAAGGGCTCAATGAGATATGCTTGGTGTTCAATCCCTTCCGACTCAAGGTATCAAATTTAACTCTTACCGAGTGTTTATGCAATCTCCTTATTTTCAAGTTTCCGATTGGGAGAATGAATTTTTGACTTTTTTCCATTAGCGGGACGATTGGATTTGTGATTTGCACCTCTGATGGGCCGGCAGTTGACTTTGAGGAACCTGTCAATCCTCTAGATACCAAGAACAATGGGGTGGCAAAAGAACTTCCTTATTTCTACAATTCTCAAGGAAAGAGGATAAAAGATGTTACACATCATGTGAACTGAAACTTTGATGTCTCGTTAATGCAAACCTCTTTGCCTCCTGTTGTGTAAAATCCATGCTGCTACTTTTGCCATCTTTTGCGAAGAAGGCGGACCGAGCCAAATTTTGATAAAAGGATGTTGCTCAGCTTATAGCTGATTAAAGATGGAGAAATAAGAGTCACTAGATCTAACTTCTGTCTTCATCTTTCTTTTCTTTGTCCATCGTTTCTTGTTCTATCACCTGTGATATGCAATGTGTTCATACCAAATTACAAATAAGCATCACAGTAGTTTTTCATCAATTGCCGATAGACAGAAAGCGATCGTTTAACTTAATTAGAGGTCAATCCCCGTCTTGCTTTAAGTTACCGAGTCCTTTTGGCCATGTTCCTCAGTCATACATGTGCAAAGAGACTCGGGCACATCGCATATTGCAGCCACGGCGGCTCCTTCTAGCAATTACGTTACGAATAACGGAGGTTTCAAACTCAATAAACTATGCTCCTGTGGATGCCGAAAATCGATGTGGCCGCGTAGCAGTGAGATCAAATAGCTTGATCTAATCATCAAGCCTTAGCTTCATCGACTGCTCCACTGGTTCGTCCATAGCCAGTCCATATACAAAATCTCTGATTCGCCCCCAACATCACTGATACAAGTTTGAATTGACACCATAATCTCAAGAGTCTTGACTCCCATTTGATCACAAAATAATAAATCACAACCATTGATTGAAAAATATGTGGACTTTCGGACGTCACCGCACTTTATACAGGATACTACAATGAAATATATGTGATTTCAAGAGACCATATAGAAGCGCCTGGAGTTCTTTTGACATCCATGCTACGGGAACGCCAATTTATCTGTCCCGTTATGTAGCACGCGTATTTCTATGGTTTCAGGCCAAGTTGACACTATTTTCCATTCGATTAATACTACTTCAACCTCGCGTCCTGTTGGCCCCGGAAAAACTGAATTGCTCGTTCTGTCCTTAGCCGTTAAGCCATTGTACATTATTTAAGAATCATTTAATGCTTGCAGGTCAACTTGACCAGGTCCTCATCTTACATATTGATCCCACGAATTTGTTCCGATTAATATGTTACACCTCGCCTCCTTCCTAATTAGCACTCATTTAAATATAAAACCTGAAAAGTTAGAAATTTCTTATAATATATACAGATGGCACAAAGAATTCATTGTGGTGGCCACAATAGTCTAGCAAATAGGTGTTAGTATTTTTGATATTCCTAAATTAACTTAGTCGAGATATTGTCCACTTTGATTTGTTTCATATTGAGCCACATAGGTTTGCCCTTTGGTGTACGTGCAAACAATTTTCCAAGAGGTCGGCCATCCTAGTAATTCTCTAACTTAAACACACATTAAACTTTAGAGTTCCAAAATGAAGCTTGTCATCAAGCCAAAAGGCGGCTTTGTAAGTTAACTCTAGTTGTGACAAGTATACCACAGGAAGGCTATTCTCCTGATTGGAGTACAACTCAATTCATTCATGTCTCTTTCGCGATCATTGAAGTTTGCCATGAGCCGCTCCTTCTTCAAGTCCTCCTTACCGTTGTCAAACCGGGTCGTGATAGTACTAGTGTTACTATTAGCATTACAATGTAGGAATAGTCCACACTTATCTCTAAAATATTATTAAAAAAATTCCACATTACCAATGGTCAGATGGCTAGTGTCCACATCAGTGACGGCAAGCCAAAATTGGCTAGATAATTGAATTGGCACAATAACAAAATGTTTAAGATTAAATTGATAAAAAAAAAAAAAAAAAAAAAAGAGGCATATGATTATATTGGCACAATTGCAATAGGTTTAGGAATGAATTGCAAAAAAAAAAAGGCTTAGGACTAAATTGGTATAATTACAATAAGTTTATGACTTTTTGATAATTTTCATTGCCAAAAAGCTCCTCCGTAAGTTAATTCTATTTGCTACAAATATATTAGAAGAAGGCTCTCCCCTTGATTGGTGTGCAACTCGGTTCGTTTATGTCCCCTTCGCCATCCTAGAAGTTTGCTATGAGCCACTCCTTGCTTGAGCCAGAGCCTCGCTCTTATTGGACCGGGTCATGACAGTATTAGTGTTACTATTAGCATTACAATGTAGGAATAGTCCACCAACCACTAAGGTCAATAAGTAAAAACATGAGTAGCATGAAAACGTACATGGGCTAGGAACAAATTAAATACACGCAGATCTAGTTAGTGTTCAATAAGCCTAAAGTTCCTTTTAGAAAGGAAGTATTTCTTCGTTCAGAATCCAAATTGATGCTTACACTAAAACAATTAAGCTTAGAAAGTAAACCCTGGCCAAGAAAAACTGATGTTACTAGCTTTTTAATTAATCTGCGAAACAGTTTTTTATGCATTTAATTAGCCACTCCTGTAGAAGTCAAGGAAATGTTCTTAAAATATGTATCCAACTTATCGGTATATTATGCTCACAACCTCTAGTTATGGCTTTGTTTTCCTAAGTTTTAAAAAATAATTAAAATTTTTTTGAGTTCTATAAATTTGTAAGGGAATTATAAATGATTTCATACGTCAACATTAGAAAATTTCGCAAAGGTTTTCGGGTATTTCGCTATAAACATAGATCAACCAATCATAGTCCCACAATTTGAAGAAGGAAAAGGTCCAAAGTCAAAAAATGCCTAAAGCCATGAAAAAGAGAAGTGAGAGATGAATCGAAGATACGGGCTGCTGCTACTCGTAACAAGAAAAAGGTAGATTGTTATTCCTCTAATTATCTAACAGAAGGCTCGGCTATAGATCAAAGCAAAAAGATAAAGGGAAACATATTCTGTGTATTGATTCCCTAAAGTAAACTTTCAGACTGAAGACAGTAACAGTAAGAAAGTTTTGAAGACTCATAAAACCAAAATAAAAGAAAAGATCAGCAGAAAATGCCCTTTTACTTATTGATGAAATGGAGCTATTGGAAACCCCTGTTTAGATAATAAATGAGGGAAACGATTAGGCTTTGGTGGCCAACCCTAACAAGCCACCGAAGACGTAATGAACTGTCGGGCTAGGCAACCCCGACATTCCAAGAGCTGAGAGCTTTAGTTGCTCTCGAAAGGCCTACCATGGCTTTTTTAATGGAGACTAAAAACAAGGAGTCAATGGTTGAGGGCATCATCAAACACCTAAAATTCCCAAATAAAATGATAGAGAATCCGGAAGGCATTGCGGGAGGATTAGTACTAATGTGGAGTGAAGAGGTGGATTTAAGAGTGAAGTCCAGCAACAAAACCTTCATTGATGTTGAATGTCATGATCCGAAGAGTGGCTATCAAATGCGAATAACCTTTCTCTATGCTCCTACCAAGTACGGGGAGAGGCTACTCTTATGGAACAAATTAAGAGAAATCCAGTCACAAAACCTACTTCCATGGATTTGTATGGGGGACTTTAACGAAATTCTATATGCATGGGAGAAAGTAGGAAAAAGGGCAGCCGAGTACTACCGAATAGCAGCTTTTTGTGAGTTATTGAATGATTGCTCCCTAATGGAAATTGACAGCAAAGGTTGTGCCTATACTTGGGCAAACAATAGAGAATGAGAGGATTTTGTTAAAAAAAAGATTAGATCGAGCTCTATTTACCCATGGACTGGCGGGTGGCTTTCCCAAATGCTGAAGTTCAAGCTCTACTAGCTGTTGGCTCAGATCACAGCCCACTTCTTCTTGAGCTACACCCGAAAGTCAAAAAAGAAGAAAACAATTCAGGTTCGAAGCTTTTGGCTGGAAGAAGCAGAATGTAGGAAGATTATAAAGCGAACATGGGATGGAGATCTCTACAATGAAACCAGCTTTTCAGATAAAGTGCACAATGATTCTAAAGAACTAGCAAATTGGAGTAAAAACAAGTTTCCTAATGCTGCCATTCGCATAAAGCAAACATGGGATGGAGATCTCTACAATGAAACCAGCTTTTCGATAAAGTGCACAATGCTTCTAAAGAACTAGCAAATTGAGTAAAAACAAGTTTCCTAATGCTGCCATTCGCATAAGAAAGCCGAAGAGGACATTGACAGAGCTCACTAATAGACATCTGGAAAGTTCCAGCAATGAGGAATATCAATAGGTTGTGGATCAAATTGAAAAATTATGGAGACAGGAGGAACAGTATTGGGGGCTTAGGGCGTGTATCAATTGGTTAAATGGGGAGACAAAAATTCAAAGTATTTCCATGCTATAACAAGGCAAAGAAAGCAGAGAAACAAAATTACCATGCTGAAGATAAATGAAGATACATGGTGCAGAGAGCCAAATATGCTAAAGCAACATATCAGGGATTTTTATCAAGCACTTTATGAAACTGTGGGCCCGAGGAATTTCCAGCCGGTCCTAAACTAGTGTCCCAGTCCAGTAAATGAGGAAATGAACACACAACTGATGGAGAATGTGAAAATTGAAGAAGTAGAAGCAGCGGTATTCCAATTGGGTGCACTCAAAGCTCCAGGTCCCGATGGGTTAAACGGGCAATTTTATCGCATTATCGGGAGGAACTAAAGCAAGAAGTTTTTCAGCTAGTACAACTCTTCTTTGAGACAGGTACTCTCGACACCACCCTAAATCAAACGCATATTTCCCTAATACTGAAAGTCAAAAACCCAGAAAGCATAAACCAATTCAGACCTATTAGCCTATGTAATTTCAGCTACAAAATCATTGCTAAAGTGCTGGCCAACAGATTGAAGAGATGGCTCCTAGAAATTATTACTTTTGAACAAAGTGCCTTTGTACAAGAGAGGCAAATTCAAGACAATATTTTAATAGTTTAGGAAGTTATCCATCAGCTCGTAATTAAGAAGCGAAAAAGAAGTTTCAAGCCATTCTAAAACTAGATATGCAAAAAGTGTATGATAGAGTGGAGTAGGATTTTTTGAGTGAATGTTTGCTGAAATTGAGATTTAGTACAAGGTGGGTAGGGCTGATAATGCAATGTGTCTCAATAGTAACTTTTAGTGTGAAGGTAAATGGGGAACCTGTGCACTATTTCACACCATCAAGGGGATTAAGGCAAGGTGATCCTTTGTCATCTTATCTATTTATTCTTATGTCGAATGTTCTATCTTGGTTAATGCACAAGGCTATGGCGGGAGTATTAAAGGGATAACATTGAACTCACATTGCCCTACTCTATCTCATCTACTCTTTGCCGATGATTCTATCTTCTTCTTGGATGGGACTATTTCGAATGCCAAAACCTAGCAACTGTCCTAAACCAGTATTGTTTTGTTACGAGCCAAGCAATAAACCTAAACAAGTCAGGAGTAAGCTTCAGCAGGGGATGCCCTTCAAATCTGAAAAGGAATTTGGCACAAGAACTCAGAGTCCCGATCATAGATAAGATAGGGAAATACCTTGGCATACCGACGGATAGGGGCTGGTCAAAAAAAGAGATGTTTGCCTAGATCCTAGCTAGAGTAAACATGAAGATAGAGGGTTGGAAAGAGAAGATTTTGTCCAAAGCAGGTAAAGAAACGTTGATAAAAAGTGTAGTACAAGCCCTTCCTCAATATGCCATGTCAATCTTTAAAATTCCCATCTCAATATGTAAACCAATTGAAAGAAGAATCGAATCCTTTTGGTGGAAACAAAATGATATAAGCAGCGGATTGCATTGGAAGAAGTGGGAGGTATTGAAAATGAGAAAGGATGAAGAGGGCTCGGATTCAGAGATTTAATAAATTTCAACAAAGCTATGCTGGGAAAACAAGCCTGAAGGTTAGCTCAATCCCCCACAGTCTTATGGAGTAAAATTCTTAAAGGAGTTTACTTTCCCAATGGGGATCTGTGGAAGGCAGGAAAAGGGCAACGTCCATCATGGCATTAGCAAAGCATTTTGGTGGGGAGAGAAGCTATTAAAAAGGAGGTACAATGGAAGGTCGGTGACGGCAAACAAATCAAAATACGAGAGGACAAATGGCTGGAATCGAGTGTGATAGGTGGTTCGGCAAATGGAGATGATCCCATAACCGTGGCTAAGCTTATCGCAATGAAAACGGGGATGGAAAGAAATAGAGATTCAGAACCTATTTGAAGATAGAATAGCAAATGAAATTCTCTCTATCCCTATAAATCCTACCCCGAAGGAGGATACTCTAGTATGGAAAGGAAACAGGTCTGGAAAGTACACGGTTAAAAGCGGCTACAACAAAATATGCGCACAAACAATAGAAACTAAACAACACAGAGCATCAACCTCATTTCAACCTCCTCGAACCTTGTGGACGAAGATCTGGAATTTATCTATTCCACCTAAGATGCGCATCTTTATATGGAGTATTTGTCATAATGCAAATCCAACAAGAGAGAATCTATACAAACGGAAAGTGTTACCGATCCAATTTGCTCGTTCTACAACACCCATCCGGAGAACACAAAGCACTTGTTCCTACTCTGTAAATGGACAAAGAGCATATGGACAGATTCACGTATTAATCTAAAGTGTGAACCGAACAATCATATCCCGGTTTGATAAATGGCTGATGGACAATTTCAAAGGCGGCAGAGACTTACCTGAGAAGGAGCTGGTGGCGTCGGTACTTTGGTTTGTTTGGAAAGCCCGCAACAACTCTATTTTCGAGCTCACCACCAAATCTGAACACCATAGTCGACCTAGCGCAAGCACATCTCCAAAACTTCAACGGGTGGCGAAAAACCCACCAATACGTACTCACAAAGACGATGGAGGCCGTCGGTGTAACATCCCGAGTTTCACCGTGTAATATTGTCCGCTTTGGGTCACTCGCCCTGGTGCGGACGAACTGCCATCCCAGCCACGGTCTTTTCCCTCACGGCTTTAAAACGCGTTACACAGGTTAGAGGGACTCAAGCCTTATAAGCTAACCAAGACCTCCCTCCCTAGGCGATGTGGGACAAGAGAAGAGGTTGTCACAGCCGGAGGGAGGGTTGTTGAAACTAAATGTCGACGGCTCTTGGGTACAAGGAGAATCGGTCGGATCAGTCGCCGGAATCTTGCGGGATCAAGCTGGGCAATTCATCGATGGCTTCGTGCAATGTTCCGAGCTTCCTCCCTTGTTCAAGTCAAAACCCTAGCAATTTTACACGGGGTGGAGTTTCGCAATCAAGAAAGGAACCGCATAGGGGAGAAGTAGGAATCGGTAAAGTACAAACAGTAGAAGTGGAGTGCAAACAGACTGTTTAACTGCAGAGCAAAGCATCCTGGGCGAGGCCGAATCTCCTTGGAATGTGAAGCCCATTATTGAGCAATGCAAAAGCCTTTTATGTTGCTCAAAACGATGAAGCTACTATTTTGTCCGTGGGAAGCCAATACAGCAGCAGATTTGCTTGCGAGGATGCACAGAACTAAATCACTACCTGAAAATTGAGATACTCCCTCCTCCAGCTCTTTCGGAAATATTATGTTTGGAATCTTACCTAATGTCTTCTTGTAATTCTCGTACTTTATGAATGAAAGAAACTATTATTCTCGACAAAAAAAAAAAAAAAAAGTTTCAGTAGGATGACGGTTATTAGAACTGCAGAAACTATTTGATTTGTGAACAAAAGTTCTTGCATCTATATGGCGTGGGAAATTGCATATAATTTTTCTTTGTGATTATGTCTGACTTTCCAGTCAACTTTGCATACGTGACAGCTGTCACGACCTCTTTTTTTCTTGGGCCCGGTCGGGGCGGGCACCTAAAGGAGGCTAATGGTTTGACATATGTCTATTTTATTTCGAACTCCCAAGTCCACCAATTCACGATTTAATAATTCAAGTTTTTAATCTGTAAGTTAATTTTAAAATAGAGTCGCCACTAATCGATTTGGATTGGGTCGATTAGAAACCTAAATGAAGTATCGGGAGAAATGCTCGCTCCCGCGTAATTTAGAAATTAAGATCGGAGACTTGATTAATCACTAATGCCCTTTCTAGCCTAATCTTATTTAAATTCTAAGGCTTTTGGATTTTTGAGGGATTTTCCATGCATTTGAGGAGGAAAAGCATTTTTGTCTTTCGATCATTTTTCGAACATAAAAAGCATTTTTGGGATTTTTTGTCTTTTTCTGAAAATATAAATCATTTTTTGGCTTTTTGAGAAAATATGAGATATTTTTGATATTTTTGGAAAATAAAATATTTTTTTGATTTTTTGATTTTAAAATATTATTTTATACTATAATATATTAACATATTAAAAACGACCCGGGTCGGATCCCCGGGTTGGGTCCAACCTGGGCCATTCGCCCAAGACCCGGACGGGCTTGCAACACAGGCCCGGCCCGGGACTTTTTGATCGTTTTTCCTTTTTAAAAACAAGCCCGGCCCAAATCGAAATAGCCCTATGTTGTAAAAAGGGCCCGACCTAGGGAGTAATCGGTCCACGCGCGAAGGCCCAGGCTGGCTGGAACCCTACCCGGGTGAGGTGCGCCCGACCCGGGTTGTGACCCGACGCAATGCCTCCTCCCCTTTTCGCTTAGATGCGGCGCTGATGGAGGGGCTAGGGACGGCGGATTGGCGTTGACAACGGCGGCGACACAGAGGACAGCAGCGATAGGAGGATGCGGCGCGGCGGTTCGGTGGCGGCGACGGGTGGAGATGCAGAGGGGAACGGTGGACAGAGTGCGACCGGTGGGACTGGATCCCGCGGTGGCTCGAGGCGGCGAGGGCGGATGGCGAGCGTTGGCTGATACCTGGCTAGCGCAATGGCGTGACGCGGCGGCGAACGGTGGTGGTGACGACGACAAGGCAGCGACGGCGGCCCCTCAGCTCTCAGATCTGGCGTGGCGTTGGCGTCGGCGTCGGGCACGGCTCAAGATGGCTCTCTCTAGTTTCTCTTCTCTCCAGCAACCCCTCCGCGGATCTGGGGTTCCCTCGAAACCAGACCCCCATGCTCGACCAGATCTGGATCTCTGGATTGGCCGGCTCCGGACCTCCTCCGATGTCTCTCGGGGAAGTGGTCGGAGCTGGCTACCTGAGATCCTCTCTCGGCTGTTCTCCTCTTTGGCCTTCCCCGACGCCCTATTTATAGGCGAGGGGAAGGCCGGTCGGCGGAAGTTCGGCCGCCGGTCGGCGCATGTCGACCGGCCCTGGGTGTGGCTGAACCGGCGTCCCGTCCAAGCCACCCACTTGCCTGTCTCGTCGCCGTCAGTCTCTCCGTCTAGCATCGTGCGCGTCGGAGTTCCCTGCGCGTGCTGCTCATCCATGGAGGAAGAAGACAAAGGTGAGGAAGAAGACAAGAGGAGAGAAGAGGAGGCCGGGCCGGGTCACGCGGGCCGGGGTGGGTCATGGGCCTGCACGAGAAAAGGAGGGGCTGGGCTCGAAGGCCCAGCCTGACGGGCTGCTTTTGTTTTTTTCTTTGTTTTTATTTATTTATTTGTTGTTATTATTATTATTATTATTATTTATTATCCG
The DNA here is from genome assembly GCA_014182585.1 of Eucalyptus coolabah. Lineage (NCBI taxonomy): Eukaryota > Viridiplantae > Streptophyta > Magnoliopsida > Myrtales > Myrtaceae > Eucalyptus > Eucalyptus coolabah. The sequence continues at coordinate 10,382,119 of CM024622.1, forward strand.
AAAAAGAGGACAAAATAAAAGAAATTTAAAGCCTAATTAAAAACTAATCAAAATTTAGGTGTCAATAACAGCATTGATAGGGAAAGCGCGGGGCAAGACATTTTATAATTCATCAGATTGCGGAAACTTGAAGAGTCTATAAAAATGATACAAGTACCAAACATGGATTTATTTACCAAAGAGTTATTTATCAAATAAGGTACCCCGTAATGAATAGGTAATTAGATGGCCGATGTGGGAAATAGGTTAGGAACACGTTGACTTGACGAGAACTCCTCTGCTGCGAATGATCAGCTAACTTGGATTTTTTGTAAATGTTTCCAGGGCCATTCCCAGGAGTCAAAGTGCATCAATTGCAAAAAGAAATAGAAAAAAAAAATTGAAATTTCAGTGCATTTAGTGATTGAAAGGCTCAGTGATTGCATTGCAAACACCTCTTTATGTTTGGTGAGGCCGGCAGAATTTATCTTCATATTTGTGCTCCATTTACTTTGTAAAAATATAAATGATTTGAAACATATATTTCTAAAAGTAATCACTTGAAATGATTAATCAATTTAAAAAATTATTATTGATAATAATTTATATCTAAATATTTTCATAGATAATGAAAATACTTTTCGTTCATTCATTTTTATAAATGATACAAGCTATCATTTTAATAAATGAGATAAGACATTATTTTAAAATATATATATTTTTCAAATAATTCATTTTACGCGATACAAATGGAGTTTTGGTGAGGGACTGGCTTAACTTTATCAATTGAGGCCGAATATCTGCTGTTTTGAGAAGTGGGGAGACTAAAACCTCGGGTTAACGAGGTCCAAGATTCCCAAGAACAAGTAGACTTAAGGAAAGAGTTGTGTTCGCTGCGTAGGACCGGAAAGTTGAGCCAGCTTTTCTTGGGTGCATTGAACGAGAAAGCAAAAAATAATAGTATTACTACCCTCTTGAGAAGACTTATTCTCTTTCATTCATTATAAATACGTCAAACAAACTTCTCTTTTTTTTGCTCAAAAAAAAAAAAAAAACAAACAAACTTCTCTTTTCAAACACACATTTCTTTTCCTCGCTGCTGTGCCTTTACACTCTGGTTTTCTCACCAAAAAATGCCAAGAAGGAGCACTTATACAGATCATTTGTGAGACGCCCTAGCCGAGGAAGAGGAAGAAGATTGCTACAAAGTGTTCCTGAGCTCCTGTGGTGGAGACACTCGCGCTGGTCTGACTGACCACCTCTACAGGAGCCTGGTTGAAGCGGGGGTCTACATCTACTGAGGCAGCAACGAGCTCCACACAGGCAAGGTGTTTGGCCCGGAGCTTCTCAACGTGATTACGCAATCTGGGATATTGATCCAAACTCTCTCGTAAAACTACGGCTCGAGAGAATGGTGCCTCCGCGAGCTCATATAAATGGTGGTGCCTGTATTTTGCGGGGGTGAAGCCAGCACACGCGTGGCACCAGACTGGGATTTTTGAGGAGAGGTTCCGATCCAGTACAAGGTGGTTCGATAAACAGGTTGTGGAGGAATGGAAGCAGGCGTTTGGAGAACCCGGTTCCATATTAGGATATGAACCTCATCGTGACCTATTTTTCGGGTGCACCACCTAAAACTAGGTTAATGAACTATTAAGCTTTTAAACTTAACTAAGGCTCTTCCAAGCCTATACCAATTCGCGACTTAAGGTTCAAACATTTAACATGCAAAAGGTTATTAATTAATAATCGCCATCAATCGGTTTATGGTAGGTCGATTAGATACCTAAGTAAAATAAATTAAGATTTATTTTACTCCTACGAACCAAAGACTAAGGGTATGAGGACTTGATTACACTAAAATTTTCTAATGCCCTTTCGGTACCATTTCTTTTTAATTTTTCAAAATGTTTTTGCAAGCAGCTGATTTATTTTAATCTAAATTACTATCATGCAAATGCGGTGACCACACGGGTGCTCATCCATTATTTAAAACATTCAAATAAATAAATTGCATAACACAAAGCAAACAATCATTTTTTTTTTGGATTTTCTTAAAAATTGGAGTTCTTTTATAAAAATGCATTTTTAAACTAAATGACTTAATCCTATTAATATGCAAATTCTAATTAAATGGGTCTATTATGCAAATTAATTAACATGCACCTCATGACCTAATTTTACTAATGAACAAATTCTGATTAAATGCCTCTATTATACGAACTAATTAACATGCATCTAGTATTTTTGCAATTTTTTTTATTGGGATTCAGAATTTATGAAAACCCTAATTAATCTATCTAAAGAGGGATAATTTTCTAATTTATTCTAGTGATTAATTTGACTTAAACCCTATCCTATCTTAGAAAACTATTTTTTAAAAGAGAATGAGAATATGAAAATGTGCCAATTATATCTAAAACCCTAAACGGCCATTTAGGTCTAATCCTAACTTATTTTTTTTTTTTAAATCTAAAAATGCAGTCCTAAAAATATTATCTAAAAATGCAATACTAGAAATATAATCCTAAAAATTTGATTAATTAAACCTACGTGTCTATTATATTAAACCCTAATGTCCTATATGCTCATGCAATTTTTTGAATATTTTGATTTTTTTAGTCTTTTTTTAAAAGATAAGTAATTATTAAATAAATATTAAATCTAAAATATCGGCAAAGTAAAGCAAGGAAGGACTAAAATAATCGAAAAAATAACATGTTGTCTCACAGTCAAATTAACGGTTATTCTAACCCTAATTATCACAACAAAGAGATCAAAATAATTACAAATCTGATCCGAAATCTTACTAACCAAATTAAATAATTATTGTGATTTAAGAATTAAAATCTCATTAAAAAGCCCAACAATTAAAATAATTAAAAAAATGATCCGTGTCTCTCGAATCAAATTAATAATTATAATAATTCCAAACAAAATCCCTACGGATAATGCCTACAAAAATTACAGATATTAACATCAAATATTACAATTCAAATAATTAAACCAAAAGAATACTATCAAATAAAATAAACAGAAAAATAACATAAAAATAAGGACAGTAAAATAAACTAAACTATAAAAGTAAAACAAAATAAAATAAGAAGAACAAAAACTACCTAAAGGGAGGGTAAACCGACGGTGGACGGCGCTGGTCTGTCGTCGGGGCTCCGGCGAGGGCTGAACAGTGCCGGGACTGCTGGTCGTCGGCGACGAGGCGGTGCACGGGCTCCGGTGGTGCTGGAGTCGCGATCTGCAGCGGCGGGCGAGGGTGATTGCGGTCCGGTGCGGGCGGAGGCGGATCGGCGAGCGTCGGAGCGGCGGCTGTGCGGGTCGGGGCTGCGGCGTCGCGGTGGTCTCGCTGTGGCGGCTCCGGGTCGCAGACGGTGCGGGTCCAGGCGCGGGGAGGGTAAGGCGATGGTGAGCGGAGACACGGCAGGGGCTCGGTGCGGGGGTTCGCGGGCTACTGCGAATCGTGGTAGCGGCGTCGTTGGTGCGGCGATGGCGCCGAGTGCTGGGCTGAGGCGAGCGGCGCGGTGGCGTGCAGATGTCAGTGTCCAGGAGGGTGGCACGGAAGTGATTGCTATGGCGGCGATCGACGGATCACAGGGGGCGCGACGTCCAGCAGAAGTGGCGCGGGCGTTCGGACGGAGGCGGTGCGGTGGCGCGGCGAGGTCAGGAGCGGCGAGCTTCGGAGCTCCGGCGTCGGGTTGGGCAGCAGCAGGTCGCGGGTAAAGAGGCACGGCGGTGATGGGAGACGCATGCGGCAGGTGCAATGGAGAAGATGAACAGTGACTTTATTTTGCTTCTTTTTTTCTCTCCCTCTTTTGCCTATTCGCACGTCCACTCTCTGCACTCACGTCTCTTTCACTCTCTCTTTTGACTTTTCCCTCTCTCTGCTCACTCCCTTTGCCGCCGTTGGTTTCTTTCTTCTCTGCAAATGGTCAGAAAAGAAAAGAAATGACTCCACCTTTTGACTTTGTACGGTGGAGAAGGGGAGCTTCTTTCCCCTTTTCTTTTTACCGTCTCTGATGCGCGAGTTCTTTCTCACGATTTTTTTGGTCTTCCTTGCACGAATTTTCTCTCGCACGAATTCTTTTGAATTTTTCTGGTCGTCTGAAAATTTTTCTGAATTCGCCCCCTCGTCACGAAAAATGTAGCTCTCTTTTATAGTGATTCCAAACGGCCACTTTGTATGGTATTTTCCGAGTTTCCATCTTCCGTCGCATTAAATCAAGCTTCAGAACCAAGCGTGATTTCGCAATCACCAATTTTACTTGATTCCTTCTATTGTATCAAAATCATTGCCCTTAATTTGCTTGATTTTTCAATTGTTTCTACATTTATCAAAATCGAATACTCGAATTTCAAACTTCAATCAAATCAATTTTCTCCTTTTTATTTTTTTCTTTTCAAAATGTAATTTTATTTTTCCAAAATTAGGTGTCAACAAACCTGGGAGAGGGTACATCTTGTTTCTAAACTTACCTTGCTTACCTCTTTTGTATTCACAATATCCTTTGGTTTTCTTCTGCCAACACAATACCCCGTTTACTTCCATCAATGATTTTTGGTTCATTTTTTCATGAAAAATTAATAATTTAAAAAAATCTTAAAAAGTATCTTCATTATTTTGGAAAAAACAAAAACTTTCATTATCATTGTCATGTCCGTTGACAAAAATGAAAGATCATCTCTCTGCATCTTTTTCATGCTTCTCTCTACCTTGTCACTGAACGAGCCTCACGTGTTTTTTACTTGCTTTTTTACCCTTTTTATCACACAAGGAAGAATGATCACATGAACACGACCCCATATATAGTCCAGTTTAATATTCCCAGATTTCTTAAAACAGCGAGATTCATGAAAAATGTGCAAAATGATTTCTTTTTAAGTTTAAATGAGTAACAAGTTACTTAAGTAATGAGGATATTGTCAATTAATCAATACTTATGCCATGAGGAACACAATTTTTTTTCAGCCATTGAAAGGGTTAATACCACGAAAATCCCCTTTAATTTTTATCATAAAAATCCGAAACTGGTATGCTTGTAACAAATTTACCTCAAACTAACTTTTTAATAAATTAACCCTATTTTGTGACTAAATGTAGGTAAATTTATCATAAATGAACTAGTTTAAAATTTTTGTGGTCAAAAAATCAATTTGAGATAAATTTTAAATTTGTTACATATATACTAATTTTAGGTTTTTCATGTTATTAATTCGTAATGCAACAAGGCTCTAGTTTCTGGACTCGACTTTATTGTTCTTTGGCAGGCAGGAAACAGAGATGATCGAGATGGTAGTCGAGCAAGTTTGTTCGCGAGTTACAGGAAGCCCATCATCTCACCTATTTCACGGAAGTGAAGGTGATAGCAAGACTGAAAGAGGATTATCACCGTGAGTCAGCACGCGTCGCGGAAGAAAATCATGGTGCGGAGGAGAGGGAAAAGTTACATTGTGATTTTCAGGATAGTCAAGAGAGGACGCCGGTGCTGAGGACCACGCGGAGCGATGGGAAAATAGCCAGGAATAAAGATACAAATAACGTTGCAAGAGTACCCGCAGTCTCAGAATTGATATTCCATGATTCACGACAGGATGGAGTGATTAAGTTCGTAATGTATCATTACCTTCAAGGTTACTTCAGTTCAAACTCTAGTGACCTCAAATTCAGTTGCTTTACCATGCTTTTCTGGACCAGTTTCTTCTATGTTTCGGTTGGGTCGAGTTTGCAGTTTGTTGTTCAAATTTAGAGTAACTTACTATTTTGTTCTTGCTGAATTTATTTGAGTGTTGTAGTTGCACAAGCATGTGAATTCATGGTGTATATTTGTTGTGAATTGATCAATTTGAACATGTAGGTAAGCTACAACCTCTTTCGAGTCATGAATATAAATTGGAGCACATTATCACTGGCTCCATGTTGAGTCCTCAAGAACACTTTACTTGCAAGAATTCTAGTCAGGAGACAGTCGATGAACTTACCAAAAATCATGCTCAATTTATTGATGATCTTATTTTGTTATTTATGTTATAGACAGGCTAATCTCTATATTGATGACATGGAATTTTGCGTTAGCTAAGCTCATATAGAGATCAGAAATTTGTCATTGGATTGGAGATAGTTTTTTTTTTTTTTTTTTTTTTTTTTTTGGTCAAAAAGAAACTACTTTCATTACTATCCAAAGGACGGATTACAAGAATTTCCGAGATCAAGACATAAAATCCGCCACAAGAAATAAGGAGAAGCCAAGTGGGCAGAAGGGTTTCAGTTCCATGGGCCTTGGTGACTCAAGACGGATTACAAGGATTTCTTTTACAACTCTTTCAGTGAAGATCTCATTTAATTTTTGGATCTTCCATTCGCCTGAGTCCCAGTTAAAGCTTTTGAAGACTACCTTGAAGTTTAGTGTTGTGTTTTGTCTGCTTATTAAGATGATATATGCTAGACAAAGGTGGTCCACAAGATAGATGCTTCTAATAACATCGTCATACAAGTATTGAGATGGCACCATTATGAGCATTGTGATGAAAGAAGTGCGTATCACAGATATGCTTGAATGATGAGAGAAAGGAATCAAAGTTAGGAAAATGATAAGCTAACGGTGCGGCTATTCACAAGGAAAGTGATGGCACAGTCATCACCGCACATATTGCAAGAGAAACCGGTCAACTTGCTTCATCGGATTTTCTGTACTTATTCATTCTTTGTTATCCGCAAGGCACTAACACCAACATATGCATAGAGAAAGATAGAGGGAGAATTTTTGTGGTCCCAGTTGCCAATTGTATATCAATGGTACTTTGTTGTCAAAAAGGCGCCATTATTCCTTCTGAATAACTATATTGTTAGCTTAGCAGCTCTTGCCAAATTAATCAAAGAACATATGAAGATGGATTGGAGCAGATGAAAGGGTCATGCTGACAATAGAAATGCGAACAAGAATTTCAATCAGGCAATGATGGGGTTGATTCAACTGCTTAGCCTATAAATTATCCTGTTTACCATATAGAGACTTCAGTTCAAGTCATAAATTAGATATTGTTTTTTTCTCATGCCATAATCGTGTATTCATTTGATTATCTTCATTGTTCTTCCAACTAAGTGTTAGGATTGTAGTGTTGATGTCAAAATTATCCCAAGTCGAGATACAAAGTGTAATGAACAATTGTATAATGAAATCTGGTATATGTAATTGCTATGTAATGCTCATCATTAATAGAAACTTCTCATACTTTCAAGTACTCGCCATTTGTAAAAGATGTGATTTTGTCACGATAAAGGAAAATATGAATTAAGGATACATTTTAGTAACTCATTATTTTTTTTATTTTTTATTTTTTTTGTAAATTTCACATTTCTCATCTTATGAAATCGTCATTAGCGGTATCGCTTGAATTTTTTTTTTTTTTTGTCTTACTCTAATCCTACTCTAACACTCATTCTCAGACTTTTGCCACGCTTCTTTGCGGGCGTGAGAGCCGAAACCCACTCCGAAATGAAATCGTCCCACCTCAATCCCCCTAAAAAGTGGGGATTTAAACCTCTCACCTCCCTTTCAAGTAGGAAGGGTGGCCACTGGCGAACCCCCAGTGGTTGAGTATCGCTTGAATTCGGTGCTGGCCTATTGCATTAATTTCCCTAAATTATCTCTAGCTGCAATTTGAAGGATAAGATTCAAATCTTTAATCATGGTATAGAAAGATTATGCTAAGTCGGCACGGACAAATCGACACTTTGGCGCACGTATGTGTACAACTTTCAAAAGTGAATTACGCTTTTATTGCTCGTACCTTTGGGAGTTTCAAGTTCAGTTCAGTTAAGTTCAGTTACAGTATATTAAAAGATCCCTCCACGTCACAAGGACGGAAGAACAGCCGTAGAAATTCAGCACAGCCGAGGTCGCTCGCCGCGAGAAGTCCGAGCCGAATCTCCTGTTTCTTCTTCCCTGCTTCGAAGGAAGCCAAACCAGAATGGGAATCGATATGGCAATGCGTAATCCTTTGGCCGTCGCCATCGCATCCATCTTGGTCGCCGTGCTCGCACTCCCTTTCCTGAAGAAGAAGGAGAAGGAAACGATCGGGAGCACCAAACCCGACGAACCCACTTCGGTGGAATCCGCTCCGTCTACCTCCGGGAACGACTACGAGGTAATCTTGAGCTTCCGGGGCAGGGATACCCGCACCGGCTTCACCGACTACCTCTACAGCAGCCTCGTCGACGCGGGGGTCTCCGTGTTCAGGGACGACGACGAGCTCCGCGTCGGCGAGAAGATCGGCCCCGATCTTCTCCGAGCCATTAGGAGCAGTAAGATCTCGATCCCGATTCTCTCTCCGGATTACGCTTCCAGCAAATGGTGTTTTCGCGAGCTCGCCCGGATGATCGAGTGCAAGAGAAGTGAAGGGCACATCGTCTTGCCCATCTTCTACAAAGTCGAGCCCGGGCATGTGCGACACCAGACGGGAGTTTCGGGAAGGCCTTTCGTAAAATTAAGAAGCATTATGAGGCAGAGGTGGTCCAACGATGGGATCGAGCTCTCCAAGAAGTAGGAAGCTTAAAGGGATGGGAATCAGAGAGAATTGCTAACGGGTACTTCTTCTTTCACTCGTGATCCTGCTTAGCTAGATCAAAAGTCCGAAAATTTTATGCCGCGATCACTTTTGCAGTGGAAAAAAATGATGGGTTTTTATCAATTGGCTGCTATTTGCGTCCTGTTTATATGTGGATTTGCTTCCGCGGAGATATTGATGATCGGTTTCTTGTATTGGACTTTGCTGTTATTTCACAGACATGAAGCTGAGTTGGTAAAGATAATTATCAGGAAGGTTTTGGGCGAATTAAAGGAAGCTTTTGCGTTAGACGTCACGGAGAACTTGGTCGGGATTAGTAATCATGTAGAGGAGATTATGAGAATGTTAAAAACTGATGACACTGATACTCGATTTGTTGGAATCCACGGAATGGGCGGTGTTGGTAAGATGACTCTGGCCAGGTTTTTTTTTTTTCTTCTTCGACTCTGGCCAAGTTCATCTACAATAAACTCTCCAGTCAGTTTGATCACTGTAGCTTCTTGGCAGATGTGCGAGAAACAGCAAAAGACAGGGTGCCCACCATTTGCAGAACCAACTAATCTCCAATATTCTAAAAGGAAAACACAATGACATCTCCAATGTCGATGAAGGACTTAGAATCATCAAAACTAGATTTAAGCATAAGAAAGTCCTCATCCTTCTCGATGATGTGGATGGTGTTTCTCAGTTGAACTGTTTGGCTGGAAAACGTGACTGGTTTGGTTCCGGAAGTAAGATCATTATTACAGCAAGAAAAGTGAGTCTTCTTGATGAGGCTCGGGTGGATAACTCGTATGCACTCAATGGATTGGATCCTGACAACTCTTTGCTTCTTTTTAATAGACATGCATTCAGAAGGGACTTCCCTTTGCCTGAATTTGGGGATCTCTCGCGTGAAATTGTGTCCACTACAGGAGGGCTTCCTTTAACACTCGAGGTTATAGGATCGTTCTTGTGCGGAAAACGCCTACTAGTATGGAAAGATACATTAAAGAAGTTACGGCAAATACCAGATAAGGAAGTGCAAGAGAAGTTAAGGGTAAGTTATGAAGCATTAGATTATGAGCAAAAACAGATATTTTTGGATATTGCCTGTTTTTTCACTGGAACTGATGGAAGAATTGCATCCTATATGTGGGATGACTCTGAATTTTTCCCAGGGATGGGTATTGAAGCATTGAGCGTGATGTCCTTGATAAAAGTGGGAAATGACCATAGGCTGTTAATGCATGACCAACTGAGAGATCTAGGTAGGGAAATCGTCCGGCAGGAAAACTATGAGGAGCCCTGGAAACGTAGTCGCGTATGGATTCACAAGGAAGCCTTACATGTTCTAGAGAAAAACAAGGTGAGAGTTTTCTTTGATTTACTTTTGTGCACTTAGTCAATGTTTAATATCTACCATAAAGAGGAAAAAGAAGTTAGTAAATTAAATTAGTCCAGCCCTAGTTAAAAGAAGGCCTGTTCGTAATATTTTCAACATTGTGTTACTCATTGCATAATGCAAGTTTGTAATTCATGGGAGTAATATCCTTAGAGGGTGCTCTTCTGTGATAATCAAAGGTTCTCAGCTAACTTATGGAGTTTAACTCATTTTAAAGGACGTTTTAGCAAACTTAATTGTAGCAGTGTTGAGCATTTTATATATTAGCTTCTAGTGGATTGTGTAAGATAAATTTGTTGAAAGATACTATCCAATGAGTTTAGCTGAACCATGTGAGCATAGAAATTACTATGAAACAACATATCATAGTTTTGTTTTCATGATGCTTTATTTCTGATCCATGGAATTCTTACTTTTAGGGAACTAGAAAGATAAAAGCCCTCCGTCTTAATAAAAGTGGCTTAGGCAGGGTGTACAGCAATGTACTGTTTGAAAAGTTACCGAACTTAAGGTTCCTTGAGATGAATAATTTCATCCTCTCTGGAGATTTTGAGTATGTTCTTTCTGAACTACGATGGCTTTATTGGAAAAATTGTCCATCAAATTTGGTAGCAACCAACTTTCATGTGAAGAAATTAGTCATACTTGACTTATCAAGGAGCAAAGTCACAGAGCATTGGGAAGGATGGAAACTTATGGATGTAAGATGAAAAGAGTAGATTCCTTTCAAAATATGATCAATAATTCCTAGTGGCTCATGTTTCCCTGTTTTCTTTCTTACAGGTGGCAAGTAATCTGAAATTTCTCAACACTGCCAATTGCCATGACTTGAAAACATCTCCTGATTCACAGCTTTTCAAAATCTAGAGATTTTAATTCTTGGAAAATGTGAAAATCTAACAAAATTGCACCCTTCTATTGGAAGCATCAGCATTCTGATTTCCTTGGATGTGAGAGACTGTTTCAGACTCATGGAACTTCCAATAGAAGTGGGGCAGCTACAAGAATTAGAGGAGCTTTTTATGGATAGAACTCGGATGGAAGAAATTTCCGTATCTAAAGGTTCAATGAAGAAGCTCAGGACTCTTAGTGCCCAGTATTGTGAATCATTGGCTTGAATAGCCAGCTCGTTAAGCCATCTAGCATCTCTGTCAACCCTTGATTTTACGGGATGCAAAAAGCTTGCTGAACTTCCAGATGCCCTAGGGTGCCTTCAGAAACTGCAGCGCTTATCATTAAAAGAATGTAGCTCTTTGAGAGGGATCCCCAACTCAATTGGCAAGTTGGAATGTTTAACTGAGCTGGACATATCGTACACAGGATTTACTGAGTTACCTGAATCCATTGGAGACTTGAGTAATTTAGAAGTTCTGCAAATGGCGCGGTCACATGTAACAAGGTTACCTAGTGTTATTGGGATGTTGGGGAAACTCACCACATTAGATGCCACAAATTGCAACATCCTGGCAGAAGTTTGTAGTAATATTGGTGAATTGTCTTCATTGAAGGCCCTCCGATTGTTGGGGACAGAAATCTGTGGCTTGCCAGAAAGCATTTGTAAGCTTTCTTGTCTCCAAGGCCTCAACTTACAAGGGTGCAAGAAGCTCCAATTGCTGCCAAACCTACCCTCTGGCTTGAGAACTCTAGGTCTCACTTGTCAGAGTCCTACATTGCCAATCCTTTCCAACCTGACAAATCTAAAGGAACTCTCTGTCCTAGAATGCACTACACTTGAATGCCTCCCAGAGCTTCCCTCCAAACTGTCAAAGCTTTCCTTTATAGGATGCCAAATGTTGAGAAAGTTGCCAGATTTGTCAACCTTGAAGCATCTTTCAGAATTGAGTCTGACGGTTTGCTCTGAACTGAGAGAAGTCAAAGGTCTGGAAGGATTAGTATCACTCACAATGTTGGATGTGTTGAAGTGCCCAAAGTTATCTAGGCTTGGTAAGGTAGAATGTTTGATGTCTCTGAGGTGCTTAAAGATGGGACCTTCAGAAGCATTAGAGAGGTTGATGGATCGTTTAGAACTGAGTAATTTAAAGGTGCTTCCAAGTTGCGAGAATCAAGTTGGATTTCAAGTTCTTAATAGCTTCATTTGCTTGGAAGTTTTGGATCTATCTAAAGTCCAAGGCCTTGATGTCTTGGAGTGCTTGGAATGGGTGGACATCTCTGGGTGCACATTGATTGAAATATTACCAGACCTTTCATGCTACAACACCCTGAAGTTTCTGAACATCAACCACTGCGAGAAACTACGTGATATTCTGGCCCTGGAGAAATTCTCATCCTGCCAATGGCTCTGCATTGATGGATGCAAGTCCCTAGATAAACTGCCAAACCTTTCAAAATTTTAAGGTTTGATAGAGTTGATAGTGAAAGATTGTCATGAACTTCTGGATATGTCAGAGCTCAAAGAGTTGAGATCATTAGAATTTATAGATATGTCAAGATGCAAGTCCATTGAGCATCTACCAGATTTGTCAATGTGCAAGAACTTGAAATGTTTGGTTGTAAGAGACTGCGAGAAACTTATGGAGCTTACGGGGCTCGGAGACTTGCACTCACTGTGGCAAGTGGATATTTCTGGATGCAAGTCACTGAAAAAAATACCGGAATTACCTGGAGCACACGTCATGCAGAATTATGGAGAACCTATGCTTCATCCCTTGTATGGGACTATCACTTTCAGCTGATATGCTGCACATAGTTCTACTGCCATGTCAAAGTTGAGAGAGTAAAAAGAAAGTGATCACCCATGCCCTGCTCACACCTATTTCCTGTGTTTTAATAGTGTTATCTGTATCAAGAAGTAAATTTTCCTTCATGGCCTTTTCTATTATCATTTCTTACCACTATATAGTTCAAGCAATGGAAAGAAGTTGATGCTCTGGCAATTGTTTATTTCTAGAGTGGAACTTCTTCACCCAGTTGGAAACCTTCTCTAAGTACGTTTGATATCATCGTGGGTTGACAACTCGAGTTCTTAATCTTCAACACGAGATTGATTAGTGATGTGCATGTAAAGACTTCGGAGGTTATTTTGCTTGGATACCTGATATGTCCTGTTTGTTTCACTAACACAGGGAACAGGTGACTAAAGTAGAACATCTTCTGATGAATTTTTAATTTAGATTTGTTGATGTATATTTGCTGTTGCTTGCCTTATCGTTATGAAAATTACCTTATCACGACATTCCATTTCTTGAATTGTTAGCAGGATTCATGCAGTTTATAGAGGCTCTATCTATAGTTTGTTTGGGATTGACTACATATTGCAGCTTTCTGTGGAAGGACTTAGACATTATTAAATTTTGGAACGCTTCTCCAGCTTGGACCTTGGAAATTCCTCCGAGTTTATAGGAGAGATGAATCTCAAAGAATTAATGTTCCTGGCTATATTGGAGTGCAACAAGCAAAGCTTCATTTGATTTTCACCGAGGAACCAGCGTTTTCTCCTAAATATGATTGAGGAGCTTTCCTCCTTTTCCTTTCATGATAATATTATGCCTGAGAACGTTCCTCAATTTCATTATTGGACCATTATGCAATCAGTTTTGAATGAAGAACTAGAGTTCTTTTTCATTATGCAGTAACAGTGACAATACTTGCAGGAACACTCATGCCTGGTGAACCTATTCTTCATCTTATCTCGATACTTCCTGCACATTCCACGTAAATGAGCAAGGGTTAATGACTATTTGAGTTAATAACTAGGGCAGCTGCTTGATCACTACTTATGCTCGTGGTTTTAGTTTGCTTCCTTTGGGGCTTCTTTCATGGGAGTGATGCTTTTCCAAAATGTGTGTCGGCCAGCCTCTCCGTTTATAAGCTGAGAATTGTAGGATCTGTGGTCGTGGGAAGAAGGAAATGAATCGTGATTGTATCAACCCAGAGAGTGAAAACTGCATTGTATCTAGTCTGTGTATTCGCTTGTCAAACAATGCAGTCTTTGGTAGTTAGCCTGTGTAAGTTAACGATGTAAGAGAACGAGATTTATTTACCTACTCGTGTATCACAGTCGCCGTGAATTGACCAGGAAGACACCAAGTGGCAAAATTATGCACTGATTTGCCTTCTCTCTCTTTCTTTTTAGTTCAAGGAACCAGGAGACTCCGAGAACATATGGAAAGCTAGCTACCTCGTCGAAGGACATTTTCCAACATAGCCACTGGTATTGTGTACCAGCTACTGGAAACCATATATGGCAAGAAAATATCTTTCTAAGACACTAGATGCTATCAACTCGCGATTCTCCAATTGCTGACTTGCAATTGGCAAAAGTGGCTCCAACCATTCTGGATTGAGAAAGAAGCAATTAGAGTGGAACTGAATATTTTGCATCCTCTGATACGCGAAGAAGCATGAGAAGTTCACTACATATCTGCATAAATTTTTGAGAGATGATCATTTCTGTCTGAATGGACCATTCCAAATCTTGTATTGACGTGAGGGGAAGACAAACAACTCAGGTATGTTATAAACTGCTTCTGAGGCTATAAATTACTATTAACTCTAATTGCCACCTGCATAAGAAGACCGGTTTATTAAAGATCTCACGTTCCCATGTGTCCAAACTTGTTCAGAAAGATGTGTACTTTACCCTGTAAAGCATATGCTCCACTTTTAGTTCATTTATTAGAGATCTTCTATCTGTTCTGGCTTATAATTTTCTCAACAAGAAGAGAGAGTGTAAGCGATGGTGCTGATGCAAGCAATTCAGGCGCCGTGGGAGCATCCACTTCTCCATTCATCTCTCCAAGTGGTGTGGGAAATGACTGCAACAAAGTGTTCTTGAGCTTTAGAGGCACAGATGCTCACACAGGATTCACAAATCACCTCTACCATTTGCAAACTTGTCGATGTAGGCACTGTGCCAGCTCATGTTCAGAGATGATAAAGACCTCCAAGTTGGCGAGGAGTCTGGGTCAGAGCTTTTCAGCGCAATCATGCAGTCTAAGATCACGGTACCAATTATCTCTCCCAATTATACTTCAAATAAATGGTGTCTTTGCAAGCTCATTCAAATGATGGAGCAGAGAAACAGAGGAAATTCTTGCTGATGTTTTACAAAGTCGATCCCTCACATGTGCGGTACCTGAAAGGGAGTTTTCGCAAGGCCTTCCGCTCACCCAAAAAGCATCAGGGCAGCGAGCTCTCCGGGCAATGAGTTTCTTGTACAGATGGGAATAAGAAAAATCGCTAATGGGTACCTTCGTTTCCGTTGAACCTTGCTTACTTTCTTTCAACAAGATCTTACTGGGGGTAAAAAGAAAGACATTATTTCGTTACCATAATCATCCTGAACTCTTGCCCGCAGAACCAGGACAACCTATGTACAAAAATTCGCTGTATTCATCCTTCGTACATATTTTCACCCTAGGAAAGTGTGTGATTTCTCTGTGATTATATTTCTCGTTTTTGCGGTCAGCTTTGCATACGCGACAGCATTGAAAAGGAAAGCGCTGGGCAAGACATCAAATCACCTCATTGCTGAATTGAGGAGTCTATGAAAAGATTCTAAGTACCCAACCTGAATTCCTTACCAAAGATATACTTCCTTAAGCTAAATGGGGCCCACACGGAATGAATAGGAAAGCAATGGCCAATTTAGGAAATAAGGAAGGAATGCCTTGTGTTGACGAGAACTCCGTCGGCGCAAATGATAAGGTACTTGGCTCCCTCAAGAGCGTTACGTCGCGAGTTGGATTGTTCGTAATTGTTTCCTTTGGCCATCCACAAGAGTCCCAAAACCGTGCAATGCTATGATGACCGGTGTGGTGGAGATAGGTAGCTTGTCATATATTGGGATAGATTTCATCAATTCATGGTCACTAAATTTAGAAGATACGCACAATTTGATTTGTGAACTTTGATTTCGATCGTCGCATGCGCTGAACTTTAAGTCCTTTTCTTTTGCAATCCATGCACTTTGATTGGAAACTAGCCAATTCTTGATCCAAACAGCGCGGTGCCGGCGTGGTGTCCACCTTCGGCATCTCAGGAAGGTGGTCAATTAGAAAGCATAATCCGAACATTCTAAAGTGATGTTAAAGAGCATAAGCGATTGGCACGGCTAGACACAGGCCGATATAATTTTCAATTTTAAGCTAAAAAGGCATCTATTCTAATTGAACTAGTAAATTGTCACAAAAAAATCGTCGACACATCTAATTTAAAATGTTGCCCTCAACAGAACTAATCTAAATCTTATTAAAATAAACTGCATCGCCCCCTTTCATGTATCTTAACTATTAAAAGAAAATTAACTCAAATTAACTATTGTGGAAGTATCACAATACATAATTTATTAAATAAAACATGGTTTAAAAAAGCATAGCTTTTTTTTTTTCTTTCTGTATCTCAATGAATTTCACAATACAACAAAAAAGTTAATTGAACGAGTGGTACTTTACAGTTAAATTCCTTTTGCTTATATGATCAAATTAAATCTTAGTAAAACACTATAAACGGCCTTCCTTTTCCTTGCGTTTTATGCTCTAATTAATTCATTTTCGCTCCAAAAAAAATTAACTTCATTTTTGGCCGATATAATTGTGAAGCAAGTTACTATTATTAAGACAATATTATGCATCAGATTACCTCTGGGGCCAATATTATTTCGTATGTTGGATGCATAAAATCATGAAAGTACGATTTATATTTATTGTTATAACAAGAAAATGCAGTCATCTATTATTTGCCTGAATAACATGAGAAGGACCCCTTTTAAGCTAGCAATTTACTTTGACCTGACAATTTTAGCTTGCACTTTATTTTATTCCTCATCGCGTTGAAAATTGTCATCTTTAGACGGTACTACAAAGCTACAAAACGACGTTTCCTCACAAGTTTACTGATAAGGACACAGTCGGCATATTTATCACATCCAAAAATTCAATGTTGAGATTCGAAGTCTGGGTGCCTTGTCGAGGACATCAGTACAGATGTCTTTTTGGGAAGTTACCTAGAGAAAATGGAAAAGGCAAAGGCAAAGGCAAAGGGAAAAGGAAAAGGAGGAGGGAAAGGGTAAGACAACGAGGGGAAGATTGCCGAGAAGAGGGTGAGGGAGAGATTTTGGGTCTTTCTGTCGACCTAAGACCCGCATTTGAAAAATCGGGTGGATTCACATTTGAATGACCCTCTTGAAACATCCTTGGGGAACCTTCGGCATAATTCTCGTAACGCTCCTCCCTCATGAAAGCAACAAGCTGTGAATTGTGAGAATCACCCTCTCCAGGATCTCCACATACTCCCTCCACCATTGCATATAGCTGCTTTTCTCCAAAAATATGTCAGGGGAAACCTTGTACTTCTCGATCAGACCCAAAACATATTTCTCAAACTTCACCAGTTTCACTATTTTGGAACCGTTTGGATGATCCTCCGCTTTCCAACAATCTGCACGACCGGATGGCCTCCTCCACGTGTGCCCAAAAGCACAAATCCTCCGTCACACTCGACTCGACATCAATTTCAAATTCGAAAGGCCAGCCTTCTCCTGGTATTCTTTTTTTCAGATGATCGTCCAGCCATCCTTCTACCAGCCTGTAGCGTTTGGATCTTCCTCGATTTATGTAATCCTTTCGGCCCCTTCTGCAATATTCTGCTATGTCCAGTGGTTCCACTATCCTGCAGTAATTCGTCCCTCCAAAGAGCCAACGGTACCGCAGTGGCGTGCCCCATATTTGAGGCTTCTTCTCCGCTTCCTTGACCACACCCTCCCAGTAATCCGAGAGGATTGTCTTGTACTTATCAACTCCATTGTCATGCCTTTCTCGTGCATTTTTGAAGCTGTCACAGAAACCAGGACCCCTGCCTTTGGCTTTGCATACCTTCATGTACCACTCCAAGAAAGGTACACTTTCATTTGGTCCAATTGCTTGGCAGGATCAAATGCCTCTCTTTATTGTCTTAAGACGTCTCTTTCACGCTTTACTATTTCATCTATCAGAGCTTCACTGCCCTCATTCAGCTGCTGTCATTGCAATGAGAGTCCACTCAATCAAAATTTATAAACATTCATAACATTTAGAAGCTTCCAACTTCAGCAAGTTTTCCTTTTATCCTGCTAAAATTCTGAATTAGTCTATCCGCGTTTTAATTATGTTAAAACACGGTCAATGGCAAAAGTGAGATATATGTGTGGTTCCAAGAAGCACAACTATCAGCTAAAAAGAAAACTTCCCCTTGATGGAATGTAACCATGAGAAGAAGGTCAAGTTCAGATACCTGTATTGGCTTGAGGCCAACCACTATGACTTGAGTAGTAACCCCAGCTTTATACGAATCTGCTTCTTGCCCATTCAACCATGAACAATCATTGTGAATTAATCTTTGCTCTAGCCATCCAATGACAGTCTTATAATCAACACTTCGGGACTCTCTGTTTCCACAGCAATTTCCGACATAAGCAGCTCCATGATGGCCTCGGGCTTCAAAACAGGTACCACCTGATTCAGAACACAAAAGGAAGGAACCAAAAGGTTTGTATTGACTTGAGTTAGTGGTGGAAGAGTGAAGGAATGGTCTAGGAAAACAATCATCCATATGAGCTACACGCAAGAAGCACGAATTCCATGTTAAATATTGCGATACAGCTTGTCAAAAGGCATTGTCCCTGAGGAGTGGCAAATTGCAATTGATACAGAGGGGGGGAGTGTTCCCTTTGTTGTGTCGAGTGTGTTTAAAGCCATAACATGAAAAGGGAGGCGATGAGTCCACCCGGTCAGTGTCCTGTAATAATATAGGGAACTGAGTCCTTGGACTTGGCTGAAGCTACAACCTGCGTTGAAGCAAAATAAGCATCAATTCATATTCTCAACTTATAGGTGCCAAATACAGTCTTTCAGATGAGATAAATATGCACAGTTAATAAATGAAATGAAACTCTGCGCAATCATATGATTTGGTTCAATGAAAGATTCAATTCATAGGGATTTTCGCAACTATGCTCAAAACAATGAGAAAAATCATTTCCATAGCAAAACAGTGCTTCACTTCTCATCTAATAGGCTTAATGATAGGTGGTGAACAACTCGAAACTCCTCAATTGTAGCAATTATTAGCATGTCTACTTCAGCAACGATTTCTGTAAGCAGCAATTCCTAGATACATGCGTACTTATGATCTCACAGCCGATAATAGTAATTACTAGAATGGATAACTTGAGAGAATATATAGAATTGCTACCTTTTCTTTGAGTCGAGAGCTCGTTTCAAGAGAGTTAAACAGAGAAATCGCAGCTTTGTTTATACGAAATGTTGGATTGGTTTTGGAGCATAGGAACTGAAAGTTGGGGATCTTCAATGAAGGAACCAAATCTCTTTCCTCTTCAAGACTGCCTGTCGTAACCGGTGAGGTGACAAAGGCAATGATATTGTAGTTCAGGCAGTGAAATTCATTGATTGTTACAGGGTTATCCCCATCTAATCGGAAAGTCACGGATTTAAGTCATGGAAACACCCTCTTTACACAACGCAAGAGGAAGTGTTGGTTGATTCGCCGCTCAAGTTCAATATGGCAGTCCATGAATCCTGAAGAAGATTTGATGACACAGCCAAGTTTGCCAAATACAGTCCATCGCTGAATCTGCAGATCAAGAAAACAACATACTACTCGTCAAGAACGTGGATTATCAGTAAAGTCAATGCAAAATGCATTCTCTCCACCGGTTGCCGAACCTAAATTTCTGTTTTAGAAATAAAAGGCAAAGGAAAGAAAATTTCTTTATGCACAGAGAATCTATATCTCGGTCCATCTTCAGAGCTTCGTTGGATCTGCGCAGACACAGCTATTTAACATCGTGCCTCCATTTTTAACCTGATTCCAGAAACAAAAAATGAAGTGCCAGCTTGCTCAATAAATCTTCCAAATCACCCAGCTGGTATGAGTGAGATATGGATTTGATGAAAACTTACGGAAAAAATCATAGGTTCGCGTTCACTGATTTTTTTAATAGAGATTGATCAATAGACTTGACCATTGACATTTTAATTGTGATGGTGATTAATCGAGTATTTTTGACTTGTTTATAACTTTGTTGAAATGAAAGTACTCATATGTCATTCGATATGTAATTTTTACCTTGAGTTTGGGTTATGGAGTTTTGGTATTATTGTGTATACATACATAGTGATTGTTCGATTTGCTTAGAAGAAATATACTACTCACTGAACTGTGGTTGCTTATTTCACTCATTTTTCATGTTTTTCAAGCTCCTCAACTAGCGGCCAATAGTACGAGAATGCTATCGACGGGATTTTTGGGAATATGATTTGGGTATGAGCTTAGCTAGTTTTTTATATATATTTTTTTGTAGATAGTTGTTGGGTTGGCTGAATTCTAAATTTGAACATATTCTTTATGATAATGATAGAAATTCTTATATTGTAACCAACCTGTTATTTTATTCAATATATATGGATGGAGATATATGTTATTGTTAATAGGTTATTGGTTATGTTCGACACAATGTCCTTCATACAAGAGGACGGCTGTTGTCATCCTTTTTCTTATTGGTTTCGGGATGTGATAAATGATATGGTGGTTGACTCTATCAAGAGTGAAACATCCTAAATTGGATCTTCCGTAATTGTTGCCTATGGCACCCCCAAGAGTCATGAACTTGCATTGGATGTTATAATTATTTGTCATCGTTTTGTGGTCGGTAAGAGGGTATGTGCAATCCAGTTGGTGAACTTCGGATTTTAATCATCGAACGCGCTCAAATTTCAGCTGCCGACGTAGTGTCTAACTTGGGGCAGCGTAAGCCCCGAAAAAATATATTGATATCGTAAAAATAAAGATAAAAAAGAAACAAAAAATGGGTAGAGAGCCATTAAGAACATGTGGGCCGAAAGTTAAAGAAAGAAGCAAGAAAATGAGTACCCTCTAGTTAAATTGTTTAGTTTTTTTCTTTAGTTCATAAGTTAATAAAAATCAAATTGTTGATGTGCTTGCGAAAAAAAAAAAGAAAGAAAAATTTCTTAGAGCTTAGAAATAAGCTTATAAAATCAATTACATCTCATGTGCAAATCTAAAATACATACAATGAATCCATCTTATTAGATAAACGCACAGTGGTGCTCCTGAGCTCTTTTGATGTGTGGTTGACATTTGGTGTTCTTCATGAGTGACATCTTTCTTTACTTTCTTTAGAAAAAATTTCCTTTTTATTTTTTTATTTTACTTGAACTAAAAATTTTCCATATTACTTTAAGAGGTATACGATTACTTTTGATATCACGAAAGTCCCTTATTCTCGTGATGATTGAGTATAATTATATCGGTTTACTCCATTCACTAGACAATGCCAAGAAGGCACCACCCAGCACTTTGTCGAGTTTGGAATTCTTGTCAAAATTACATATCAAAAGGTGCGATGAGCTTACAGAAATCAAGGATTTGAAAAGGCTAAAATCCTTAGCAAAGCTAAAAGTATCTGCATGTGAGAAGTTGTTCGACATCAACGGCCTTGAACCCCTAAAGTCTTTGAGACATTTGGAATTGTCTGATTTCGAGTCGATGCTCTACCGGTGATTAATGATCTATTTCAAGTTTAAGGCCTTGACAAATTGAAAACTTCGATGAGCTGCTTTTCTAAAGGTGCCAGCCCCTTATGAGGCTGGACCTTTCGCAATTAACATATCTAAAACTTTTAAGAGTTGAAAAATGTCACAATCTAGTCGAAATTAGGGGCCTCAAGGGAGATTTGGTCCCCTATGGGGGCCTTCCTATGCCGTCATCCATAGTTGGTCTTAAGATGTCTATCGCAGGATTAAATACGCGGTACAAGACGACCGAGAATTTTTTTCCTATTATATGGAGGGCAACAAATACTTAGCGCATAGTTACTCTTATTTAAGACAAAAGAAAGTGGAAATTTGAAGGGCCCATGGGAGTGCATGTCTCCCGCGCCCATTTTTCTCTCCATGCGCATGCATGCCCACAAAAATAGGCAGGCGCCTTGCGAGAAAATTATTGCGCAGGCCCGGCCTCTCCACGTAATCATGGGCCGGCCCATCCACGTGGCGTCATGTGTCGTCCAATCGTGGTCCCATTTTCTCTCTCCATCTTGAGTCCTCTCTCTTCATCAATGACATCTGTGTCCTTCCTCTCTCTCTTCCTTCATTTCAAAATTTCACTCCCTTTCTCCCTCTCTCTCGAGAAAATATTCAGTGGAAGAACTGCCACGTCATCGGGCCGACCCAGCGTATATCTTTCCATGAAAAAGCGACATCTGTCCGGTGACTTGGAATATTAGGAATTGAAAAATTAAAAGCGAAGGGGCTCTGACGCTTTTTCTCTCCTCTCGGCAAGCCACTGACACAAGAATAATAAATGCACCGTCTCCGCTCAAAACCTTCTCTCTCATCTTTTCAATTTACGCGGGCGCTTTATCTCCCCCATTCCTCTTTCTCTCTCTCATCTTTCCAATTTTTCAAGCTATGGCTTCGTCACCAGCTCTCTCTCTCCTCTTTTCGGTGCTGGTTTCTCCCGGCATCAACAAGAAGACGACATTTTCTTCGTCCATCTTCTCCGAAAGGCGAACCTTGTGGCGATTTCCGTTAACGCAGATCAAGCACTTGAGCTGTCAAAGCCGGCATTCCCGGGATCGCGGACGCAGCACGCGGAGAAGAAGCAGCCTCTTCGGGCTCCCCTCAACGTCGGGAGCGTCGCCGCCGAGCGAGACCCTCGGACATGGAAGGCTCGGAGGCGAGTTTCCGGAGAACCGGTGCCTGTACGCGGCCAGCGCGGCGCCACCTGCGTCGTCATATTCGCCGGGCTCCGTCACCTCGACCGAACCGGGGCCTCCAAGATGGCCCTCGAGCACAAGAAGGAAATCGCCAAGCGCCTTTTCTTAACGGTATTAGCTACATACATGAATATAAAGAAGACAAACCTGTGCTAGTCCACCGGTCAATATCGGCGGAGAAAGTTCTCATCGATCAAGAGAACAACCCACGCTTTCGGACTCGGGTGCACAACCTCCTCGTAGACGATGTGGTCCTCACCATGCTCAAGGCTAGCACCGCCATGGGCTACCTCGCCCCGAGTACACAAGCACCGAGAAGAGTGACGTGTATGCCTCGGTGTTCGGGGTGCTCCGATCCTATCGAGGAAGCGTGTGATCACTCCAAAGAATCCGACACGAGTGGAAGCATGTTATTTCGAGGAATCGTCGATGAGGACCTTGAGGGGAACTTCTCCGAGACCAAGGCGACCTGCCTTGCTTTCTTTTGTTTAATTTAAGGAGACCGTGTTGTAAATGATTATGCTGTTCAACGATGGATGAATCGATGTTTCGACTTAATACTATGAATCCGAAACTTCTTTCGACAATGTGTTTGGTGAACCGCTATTTGCTTTAGCGAAATTGAATGTTTTAAGTCCCCGGTCTCGAATGTGCGAAATGTCATGTTTCTCAATAATTTATTTCCCTTCTCACGCTTTGAGGGCCAAAGAGAGGCAAAACTATGCAGAAAACACAGCTTGTGTATAGAAAAGAAATAACAAAAAATGTAGATTTACATTACACAATTTAGTGAATCTCTGTTTACATTTGCAAAATTTTTTAGGAGTTCGTTTGGATGGCCAAATCGAGATCCAAGAAAATTCTTGGTCCTCTCGTTTCTCGGCAAATCCAAAAAAGCAAACGCATCCCGTCCTCAAGCTTCAACTGTCTCCTCGCGGCGAGATGATCTTAAAAACACTCTTCGTGATGCGCTCGTCTCTTGTGCGGCACCGCCGCCACCGCCACCGCCGCTTAGCACCTTTTGCAATCCTAATCACCATAAGACCCTTCCCCTATCGGCAAAAAAAGTGAGCTCTCAATCCACTCCACAACGTGCCCTCGTGAAGGGCATTGTACCCCACGATGATCCCTCCGTCGCCTTCTCGCGCCGCCTCGAACGCCCGCGGGTGGTTGCCTCCCAGCCTAAGACACGAATCCGCGACCGAACCACTTGGCGATTTCTTTCTTGTGCTCGAGGGCCATCTTGGAGGCCCCTGGTTCGGGTCGAGGTGATGGAGCCCGCGAATATGACGACGCAGCTTGAGCGCGCGGCGCCGCGTACGGCACTGGGATTCTCCAGAAACTCGCCTCCGAGCCTTCCATGTCTCGAGGGTCTCGCTCGGCGGGCGACGCTCTCCGACGTTGAGGGGAGCCCGAAGAGGCTCGCTTCTTCTCCGCGTCTTTGCGTCCGCGATCCTGGGAATGCCGGCTTTGGATGCTCAAGTGCTTGATCTCGCGTTAACGGAAATCGCCACAAGGTTCGCCTTTCTGGAGAAGATGGACGAAGAAAATGTCGTCTTCTTGTTGATCCGGGAGAAACCAGCACCGAAAAGAGGAGAGAGAGAGCTGGTGATGAAGCCATAGCTTGAAAAATTGGAAAGATGAGAGAGAGAAAGAGGAATGGGGGGAGATAAAGCGCCCGCGTAAATTGAAAAGATGAGAGAGAAGGTTTTGAGCAGAGACAGTGCATTTATTATTCTTGTGTCAGTGGCTTGCCAGAGGAGAGAGAAAAGAGCGTCCGAGCCCCTTCGCTTTTAATTTTTCAATTCCTAATATTCCAAGTCACCGGACATATGTCGCTTTTTCAATGGAGCATATACGCCAGGTCAGCCGATGACGTGGCAGTTGCTAACCACTGAATATTTTTCCTCTCTCTCTCCTGCGTGTGAAGACACTCTTCTTTTTTTTTCTCGTGTATTTTGGCTTCAAAGATGGGTGTGAATTCTCCTCAAAACCACGGGCAGTTTTTTTTTTGTCAGCTCCCAAGAAAACATCCCTCCTCAAAACCAGTTGCCATGCTCGCTATACATCCTGAAATGAGTTTTTTTTTTTTTTTTTCAAATGGAATCTTGCACCCCATGGATGAGGCTTTCCTGGCTCTTGGTGGTGGATTTCGGGATTTCTTGAGGTTTCGCTGACTTGGGTATGTTCTTTTTATCTGTTGGGCTGTGTGGGAATACCTCTGTTTTTTTTCATTGCACGGGAAAAAGTCTGGTTCTGGGCATTTGACCAGGTCAAAGAAAGTGTCTTTGTTGGAAAAATTGAGAATAGGAGATTCATTTCTGAGAGGGAAGGAAGATTCGTAGCAGTGAACTGAAGATAAAAATGTCTTTTGTTCTATATTATGTTGGTGGCGTGATCTTTGGAGGCATTTGGGCATTGAAGATTCGTTGATGGAGCCCAGATGGAGAGAGCCAAGCTCGAGAACGAGAGAATGGTGCTTCTCATCCGCCAGAAGGAGCTCCAATTTGCTCGATCTTCAACAGCAGCAACAACACTCATCCAACAAGAGGAGCGGTGGCAGCGATGAGGGTTGAAAGGCGAAGGATTTTGAAAGAAACTAAAAGCAAAAAACTCTGGCTCACGCAAAGCCTCGTTACCCGATTCAAAATTTGTTTCGATTGTGTCTTTCTCTTGACCTCCGTGATTGGGCCGAGGTCCGATGGCACCAGCAGTGTGCGACTGGACGGTGGCTCTGCGACCAGGAAGAAAGCTCCGACCACCAACCCAACCGTGGCCAATTCGAGGGTGGAGACGTTGTGTGACTTGCTCGATGGAGGATTGATAGCTTAGGACCCTATTCTTACAAAAGACATGTGTGTCTGCCTTTTCCATGAGTTATGGAGGATTTCTAAAGAACAACCACCTCTCGCTCATTTCGTAGTGCATGCTGGCGGACTTTTTAATGGATTTTGTGTGGTACGTTTTGAAATTTTTTGATTGACTGAAAAACGAAAAGTGGTATGTGCAAGTCTGATACCAGTGGATGCCTTAAGGCTTTTACTTCATTTTCAACGACTGAGAAAAGGGCACTAGCAATCACGGTATTTTCACTTTTGCCTTCGTTAGTTCTCTGTAATTGGGATATGCTTCGAGCTTTCCCTTTGTTCAATACTTTTCTTTCTGCTTGGATGCTTTTTCGTGTTTGATTTATCGAGGAGACTAAGGTGATTTGTGTAGTTCCCATCCTTTTCTTTCAGATGTAAGTTGATGACTGTGTGTGAGTTGACTATGAGAAGTTGAATTAGTTTGTGAAAATCATTAGCCTTCTGTTGTTTGCACCTTTCAGCTAGATCTAGAATTCGAAATCTATAACTATGACAGGCCAACAAAACTTGGTTCTTTCTTGACACATAGATCACCAACCACCAACAAGATAACTCGTGTTGGTACTGTGAGATGAGGTATTGAATGTTAAAGCTACTACTGGATTGTGTTTTCTGAGTATAAAATGCAGGTGCCTGTGTAGTCTGCCTTCTTGTTTTTGGAGTGCTTTTGGTGTGGACTTTATTCATGAACATTCACCATGGTTTGGATCCTTGACCTACATAATGCAATACAAGGGGGAAAATGATTTTTTGTTGTTAGCTAAACATCTCTAAACTCTTGTCATCATACTGAAATCTAATTTATCAATTCCCTATGCTCGGTCACCATTGCTCATTTTTTTAAAAGATTTTTTGATCCTTGTACTGATCTTCTGTACATCTTACTCTAATATTTGGTTCATGTCCATTCATCAGTGATTTTTCTAATGTATCTTGCCTGATGTTGTCAAAATATTCTAAATCTCCTCTCTTTCATGCCTGTCTTTTTTCTTTTGATGTTTTATCTCTGACTTTATTCGGCAGGAATTCGCTTTTACATAGAAGCTGGCAAGCCCAGAAGAAAACGATGATGTGAAAACTCTGGAAACACAGCCCGATAAGCGGAGAAACAAGAAGTCCATCATCTGGGAACACTTCACAATAGTAATTATGAGTCCTGGACGTATAAGGGCATGCTGTAAGCAGTGCAATCAAAGTTTTGCCTATGGCACAGGCTCAAAGGTCATTAGCACCAACCAGCAAAGTAAGTTGACACAATGCTTCAGGGGTAGTCATGTTCTGGATCATTGGAGGCATTAAAATGGATCACGGTGCCTCATCAAATTTTACAAACCTTAAAATGATCTTACCAATGTTCCAATGAATAAGTTAGCAACCAACTTTTTCTCAAGTTTTACAAGTGTAGCACTCTAATAAATTTACAAATATGTCAATAAATTAGTAAGTTTGTAACTTCTTTCATTATGAAATTGATTTTTATCAACTAAAAAATTTCTATAGTTAGTGTTAACAAATTTCTTTTGGTCATAAGCAAGCTCTTCATTCACTGAGTACAGGCCCAATTACATGAAAAAGGGGCATCAATTGGTTTACGGCAGACCCATCAATTAGTTTCCCTCGAAATCAAGGCAGATGCATGCCATGGAACCTTTGGAAGATCCTTCATGGAAAGTTATGTCAATGTTTGGCTTGAGAACTTGGTAGTTTCCATCTTGTGGGTAAGTGTCTTGGGCTGTTTCTATTCTCTGATTCTCGGCCATTCCATTTTGAGATTCATATGCATAGCCATGATAGACACCATTGTTGTTGCAGGATTTGGTAAGTGATGCTTGAAAATAAAGGAATATCTTTATGTCCAAATATGCCAAAAAGTGACCGTGATCAGTTCAAAAGACGGGGGGCTTTGAGGTGATTACCAATCTCCAATGGCCATCCTGCAATTCAAATAACTTCCTGATTTGAAATCCCAATGCCTATCTCAGAGGCCAACCTTATCTGTTTCGTCCTTTGACAAAGAAGGAACAGATGTTTGACAGTTTCAAGTTCCTTTTCGCAAAGAGGGCATCTCGACTCAGGTACAATCTTCCTTCTGAATAGGTTTCTCTTGTGAGTAGGGCATTTCAGCACACACTTCACGTAAACACTCTTACTTTGGGTTGAGTCTTTAGATTCCACGCCTTAGTCCAAAGGGCTTTTGGAGTTTGGTAGGACGATGAGGCTTGATTTGCTTCATGCTTAGTCTCAATGTCCTGGAGTTGGTGTAGCCACTTTTTACAGCATAGCCTCCCTCTTGGTTGCGTGTCCAGACTATATTGTCTTCTGTCGGTGTTGTTAAGAGAGGGATAGCTAGAATATCATTTACTATATGCTCATCACAAAGAGAGATCAACATGTGCTCATTCCATTGACCTTCCTCAGCATTTCTATCACCCTATTCAGCCAGTATATTCTTGAGCGCATACCCCAGTAAATTTCTCCCTGTTTCCACAGATATTTAATTTGCATTTTCAGTTGCTGCATTTTGTCCCTGTCATGATGCAAGCTCTGCTCATTTGTTGACTCCTAAAGTTCCCTATTCAAGTAGTTGACTTGACTATTAGCATTAGAGAACTTCTGCTTGCTCCACTTCTATAGGGCCTCTATTACTTTATGTAGTTCTTTAGAAAGTGTTCATTTTTTATGCCTGGAGTATTCCATGCTGAAGTTACTAGCTGACCACATTCATTATCTTCAAGCTAGTATGCTTCAAACTTAATTTCTCTTTCTTTTTGCAGGTTCTGCTGAGAGAGTTAGCAAGATAGGACTATGGTCGGAGCCTATAGCAGGTAATGCATATGCTTCCACTTCTGCTATGTCACTCTTCATTCTACATTACATGGAGCTCTATCTAGTCTATCTTTCACATAGGCATCCCCATTCCTATTATTTGCCCATGTAAATGCACATCTTTACATCAAGACCCATTAGAGAGCATGCATTTGTAATGTCTTATATCTCGAAAAGCCACTGACCTATGGTGCTCCGCCATATGCTTGCCTACTTTTTCCCAGTGTACAAAATTTTCATTGAAGCTCAGTCTCCCCACCCCAACCAAATTGAAGGAAGCTGGTTTTGGAGGTTGATTATTGGAGCGTATACAAATTAGGTCAAACATTTCATTGTGACTGAGTCCATTGTTGGCACCACCCTGTCAATTGGTAAAATTGCTGATCCCCCTGCTATTCCATTTGAATTCACCCTTGCATAGTTTTGGAATTTGATTCGTTTCAAGCTCATACCACAGGTTCTTGACTCTCTGTTCCCATCAGAAAAATAATGCCAGGCCTTTCCAGAGCCTCAATGCCAAGATTGTCTAGGTGTGCCCAACCACTGATAATTCCAGCATAAAATTTTCATGGGAACCTCAAAGGCTTATTAATGCTAGCCGCCACCAAAGCCCGTATCTGAGGATCCTCCCAAACCTTAATTGAAGTTTCCAAAAGTTTGGTCTCATCTAAGGCAAGAGAGTTCACCTTTTGAGAAGCATAAGGACTATACCTTCACTGTGTTTTGTCTCCGCCTGTTTTCTTCATCTTGCTACATTTCTTTTGGGGCCCTTTTGAGATGCCTTCTAGCATTGTAGAGTCGTTTGGAGCTGTTATCAGCATCAAGCTCTTTTCTTAGTTTTTTCAATGGATTCGTGTCACCTTTTCCAATTGCTTCCATCTCCTCAGCAAAAATCTATGCTGACTTTTCCAGATTGTTCCCACTACTAGGAACCAACGAATTCTTTCCCCTGGGCTCAGAGGACACCGTTTGCTGGGGGGGCTGGAGTTTCTGGAATAATCTCATTATCTATGGTTGTATCCTCTAGTATTGCATAGAACAGCTTCCAAAGAGGATCTTCTTCCAAAGCAACTATGATCATCAGTTTCTAACCGGTTCTCATCATATTCTTCTTCCAAAGCCTGTTGCTGCTGCTATTCGCCTTATGGTTTCCTCCAAGACCCGATCCATAGGTAATCTGGGCACTTGAACCCAAAACTCATAATGTGTGTAATTGTAACTGTTCTGTGAAGTAGTTGGCATCCATGGTTTAAGCACCAAACGATTGCTGGAGAAAGACCAAGGCCTCATCTCACGAATTCTGTTCATTTCATTTTCAGACTTAAAGGTAAAGGCTAAAGTTCTCACGAATTCTGTTCATTCCATTTTCAGACTGCTAAAGTTCTCAAGTCTACCCGATTAAAGGTAACTGAATCCACTCTCCATGCTGCTTCATAGTGTTTTGGAAGGCTTAGAGATTGATATTGGGGTTGCAATTGCCTAAACATAGTTAGACGACATTCTTATATTCTACCAGTTGGGACCATACCATCTATCTCAGCCAGGTCTTTTTCTGACCACAAATTGCACAATTTTTTGTATGGTAACTCGAGAATCTGAGTTATCTAATTCTTCCATCCAAGAGGCACGAGAGGCAGACAGCTTACTCCATATGAAAAAAGTATAGCAGAAGCAGCTATTCCAATAAATTCATTCTCGGGGTTGTATCCCAATGGAGCGTAATGGTAAAATGCTATCCAAAGACAATGCAGTGCTCTAGGAGGTTGATGGGGGTAGGGGGGCTTTTGGGTTGGGGCTTTTGTAATGGGTTTGATATTTGGGCGAGGATTAACCATAATTGTTCCTCTCAGCTAACACGATGGTCATTGATTCCATGCCTTGTAGGGCGTGATGCAAAGGGAGATCGGGTTGTATCAGAAGTTGGGTTTGGGTTAGCTTATGGAACAGTGAATATGGTTCACGGGGAGGTTGGGGATTTTGGGGAAAGGGTCAAAGTTGAAAAGGAAATGGGAGATTTTCATCTTGGTAAAGACTAGATGAATAGACTGCTGTATTTAGCGAAGAACATTAGGGTTTTTTGGGTGGAAACTGCCACTGTTGGGGTAGGATTCCCATCGAGAGAGGATATCCATGAATTCCAACTCAATTAGGTAAAATGTTGGTGGAAAAGGTGCAAATTTATAGATTCCAAAGACACAGCAAACGGGTTTAAATTTACATTCCTATTTGAAGTTCTTATTTCTACAAGCCAAACACATGTTCAAGGGAACAAGAAACTGGGAATTAAAAATTTTCCTTTCCTTTGAAAATAATAAGTGCAGACTTTGTCATTGACCATAAGGCTCCTTAGAACTTAAATGTGGGTTTTCTAGTTCTTTTCTTTAATTTGTAGTTTTCATTTTGGGCTGAAAATTGGAACGCAGGCGTCACGCTTTATGTAGCAATTGTCAAGGCCACTGCAAGGTCTCGATCCTGAACATCTATCTGTTGTACAGAAGCCCACGCTATTTGCCATGCGCCCACACTACTTGCCATATTTCAGCGATGCAGGCACCATGTCATTTTGGATAATAATTGTTCTCGTGCTTAGTAGTAGTTGATCAACAACAAAAAAAGCCTGACATTAATGGAAAATTCTTCGTCACATTATGCACAAAATGAAGAAAAAAGTTGAGTTCTTTCTAGAGAAGAGCAAGCCCCATTGCATGCACGAGCAGAATTGGGATTCGCATTTTCTGCTACGTCCTTTGCTATTTGAAACTATCCTTTCGTGTAAGAAACAATGCTGCCGCTGGAGCCCACAAACTTCGAAAGAGCCTGAACTTTCACGCATGACTTCAATAGCTCCTCATCCTCATGCTCTTGGGAAAGCGTCTATCTATTGTACACCTCTTAAATAGCTCAGTTCCATTATTACTATGGGTGAGCAGCGAAAGCATCTTTCTATTGTACACCTCCCAAGTAGCTCTCCCATTATTATTATCCTTGCCATTTCCTACATGGTAGCCTCGATAAGTAGATGTTGATTTCTAATAATTGTTTTCATCGAAATTACGGTATCTCTTTTGTGTTGCTTGCCTCCTTTCAAAAATTGTAAATTGGCACAAGAAAAATTATAAATGATCGGAATATGGGATTCCATAATTATTAAACTGTTTATGATAAAAAAAAATCGCAAAAATCAATATTACTTAGAACAGTCGGCCCAAAAGTTAAAAGCAAAGAGGCAAGAACATTTCTTTCCCTTACGGATGGACGAGCCAACTCTCTTTTTATTTCTATTAGCGAAGCTTTACATGCTGAAGCTTTCTAATGTCCTATTTATAGGCACCAATCTACTGCTTTAGGAACTTTAGCTTTTGCAACGAAATTTTTTGAAATGTGTAACCAAAATTCCTAAACAAAAGATTCACACGTTTAGCCATGAAGATTGAAGCCCACAAATTTTAGAAGACAAATTCCTAAACTTTTAGGAACCTTAGCTTCACGTACGACATCAAGAGCTCCTCATCTTTTATTTTCGGAAAATGTCACAAATGGTCCATATACTATTACCTAATGTGCAATTTGGTCCATGAACTTTCGATCGGCTCAATTTGGTCCTTAAACTATTGATAAATATCCAATTTGGTCCATGAACTTTCAATCGGCTCAATTTGGTCCGAACTATTTGATAAATGCGATTTGGTCCTAAACTTTCGATCGGCTCAATTTGGTCCCTAAATTATTGATAAATATTCGATTTAGTCCTTAGTTACTGTTTTTCCTTTTTTATTTTTTATTTTTAATTTCATTTTTTTCATTTTTTAATTTTTAATTTTAAAATTTTAAAAATTTTAATTTTTTTTTGCTTATTCTCTCTTCCCTCCGCCGGCTCCGCGGAGGGAAGCCGGGCTCGGCGAGGGTCGCCCTCGCCGACGCAAGCGAGGGCGGCCTCGCCGGCGTTGAGCAAGGGGCTCCCTCGCCGATCTGAAGAGGGGTGCTCCTCGTCGGCGTCTCGCAGCCCGGCGTCGAGCGAGGGAGCCCTCGCGGCCGGCGTCGGGCGAGGGGCTCGCTCGCGGATCTGCGAGGGAGCCCTTGCCCGACGCCGGCGAGGGGCTCCTCGCCAAATCCGCGAGGGCGGCCCTCGCCGGCCGAGCGAGAGGCTCCTCGCAGATGCGGCGAGGGAGCCCCTCCCGGAGTCGCGAGGGAGCCCCACGCGGCGTCGGGCGAGGAGCCCCTCGCCCAACGCCGGGTGCTCCTCGCCCGACGCCGACGAGGGGCTCCCTCGCGGCCGGCGTCGGGTGAGGGAGCCCCTCGCTCGACGCCGGTGAGGGCCGCCCCCGCCCGCGTCCGGCGAGGCGCCTCGCCGGAGCGGCGGAGGGAAGAGAGAATAAGCAAAAAAAAAATTAAAAATTAAAAAATTATTTAAAAATAAAAATAAAAATAAAAAGGAAAATAGTAACTAAGGACTAAATCGAATATTTATCAATAATTTATGGACCAAATTGAGCCGATCAAAGTTCAGGACCAAATCGACATTTATCAAATAGTTTAGGGACCAAATTGAGTCGATTAAAAGTTTAGGGACCAAATCGATATTTATCATTTAGGACCAAATGAGCCGATCAAAGCTCGCGATCAAATTGCACATTAGGTAAAGATGGGACCATTTGTGACATTTTTCCTTTATTTTCTTGTGAAAGCGTATATCTCCCGAATAGTTCCCTACTATTAGGCTTAATATTCACGACACGGTAGCCTATGGACGTTGATTTCTAGATCCCATGGTGCGTTCAATTAGAGAACAAAACTTCACGCGGACGTTTCTAAGAACATGCTGATTGCTTTCCCTTTTTCTTTTGGACTGGCAATCAGTGCTTTTTCACATTGACTCTAAAAAGTAGAGGTCATGATGACTGGGAGACACGGAAAGGAAGAGCGATTTGGACAGATGAGAAAAATAATTGACGAATGCATTGTCTCTATCTTATCCCTGTTATACACAAGCATTTAGGAAACACGGGAAGATTTGAAATATAGGAAAATTTTAGGTATTACTAAAGGAGAGAAATTGAGTAAATTTTATGTATTTCTCAAAGAAAAATTTTACTACTCGAAAATGTGTGTGGGTGAGTGGTTTCTTTCTTTTGTTATTCTAAATTGCATATGGCTTAGATATTAGTACTTGATTGATGAAATTTGGGATTTTGATGACGCGAGCAAAGTGTTGGTTGAGTCATAGATAAGCACTATCACTACAAAATCTGACTTATAATTTTCTCGAAGCGCTTCTTTTGATAAATGATTCGCTTCCTCTATTTAAAATATATTTGGTTATATTTATTCCTTAGGCAAATTCTTTTCATTTCATATTATCCATGAGGATGCTCAATTGGAAGAACAATTGCTTCAACTAACCCATATGTTCTCTTCAACAAATTCCTTAAGTTCAGCCATCTTAGTCCTTTAACAATTCTTTTCATGGTAAATTATTAGTATGTTTTGATCATATGCTATATTTTCTTCACAAGATTCCCCAGTCATCTTAGATTCCTTAATTAGATTTACATGTCAAACTTGACCAAGTGCGGAATACTGATCAAATTCATTCTATATGGAAAAATCATGTTCTTATTTTATGTTATGTCCATTCAAGCATCAGAATATAGCAGTCCAGGCTCAAAATGGATGCAAAGTTCAAGTCGAGGCACTGGATCAAGGCAATGCATACAAGCCCCCCAAATAGTCATTGTGTAGATAGGTTTCTTGAAGGTTCACATTCCCTAACCCCAATTGAGGGAAAGATCTCGAGGGATGGTCCACAAAATGCGTATGATGGTCAAGCCATGAAGGATCCCCCTTGTCACTTCCCCCATAATTTTCCACTTACATTGCTCTTCCAACTCGTGTCTGTACTCTGTCCATGCCAGCCACAGACCGAGCTTTCATGGATAGTGCATGTCAGCCCATTCGTACGAGTGCATTCCAGATTTTCACAATGACGCCAAAAAGCAAGTCTCACGAAGGCTTCCAATAATTTCAGCAGTAGTGCCGTATCGCAACTATTGCATCACCCATCAATTCCGAAAACAATCTCGGTAGAATATAACAATTTTATCAACTAAATCATATAAACTTTTGTGCGAGATATTGATGTAACCTTTTGTGGCCTATTTCTATTGAAAATCATTGATGTGGTGATTTAGTTATCTTGGATTGTCAAGGGATTTCATCAAAAATTGGTCACAAGAGCTATATTGAAATATCGCATAAAGGTTTAGAATTAAATTAAAGAAATTGCAAAATTAAAGACTAAATTGACATCCATATAATAAGTTCAGAACTAAGTGGACAATTTTCTTGACATAATAACCGGTTTAAAATATGAAAAACATTCACGAGTATGACGTGCATGGCATGTGGTACAATGCATGTGATCTCGCCTACCCATTCAGATCTTGTTCCCACTTGCCTATCTTTGAGGAATGAGCATTGCAAAAATTATGCCATGTCTTCAATTTTTTATTTTAGAAAGAAAGGCCGTTGATGGTTTGGTTGAAAAATCATCTTGAGGTAACCTTGGAGCAAAATTCATTTTGAAACTAGACATCATTTATCACTCATTGTTGTCGGGAACGGAAGCATGATAGTAGCAACACAAGAAAATTGTAATGAGCAACTCAGGTCAGGACATACTTAACTGAAAATATAGTATGAATATAACATACACAAAACAATAATTGTCGCACAATTATCATGCACATAATTTATGATTAGTGAAAGCTTACACTTACTATTAAGATTGTTTTTCTCACATGACCCGCAAATACACTTGAAGCAAAGAGAACTTTTTTTTTTTTTCTTTCCCGCACGGACGAGGCAACTCTTTCTTTTTCTCCTTAGTTTGGAGCCCAAAACTTTGAAAGAACCTGAGCTTTCACGGATGGCTTCAATAGCTCCTCCTCTTCATTTTCTTGTGAATGCATCTATCGTACGTCTCCCAAATAGCTACCCTACTATTACCCTTACTATTTCCTACGTAGTAGCCTTGACAAGTAGACGTTGATTTCTGATAATTGTTTGCGTCGAAGAGAATAATTACAGAATCTCGTCAATTTGTCGATCCGATGATGTGCGTGCTAACACAAAACTTGAATAAGAGTGAATAAAGGCTACTCGGACAAAACGTCAGGCAGACGATTCGGAGAACGTATTGATTGATGTGGGTGCTTTAACCCTCTTTTCCTTTTGCTTTTGAAAAGCTAGAGCAACCAGCGTGTTTCACATTGACGCCTAAAGGAAGAGGCTCGTGACTTTGCAGACTCGGAAAAGAAGAGCGGTAGGGACGGATGAGGAAAGCGACAAAGGTCCCCCCGGAAGCAGTCGATCAATTATTATGTGTGATTCTTCATAGATCGCTCAAGCACTGTGAATTCACAATGAGACAGGGGGATTGCGTGTTCGTTGAGTGAAGTAGAGAGGTCTCTGTGTTTCTCTGCATCTGTTCGTCCATGGAATAATAAGCAGAAAAGGAAAGGAGGAAAGGAAGAGGGAGATAGATGTGCGTGCACAGTCCACATGAGATAGAAAGACTTATATTTCCATTTGCGAAACGCAATGATTGAAAAAGCCGCCGACTGATGTAGTGGAGGTGTAATTGCATTTCGCAATGCATTGCTTGTGACTCAAATCATGAAATTACCATTCATCATCCTTCATCAAATTAATTGTGAATCAAGTGGTTTTGGTCATTTTTCATTCAGATCCAATTGAGATACAATCCCACTTGTGACTTGTAAGGTGTAACATGAGGTTAATTTCCTTTTTTTTCTCTTTTCAATTTTCTTCTTGTCGTTGTTTTTTTCACACCCAGACACAACATTTATTTCTTCAAGAAAATCCACGATCACCCCCCTCCCTCTCTCTCCAGCCACGCACGAAAGGAGTAGGAGTTTCTTTCGATAGGAAAGAAAAGGATATTTAACGAAAATAAATTAAAGAAAAAGGAAGGAGAAAAGTGTGGGAAATGGAAAAGAGGGCATCCGAAAGGAGAGGTACTATTCGTTTTGTAAATATGATTTATGCAATGCTAAAGAAGCCAACAAGGTACTCCTTTAACTTAACACGAAGATAAATTTATACTTCACTGGAGATGTGATGCGAGACATAACACAAATGCAACAAAATAACATCTCATCATTTTGAATAATTCATCACCAATTAAACAATTGATGCTCGCCTTATTAAGAATTTATCTTTTAATAATATAATAACTTGATTCGACAATGATGGAAAATGATCGTTAGAGTTAAAAAATCTGGATAAAGAGTGACTCTTGACGAGCTTTTAAGATGACAAAAGAGACAGAAATGAATCGAATTATGTATCAAATAATATGATAGTGATTTTAAAATATTTATATAAATTGAAATTATATTGGAATCCCACAACAACTCAATTCGGAATAGTCAACGAAGCTCAAGGATCTAGATAAAGAACGGTTCTTATTAAGTTTTTAGGATGACGAAATGGTATGAATAAATCAAACCGTGCATCAAATGGGAGGCCGATTCACACGTTAACCCACAAAGGTTTCAGCCCACAAATTTCGATGGGCGAAATCCTGAACTTTATGAACCTTGGCTTCACGTACACGGCAAGAGCTCCTCATCCTTCATTTTCCTGTGAAAGTATTTATTGTGTGTCCCCCAAATAGTTTCCTACTGGTAGACTTACTATTTGCTGCATAGTAGCCTGTGGACTTTGATTTCCAGATCCAGTGATGCCCCCGCTACACGGTTCAACTAGAGGACAAATAATTCACGCGGATTTTTCTAGGAACGTACCGATCCATCGTGTCGGTGCTTTGAGCTTTTCCCATTTTCTTTTGGACCTTCAACCAGCGCGTTTCACATTGACCCTAAAAAGAAAAGTTCATGATGGCCTTGGAGACTTGGAAAGATAGGTGATAGGATGGATGAGAGAAATAATTGGCGAATGCTTTTAGTAATGTGATGGTGGTTGCCGTCTTAAAAACAATGTTGCTAATGTCATTTGGGCCAAAAATCAAAGAAAAGTAAGTGAGAACATGAGTGTCCGGTAGTTTTATTATCTGAAATCATTGTCATTGTCATTGTCAAAGTTCATAAGTTAATTAAGAAAAATATTGTTGATGTGCTTACACATAAAAAGAGAGCATAATTTCTTAGAGTTATGAATTAAGCCTATAAAATGAAATATATTTCATAAATAAATTTAAAATGGATACAATGGATCAACTTATTAGATAAAAGTAATAGTGACTCGCCAAAAACTTTCAATGGGTAATGGGTACACGTGACACTTTCGTGAGTGGTGTCTATCTTAACCTTCTTTTTTTTTTTTTTAAATTTCCTTATACCTTTCCACCGTAATCAAACTAAATATTTTTCAGCTTTAGTTCAAGGTGCCTATAATTACTTTTGCTATTCCAAAATTCTCTTATTCTCATGAAGATTAAGTATACTCATTGAATAACTATTTCTTGTGATCACAGTAACATAATTATAGTGGCAATATCGCTATTATGTTCTTTTCTTTTCTTTTCTTTTTCATTTTTTTTTAATGGGAGTGGTTATCGAGGCCGATTGAGAGCAAACGTTTAGGGCGAGGAGTGAGGACCCCAAGATGGCAACAATTAAGGAATTGTTTTTAGTCAATTTACAATCAAATTTTTTGGTCAAAATTTGAACGTGTCTCTAGTCTACACATGAAAAGGTCAAAATAATTACTTTAAATTTTACGCAAAAATTTAAGAAAATAATTAGATATTGGATTTATATTGTTCAATTGGTGAAGCTTATCCACAGAAAAACAACACAATATTTCACTATAAATTAAATGATATAATGGAGTTTACATAACCAACATGGCATTTGGCTTCACGATTCATCATGAAATAATCTCTCAATCACATAGAAGAATTCACAAGTATTACCATAAGATTAAGTTACTGTTTGGTAATGTGTCAAACAATAATTATTTATGTTCTTTTATTCCTCGAAACAAAAAAAAGATAGAATTTCATTTATAACTTTCCTATTCTCAATAATAGATTTGAAACGGAATCAAGAAGTAGAAAAAAACTGATTTTTGGTTTCCAAGAACAACTCAATAATTGAATCCAAATCATTCTCTTTTTCTCTTCCTCTTCTTCTTCCTCTAGTCGTTCGCTAGGCAAGGTGATGGTCAAGGTCTAGCAACCTCTCCGTGGTCAAGTCTCGCTATAGCTAGGCGAAGCTTGGCCTTGCCGAATTTGGCAAGGCTCCCTTGAGGCTAGCAAGGTCATCAACCATTATCATGGTTGGTGACTCGCTAGAAGAAGAAGAAGAAGAAGAGAAGGAAAATAAAAAAATAAATTTTTTTATTAAGTAACAGAAATACTGTGTCATAAGAAAATTCAAGAGTCGTACTAAGTGCATTTCTATTCTTTTTTTTCGAGAATAGAAATTTTATATAATTACAAAACATCTTTAAATGTTTAGAAACTCATCTAGATAATAGAATTAAAAAAAAAACTATTCGTTAGGGAAAATTTTCTACAGGAACATAATGATTACCAAATGCACTCTAAATAGGTTTGAATATTTAAAGCTCATTTTAGATGTAATTCTCAAGAGAGACCAACTAGTTATATAGAAAAGATTTGAATCCAAAATATGAAATCCTTTTTAGGAAACTTACTCAAATTAAGGGACCACTCAAATGAAGAAGTTTAATTGAACTAAAAACCTACTTGAATTGGACTCCTTTTACGTGCCAAAATTGGAGACGTATTTTTAACGGAACTTTTGCAAACTCCTCCTTGACGAATTGTAGAGATTGTCATTGTGGACATTCCTTGCACTTAACCAAATATCACTAGCATACCACCCATGCGAAGAGAAGATTGTTTTATCATCCAAGCAACCAAACGAATCTCAAGAGGCAACTAAAGTCAGATTAACTAAACAATTCAGCATTCGAATTAAGTGGGTTTGATGCCCGGCGTTCGCTCTTGGAGAAAACGGAGAAGTTTTCAATGTGGGTAAATTGTAGGTATCTCACTATATATCGCTCAGGCCAGTTTCATTTGTTATGTGAAAATTTTTCCAAAATTTGAATAATATTTCGAGTTTTATAAAAATCAAAAATGTTCATCACAAAATTTGGGGAAGAGCAAAAATTTAAAACTGAAAATCACCCTTTTCTTCCTTTCTTGTCAGGATCGAACTTTGACATCTCTATCTACCGTCCATCCCCACCATCCTATGAACATCAACGTGAGTATATACCCGAGACATCAAGTGACTTGAAAGATTTTCATGTTCTCATACCATATTACATGCCATAAACTAATGGATAAGCAAATCCATTAAGATTTTATTTTCTTCTTTCGAATTTTATCACTTTAACTACGAAAAATTTGAGATCAACTTACTCCAATATCAATATTGCTTTAAAATTAGGAATCAAGCACCATTGCCCATCTCCCATCCCCGACTTCTCTCCCCTTTGGTTTCTAGATTCTGCTGATGTGGCTCTAGATAGCCCAATCAGGCTAGCGATCGCAAACTAATGATGGAGATGAATTATAATATCAACTTCCAACATGACCAAGTTGATTAGATTGATTAAATTGATATGATTCAAATAATAAATAGCCAAATTAAACAAAATTAAAGTTCATCTATCAAATTGAACTTTCATCAAGAACATTGGGGACCAATTTTGAAATTGCCCCATTTTTATACTCCATATGCATCCATTATTTTCAAGAAAATCTTTGAACCCTATATTCTATTATTGTTTTGACTAACTGCGGTGTTCACCTAACTCAACTTACTCCCAAACATAAATTACTAAGTTATATCTAATTAGACATAATAGTCACTTCATCAATCAATCAAAGCAATATTTCGTAAAATAGAAGAGATATTGAATTGAAGAATTTAAGGCGAGGTTTGCGAGAGGACAGATGTCAAAAAGGAAACGATCTTGCTACTGGTAGCGCTGAGGGCTTTGGAAATTCCAAGGAAGATACAGTTCTTTCTTTTGATAATTATTTAATGGGCCCCGAATGACAGCTTGGAAGTTAGCTAAAAAAAAACATTAAACAAAGACTTCAATAGATCACACCTAATTTTTAAGCCTTATTTAGTAATCTTTTGGAGAACGATTTTTATTATTTTATTTTCCAAAACAAAAAGAGAACATAAATTTATGTAGTAAAATTTTTATTCTCGATAACAAAAATTTATATTTTTTTATTTTCGAAAATGGATTTGAAATATAATTAAGAAATAGAAAAAAGTAACTTATTGTTCCCGATAACAATTTCTATAATCAATTCCTATTTTTTTTATTTTTTTTTTCTTCTTTTCTTTTCTTCTCTTCCCTTTCTTTTTCTTCCTTTGGCTAGTCATTGGCTCAACCTTGGCTATGGTCGACGACCTCACTAGAGCGTCGCTAGCCGCTAGCAACACCGAGCTCACCTAGTCAAGGCAAGGCCAAGCCTCGCACAAGATGGGGGCGAGGCTCGACCTCACCAAGCCAAGGTGAGGTCGACCTCGCACTACCGAGGAGAGGTCAAGGCTCGCCTTGGTCTAGCGAGGCTCCATGAGAGCTCACCGGACCTTGTGCAACCGGTTGCCGGTTGCCGCCACCGCCGTGGCCGACGACCGGTTACAAAGAAGAAGGAGGAAGAAGACAAAAAAAAAAAAGAATAAATAATAAAAAATAAAGACTAAAGAAAAATATAATAAAGTATTAAAAATTAAAAGTAACAAAATAATTTAAGAATTCTACCAAATGCATTTCTATTTCAAGAATAGAAATTTTGAACAATTATTAAGCGCGTTTTTGCTCATAAATTGTTCCCGATAATAGAATTAGAAAAATCATTTCTAATAAAAGATTATTCCCGTAAACAAAATGGTTACTAAACGCATTCTTAATGCCTACTCTTTGGAATAAAAAAATTAATAGATGTCAATTTGATGAAACTTGTAACTTTAGCCGGATAAAATATTAATGGACGTCAATTTGATGTAACTTTAGCGGGATAAAGGTAGATTAAAGTCAATTTGATGTAACTTTGGCGGGATAAAAGCATATTAAAGTCAATTTGATGTCGCTCCATAGGTGCTTTTCTTGCCAACTCTGCAATTTATCTTCGTCATTGCGATTAAAATATGATAAGAACCAAGTTTAAAATTTCAAGTTGCATTAATTTTGAATACAGCGCATGAAACAACTTTGCCTTTTGTCCAAACAAATTGGGAAAATTCATTTTCTTTTTTTCCGAGTACATTAAAATATAAGCACACAAGATCTAACGTGTGAATCACTTGCATAAAATATTGGAAAACAGCCATAAATCAATCATTTGAATTTTACCCCTTGGAAAGCATAACTTTTGATGATTATCATTTAAATAAACTAGGTGTCAAATGGTGATTTTTCTCAAATACTCGTAACCTTGGGGATACTTATGGTCAGTAATTTTACCAATGAAAGCAATCAAAGCATAGTTTTTCTCATTGTGCTTATATTAACAATGGATCTATCTCTAGCTAATAGATAACCTTCATATATGAATGAGATCGTACTTCTCTACGAGTGCCACTGACATCGAGGCTCCCATCATTAGTAACTTTTTATGAATGATAATTTTTCTCTAATGCTTGAGACTTTGAAGGAACTTATTCTTAATGAAGGATTGTAGTTATCCCATAATGTTCCTAACTGGACCACTCGAGCAAGTAGCTTATAGAATGCATCTCAAAGTGCACAGCTTACTCTCTCAATCAAACAACTAACATGCTCGCCTAATCCCGTTCCATTTTCGTCACCTAAGGACCTTGGAAGGACCCCCTTTGTGAGTAGCGGTTATTAGCAGAGGAAGGCAAAGATTGGCAGAACACACCACTTCGAGCAAACTGCTTCAGGGTCCAGACACTCCCGTTGGAGTAACTGAGACATTCCAAAATTGACTTAACTCATAGCGAAGGAAGTTTTGAAATTGTAATTATAAATGGGTCCTATTTTTTTTTTTTTTTGGTCAAAAAACGGGTCCTATTTCAAAATCTATGAAAAGCTGCTTATATTATTTGATACCATGTTTTTTCTGCTCTCTATTTTGGCCGAAGAAAGCTTCATTTCGTGCCTCCCACAATGCCGGTTCGGTACTATTACAAGTCAGCTGATCCCAGTGCGAGTATCCAACTTTGATCTCAAATACTGCTTGTTTGTGATGCCGAACTATTTTTGAAATTCCACGAAATTGGATCCCCATATGTCCCTTGGTGCATACATGGAGCACGCCACAAAGAGCTAACCGCTTTAGGAAAGAAACTCTGTCATCTCGTCGGAGTGAACTTTTTTCTGCACAATAGCCTCAATAAGTAGACGTTGATTTCTCATAATTATTTTTGTCGTAGATAAAAAATACGGTATCTCTTGTCAATTTATGCGCGTGCTGCACAGAACTTGAATGAGGGTGAATAAAGGCTACTCGGACGAAAACTTCAGGAGGCTGATTCGGGGAACGTGCTGATTGTTGTGGGTGCTTTAAGTCTTTTTTTCTTGTTTCTC
Source organism: Eucalyptus coolabah (assembly GCA_014182585.1). Classification (NCBI taxonomy): domain Eukaryota; kingdom Viridiplantae; phylum Streptophyta; class Magnoliopsida; order Myrtales; family Myrtaceae; genus Eucalyptus; species Eucalyptus coolabah. The sequence goes on from CM024622.1 coordinate 10,425,101, forward strand.
GTTTCACATTGACGCGCCAAAAGGAGAGGTTCATGGCTTTGCAGACTTGGAAAGATGAGCCGTACGGACAGATGGGGGAAAGTCACGAAGTTCCCATTCATAAGATAGAAAGACCGGTTTTTCCATTTGCCAAATACAATAATTAAAGAAGCTCACCCAACCCATGTAGTGTAAGGTGTAATTACATGTCGCAATGCATTGCTGGGTAACCGTGAATGAAGGGGACCCGTGAATGGTGGTTGGGGGTGAACGAGTTTGAATTTTCGGATGCTCGTCCAAATCAGAAGTAATTCAGGGTTTACGTTTAGATACTGGAGGATCGTGTGACCAGGGTGATCTTCAACGGTCCCTCAGTCATCAAAAAAAAATGAAGGGGTGCCAGTTACTCTTCGTCCAAATCTAATTGAGATAAGATACCACTTTTGACTTGTAAGCTATAACATATGATCGTCCCCACCATACATCCCCTTCCTCACGTAAAGTTAAACACGTCATTCCCATTCACACCTCATCTCTATATCCTTCCTCTATTTCTTATTTTCCTCTCTCTCTCTCTTCAATTTTCTTCTTGCCATAGTTTTTTTTTTTTTTATCAGTTCTTGCCATAGTTTTTTTTTTGGTCAGTTCTTGCCATAGTTCTTTTGCACCCAAACACAACCTTTTTATTTCTTCAAGAAAATATACAATTACTCTCTCTCTCTCTTCTTTGAGAAGAGAAGAGATCGAACGGAATAGGAGGTTCTTTTGGTAAGAAAGAAAATGATATTTAATGAAAATAAATTAAAGGAAGGAGAAAAGGGGGTGTCGTGATTCATGTGGCAATCGTCGAGGCCTTTGCCGTGTCTCAATCCTAAACAGAAGCCTGCACTATTTGTCGTATCTCAGCGATGTAGGCGCCATGTCATTTTCGATAATAATTTTTTCTCATGTTTTGTGATAGTTAATCTACTGCTCGAAGACTGTCACTGCTCCACTTATAGCTCCATGAGTGAAATGTGTAGCCAAAATTTCCTGAACAAAAAATTCATTGAAGCCCACAATATTGAAAGACAAAATCCTTGACTTTAGGAACCTTAGCTTTACCTTCGCATGCGACTTCAAGAGCTATATTCTCCCAAGACTTGCAATGGACGTTGATTTGTCGATCCAATGATGCCCCTGCTGCAAGGAAGTTCAATCGAGAGGAAATAAGGCTCCGCGAACGAAACTTCGCACGGACGTTCTTGGGAACATACCGATTTCGTCGGTGCTTTAAAGTTCTTTCCTTTTACTTTTAGACTGGCGTTTCACATGGACAAGGAAAAGGAAGAGGGTCATGACAGCCTTTAAGACTCAGAGAGGGGAGTGGTGGGGCTGGTTGAGAAAAATAATTGGTGAATGCTTTCTAGTAATGTGAGGGTGGCTGTTGTCTCAAAGCAAATAGTGTTGATGTCATTTGGGCCAAAAATCAAAGAAAAGTAAGAACATGAGTGTCCGATAATTATGTTTATTATTTTTGTCATTTGCCGAAGTCCATAAGTTAATTAAAAGCAAATTTGTTGATGTGCTCGCCAAAAAAAAAGAGCATAATTTCTTAGAGATATGAATTGAGCTTATACAATGAAATATGTTTCATATATAGATCTAAAATAGATAGATAAATATAAAAGTGGTTTTGCAAAGCACTTCTAATGGGTAATTGGAAGGCGGCACTTTCCATGAAGAATGTCTATTTGAACTTGTTTTTGAACAATTTTCCTTTTACTTTTCCACTTTAATCGAACTAAACATTTTCTGGCTTTAACTCAAGGGGGCATAATTACTTTCAATATTGCAGAAATCTCTTATTCTAATGAAGATAAAGTATATTTTTGAGTAATTAATTCTTGTGATCACGGTAATATAATTATAGTGGCAACACAGCTAATATGTTCTTTTCTTTCTCTAGATTTTTTTTTTTTTTTTTACATAATAGGGGTGGTTGTTAAGGCCAGTAGGGAGCAGACGTCAAGGGCGAGGAGTGAGGAGTGAGGACCACAAGAATTGCTTTTAGTCAATTAACAAATAAATTTTTTAGTCAAAATTCGAACGCGCCTCTGGATCCCAATATAAACACATGAAACATATAAAACGACAAACCTTCTTCGGCTTCCTGCCTCGCCTCTTGCTTGCCCTTTTTACTCTTTCACCAGCTCGAGTACGCTTCCCAGCTAAAACCCCTGCAGCCGAACGGAGCCATCTTCCTGGTTGACAAGCAAACCACTGTACTCACCCCCTTCTCCTATCACCTCAAAAACTATCCACAACAGTCGCGTCTCACAGAGAGAGAGAGAGAGAGAGAGAGAGAGAGCTGCGATGGGAAATTATTACTCAAAGCAACAACGCAAGCGTGTTAGAGACGCCGATGCTCCGAGTCCGACCATTTCGAAGAAACAAAGACACGGAAAATCGGTTGAATTACAGTCGGGGGAGTGCGAGAGGGAATCGCCTCTTCTTCTTCCCTCTTCGGACTCTTTGGAGAAGATCGACGTGCCATCGGCGTCCGGAGCGAATTATGACCCTCCTACTTCCTCCACCTCCGATGATGGAAACAAAAACAATTACTATGTATTCTTGAGCTTTCGAGGCCCTGATACTCGCAAAGGCTTTGTCGATCACCTCTACCATAGACTCAAAGATGTGGGCCTGAAGTTCCATCCAAACTTCGTGTTCAGAGATGATGAGGACCTCCCCTTCGGTGAGAAAATTGGTGAAAATCTCATCAGTGCAATCGAGCGCTCTAAGGTTTCAATCCCAGTCATCTCAGAAAATTATGCTGCTAGCAAATGGTGCCTCCGCGAGCTCATCCATATAATGAAGTGCGTGGAAAGCAGAGGACAAATAGTCTTGCCCGTGCTTTACAAGGTGACAATCGATGATGTGAAACATACGCAGGGGAAAGTTGCAGAGGCCTTCACATCCAGTATGCACCGTTTTGAGGAGGATGTCAAGCAACAGGGGCTGCTAGCTCTCAGAAAAGCAGTTGATCTTAGAGTATTCGAATCAGAGAAATTTGCTGATGGGTACTTCGTTTATCATCTTTTAATTGATCGTCGTCAGAAAAGAATTTTTCTATTTATCATCCTTAATTTTTGTTTTGTGGAGCCATTAACAAGTTGTCATGTGTTGTGTTGTTTTACAGTTGTGAAGCGGAATTAGTAAACAAACTCGTAGAAATAATACTGCGGGAGCAGCAACATGATTTTCAACCATGTCTTCCCATGAACTTGGTTGGAATTGATGATCGTGTGGCTGAGGTTATGAAATTGATGGATATTGATTGTCCAGACACTCGTATTATTGGGATTTACGGGATCGGCGGCATTGGTAAGACAACTTTGGCTACGATTATCTATAACAAACTGTTTGACAAATTCGAGGGTCGCAGCTTTCTCAAGGATATTAGAGAAACAATTAAGAACGGAGGTGTCACGACGATGCAATCTCAATTGATCTCAGATGTATTAAAACTTCATAATTTTCAAGTGCCAGATTCTGATAGAGGAATTAATACTATCCGATCCTGTTGCACACAAAAGAAGATACTTATTCTTCTTGATGATGTGGATTGTCAAGACCAACTCAATAACTTGATTGGGGGTTGTAGTTTCAAGTCAGGAAGTAGGATCATTGTTACAAGTCGAGATAAGGCCGTCTTGAAGTCTGAATATGAGTATGAACTCAAAGAAATGAGTTGCGAGGAGTCTTTGCTTTTGTTCAGCAGATATGCATTTGAAAGGGAGCAACCTCCCACAGAACTTGCTACTCTCTCTACTGATATTGTTGCTACCACAGGAGGGCTTCCCTTAGCTCTCATGGTTATAGGTTCACTTCTCAAAGGAAAAGAAGATCAAGGAGAATGGAGAGAAATGCTAAAGAAATTGACAAAGGCACCTGATATGACAGTTCAACAAAAGTTGAGGATAAGTTATGATGCGTTAGAACCTAAAGAACAACAAATCTTTCTTGATGTAGCATGTTTTTTCATTGGAACTGATAAAAGATCCGCCATCTACCTATGGGATGATCTTGAACTTTATCCACTATCTGCATTAGCAAAAATGGCTCAATGTATGTTAATAAAATGCGATGGTAACAATAAGTTGAGAATGCATGATCAATTAAGAGATCTAGGTAGAGTTATTACCTGTCCAGCAGATAAGAAGTCCTGGGAATGGAGCAGACTATGGGACGAGGAAGCCATGAAAGTTCTACGACGCAAGGTAACAATGATGTCTACTTTTGGCCTCTCCCATTTTCTCTAATGGTAGTCCTTAAATTATTATCGTTATTGTTCTTTTGCTCTAGACCATTGACCATTCTCAACATGTGGTTAGCATTTTCTTGGTAAAAGCTACATCGAGTTTGGCCTTTAGTTCATGAAAAGGTTGCACTCGTCACCATTCAACAGGTCATCTCTTGATGCATATGACAGTAAAATTGTTTAGTATTGACTCTGTCTATATTGCTCTTTTGTGGATTTAACATCGTTTTCTAGCAGATTTGATACTGCTTCTTATTATGTAGTACTTGTTGCAGACCGAGCATCACACTGGTTTGATGATTTACTTTATGCCACATATAATTCCGATTTGTCACATTTTAAACCACACAGGTCTTTATAAATTTTTGCTGATCGACTTATTTTATTCAACCAAATGCCAAAAACTTTACTGTTGATCATTACTTTGTTGTCTTTCATTCTATCTCCCAAAATATATTGGCAATATAGTTTTTGAAGTATGTTGATGGGAAGATAAATACATGGATCACATATTTGCCACCTTTTTCTGTCTTGAATTTTTACTTTTTTCCTTCTCCAAGATTCGAATACATTTTTCTGTCTTCAATTATCAACCATAAATACGTGCTATTTCCTCAGGTGCTGGTTCTACTTTTTGCAACAAAAAGAAAGATTTCAGTTAAATCCTTTGCACCTTAACTATTGGCTATCAACTTAAGATTTTATTCAATTTCAAGTAATAAGATGTTCTTACCATTATGCAGTGGTTTTATATGTATGAAGAATTTTGACAATTTGTTTTCTAGGATTTATTATGCATTTTCACGATGTAAATCCAATATGATAATGTAAATGCAGAAGTACATGTACGTAATACAAAGAAAATTGAAGATTTAGTTTAAATTGTATTACTCGGTGAATGTTAATAACATAATTGAAGAAGTTCCTTTAGTTATATCATGTTTTTGAACAATTTAGAAATGCATAATTATGTTAATAATGTGGTGGGTTAGTTGATAACTTGAAACAGCACTACAAAACTTGGATGCCTCTTAGTCAATGATAAATAGAAAACTATTATTTTTTCTTTTCACTTAAAGGACTGGCATATTTAAAAAATGATTAAATTCAAATTCTCTATTGCGACTTTGGCTTTTCTTTCATTGTCACCTATACCAACTTAGTCAAATTAACAAATTGCATAAAAAATAAATAAATTGGAAGATTGTTCAAGATACATTAACTATAAAGGAATTGGCATAATTAACAATATTTATTTTTTATTATGAGCACTGCATGTGTGCGATGGATCAATCATATCCATTCATATGAAAGATGAGAACTCAATAGGATTTTGATATGTGATGCAACATCATAAGGCTGTTTCATGTCTACCCAGCTTTCATAATATATACTCTGTGTTCATACCGGTGCTATGCACGGATCTAGTTATAGGTATTTTGAGCACATAATTCAACATCAACGAATGTTGTGCAAAATCAAACGACAGTAAATTACGACATAAGAAACTAAATAACAACTGTCATATGATTTTGTACATATTCATACCAAGTAATTTTCGATTTAAAAAAACTGAAATGCAAATATTGACATTAAGAAATTAAATGATTGAGTGATGAAATAGTGAAAGGAGAAAGAAATTGTGTTCTCCTCCTTTTATTTGCCTTTGGTGTAATACAATATCCACCTCTATTATGAAATGAGCGAGCTTTTCTTGGTATGGATTAATTGAGCCTTCATTCACATGCACTGACAGAGGAGACAAAAATCTATTGTTAGATATTAGTGGAGAAAAAATAGATAATTAACTTATGGAATAAGATAACTGGAGGAGCATAAAAGAAATGTCGGGATGCACAAAAAGGAAAACGATAATAATCGCTACTCTTTATTTACTAATTCATATATTTTTATATAATTGGGTGAATGGCAAAAAATGCACTAACCAAATTCAAGATCAGGTCGAATTTTATGACTGATTGGGGCAAATTCAATGATGACTAATTGAATGGTATGCTCATCTCAAAGGAAAATTATCCAGTCAGTTTTAAATTTGTTGTATAGATATCGATTTAGTCATGAATTTACTAATTCTGTCAATTTAGTATTAGACCTTTGCGCAAAAGTTCAATGTAGTCTCCTAGATCAACTTTCACCAAAAATCGTCAACATGGTGGTCCAATTATTTTCGGCCATCCTATATGGCGCATTGTCACCTTATTGATTTCCTATAAAAATTGGCTGGAAAAACTAAATTGGAATTTCACGCAAAGGTTTAAAACTAAATCGGTAAAATTGGTAAGTTTATGATTGATTAGGCAAATTTCTTCCTAGTCTAAGGATTAGTTATTGAGCTTTGAGCTTGAATATCCAAAAATGAAAACTCAAGTTCCATAGACCAAATTCTTGTTTCCATTCAGCCATATGCCAAAACCAAAACTATTTTATGAACGTGAGGGAATGAATTGTCATGCTTTATGAGTGCATAAGTCTAATTAGGTACCTTTTTGTTTTTGAAATGTGTAACAGTTTTCCACATATGTCGAAGGGAACACCATATTTAGTCGGTCATCAATACGCATATGTTAGAAAATTTAATTTCAAAATTTTTAGAAACCTAGAATAATTTTATATAGGAATTTCACATAAAACATCAAAACTTGGGGCATAAAAGTGAAAATTGACATATGACATGATCACATAATTGTAGAAGATTAGATATATTTCTTTTTTCCCTATTAGTGTAGACAAAATGCATCAACCACAATAACATGCACAATATACTAACGGGAGGAGGTTGGATGGTATTTATAATCCTCATTTTATTTTTTATTTTTTATTTTATTATTTTTTTTTTTGGTAACCCGGGAACCTCCGCTCTGCCGCTTCGCGGCGGAGAGTAAACCCGGAGCGCGGGGCCCCCACCGCCGACCCCGCACGCGGGTAAGTCGCGCGTTGAGCATTGAAGCACTTTGCGTCCACGAAGTCTCGAACTCTTCCCCTTGGCGTGGAGGGTACCAAGCCTTAGCAGCGCGGCCACCGCGGGCGGTGGTTTTATTTTTATTTTTTGTAGAACGATAATGAAAATATTGAGGCACTACATCTAGATGAAAGGGGCTCTAGAGAGTTCATGGAGCGAGGAGCTTCACAAAAATGCCTAACTTGAAGTTCCTTCATTTAAATGCTGTGGGTTTTGCTGGAGATTTCAAAGAATCACTTACTGAATTAAGATGGCTAAAGTGGGAGAGATGTTGCGACTCTTTCGAGGCGACTAGTGTTCATTTCGAGAAATTAGTGGTGCTTGAGTTATCAAGTCATGAAGATATTCGAAATCCTATTAGTGAAAATTGGAGAGGATGGAGTTCAATTAAGGTAAAGATTAAAAAGGTTTTTCTCTTTTGTTACATTTGATGTTAAATTATTCTATTTCTAACTGCTATTCTTGAAACATGTTTCTTTCTTGTAGATGGAGAGGTTGAAAGTTCTCAATCTTTCGCAGTTCTCGAAATTGAAGAGCAACCCTAATCTCTCCGCTTTTGAAAATTTAGAGTGGCTAATCCTAAAAGGTTGTGCTAATTTGAAGGAAATCGACCCTTCCATTCAATATGCCAAGCGCCTCCTTTTCTTGGACTTGAGCTATTGTGGAAGTCTCAAGATGTTACCTGAACAACTTGGCGAACTAGAAAATTTGGAGGAACTTGTCATAGATGATACTCCGATAAAAGAACTCCCTCCAAGTATAGGATCTCTCGAAAGAAGCTGAAGAGGCTTAGTGCCCGATGGCCCCCGGCATCTCGCCGTTAAAAAATTTGTCATTAAAAAGGATCCCTTCTTCAATTGGGAAGTTGGGAGAGTTAGTTGAGCTGAACTTGTCAGATACAAGGATTAAGGAACTACCTGAATCCATTGGGAAATTGAACAAATTGAAAATTTTGAATCTTTGGGGTTGTGAGATAGAAAGGATACCTAGCTCTATTGGAAAATTGCAGAGCCTCCAAGAGCTCGAGGCCTCCTATTGCAGAAAACTAAAAGGACAAATTCTTGTTGATAGAGGTGGATTATCTTCTCTAAAGACCCTTAATTTATACGGCACAAAAATTTCTGGCTTGCCGGAAAACTTAGATCAGCTTTCTTCTCTCGAGCACCTCAATTTAAATTCATGTCATAAGCTTGAGTCACTCCCAAAGCCTCCTTTTAGCTTATCATCCCTGGAGCTCACCTGTCGGAGCAATGAGCTAGCATCGCTCTCTCACCTCAAGCATCTACAGCAGCTCTACCTTTACGGTTGCGACTCTCTTCAAAGCATCCCATCGCTCTCTCACCTGGAGCATCTACAGAAGCTCGATATTTTTGAATGCGACTCTCTACAAAGCATCCCATTGCTCTATCACCTGAAGCATCTACAGGAGCTCTTGCTTAGGGTTTGCGTGTCTCTTCAAGAGATCCCAGAGCTTCCCTCCTGCATACGGAAGTTTGACGTTTGGCGTTGTCCCAAAGTGGAAAGGTTTCCAAATCTTTCCGATTTGGAATTTTTGTCGGAATTAGAGCTCGTGAACTGCAATGGGCTGAAGAAATTGGATGGACTGGGATGTTTAAAATCCCTGAGAGAGTTGCGCCTATCGCTAGACTATTATAAAGAGCCAGATGATCTCCATGTGATAGAAGGCCTTGAAAATTTGGGATCCCTGGAAGAGGTGAATATCTTTGGGCGCAAGCACATTCAAGTACTGGACCTTTCAAAGTCGGAGCATCTGAAGCAGTTGAATGTTAGGGATTGCAAAAGCTTAGTTGAAATTCGCTGCCCCTAGTAAATTCCTCGAGCTCTTTGATAGAAGTGGGTGCGAGTCACTCAAGAAATTACCAGACCTTTTTATTGAGGAAAGCAACAGCGAGAAGCTGACTGAGGTTTGCTGTCTATCATTAGATCTAACGTTTGATAGTATTGGATACAATTTGATGCGAGCAACACCAAAAAGATTGACTTGGTAACCCTGCTCTGCTTTTAGGATTATGAAGAATATTAAGATTTTATGGAGGATGACTAAGATCTGTTGCTGGAGATCGCTGAAGTCACTTACTGAACAAAAAATATAGCAGGTATAGTGTCGTTTTTCTGTGGAGATAACCTGCTTCCATTAGTATTTTCAGTTTGGACGGGGCTTTTCTTTGACACGTTATAATTTTCTTGTCTTAATTCCAGCAACTGGAGGCAGTTGTTTGAGCAAAGTAATTGTAATGCTTTAGTGTTATCTGGCTCGTGATCATGACATGAATACATAAGGTCAGAATGCCTCCAAAAGGATATCTGTTGTCTTCAGTCAAATAACACGAGATTCTTCATTCTGGACGTGGTATCAATCTGTGTTTGTTTAAATAAAGTAATACTTCTCTCCAACTTCTATGAAGTGGAGAAATTAACTATCTGATGGATTCTGCAAACTGCTCATGCATATGTGATCTTTGATTGCATTTTATTAGTTCGTTATTTGGTCATGGATGTAGGCAGTGAAGGTGCCATAAACATGTTCTGCATTTTCTCAAAGCCAGGGCACTAATGTCAAGATGATGAATCTCCATGGATCTGTATCAAACTTTGTTTGTCGCTTAATATGCCAATGTGAAGGTTGCTCTCTCTGAAGGCAGATATATGGCCTTGATCAGGCTGAAAGTGTTATCATCAACAGTGGAAATCCAGTACAAACCATGTTTCCGCTCTTTCCTTGTTTTACTTCATGCCTTTATAAATCATCTTGAAAATTTGTATTTTAACATCATTTGCAATCCGTTACTTCAGTTTGGTCATTGTTTGGTGATGACAATGTCTCCACCCCAGAGGCTTTAAAAGAACAGAGGATTTCCACTGTATTGTGGATAACAGTGTGAGATCCAAAACAGAAGTATGGAGGAAGCCCTTAAATCAACTTTATTGCTTTCATGTTTTTGGGATAAACGTGACAAGTAATCAATGGGTGGCTACAAAGGTGATTTGCTTAAGTTTGTTAATGTTTGAGAGCTGATCTAGATCTCTAATTGCCATATTTTCTTGATCTACAGCTCAAATCTGAATGTTTTGCTACAGCTGCCACTGAACAGAATTGGAAAGTCACTCCTGCAATAATTGAGGTTTCAGCCAGAAATGTGCACTATTTTTAGCTTGGCTGATGGCAGGGACAAAAAATCTGCAGAGCTTGAGTACTACCCTGCTGTTAAATGGCTTTGAAAAGAAGTAGGAGGAGCTGTGCATGTGTTTTAATTCTGTGGAGAGCTTAAATGGTACTGCATCAGAAGCAAGCATTTCCAACTACAACTGTAATCTTGACAATAAGAGTAACTCATTGGCAATATTAGGGTGCAAATTGACTTGGAAGATACTAGTCATGTTCTTTTATCATCATTTGCACAATTGTTAATGTGCGTCTCTGAATCTTGATGAGAGGAATCATGTTCATTTATTTTCACCTACACAGAGAATACCAGAATGATGATGAACACATATACCCCATGTAGAATTATGAAAAATATTTGCATGACAACAGCACGACGGAGATCAGATTCTGGAGAGCATCCGTGTTTTCTGGTAAATGTAAATATAGAAGTTGAGAGTACCTACTTCACATTAGTATTTTCAGTTTGGCATGGGGCTTTTCGTGTCGATGTCTTATTGTTTTCCTCCTATTTCAAGGACTCTTGGGGAAACTAGTCAACCACGTGAATGTGATGCTTCAGCATCATCTGGCTTGTGATCCTGGTGGGAAAGAAAATAGATAAGAATGCCTTTGGAGTACATGACATCGCATGTCATTATACGTCATCAATTACAGAGTAAGACTCTTCATCCTTGACATGACAAGAATATGTTCTTATGCAAATAGAGTATTACGTTTTCCAAGTTCTATTAAAGTTGGTTTCCTAGAGCATAGGATGTTTATTATGTGATTTTTTCATTCGTTCATGCATAATAAAACAGAGCTTCATTCATTGTTAGCAAAAGTTCAATCCAAAAGCTTAAAGTATTAGTTAGAGGTAGACTACATGTATCTAACTCCTATCGATGCCCTTTACTCAACCAATGTGGAATAACACTTCTAAGGATTGATTGATCATAGCAATTACTCATGTTTATGTGGTTTCAATTGCATTTTTAGTAGCTTATGTCCACTTATTTTGTCATGGATTAATAAGCCACTGGAGGCATCATCATAAGATTATTACTTTTCGGACACCGATGTTGAGATGATGAATATCCAAGGATCTATATTCCACTTTGTTTGTCAATTGAAGTGCTAACACGTAGATTGTTCAATCTGATGGTGGAGTTATGGCCTTAATTCTGTCAAAAGTAACAGCGTGTATGGTGGAAATCTGGTAGGAATTATTTTGCGCTCTTTCTTTTCTTCATCGTGCCTATATCCATCTCCTTTGTTCATACCATCAATATCTTTACATATTGAATTTGCATCCTTCTATTCATTCTTCATTTGGTGATGACAATTTCTCTTGCTCCTGATTTCTTTGAATGACCAGGAGCTTCGCTGTAATTTCAGCAATGGTGTAAGATCCAAACCAAATATCTGGGATATGGATGCAAGAGGGACGCTCTTTGCCGATTGCACTGTGTTGTGTGATTCTGGGGATGGGCGTAAGAAGAGGAGGAGGTGGAAATCGAGTACAGAGAGAAGGGGAAGGGATTGAGGGGTCCAGCATCATCTGGTGGTCTGTTTCTGTCTTCCTTCTGGTGGACGACAATGGGATGACTAATTCGAAAGTGAGATTCATGCTCACTGATTGCTTTGACCCTTGTGCTCCGGCTTGAATGGAAGGATCCTCATGTTGGGTCTTCATTGCTTCTGGTTGCCATATCTTCAGAGTCCAGGTGATTGGACCCCTTTTAACATTAATCCATTCTTGTCGCCGATTGATTGGTTTTATCATTGGTTGATTCTTGGTGCAATTGGTGCATGTGCATTCTGGTGATTTGAGGTTTTGAGTCGCTATTATTGGTCTGATTTTGGATGCTCGATGTCTGCACACGGAGGAAATGAAATAAGACTAATTAGAGCTTTTCTGCATGTTCAGCAAAGCATGTTTAGTTGTCCTGTTATATTTATCAGCTTGTGATTCCTGTTAGGTGCAGAGATCTGCTCGGTTGTTCTCTTCTACCAGTTTGCTATGGTGTAATGAGATAACTACAGCAGCTTTTGATTAGGTTTCTTGTCAATAAAGGTGAATTTTCCTTATGTTATTTGAGCAGTTGTAGAGCAAGTATAGCAGGATTATCAGGACTTATGAGCCTATTACAGGATTAGGTTGATTTTATCACGCTGTCTAGGTAACGTGGAAATTGACTGCAGAGTTGTCGGAACTAATGTGAACTAACTTTAGGTTGAACAGGAAGATTACCTTGATTGATGAGGTTCTACTTTCATAGCCATTTCTTTCATGTTCTCGAATCTTGAAGCACCTTGAGGGGTGATGAGAAGTGGAAAGATGAACAATCTCCTGTCAACCATTTGTTTGTACACATGATCCAAAGTAGCATTTTCTCCATGAGCATGTGGAAATTCCTTCTCATAAGATTCTCTGAGGATGTCCTCACTCATACCAATTAGCTAATAACATATTGAAATGGTGTTGAAGGCAGCTAATTTCACACATAAAAGGATGCTAATGTCCAAATTGTTGTGATGGTGATATGGCTTGTACATTTTGTCCTTACTTTTTTTTTTTTTTTTTGGCTAGCTTTCTAGTTGAATGGAATTGCTCCTCATCTCCTTCTGACTGGGGGAAATTGCAAAAGCTTGAGCTGTGATAATAGAAGTCCATTGGTTTCTTCTTTCACCAGGGGTTAGCAAGCTCTTAAACTGGTGTGTGTTTGGAAGAACTTTTTCTTTTAACTTTCATCTATACTATTGTTTTAACATTTGCAATGTGTCTTTTGTTCAATACTCAGTGCTTCAAACTTCAGAAAACATAAAACTTTGCATTTTATGGCCAATTGTAGCAAAATAATTCTTATCTTGCTGACAAGGTCAGGAAGTACCTTCTTATTTCTAATGTTGTAACAGAAACACCATTAAATTTGTTTCTATTTGCATGGTTGGTTTTCATTCTGTCATCCTCTGTATGGATCCCTCTATAATGTGATGGTCTTGCTTTTTGAAGGTCACAAACTCTATGCTAGTCAACTGTTGCTCGCACCTATGTGAAATTCAGAGTACAAAGTTGACTGAATCTGACAGTAAGTGGCTTTTCTTTTAAGTTACCTGAAGATTTCAGTTCACAAAAAGGTGTCGAAGAATGACGTTGAGTTGTTCTTGAGAAACATCTGGTCGTTGGCCAGTTCAACTATGAATTTGAAGATTGTGTCTCTAGCGGGGATGGGTTATGTTTGATGCAGGGGTGGAGACTGCTTTGGCCAACTTTTTGTCTGTTCCTTAGCTTTTCAACATTTTTTCTTTTCTCATGTTGGGCAAGAAGGTTGGTCCACGATGGAGCTATGCCCTCGATCGCTGGTGCTGCACTGTTCTGTTGTTGAGTCTTTCCCTGATTCGCCTTCAAAACTTCATCTATGCTGCTTGGGAAGCTTGATTGTGGAATGGTAAGGAAGAAGATCAATCTTTGGAGCTTAGTTTGGAGGCTTTAGATGTTGCCACCGTAACATAAGGAACATTTGTTTTGTCCAATTTGATTGTTGCATATAATTATATGTCACTGTTCAAATCTGCTTTTGTTGAACAAGTGTACTATATTTTTACATTAATACATAAAAGGTAGTTTGGGGTGTTCATCTGCAAGTTTAACAGTTGAAGCACGCCGGTTGGTAGAGGAGTTACTGATTTGGTGTTAATTGTTATCCCTAGTAGTTTGGTGCAGTATGTTGTAATTGACTTATGGTGATGAAGTTGCTGTAATACTTGGGATTTGACCAAGTAAAAAAGAAAAAAAGAAAACAAAATAGAAGGTTGAAAAGTCAACTAAACAAGGGAAGTGGTCGTTGGCTTAAGGGGAGAAAAAAGAGACGCTTAGCTCCCTCTGTAAAAGCTCATGTAGAAAGAAAATGAAGATAAGAGAGAAAGAAAAAGATCTGATTTTGGAGATCGCTAACATCTCCTACTAAACAAAAAACATAGCTGGTATGGTGCCATTTTTCTGTGGAGATTACCTACTTCCATTAGTATTTTCAGTTTGGACGGGGCTTTTCTTTGACAAGATATTATTTTCCTGTCTTAATTCCAGCAACTGGAGGAAGTTGTTTGAGCAAAGTAAGTGTAATGCTTATGTGTTATATGGCTCGTGATCATGAAATGAAATAAAAAGATCAGATTGCCTCCAAAAGGATATTTGATGTCTTCAGTCAAATAGCATGAGATTCTTCATTCTTGACGTGGTATCGATCTGCGCTTGTGTAAATAAAGTAATAATTCTATCCAACTTCTATGAAGTAGAAAAATTCACTATCCGATGGATTCTGGAAACTGCTCAAGCATATGTGATCTTGATTGCATTTTTTTAATTCATTATTAGGTCATGGAAGTGGGTAGCGAAGGTACCATAGATGTGTTTGGCATTTTCTCAAAGCTAGGGCACTAATGTCAAGATGATGAATCTCCATGGATCTGTATCAAACTTTGTTTGTCGCTTAATATGCCAATGTGAAGGTTGCTCTCTCTGAAGGCAAATATATGGCCTTGATCAGGCTGAAAGTGTTATCATCAATAGTGGAAATCCAGTACAAATCATGTTGCCGCTCTTTCCTTGTTTTGCTTCATGCCTTTATAAATCATCTTGCAAATTTGTATCTTAACATTATTCACAATCTATTACTTCAGTTTGGTCATTGTTTGGTGATGACGATGTCTATGCCCTAGAGGCTTTAGAAGAACAGAGGATTTCCACTGTATTGTGGATAACAGTGTGAGATCCAAACCATAAGTATGCAGGAAGTCCTTAAATCAACCATATTGCTTTCATGTTTTTGGGATAAACATGACTAGTAATCAATGGGTGGCTAGAAAGGTGATTTGCTTTAGTCGTTTAATGTTTGGGAGCTGATCTAGATCTTTAAATGCCATCTTTTCTTGAACTACAGCTCAAATCAGAATGTTTCGTTACAGCTGCCACTGTATGGAATTGGTTTCAGCCAGAAATGTGCACCATTTTTGGCTAGGCTGATGGTGGGGACAAAAAATCTTCAGAGCTTGGGTACTACCCAGCTGTTTATGGCTCTGAAATGATGTGCATATGATTTTTAATTCTGTGGAGTGTTTAAATGGCACTGCATCAGGAGCGAGGACTTCCTACTAAGACTGTAATCTTGACATAGGAATAGCTCACTGGCAATATTAGGAGGGCAAATTGACTTGGAAGATAGTTGTCATGTTCTTTTATTATCACTTGCACAGTAGTTTGATGTGTGTCTTTGAATCCTGACGAGAGAAGTCGCGTTCTTTTATTATCATATTCAGTTGAGAATACCCATCTCACATTAGTATTTTCAGTCTGGAATGGGGCTTTTCATGTCGATGTCTTATTGTTTTTTGTCTTTATTTCAACGAATCTTGGGGAAATTGGTCGACCACTTGAATGTGATGCTTCAGCATCATCTGGCTTGTGATCCTGGTGGGAATGAAAATAGATACGAATGCCTTTGAAGTAGATTGCATATCATTATACGTCATCAGTCACAAAGTACGACTCTTCATCCTTGACATGAATCTGTTCTTACGCAAACAGATTATTACTTTTTCCAAGCTCTATTAAAGTTGGTTTCCTAGAGAACCAGATGTTTATTATGTGATTCTTTCATTCATTCATGCATAATAAAATAGAACTTCATTCATCGTTCGCAAAAGGTCCAACCAAAGGCTAAGGTCCAACCAAAGGCTTAAAGTATTAGTTGGAGGTAGACTCAATGTATGTAACCCCTGTTGAAACCTTTTATTCAGCTGATGTCAAATAACACTTTTTGCAATTGATTGATCCTGGCAACTACTCATGTCTATGTGGCCGTGATTGCATTTTTAGCAGCTTATGTCCAGTTATTTTGTCATGGATTGATAAGTCACTGGAGGCACCATCGTAAGAATTTTACTTTTCTCAGATCCAAGACACTGATGTTGAGATGTTGAATTTCCATGGATTCTGCCCTCTGTCAATTGAGATGCTAATACATAGATTTCTCAATCTGATGGTGGATTTATGGCTTTGATGCTGTCAAAAGTTGCATCCTGTACGGTGGAAAAACTGGTAGGAATCATGTTGCGCTCTCTTATTTTTCATCATGCCTTTACGTATCGAAGTTGCATCCTTCTGTTCGTTCTTCATTTGGTGGTGACAAACCGCTAGAAGGGAAAAAAAAATCAAAGAAGAAAGGGATGATCACGAAGTGAGTGAAGGGATTAGAGTTAATATATCCGTGGAACGTGGACAGAGAGATTCAGGGCTTGTGGAGGTATCTCCCGGCAAGCAACGCAGCTTCCATGACAATGGAGAGGACGTCGACATCCTCGACTTCGCATTTGCTTCCTCTAAACGTTCTCCCTCTGGAGTTCTTGAAGTTGGTCATGCAGTTCAGTAAGTTTCTGTTGCACTTCTGGCTCAAATAGTCATCTGAGCAACACCCCGCCAGGTCTGAGCGTCACAATTCCAATATTTCTATGAGGATGACACGACCTGCTCTATGAATGAAAGGTCAAATTGAATAATCACGCGATATGATTTCATTGCCATCACTTAGCACATTTGACGAGCCATTGTATTAGTTGAAGTTATTGTCCCCGACCAGTCCATGAGAAAGAGAAAATCTAGACATGCGCTTTTTTGTAATAAAAAGCTAATGTTGATGTCATTGCCCTCACAAGAGCATTTAATCCCTCACAATCTCCTCCCCTAGACCTCAGAATAGTGATTAAAGTTGGCTCATTAATGAAGAGATAGTTTAATGACAATGTGGAAGAGCAGAGCCCTCGTAGGCACATTAATCTTACTCACGTCTCTTCTTTCTTTTGACCAATTAGTCCCTTACGCTGTTTTCTCTATCTCCACTCTGTAATATGCTTTTTCAGGAATGTGAATCCATGCATATATAGACGAGTATAGCTATTTTCACCAAGGAAAGTGGCTTCCACAATTGTCCTCATAAAATACATCCATGCAAACACGCGGGCCACTGACTAGTTATATCAATTGATTCAATGAAGAAAAGTTAAAGGAATCAATGTCAAAACTCACTGTTTTTGGCTTGTATGCTGGCGTCGTGCTTCATGCAGCAAGCGTCAAGGCTGTCGTAGGGCCTCTCTTCCGGACATCCGCTGTACAGGAACCCACAATACTTGCCATATCTCAGAATTGGAGACACTCTGTCATTTTCAATGATAATTCTTTTTATGTTCAATACTAATAAATCAACCACCAAAAAAAAAAAAAAAAAGAAGAAGCTCCAATTTAATTGACAAATCCTTCATCGCATCATGCCCCAAAAAAATTGATTTTCTTTTTTTTTCTAGAGAAGAACAAGCATCACTAGATATTTGAGCATAACTTGAATTCACATTTTCTGCTACAGTCTTTGCTCTGCAAAATTATTCATTAGAGTAAGAAAAATGTTGCACCTGGTAATTATTATAATTATTGTGACTAATAATCATGTTTTGGGTGAATTGGATAGTTTCAATGGTATACTTCCACAACTGTGAGTTAACTATGTTCTTTACGGAAGAGAATTTTTGTCACTTCTCTTTTTATTTGTTAGTTTTCGTTTTAATTTGAGTGGCTATTCTTTTTTCTTTTTTAATGAAACAAAAGAGATTTCTTAGGTTACATAAAGGAACAAATACACAAAGAGTTGTATTTCTATTGAGAATTACAGGGGAGGCAAAGATTAGCAGAGCACGCTACATTGAGAATTATGCTTCAAATTATGAACGCCGTCGGTGGTAGAATTGAGATTTTCTAGAAATGGCTTAAAAACATGGACAATGAAGCTTTGTAATTGCAACAATGAATGCGTCCTTTCTTGAAATCAGTGAAAAAGAAATAGCTTAACTGCCCATACAAGTGATTGCATACAATTCCAAGGAAGACATTCTATCATTTCTATCATTAACACGGTCAAACAGTATAATATGTGAAATTCCTAACATAACATGGAATCGGAGTATTTTAACTTTTGGAATCAGCTAAAAAATACTCACTACCAATCATAAAAGTTATGCCTAGGACATCAAAATTGATTTGAAGAAAAGGGTCCTAGAGAAAGTGATGATTCCTCCAAGTCAAGTATTAGGCTGATTAAAGATGCGAGAAAGCCAAGATTATTGAGAATGATTGGTGTCATCAAAGGATCGCATAGTTGGATTTTGAATGTCCAGTCATCTCAGTTCTTTATTTTTGCAGAAATATGCCTCGAAAAGATCATAACATATTATCAAAAAGTTGGAAGCCAAGATGATTAACCTAGGATATATCAAAAGTAGTCAATAAAAAAAGAAAATCAATTTCTTAACAATGATAAACTTCTCCAATTATATTTGTCGATTCTAATGGTGAATCAGGTTTGGAACAAAAGTAGATACCATTTTCATTGGAAAATCGTCTTGAGATGAACTTGGAGTGAAATTCTTTCGAAAAGTAGATATCATTTTTCATACAACTTTGTTGGGCATGGATGTATGGCGGTGGTGATGTGAGAAAGTTATAATAGACAACTCGAGACATACATGTATGAAAATGACGTACAAATATAACACACAAACAAAATAATTGTCACACAATTATTATGCACATTCTTTATAAATAGTAAAATCTCTCACTTACTATTACAATTTATTTTCTTGCATGACACATAAAAACAAGTATAGAGCAAACAAGCTCATATGATCACGCACTCAACGGACAAGCTACCTCTCCGCTTTTTCTCTTTATTTGTGAAGCGTTCTCAACTTTATTTCAGGCTTTTTTTGGGCCACTCAAACATGTCATTTCATTTCATGTACATAAAATAGAAGAACAACCTAGATGAGCATCAAAGCAAAAAACAGCCAAAAGAGATTGTGGGGGTAGACACCCAACTTAAAGGGAGAGATGCTTCATTCATGAATGATGATCTATTTTCAAATTCAATGCCTTGGCAGATTGAAAAATTTGGATATGCTACGTATTGATTCCTGCCAGTTCCTCATAAGACTCAACATTTTGCAATTAACACTTATGGTGGAATTACTAGTCACTGAATGCAAAAATATAGTAGAAATTAAATGCCTTGAGAGGTTGAGAAAATTGAGAATTTTGAGTATCCAGGGGTGCAAGTCCATTGAAATATTACCGCACCTCTTGCTTTTCCATAACCTCCTACATTTGGGCATTAGAGGGTGTTGGAAGCTTCATGATGTTCAGGGCCTGGAGAAAGTCAAATATGTGCTTAGGAGCTAAATTGAGGGATCAACTACAAGGCCTCAACAAATTGTGTCCACACTCGTCGAATTTCGGAGGTTTTACGGAATATGATGGGGGGTCAATTTCGGATGAACTTTTGGAAATCACAGAGCTCCGGAAATCAAGGCGTCTGAATTCTAGTAGACGTTCAGCGATGCCACTTTGTTGGAAGATCGTTCATTGCGCCACAGCAGCAGGGAAACAATCGGTTCATGAAAATAACGCTCTGACCTATCGAGCGCTCTGCTTTGGCCACGATGTTGGAACAATTCACATGTCCTTTCAAAGGTGAATAAAAGCAGGTCACGCTATTCGTTGTCGAGATGTATCGCCTATTTCATCAGCATTTCCTCCTCTTGTGAAGCCATCCACAAGCGTCCCCTCTTGAGTTTCGAATGACGCAGGCGATTGCTCCTTTCACGGAGCTTTCGACGAAGGGATTCATCAATGTTGACCTCTAAAGATCCGACCTTTGGGGGGTTTCCAGTTCTCAGAAGAGGTGGAAGCGTCAAGGCCCGATATTTTGCTTTGAATTACATCTCCTGCAATTGCTGAGAGAAGTTGGAGCTCCTTGTAGTGCTTGAGCTGGGTCGGAGAGTTTCTTTCGAAAGATGAAGTTGTTACAATAAGCCAAAAGATGGCTACTACAAGCGCTAGAGAAGGTGGGTTTTCTGTGCTTTTGAGGAATTGCGTTAGCTATATCTCTATTCTGCTTGACCCCTGGTAAGAAACCGGAATGTTTAGGAAGGGTTGAGCCCACATGTCTCGCGTCCAAGGACAAGAGAGAAGGAGATGCTCTGGGGATTCCACCCGGTCTTTGCACGATGAGCGGTAGGGATCCGGTACTATTTTTTGCTTGGGTAAGTTCTCCATTTTAGGGATTATTCTGACAGTCATTCCATTGCAAGAGCTTAATCTTAGGGTGTGAAGATTGCTCTGGAAAGATGGAGATTTCTCACTGGCACATTACGACATGATTCAGTACTAATTGATTTAGCAGATAACTAGTTGATCTCATGATGTAGCATTGATTTGCAGGAGCTGGTAATGCCTTTCTTAGTGATAGATTTTCAGTTTGTTGAAGCAGCTAATTGTTTTCATGGAATGTAGGTTACTGAAGTATGACAAGAAAGATATGCAAGCATAGGGGTGATGCTATATTATGGAGCCGCGAGTTCAGTCCAATGGTTTTATGTAGAATCAAGCTGCACATTTCACATATTCAACTGCTTTCAGGATGGTTATGAGGTATATTTTTCCTAGAAACCTAATTTGAAGGTTAAAATTCTCTTAGACTAAGCCTCAACTTTAATGATATTGCCCAACGATGCAGGTTGTGGTGAGAAGATGAAGATCTCTTACACTGGTGTTTCCGTGTCATGATGTCATGATTGGGGTATGCACAAGTTCAATTGATTCTCGAGCGGATTCAACTCCGGAGAACCGGTGGATGCAAATGCTAACAAACATGGAGGCTATCTTTTTACCTGTGCCTATGAGTGGAGATTGAACGTGGAAATTGGGAAATTCAGGAGTCGACTCTTATGGGCACTGAATTCTCTATGGACTTCCCTATCATGAATGCCAATTTGACTGGCTTGCGTAACAAGTGTGGTTATGCCCAAGTCATCAAATCAAAGTCACGCTCTGAATGTGGTAATGCAATGCTAGTCTCTACTCTCTAGTACATGTCCACTTGCCCAAAGTAGCGCATAACATCGGTTTCCTATTGTTTGTGCATCACTTGTTTGATTCAGGATTGGCTAAATATGGAAGTCTTATAAAATTATACATCGACGAACCTTGTCCTGGGCTGTCTTACTCTGATGTATTAGTGAAAGTTTTTCAAGTCATTCTAATTATCCATTGTACATGTCAAAATGTACCTTAGTGCGGCCTTGAATTAGAGAGGAAAATATCACGAGAAGTTGATGAAGGTCGAGTACAGTAAAGGACAGCTTCTGCAGCGGGTGTGTTCTTGTCCCTGAGAAAGATGGTGTCGGAGAGGACAGTGGTTGGATTGTCTCTTGGGTTCATAATGAAGAAATAGATGTGTCCCAGGTTAAGTTTAAGAGTTTCAATACAATCATCATGTAGGTTTGCCTACTGGTAATGACATTCAATATGATTTTGAAATTGTGAAATCTGCAGATTCTTGTGTTAAAGCACAGAAGTTTGAAGGCGGGCCAATGGAAAAAATACTCTGCCTCCAAGGGTATCCTATGGATTCCATGGTACCTTTGTGCTAAAGTGCAGAAGTTTGAAGGCGGGCCAATGGAAAGATCTGATTCTAGAGATCACTAACGTCTCCTATGTAGCAAGTATAGTGCCGTTTTCTGTGGATTACCTGCTTTCATTAGTGTTTCCAGTTTGGATGGGGCTTTTCTTTGACACGTTGCGATTTTCTTGTCTTAATTCCAGCAACTGGAGGAAGTTGTTTGAGCAAAGTAATTGTAATGCTTGAGTTTTATCTGGCTTGTGATCATGATATGAATAAAAGATTGCCTCCAAAAGGATACCTGATGTCTTCAGTCAAATAGTATGAGATTCTTCATTCTCAATGTGGTATCAATCTGCGCTTGTTTAAATAAAGTAATACTTCTCTCCGACTTCTATGTAGTAGAGAAATTCACTATCGATGGATTCTGAAACTGCTCATGCATATGCAATCTTGATTGCATTTCATTAATTTGTTATTTGGTCATGGAAGTAGGTAGTGAAGGTACCATAAACGTGTTCTCCATTTTCTCAAAGCCAGGGCATTAATGTCAAGATGATGAACCTCCATGGATCTGTATCAAACTTTGTTCGTTGCTTAATATGCCAATGTGAAGATTGCTCTCTCTAAAGGGAGATACATGGCCTTGATCAGGCTGAAAGTAATATCATCAACGGTGGAAACCCAGTACAAATCATGTCACTACTCTTTCCTTGTTTTACTTCATTCCTTTATTAATCATCTTGCAAATTCGTACCTTAACATCAGTCACAATTTATTACTTAAATTCGGTCATTGTTCGGTGATGACAACGTCTGCACCCCAAAGGCTTTAGAAGAACAGAGGATTTCCATTGTATTGTGGATAACAGTGTGAGATCCAAACCAGAAGTATGAAGTCCTTAAATCAACCGTGTTGCTTTCATGTTTTTGGGATGAACATGACTAATAATCAATGGGTGGCTAGAAAGGTGATTTGCTTAAAACAAAAAGAACTTCATTACTTGTTAGCAAAAGTTCCACCCAAAAGCTTAAAGCACTAGTTAGAGGTAGACTCAATGTGTATAACCCTGTTGAAACACTTTATTTAACCAATGTGGAATAACACTGCTAATAATTGATTGATAATGGCAACTACTCATGTCTATGTGGTTTTGATTGCTTTTTTAGTAGCTTATGTCCACTTGTTCTGTCATGGATTAATAAGCTACTGGAGGCACCTTCATAACATTTTTACTTTTCTCAAATCCAGGACACCAATGTTGAGATGACGAATTTCCATGGATCTATATGCAACTTTGTTTGTCAATTGAGATGCCGATACATAGATTGCTCAATCTGATGATGGATTTATGGCCTTGCTCGTGTCAAAAGTAACATCTTGTATGGTGGAAAGTCCAGTAGGAATCATGTTGTGGCTTTCTTGTTTGTCGTCATGCCTTTGTCCATCTCACATGTTCATTTCATCAGTTAGTGTCTTCGTGGATCGAATTTGCACCCTTCTGTTCGTTCTTCATTTGGTGATGACAATTTCTCATGCCCCTAAAGCTTTAAATGACCAGGAGCTTCACTGTAATTTTAGCAATGATGTGAGATCCGAATCAAATGTCTAGGATATGGATGCAACAAGGACATTCTTTAAGCTGATTCCATTGCGTTGTGCTTTATGAACGGGAGCTGTCCGTCATAGTAATGAAAACAGGTGCTTTACTGCACTCCTGAAATGTTTGAGAGCTGATCTGAATCGATGAATGTCCATTTTATCTTGAACTATTACTTAATCAGATCAGAATACTCTGTTACAGATGCCACTGTAACAAAACAGAATTGGAAGTTCAACCTACTAAATACGAGAGGACCGCGGAAATGACCAACTACGATCCCAGAAAGTGTGTTCGCCTTTCACTCCAAACCTTGCAGTCTATTCCATAAGGTACTAAGCTATTTCAATTATACTGGCTACTAATAACATTTTCTCGCTAGTGGTCACATCAAATTAACCAGAAGATTATTTATACCATTTTCCAGAGTAGAGCAACGAGAGCTTCAAGGTTCCTAGCTTGCCAAAACTTGTCAAATTAACACACATGGTGTACCAAACAAAAAGCTACTACCAAAGACTAGTCGCCCAAACATCTTGGAAGATAAATAGGCACTCGCCACGAATGCTTCTGTGAAGTAATCACACACATCTAGACAGTGTTAAAATGGCTGATAAAATGGTTGATCAGATCAGGGCAATGGGCTTGAACAATAGCATAGACTGGTATCATGTGATTTTGCCTGAATGGCTAGGTATGTTGTGATAGTCAAGTCGAGATATCACGTGATATATACTGTTACATAGTCTTTGTAAAAATATGGTCCCGATTTGTCATTGGCGATGGAACTTAGCATCTACGTTGGGCATGGGATTCCCCACTCCAAATCGATTTCAACGTTTTTTATCTCTCTTTTCGACATTGGTCAAGTTACCTGATACTTCATCTAGATAAAGGTAAAGCCTTGGAGATACAATATTACGACTTATTTCAATTTGCATGTACATTGCTGCGTTGTAGAAGGTCACTACAAATTGTTTGATACTCGACGTTTGGATTGAAATGTAATCTCACCCAACTAGAGGAGAAAAGAAGTATAACCCATCACCAAAGACTGCTTTGTTTAGTTAATAAACTCATGCATAGACCGTTTAAATAATATCACCACACATTAAGACTAATATTATGAATCAAAGGTGACTATGTACAACGCGGTCAAAATATGATTTTCGTGATTTTTCATTTTGAAGGCGACCTATGCTTCTATGAGGTGGACAAGGTGTTGCTCCATGGGAAGTCTGAATATTAGGAGCGTCTTGTTTTCCAGCTGACTTCTTACCTTCCATGATCGCTCTCCAATTTTACACCAGAAGTACATATTACAAAGCAATGGCTACGCCATTAGTATTTAGGACACAGATTGGACCCTGATGGATCATGAAGATCGATGAGCTTACGCAAACTCTGCATATATACCACCACCTGAAAAAAGATTTTCTTGGGGGAGATTGTTTTTGCAAATTATTACCTTAGGAGAAAGTCTACAGCGTTGATATAACATAGTTTATTTTCCAAAATCAGTAAACAGATATTGTGAAACATTGGATTGACTTCGGTCTGATACTTCCCCAGCCTAAGAAACTATTTCAACAAGCAATTAGTCGAGTTGACAGCATCTTGTGGCTCCTTTTATATATTCGTTCGTTCATAGTCAGTGAAGCATGGCAAAGTGGCAATTCTGGATGATCAAATCCAACTGACGGAGAGGGATAAGTTTGTTTACCAAGAGATGCTCACGTATCTTCCCCTCTGCTCAATCCCGAACCCGAAGAAGCTGGGCTCTCTCTCTCTCTCTCTCTCTCTTTATTTCTTTCCAACTTCTTTCTCTTTGAAGTTTTGATGCTGTGAAAGTGCTCACGTGATATTTTTACCGGTGCTGCTTGTTGGTGGGGGAGATGGAGGTATTCTGAGGCAAATATATCGTCACTCGTCTGGAACAAATCAATATATGTGAACTCGACCAAGTGGTGATTGATGTAACCGAAATTAAACTGCAAAAACCTTCCAAATTTCAAGCTCGAGCCTCTCATTGCTCATCGAATCCTAAGGTTTTGGAGGACCAGAGCATTTATCCATATCTTAAAGAACCGTTCCATAAATTAGTTTGCAACTTTCACGACACCTTCCCTAACACATTCCTCAGACCATTCTCAAATGAATGAACAATAGTAAATGCCTGGTCTAAAGTTATGCATCAAATATGTTATGCCGATACTTTTTTTCTTTTAGCCACTTCACAATGCATGCATAATATATCTCATACTTTTCATTTTCAAAATATGAGTTCACAAATTAAAAAGAGAGATAGCGGGAGAATTACTAAAAATTCCTAAACCTATTGCAATTATGTCAATTTGGTCATAAACTTTTTTTTCTTGTCAATTTAGTCATAAACCTTTTATAATTGTGCCAATTCAGTCCATCTGGCTAAAATTGGCCGACCAGACGCTAACATGGACACTGGCCGTTCGGCGAACGTTGACGTGATAATTTTTTAATATTTTTAGAATTTTTTAATATTTTTAGAATTTTTTAATTCTTTTTTAAAATTTTTCTTTTACCCCTTTTCTTCTTCCTTTGGCCGGCAAGGGTGAGCCTCACTAGTGGCCGGCACTTGGCAAAGGCGGCCGGTGCCGCCACTAGTGAGGCTCACCCTCACCGGCCACCGGCAAAGGCGAGGCCGCCGTCGCCACATCCGGCGAGGTTGCCATCGCTAGATATGGCGAGGTTGAGCCTCGCCGGCAACCAACGAGGTCGAACCTTGCCTTGGTTGGGCTAGGCCCTGCCAGATCTGGTGAGGCTCGGCCCCACCTAGCCTTGGCAAGGGCCAAGCTCGCCTTGGCGTCGGTGGAGCCTGCTCTCGGGGCGAGCCGTGGAGCGATGGCGGTAACGAGGCAAAGCGCTTCGGAGGCGGCTTTGGAACCCTAGGGGTGCAAGATTTGGTGGCTACAGATGACAAAATTGACTTAGCGAGCTCCTACAAGTTGCACCGCGAGTGCCTCGGCCGCTCGATCTCCGCCACCGCTATGCCTTCTCTCTCTTTGAATCCGACCGTTCGAGCCGGTGACTCTCTTGACTCGCCGGTGCCTCGCTTGGCTTCACTCCTTTCTTCG
The DNA here is from genome assembly GCA_014182585.1 of Eucalyptus coolabah. NCBI lineage: Eukaryota > Viridiplantae > Streptophyta > Magnoliopsida > Myrtales > Myrtaceae > Eucalyptus > Eucalyptus coolabah. The sequence goes on from CM024622.1 coordinate 10,451,746, forward strand.
AAATCTTGGCCATGCTCGCCGGCCTCGACGTCGCCTCGGCCGTGGCGACGGCCTGAAACCTCTACAACGAGCAATGCTCATGGGTCACCACCTCGCTAGATCTGGCAACGGTAGCCTCACTGGCCATTGGCAAGGCTCCTCACCCAGGGATGGCAAGGCTTGACCTCGTCGAATGTGGTGACGGCGGCCTCGTCATTGCTAGGCAAGGCTCGCCTTCGCTAGTGGCCGGCGGGGGTGAACCTTGCCAATGGCCAATGAGGCTGACCTCACCGGCCAGAAAAAGAAGAAAATGGGGAAAAATAAAGAAAAAGAGAATTGAAAAAAATATTAAAAAATTTGTGGCATCCCAAAATTCAAGACATCCTCTAGAGAAATTAAAGCCTATAATTAGGTAATGAAATTACCTATGGTCTATGTGCTAGCCATTAGTTTTCTTAAGACTAAGTGTTGTTGTGCTTGTGTTTATAAATTTTGAATTTAGGACTATAGGATAAATTAATAATCTATGCTTGGCCATAAGATTTATAAATTAAATTTCAATGAACAAAAATGCCCAAAGACTTTGGCCAAGATAAAAATTGGAATTTGGAAATATTTATAGAAAGGAATTCAAAAAAAAAAAAAAAGAAGGGAAAAAGAGGGTTATTTTTGAAATGGGCCTTGGACCCATTAGCCCAAAGCTTGGTGGGCCAAGCTTGTCGGCCCATTAGGGCCCAAGAAGGAGCTCGACCAGCCCAAGGGGGAATGGCCGGATGGGCCTAAGCCCAAGCCCAAAATCAATTCAAAAATAAAGATGACAAGTGGCAAGACAAGTCCTCATGCATTGGTCCCTTTGAGAGGCAAGTAATCATGAGATTAAGGGGATATAAAAGGAGTTAGGAGAGAAATGGCCGGTTACTTGCTCCATTTCGTCCAAAGAGAGGGTGAGAAAGAGAGAGAGTTTGAGAGAAAGGGAGAGAAGCCGAGATGGAAGGAGGCGGAGCCGGAGGGAAGTGCCGTTCGTTCGCCGTGCCTACGCCGCCGTTCACTGCTGTTTGTTCATCTTGGAGGCAAGTGGGGTCCTTAACTTCTCTTGCATGTCTGTTTTGTTGGTTGCATGTTCGGTTTTAGGTGTGATTTGGGCGAAAAACCGAGGTAAGGGTTGGATGTGTTCAAGCTGTGTGACTGTTTTCGTTCGGTTTGTGGTAGTCAGTATCTTAGTCGAGCTTGCATGTGTATTTGGAGTGCGATTTTGGCTTCGGTGTCTTCATGAAAGTTGAAGCTAATATCTTGTAGTATGACATACTCGAGTTTCATGGAAAACGATGGTGATATGTGGGGTCAAAAGCTCTGTTATACGGAGACTTCAGATCTGCGAAATCTTCACTGACCTTTTGTTGATTTCTTGGTTGCATGTTGATTTCTGTTGGAGATCTCACTTTTTTGTCTTCTTGAAAGTTGTAGGAAACACATTAAGCTACAACATACTCAAAATTGAAGCAAAAATAACAAGTATAACTTGGTAAATCGGTTAGATCTTGGAGATGGTTGATTCTGGTGAGGTGTACCGAGACACCCGAGACTTCATGGGTTAAAATGGTGACCATAATCTTGGTATTTGACCTAGATCCCTTCATGAAACTTGTAAAGGACACATTTTTACATAACATACTTAAATTTCAGAAGGAACGAAAGAGATTTGATGGGTGAAATCTAAGAAATACGGAGAAGTGTGTTCTGGACGTCGCGGTAGTGATTCCAGAAGCTTCGTAGGGCTATGGAAATTAATCTAAAAGGAATTTGGCTTAAAGTCCTTAATGAAAAAGGTACGAAAATGTGTTGGCTATCACCCTGTAAAGTTTCGTAATTTTTGAAGACCGAATGGGTATTTTAATCTAATTTATTCGGAAACTGTGTAGTGGGCTTAAATCCGAGAATTTTAGGATGTTTTTGGAGGAAATTGTGAAATTGTGAAAAATACAACTTGGCCACGAATTTTATATAAAATTGTGATCCTATAAATGATTATTGAATATTATGATTTTGGGAAAAATCATAAATATTAAATATTTATTTATGAAAATAAATAAATAAAATAAAATAATAAAATAATAATAAAATAATAAAATAATAAAATAATAAAAAAATAAAATAGATTTTTATTTGGCCATGGATTCAATTCCATTTGTGTGGCACTTGTGTGATGAGGTCTTTGTACATGCATTAAGTTAAATGCTTATGTGATTAAGCTATGACATGTGCATGACATGTGAATTGAAATGCTTATGTGATTAAGCTATGACATGTGCATGACATGTGAATTGAAATGCTTATGTGATTAAGCTATGACATGTGCATGACTTGTGAATTGAGATGCAAGTGTGATATGTTTGATGCCATGCCAAATTGCCATGTTAAATTGAGATAAAAGATAAATGTGGATGAGAATGAGGTTGTGGTGGAGGATGTTGTCCGGTGGCCTGGTGGCGTAATTCCAGAGATTCCCCGGGAGTTTCGGGATGCCCGGAATGTGGGGGGGAAGTCCGGTTGTATCTTGGATACATGCCGGAGATGCCTCGCGACACCGGGATTGGGGTGCGGGATGCCCGGCTAGAAGGGTAAAGGCCTAAGTCTGGTTGTATCGCGGATACATGCCCGGAGGTTCCTCGTGATGCTAGATGAGATGCGAGATGCCCGGAATGTGGGGGTTGATGCCGGTTGTATCTTGGATACATGCCCGGAGGTTTTTCTTGCATGAGATGCGAGTGTAAAATATGAGATGAAATTGATGAATCGAGGAAGGGTGATGTGGTGATCAAATTTAAAGATAAAGATGAAAATTAACTCATGGCATGATATGCATGATGATATGCATGATGATGGTGATGATATGTGATGTGATATGATGATCACCCATGGTATGATATGCATGATGATATGCATGATGATGATGATAATAAGTGATGTGATGATGTCATGATAAGAATGACATGTATGATATAATGATGCCATGATGATGATTATGATGATGACATATGATGATGATGATATGCATGATGATATGCATGATGATGATGATGGCATGTGATGTGATATAATGATCACCTATGATAATATATGCATGATGATGCATGATGATGATGATGTGATGTGATGTGATATGATGATCACCTACGATAATATATGCATGATGATGCATGATGATGATGGCATGTGATGTGATATGATGATCACCTATGTTAATATGTGCATGATGATGCATGATGATGATGATGTGATGTGATATGATGATCACCTATGATAGTATATGCATGATGATGCATGAGGGTGATGTGTGATGTGACATGACGGTCATCCGTGGTATGATATGCATGATGAAATGCATGATGATGATAATGATGTATGATATACCATGATGATGATGATATATATGATGTGATGATGCATGATATGCATGGTTACAAGGTAAGTGATGCTTGCAACGTGTGATGATATGTATGATGCATTGGAATGTTATTGGATTTCCATATCTATTTGAGTGGCTGTCTTCACCCCTTTTGGGGACCAACATTTCAGATTAGTAGATGGTTTGAACGGTTGGATATAACCGTGAGGAGGAGGATAGCAAGGGAAGGAGCTTTTGGACGCCGACACTGATCGATGGACTTTAAGTGTATGACTGTTGGAGGAAATGTCGGTCATCTTTTGGAGTGTAGCCGAATATAGAAGACTACGGCATTTTGATGTACCGATGAACAATGTCAATCTAGTTTAAGTAAATAAAAGGTGTACGGCTTTTACTTATAAATATTTAGTAGGTGTGCATCGTTTTCTGAATATAAGGAAGGAGTTGTTGGATGTGCTTCCGCATATAAATTGCGCAAGGGACCGATCGATAAAAAAAAAAATGTAAACCCCAAGTTGTATGGACCCGCCGCAACTAAAAATGGTATCGAGTGACTTGTTAATAAGGAAAATGAAAGGTAAGCAACCGTGGTAACTCTAGCGGATCGGGGGCCGTCGAGGGGTGCCACAAAATTTGAAAAAAAAATTAAAAATATATATTAAAAATTGCCACGTTAGCGTTCGCGGATAGCCGGTGTCCACATTAGCGTCCGGCTGGCCAATTTTGGCCGGATGAACTAAATTAGCACAATTGTAAAAGGTTTAGGACTAAATTAGCTAAAAAGAAAAAAAGTTTATGACTAAATTGGCATAATTGCAATAGGTTTAAGATTTTTTCGGTGATTCTCCCGAGAGATAGCACTACTCACCTGGATATATCCCAAACCAAATAACAAAATTCATTCAAATCAAAGAATTCACAATTCTATCATAAGTGAGAAATAGCATCAAAACCAAGTAAAATACTACTTCAATTATGAATCGGCTAAACTAAACTTAAACGCTAACAAAATAACTCTTATGCATCCACAAATCGCTCACCTAAAGCGAATATTCAAACTTAAATTCAATGTGAAATTCGCCCTCAAAACCCTAAAATCTCATTTCAACAAAACCGTTGCGCCAAAACGACTTCCGTTGTAACCCACGACTCTACAACGCCATAAATCTCTTTCCATGAAATCCTGAAGTCTCATAACTCAAAAATTGGATTCCGTGGTTTGATTTTCCAAAAATTCAGAATTTGAGCTATAAACCTGAAAAATATTTTAATTGGATGAACAAGAGGCGTGAATACTTACTAGCCGCCACGGATAGGAGTAACTCTGGCTTGGCAACGTGTCCACGACAAGCACGTGCAAAACCCCTCTTTTGTCTTCTTTTAACTTCCTTTTCTTTCTTTCCATTTTTCTTTTTGCGCGCACGAGTTCTCGGGCTCTCCGTTTCTTTTCTGCTGAGCATCGCCCTTTTTCTTCCTCCCTCTGTTGACTTGTCAACCTCCTTTTATTTTTTTGTTTAATTTTTTTTCTTCGACTTTTCAACTCTCTTTTCTCGGCTTAAAAGAAGGGAGCCCAGCCCTTCCTCCCCATTTTCCTATTCTCTTTTCAACACTCGGATTTTTTTCTTTTGAGCCCATCACTCTTGACTTGATCAAGATATTACAACCTACCATTCTTAAAAGAAATTTCGTTCTCGAATTTATACTTATCTCAACAATCAAGGAAATACAGATGTATATGCCTTGCCTCCGCCTTGAGTTTTTAGGTGGCCTTAGTCTATCCACTGATAATCGCACAAACACCATTTTTTCACCTCGCATTCTCAGCAGGCTAACTATAGAATCCCTAGTGATAAATTCCCACTTGTAACTTAGATATTTCAAGAGCTTACAACTGTCCACCTGATTTGCGGTGCTATATTTTCCCTAGCTCGCCAATAGATCCCTTAGAGCAGTTACAACATTGGTCAAATTCATTTCCATTGTTCTATCAGCTGAGATATAAAATTTAAAAGGTACACCGTTGCAATGATCTTTCCGTGAATAAGGAAATCCTCAATGAGACAAAGAAGTTTATCAACTTGACCTAACTCCATAAATAGTTATTTTATCTCCGTGTTTGACGTCAGATTTTATATGCTTAGCAAATGAATCTACCCATTTGAAAAAGCCTGTCAAAGGAGTAACCAAATGTTCCTTATGCACTACAGAGTAGTTGACCAGCAATAATAGAAAAAAAAAAAAAAAGGCACACAGACCCTCTCCTTCTATAGGAGATTTTGTTCCTTCCTCAGTTCAATCGGGATTATTTTTTTTTTATTTTTTTATTTTTTTTACAACATCCAGCCTAGGTGAGACAGTAAAGAACTCCACACAATTGCCAATTGCAAGAATCATCCTATATATGCGTTCAGTTTCTTAACATCTGAAGAGATAACACAATATCTAGGAAGAGTATCGTATATAGATTCATGTTGACTCTCAGATGAATATTTATCGCCTTCTCGTGAAACAATAAATCTCAACCTATTTGAATCGACTCTTCCTCCTGCCGAATCAAGACAACAGGAAGTTGTTGTATTTCCTTTCTCACGCACTACTCCATGGATCAAGTCTTTCTCTTCCTTAATAGAAGATTCCGTGATCCCAAAGTCCATCTCGGGAAGCGCTGGAGAGACAAGCCTACCAATCGCTCTCCTATAGCGCTGCTCAATAATCCGATCATCCAACTCCAATAATAACCGATAACTGCCATCCATGCTATCAAAGATTTCAACTCTATCTGTCACACCCCAAAACCACAAAGAATGGGAATGACACGGTCGTCCTTCTTTACAAAGAACGCAGCCTCAAACACAACCAACAAACTAATATTAACTTATATATATCTCAAACCATATATATATCAGATAAACCAACAAATTGGTTGCAACATCAGAGTTTCTGTAATCCACCAAAAGAAAAAAAGATATACGTTTAAAACTCAGACGATCCAACTACTAGTAAGTATTATTTGCACCACTTCCTTGAACCATACCAAAAACAAAATAGAACTCCCCAAAAGTTCCCACCGACTACGCACTCGCTCTATTCACCGCTACCTGAGGAACCTGAAAAGATTAAAGGAGGAATGTGATGAGCAACCACAGCTCAGTGAGTAATACATATCTTCTAAGCAGATCGAACAACCCCTATGCATGTATACAAACCAATACCAAATTTCATAACGCCAATTCAATATATAAAATACATATCGAATCATATAAAAGTTATTTCTCATCATCAAAGCTTTATACTAATATGGAAGACTCATTTAAATCACCATCAAAGTTAAGTATCAATGGTCGAATCCATTGAATAATCTCCATCAAAAACACATATCAATGGTCTATCCATTGATCAATCTTTGCTCAATAACTAACCATGGTCACGACACAACGCCTTGTGAGAAGGCTACCAAGATTCTTCCCTTGGTAAGGTCTCCACCTACAAAGCCGGTGGCTAGGCCCGAAGGATATCCTAAACTTGGTATGCATACCCCAAAAACCCATCATTGGATTCACAGTCATATTGAGCATAAATAACCATTCTCCAATACCGAAATCCAATCCAAAAATCAATATCTCAAACCAAACAAATAACATTTTGCAACATAGCCCATCATCCATTTCATATTCGTTTCTTAAATCATCATAAACCTTTTCATAAATCAGTCGCAAAGCAATTTCATATATGTTTCTCCACAAACCTTGTATAATGTGCTTTTCAAAGATTCACAATCAACCAAAGGGTAGCAATTGCTCGATCTGGCTTTTATGCAATAAAAATGCTCTTCTCAATTCAGTATATATACATACTTCAAGACATGATTTTATAAAACCAAAGAAGATATAGTACCACTCACCTCGTCGTCGACGACCAAACGACAAACGATACTCGTATCGTCGAATTTAAGGTCCTATCAAATAACCGAGAAAATGTTAAAATCTAATAAAACTCTGTCTCTACTTCGAAACAACTAAATTACGCCTTAACTCTAACAAAAGAACTTCTACGCGCTAACAAATCGGATAACCAAAGCGATTGTTCAAGCCATTCACAACACGAAATTTAAGTGCAAAACTTGATTGCCCTTAACTTTCTCTTCCGAACTCTGATCCGAACGTACTTATATTCAATAGAGAGCCCTTGCAACATATCACAAGAATCCCAACTTGGCCATCCCAAAATCAAGCTGAAAAATGACAAAATACAGGCCCAAAGCTGCTGGACGCGTACTGTTCACTGCGTGCGGGAAACTTTGAAATTTTGTTTCGGACAAACCATAAGCTCAAATCACAATCCGTAAAATCTCACGGCTCCACAACACCCTAAATTACCATTCTTGCAAAAATACATGGCTCAACGACTCCAAATTTAGACTTCGTCACTCGGTTTTCCAAAAATTTCGAATTTAAGTCCTAAATCCAAAAATTACTTCAATCGGACGAACGAGGGCTTGATCTCTTACCAGGTGCTATATTATGGAGTCGAGTCGACTTGGCGAGGCATCCGAGACGTGCACGTGCCAAGATTCCTTTCCTTTCTTCCCCTTTCTCTCCTTCTTCTTCTTTTCTTTCTTTTCTTTTTGGTTGAGGGAACTCTCAGCTTCTATTTAGCCAAGCCCTCTCCCCTCTCCTTTTTGCTTTGCTGACTTTTCAATTTCTTTTTCAGTTTCTTCTTTTGGGGCCCACTAACATAATATTACATTATTGCATAATATTACATTCTACCATCCTTAAAAAAATTTCGTCCTCGAAATTTACATGTATTTTAATCATGAAACAAGTGAGGGTATTTGTGTCTTGCCTCCTCCTCGAGTTCCCAAGTAGCCTCCCTCTCGGTATAGTTTTTCCATTGTATTTTTACATAAGGAATGGTTCGTCGCTGCAATACCCGATCCTTCCTATCGACAATGCGAATAGGCTGCTCCTCATATGTCAAGTTCTCCCGTAATCTCAATGGTGTAAAGTCTAGCACATGCTTAGGATTTGGCACATATTTCCACAACAAAGAGACATAGAACACATTATGGACACTGATAATGCCGGTGGCAAAGCCAATTTATAGGCGACTTCACCAATTTTCTCTAAGATCAAGAATGGTCCCACGTACCTTGGACTTAACTTCCCATGTGTGTCAAATCTCATTACACCCTTCGTAGGAGAAACTTTTAAGAATACGTGATCCCCCACATTAAATTCTAACTTGCATTTTTCAGATCCGCATAACTTTTCGACGACTTTGAGCCGTTCGAGACGTTCCCGAACCAACCTAACTTTCTCTTCGACCGTTGAATGAACTCGGGGCCGTTAGTCTTTTCTCACCAACGTCGTCCCAACAAATAGGACTTCTGCATTTTCGGCCATATAAAGCTTCAAAGGGTGCCATCTTAATGTTGGAGTGATAACTATTGTTATAAGAAAATTCTGCCAAATGTAGATGTTCTTCCCAAGAATCGCCAAAGTCAATGATGCATGATCTCAACATATCCTCTAATGTCTGGATCGTTCTCTCCGACTGTCCATCCGTTTGTGGATGGAAAGCTGTACTTAAGTTGAGTTTAGTGCCCAATGCTCCTTGCAAACTCTTCCAAAAGTTAGACACGAACCTAGGATCCCTATCGAAACAATGCTTATTGGAACTACATGAAGCTTCACTATCTCATTAACATATCACTTTGTCATATCTTCCATTGAAATGCCAAATCGATCAACAATCACCCATATAGCATTCTTACCACTTGGCGTCCTCGGTAGACTGACTACAAAGTCCATGGCAATATGCTCCCACTTCCATTTAGGTATCTCTAGGGGTTGCAACTGTCCACCGGTTTCGATGCTCAATTTTCACTTGCCGGGCAAACTAAACATTGATCGACAAATTTTATAATATCATTTTCATGCTGATCCACCAAAAGTTTTCTCTCAAGTCTTTATACATTTTAGTGCTTCCGGATGAATTGAAAATCTACTACGTGAGCTTCTTGCGGGATCTCCTTTTCAGATTTGAGTCTTCGGGAACACATAGTCGACCACAAAACCTTAAGGATCCATCTACGTGTAAACCAAAATCCGCTTGTCTTCCAGCTTCCACACCTTCTCTAATTTTTTGTAATTGTGGATCTTCATTCTGTTTAGCCTTAATTCTGTCAATCAACCTAGGTTGTACTTGAAGATTAGCTAATTGAGCACCAAGTCGCGCACCAACACCTCTAAGTCTAACTTCCTTATATATTCAAGAATAGATTTATGAGAAGTGAGCAAAGCTGCCATATTTCCAAATGATTTACGACTCAAAGCATCCACTACCACATTAGCTTTACCCGGATGGTAATTAATGGACAAGTCATAATCCTTCAAAAGTTCTAGCCATCTTCTTTGCCTCATGTTTAGTTCTTTCTGAGTAAAGATATACTTCAGACTCTTGTGGTCAGCAAAGACTTCACATTTTTCACCATACAAATAGTGTCGCCATATCTTCAAGGCAAACACAACCGCTGCTAATTCCAAATCATGAGTGGGGTAGTTCTTCTCATGTAATTTCAATTGTCTCGAAGCGTAGGCAACAACTTTGCCATCTTGCATAAGAACACAACACAAACCTTCTTTGGATGCGTCGCAGTAGATTACGAAGCCACCACTTCCAGACGGTAGAGTTAGAATAGGAGCCGACACCAGCCGTCTCTTCAACTCTTGAAAACTGCTTTCACATTGGTCCGACCATTCAAATTTAACTTTTTTCTGAGTTAGATGGGTAAGTGGACCAACAATCTTTGAGAACCCCTCTACAAATCGCCTATAGTAGTCGGCTAGTCCAAGAAAACTTCTCACTTCGTAACATTAGTTGGACGATTCCACTTAACAACTGCTTCAACCTTCTTTGGATCCACTAATATGCCATCTTTCGAGATCACATGACCCAAGAATTCTATATGATCAAGCCGAAGTCACACTTACTAAATTTAGCATACAACTTCTTTTCATACAAAGTTTGCAAGACAAACCTCAAGTGTTGTTCGTGTTCCTCGAACTCTTCGAATATACTAGAATGTCATCAATGAATACCACAATAAATTTGTCTAGATATTCCCTGAACACCCTGTTCATCAAGTCCATGAAGGCAGCAGGCGCATTTGTTAATCCAAAAGGCATGACGAGAAATTCATAATGGCCATACCTTGTTCTGAAAGCAGTTTTAGGCACATCATCTATCTTTATCTTCAAGCGACGATACCGGAACGAAGGTCGATCTTGGAAAATACCTGAGCTCCATGAAGTTGATCAAATAAATCCTCAATCCGGGGCAAAGGATATTTGTTTTTGACCGTTACCTTGTTAAGCTCTCGGTAATCTATGCAAAGCCGCATACTACCATCCTTCTTTTTCACAAATAGAACAGGAGCTCCCCAAGGTGAAACACTGGGTTTGATGAAACCCTTATCCAAAAGCTCTTGTAGCTGTGTTTTCAATTCTTTCAATTCAGTGGGTGCCATTCGATATGGTGCCTTAGAGATTGGTGTTGTACCGAGCATCAATTCGATACAAAACTCAATTTCTCTATCAAGAGGCAAGTCTGGTAAATCCTCAGGAAATACACTTGGAAACTCTCTAACGACAGAACATCTTCCAACTTTATTACAACCTTACTTGTGTCTTTTACACAAGCTAAATAACCACAACAACCTTTTTTCAAAAGTTTCCTCGCTTGCAAAGCCGAGATCAACCTTGGAGAAGTGTTTTCACAACTTCTCGAAAAAGAGAATTCGGGTTGATTCGAAAGTCTAAATATCACTTTCTTTGAAAAAAATCAACAATAGCACGATAGGTAGATAACCAATCCATCCCTATAATAACATCAAAATCTCGAATATTTAACTCCACTAGATCCACAGGCATTTCAACATTGTTAATCCGAATCACACATCTCTTGAACACATGATGACCAACTAAGAAATCGCCGTAGGAGTATCAACACACAATTCACATTCAAGAGGGTCGGGCAACACATCAAGCTTCTTCGCAAATTCAGTTGAAATGAAGGAGTGCGTAGCACGGGGTCAAATAACGCATAAGCACAATGCGAGGCAATAGAAATATTACCCGCAACCACGCGTTAGATGCTGCCGCATCCTCCTTCGTGATTGCAAAAACTTTCCCACTTGTACTTTGTCTTTGTTGGTTCTCTTGGGGCCTACCAAAGAAAGGGGTATTCCTCCTTTGAAACACCGGTGTGCTAGGTGCCCTTGTCGCCCACATAGATTACATGATCTATTGCCAATAAGAGGATTCCTTCGTGTAGGAAAATCTTGCAGCATGTGTCCCGCTTTCCCACATGAGAAGCATACTCCAATTTTCCGATAACACTCACCGTGATGATAATTTCCACATGTATTACAAGGGTCTTGGTTACTTGGATTTTTCAACTTGTCATGGCCAGCTGAAGCCTCTTCGCCCTCCACTACCATCGTATGGCTACCTTGCACATTTGTGGGCTTAAACTTTTGGGCTGAGGCACTCCTTGTGTGCCATGCTTGAGAATGCTTTGTTTCACCTTGATTGCTCGTTCTAGCACATCCTTATAAGTTGTTAATACGAAAGGTGCAAGTGCAGAATTAATTTCAGGTCGGAGCCCTCCTAAGAAATGGTCGGCCTTATCTTCTTCATTTGCTACCAAATGCTCTGTAAATCTACTCAACTGATTAAAGTGGACTGAATACTCCAAAACAATGGAGTCACCCTGAGATACATGTACAAAGTCACCCTTCATCTTTGCCTGGAATAACTTTGGGAAGAATTGAGCGTTGAACGCCTTTTTAAAGTCCTCCCAAGATATAACAACATCCCTACCTCCAAGACTTGGCTTCATTCCATCCCACCAAAACTCTGCTTCACCTTCCAGGTATTGGGTGGCAAATTTAACTTTCCGATCCTCGAGAACCTCTTCAGCTTCAAAGATCCCATCAATCTTTTTAATCCAACGCTCAGCCGCAAGAGGATCAGCTTTCCCATCAAAAGTGGGTGGTTTCGCCTTTCTAAAATGAGCAAAAGTGCCGAACCGTCGCTCCATCTCCAGTTAATTCCTTTGCTTGGCGATACCAATGGATCATTGCTTGTTCAAATTCAGTCGAACGGGTTGGCTCTTGATCATCTTCTCGAACTTTGTGCAAGTTAGGACTCCTATCATAATGGTCCTCAAGTCTCCTTCTTAAAGACGCACCGCGAGAAGCTTGAGGCATGTCGCTAGCCTCGGGGTAGCGACTCGTTTGCCTCTACGACTCCTACGAAGTGAGGCAAGTGTCTTAGAGTTGGTACTCATGATCACCTGAATCCAAGAATGAAACTACACCTTAGAATCTAGAAGACTAATGCAAAAAAATAAAATCTATCACACAACCTCACAACGTCCCATAACTACACCCAAAAACATCAAAACTTAGGCTTTGATACCAAAAATGTCACACCCCAAAACCACAAAGAATGGGAATGACACGGCTGTCCTTCTTTACAAAGAATGCAGCCTCAAACACAACCAACAAACTAATATTAACTTATATATATCTCAAACCATATATATATCGATAAACCAACAAATTGGTTACAACATCGAGTTTCTATAATCCACCAAAAGAAAAAAAAGATATACGTTTAAAACTCGGGCACGATCCAACTACTAGTAAGTATTATTTGCACCACTTCCTTGAACCATACCAAAAACAAAATAGAACTCCTCAAAAGTTCCCACCGACTACGCACTCGCTCTATTCACAGCTAGCTGAGGAACCTAAAAAGATTAAAGGAGGAATGGGATGAGTAACCACAGCTCAGTGAGTAATACATATCTTCTAAGCAGATCGAACAACCCCTATGCATGTATACAAACCAATACCAAATTTCATAACGCCAATTCAATATATAAAATACATATCGAATCATATAAAAGTTATTTCTCATCATCAAAGCTTTATACTAATATGGAAGACTCATTTAAATCACCATAAAAGTTAAGTATCAATGGTCGAATCCATTGAATAATCTCCATCAAAAACACATATCAATGGTCTATCCATTGATCAATCTTTTGCTCAATAACTAACCATGGTCACGACACAACGCCTTGTGAGAAGGCTACCAAGATTCTTCCCTTGGTAAGGTCTCCACCTACAAAGCCGGTGGCTAGGCCCAAAAGGATATCCTAAATCTGGTATGCATACCCCAAAACCCATCACTGAATTCACAGTCATATTGAGCATAAATAACCATTCTCCAATACCGGAAATCCAATCCAAAAATCAATATCTCAAACCAAACAAATAACATTTTGCAACATAGCCCATCATCCATTTCATATCCGTTTCTCAAAGCATCATAAACCTTTTCATAAATCAGTCGCAAAACAATTTCATATATGTTTCTCCACAAACCTTGTATAATGTGCTTTTCAAAGATTCACAATCAACCAAAGGGTAGCAATTGTTCGATCTGGCTTTTGTGCAATAAAATTGCTCTTCTCAATTTAGTATATATACAAATATATACTTCAAGACATGATTTTATAAAATCAAATAAGATATAGTACCACTCACCTCGTCGTCGACGACCAAACGACGAACGATACTCGTATCGTCGAATTTAAGGTCCTATCAAATAACCGAGAAAATGTTAAAATCTAATAAAACTCTGTCTCTACTTCGAAACAACTAAATTACGCCTTAACTCTAACAAAAGGACTTCTACGCGCTAACAAATCGGATAACCAAAGCGATTGTTCAAGCCATTCGTAACACGAAATTTAAGTGCAAAACTTGATTGCCCTTAACTTTCTCTTCCGAACTCTGATCCGAACGTACTTATATTCAATAGAGAGCCCTTGAAACATATCACAAGAATCCCAACTTGGCCATCCCAAAATCAAGCCGAAAAATGACAAAATACGGGCCCAAAGCTGCTGGACGCGTACTGTTCACTGCGCGGGAAACTTTGAAATTTTGTTTCGGACAAACCATAAGCTCAAATCACAATCCGTAAAATTCCACGGCTCCACAACACCCTAAATTACCATTCTTGCAAAAATACACGGCTCAACGACTCCAAATTTAGACTTCGTCACTCAGTTTTCCAAAAATATTTTGAATTTAAGTCCTAAATCCAAAAATTACTTCAATCGGATGAACGAGGGCTTGATCTCTTACCGGGTGCTGTATTATGGAGTCGAGTCGACTTGGTGAGGCATCCGAGACGTGCACGTGCCAAGATTCCTTTCCTTTCTTCCCTTTCTCTCCTTCTTCTTCTTTTCTTTCTTTTCTTTTTGGTTGAGGGAACTCTCAGCTTCTATTTAGCCAAGCCCTCTCCCCTCTCCTTTTGCTTTGCTGACTTTTCAATTTCTTTTTCAGTTTCTTCTTTTGGGGCCCACTAACATAATATTACATTATTGCATAATATTACACTATCATTGTTACTTGTTAAAATTATGACTCGAGTTTTCGCTGGAAAAGAGGAAATATAAAATAAAATATATTTAAGGAAAATTTCTTCTTGCGGAAACTTGCGGAATCCGAATTGAAGAAGAAGCCGTGAAGCCTCTAGACGTGGATGATTAATGGTGGGGCCCAAGGTCAAAGGTTTGACCTTGGGCACACTCGCACACACACTTTTGGTGTGAAGTCCGGGCGTGGAAATAGAAGATGGGGTGAAAGGCTACCGGGCCGTGCTTTGCACCGATCCCGAGATCACCCGGTTTTCTAATCAGCAGAGATGTAATCTTCGACGAGACTACAATGCTTCAAAAGAGGAGTTATGAGGCACAACCAGCAGAGAAGACAAATCATGGTGTCATAAGTGAGGTGGAGCCTCGGGTGGAGACTCCGGAGACCTCGAAGGTAACGAGAGGTTGAGGCTGTCGAGATGAAGCCGTAATTCCCGAAGTCGGTAATAGTGAACAACCAGCAAAGCCACATCGACTATAGCCGCAGATAGAGAGAGAAGGCAAATTAAACCACCGATACGTTATGGTTATACAAATATTGCTTATGCATTGACTGTAGGTGATGAGGTGGAGACAGATGAGCTTTCGTCTTACTCTGAGGCGATGGCTAGTTCGGAGTCATCGCAGTGGCTAAGGGCTATGAGTGAAGAGATGGAATCACTCCATCGAAATCGACATGGGAGCTAGTCAAAGTACCCAAGAGCCAAAAGATTGTCGAAAGTAAATGGGTTTCAAACGGAAAGAGGGCATTCCTAGTGTCGAGGCAGCGAGGTATAAGGCGAGACTTGTGGCGAAAGGGTATACACAGCGTGAGGGCATTGACTACAATGAGGTGTTCTCTCATGTGGTAAGACATACTTCTATTCGTGTTTTACTTGCCTTAGTTGCTTTGCAGGATCTCGAGTTAAAGCAATTAGATGTGAAAACCGCGTTTCTTCATGGTGAGTTGGAGGAGCAGATTTACATGAGGCAACTTGAGGGATTTGTTATTCCGGTAAGGAAGATCATGTTTGCTTGTTAAATAAATCTTTGTATAGGTTAAAACAGTTTCCCAGACAGTGGTATAAACGTTTTGATGCTTTTATGGCTAGTCAAGACTATTCAAAAAGTCAGATGGACAGCTGCGTTTACTTTAGGAGATTGGATGATGGTTCTTTGATTTATCTACTTTTATATGTTGATGATATGCTGATAGTAGCTAAGGATATGTCTGATATTGATGTGCTGAAAATGTAGTTAAATGCTGAATTTGAGATGAAAGATTTAGGTGCTGCAAAGAAAATTTTGGGTATGGAGATTTTGCGTGACAGGACCGCAGCGTTTACATCTGTCTCAAAAGAAATGCATTGAGAAGATTGTGGCACGTTTTAACATGCAGTTGGCGAAATCTGTAAGTACACCTTTAGCGAAGCACTTTAAACTTTCAGATAAATTATCACCGCAGACTGAGGAGGAGGAGGAGCATATGTCCCGTGTTCCTTATTCTAGTGCCGTGGGTAGTATTATGTATGCTATGGTATGCACTAGGCCTGATATTTCACAAGTTGTGAGCGTGGTTAGTCGCTATATGAAGCATCCTGGTAAAGCTCATTGGGAAGCTGTGAAGTGGATTCTCAGATATTTGAAGGGAAAACAGACGTGGGTATAGTATATCGGAGGAACAACAATGGCAGTGAGACCACTGGTTATATGAATTCGGATCACGCCGGTGACTTGGATGATTGCAGGTCTTTAGCAAGGTATGTGTTTACCCTAGCAGGTGGTGTAGTTAGTTGGAAAGCATCCTTATAGGATCATATTGCCTTGTCTTCAACTGAGGCGGAATACATGGCACTAACCTTTGTAGCGAAAGAGGCGATATGGTTACAAAGTTTGCTCTCAGACTTTGGGTTAGAACAGAAAAGTGTGGATATACACTATGATAACCAAGGTGCGATATATTTGGCATATAATCCAGTTTATCACGAGCGAACAAAGTATATCAATGTCAGGTACCACTTCATCCGAGATGTCTTAGTTAAGGGTAATGTTATTGTTAAAAAGAGTTCTATAGCAGATAACCTGACAGACATGATGACTAAGTTTGTTCCTGTGACGAAGCTCAAGTTCTGCTTGAGCTCTATTGGCGTTTGTGGAGAGTAAGCGCCCGTCGGGGCGTTGGGAGAGCAGCATGGATGATGAGTATTATAACTTAGCTTCAAACATTGAGCCAATGTGGAGAATTGTTAAAATTATGACTCGAGTTTTCGCTGGAAAAGAGGAAATATAAAATAAAATATATTTAAGGAAAACTTCTTCTTGCGGAAACTTGCGGAATCCGAATTGAAGAAGAAGCCGTGAAGCCTCTGGACGTGGATGATTAATGGTGGGGCCCAAGGTCAAAGGTTTGACCTTGGGCACACTCGCACACACACTTTTGGTGTGAAGTCCAGGCGTGGAAATAGAAGATGGTGGGCCCATTCTTTCTTCACCCAGAGAAGCCGCCCAAAGGAAGTCCACCGAGAGAGGAAGCGTGCACGTGGACGGTGGGCCCAGTCAACTCTTTGGGCGCACAATTTCGAAGTCCTCGGCCACACGTATAAAAGCGTCTTCGTATCTTCTCTTCCAAAAAAGCCGCCGAAGTGATATTGCCACCTAAGCCCTACGTACGTGAGAAGCCGCGCACGTCCACGCCACTTGAAGAAGATCTCAAGATCTTGAAGCCTCATGAAGCCGTACGTAGAGAGTTCCGTCGCACGGTAATTTGTGCCGTGAATTTATACCCAAGCGAGTTGTTATTTATACACTTAGGGTTTGGGGTTAAATCTAGGTGTGGGAAACACTTGAGCGATTGAGCGATTGTAAACTCTGATTCTCCGATTTTAGTGGATTATTTGCTGCTGGCTTTCTCCATGAAGGTAGGTATCGATACTCGAATCGAACCACGTAAATTTCTGGTGTCATGATTTTTCTCCTTTATTTCTCTGGTGATTTCGCGTTGACGTAATTTGCAAGATCCTATCGTTTTCGCGTATTATATCTCAACAGTTACAACCAAAAGAACCACATAAATGGCAACCATTGCGTTCCAAGTATACTCATCTTTGTTGAGCACTCCATCGAACAACTTTTGGACCTCATTAATTCGACTTTCTTTAGACAATTTTTTTTTTATTTAAATCAATCTCAACACACACCTTAGCATAATCCACCCTCAATCCCATAATTGTATCTCTCATCAGATCAACAACAAAATCCACAACGAAACATACCCTTGGCACCTAAATAGATCAAAGTGTTATAAATAACACACAATCTCACCATGCCCTAGAAAATCTATCCAAACACCTAGGCTCTGATACCACAAGTTGTCATGCCCCAAATCCTATAGGGTTGGGGATGATACGGCCATCCTTTCACACGAAGGATGTAGTCTCGAACCACCATAATCCAACTTCCAAAAGCCCTTGCGATAACGCTCTTATTCTAATGGCCACTAAGTGAGGGACCTGAAAAGAATGGGAAAGAGGCATGAACAACTGCGGCTTAGTGATTAGTACATATCTTATAAGCAGATCAAGTCTCCACATTACACATTTAGAACTCAAAAACATGACTCATTTATGCCAATCCAACATATAATAATTGCATAATGAAATAGGTTATATAATACTTTAACCTAGCTATATCAATGGCATAATTTCCTGTTCGTCCATAATATCAAAACAAGTATCACTAGCTTGATTCATATCTTATGTCAATAGTTCATTCCATTAATCAAACTCGTATCACACATCAATGGTCTATTCTATCAATCAATCTCATGGCACATTAGATCTCAAGGCCCTAGAGGTGACTCCCATGAGACCATGTTATGGTGTAACACTTAGCATTTGAGTAATACAAGGCCCTAGATGTGGCTCCCACGAAATTATATTATCGTATAATATTTAGTTCTTGACCAACGTATATCAATAATACAAAACCCTAGAGGTGGCTACTATAAAATTACGTTATTGTGTAGCACTTAACCCTTGATCGCAATGCTCTAATGGTTGCTCCCACAAAATTACATTATCGTGTAGTCCTTGATCAATACATATCAATGGCACAAGGCTTTAGAAATGGCTTTCACGAAATTACGTTTTTGTGTAGTACATAGTCCTTAATCAATATGTATTAAAGGCACGAGGCTCTAGAGGTAGATCCCACGAAATTACATTATTATGTAATACTTAGTCCTTTACCAGTCCACATCACAATTGGCTTCATAAACCAAAACATAACTCTTCACCAATTAATTCTATCCACAAAGCAATTTAGAATCCATATCATAAATCAAATTCACATATTGAATCAAATTGTATTTTACAAACCATACTCAAGTCAACGCAACTATTTCACAAAAGGGTTTCGCTAACCCAAAGTATATCCCCTCTCCCAACTTTGTTCATCAAACATTCGCAATTCATTTCTCACCTCATTTTAGAATTCATATCTTAAAGAACCCGTTCCATAAATTAGTTTGCAACTTTCATGACACCTTCCCTAACACAATCTTCAAACCTTTCTCAAATGAATAAATAGTAGTAAATGCCCGATCCGGAGTTAAGCATCAAATATGTTATGACGGTACTTTTGTCTTTTAGCCGCTTCATAATGTGCACATAATATACCTAATACTTTTTATTTTCAAAATAAGAGTTTACAAATTTAAAAGAGATATAGCACCACTCATCTGGATATGCCCCAACCTAAATAACAAAGCTCACTCAAATCAATGAACTTGCAGTCCTATTATAAGTGAGAAATAGCATCAAAACCAAGTAAAACGCTATTTCAAGTACGGCTTGGCTAGATTAAGCTTAAAGGCTGATAAAATAAATTTCACGCGTCGACAAATCGCTCACCCAAAGCGAATATTCAAACTTAAACTCAATACGAAACTGATTCGCAAAATCCTAAATCTCGCTTCGACAAGACCGTTGTTTCAAAAAGACTTCCGTTGTAACCCATGTCTCTATAATACCATAAATCCACATTTCCATGAAATCCCGAAGCCCCATAAACTCAAAACTTGGGTTGTATGGTTTGATTTTTCCAAAATTCCGAATTTGAGTTCTAAATCCGAAAAATACTTCAATTGGATGAACAAGATGCGTGAATTACTAGCTGATGCGGACCAGAGTAACTCTGGCTTGGCAGCGCGTCCACAGCGGGCACGTGCTCACAATATCTTCGTCTTCTTTTCCTTCCTTCCTTTTCCTTCTTCCCTAGTTTCTTTTTACGCGAGCGAGCTCTCGGGCTCCCTGTTTCTTTTCTGCCGAGCATCTCCCTTTTTCTTCCCCTTTTGTTGACTTGTCAACCTCCTTTTATTTTCTTTTTATTTTCTTTCTTTGACTTTTCAACGCTCTTTTCTCTCCCCGATTCTCACCGCGCAAGCTCTCGGCTTAAAAGAAAGGAGCCATGTACTTTATCCCTTTTTCCGATTCTCTGACTTTTCAACCCTTGAATTTATTTTTTTCTTTTCGAGCCTCATCACTCTTGACTTGGTCAAGATATTACAGGAAATAGGTTAGGAACGCGTTGACTTGACGAGAACTCCTTTGGCGCAAATGATGAGCCAAGTTGGATTTTTGGTAAATGTGTCCCGTAGCCATTTGCAAGAGTCAAAGTGCATAAATTGCAAAAAAGAAAAAAAATTGAAATTTCAGTGCATTTAGTGATTGAAACTACAGCTTAGTGATTGCACTGTAGACGCCTTTTTATGTTTAGCGAGGCTCAGGGAAATTTATCTTCATATTTACACTCCAATTACTTTGTGGAAAATGAATTATTCGCAACATGTACTCCTAAAAGCAATCATTTGGAATAATTAGTCAATGAAAAGTATTTTTATTATCGACGATAATTTATATCTAAATATTTTCATGGACAATGAAAATATTTTTCACTCATTCATTTTCATAAATGATACAAGCTATCATTTTTAGAAAAAAAATTTTCAAGTCATTTATTTTAGGCAAAACAAACAGAGCTTTGGTGAAGGATTAGCTTGACTTTGTCAACTAAGGCTGAACACCTACTGTTTTGAGAAGTGGGGAGACTACAACCTCGGGTTGATGAGGTCCAAGATTCCCAAGAACAAGTAAACTTAAGGAAAGAATTGTTTTTGCAGCGTAGGACGGGAAGTTGAACTAACCTTTCTTGGGTGCATTGAACGAGAAAGCAAACAATAATAGATAGTATTATTACCCTCTTGGTAAGCCTTATTCTCTTTCATTCATTATAAATACATTACACAAACTTCTCTTTTCAAACACACCTCTCTTTTCCTCGCTATCGTGCATTTACATTGTGGTTTTCTCACCAAAAAAATGCCAAGAAGGAGCACTTATGCAGATCATTCCCGAGATCCCTGAGCTGAGGAAGAAGAAGAAGAAGATTACTACGAAGTGTTCCTGAGCTTTTGTGGGGGAGACACTCGTACCGGCCTGACTGACAACCTTCACAGGAAACTGGTTGAAGTGGGAGTCTATGTCTACAGAGACAACAATGAGCTCCATACAAGTGAGGTGTTCGGCCGGGAGCTTCTCAATGTGATTACGCGATCTGGCATATTGATTAGAATCCTCTCGGAAAACTACGGCTCAAGAGAATGGTGCCTCCACGAGCTCACACAAATGATGGAGTGCAAGAGAAACAATGGAAGGTATATGGTGGTGCCTGTATTTTACGAGGTGAAGCCAGCACACGTGCAGCACCAGACTGAGACTTTCGGGAGAGGTTTCGATCCGGTACAAGGCGATTCAATGAACAAGTTGTGAAGAAATGGAAGCAGGCGCTTGGAGAAGTCAGTTCCATATTAGGATATGAATCCGGGAAAGGGTACATCTTGTTTCTAAACTTACCTTGTTTACCTCTTTTGTATTCACAATATCCTTTGTTTTTCTTTTGCCAACACAATACCTTGTTTACTTCCATCAATGATTTTAGTTCTGTTTATTTCACGAAAAACTAATGATTTAGAAAAAAATTCGTAAAAAACCATCTTCATTATAATTGGAAAAACAAAAACTTTCATTATCATTATCATATCCGTTGACAAAAATGAAAGATCACCTCTCCGCATCTTTTTCATGCTTCTCTCCGCCTTGTCACCGAACGAGCCTCACGTGTTTTTTACTTGTTTTTCCCCCCTTTTTATCACACAAGGAAGAACGATTACATGAACGCGACCCCATATATAGCTTAGTTTCATATTCCCAGATTTCTTGAAACATCGAGATTCATGAAAGATGTGCAAAATGATTTCTTTTTAAGTTTAAATGAGTAATAAGTTACTTAAGGGGAAAAGTGCCAAAAAGTCCTAAATCTTTTGCATTTGTGTCAATTTAGTCCTAAACCTTTTTTTATGCCAATTAAGTCTAAATCTTTTTACATTGTGCCAATTTAGTCGTTTCCGAGTCAGTTTGGCTGGATTTTGCTGACTGGACATCGGCCAACTGACGTGGTTTGATCGGGCGCTAACGTGAACAACTTTTAATAATATTTTAATATAATAATTTTGTTTTATTTTTATTTTTTTTCTTTTTCTTTTTTTCTTCTCCTCTTCTTCCTCTAAATAGTCGCCGAACCTTGGCGAATGGCCGAGGTGATGGCCAGCGAGGTCAAGGTCGACCTCGCCGGCCACCTCACTAGTGGCCGCAAGGGTGGCCTCGTGCTAGGCAGCAAGGCCGCCCTCGAGGCCTGGGCAGCAAGGGCGAGCCTCGCCCATGGCTCGGGGTTTGGCGAGGACGGTAAGGCAACGGCGTCGTGGGGTGGAGGCGACCGCAGTGGGAGTGACGATCACGATGGGGGCGTGGACGGCGGGGTCCTCGCCTTGTCAAATCTAGTTCTCCGTCCTCCGATCTGACCCTTTCCCTTCTCTCCCTAGGTTCGCTCACCCTCGTCGGCCATGGGCGAGCCTCGCCGCCCAACGCAAGGCCACCCTTGCGGCCACCGGCGAGGTGGTCGACGAGTTCGAGGTCGACCTCGCCGGGGTTGTCGCCTCGGCCGTCGTCGAGGTTTGGCGATCAGCTAGAGGAAGAAGAGGAGAAGAAAAAAAGAAAAAGAATAAGAATAAAAAAATATTCAAAAATTTTAAAATATTATTAAAAGTTATTCACGCGCCGCCGATCAGCCACGTTAGCCGATCGGCGTCCAAATCAACAAAATCCAGCCAAAATTGGCCGTAAAACGACTGAATTGGTACAATGTAAAAAGGTTTAGGACTTAATTGGCACCAAAAAAGGTTTAGGACTAAATTGGCACAAATGCAAAAGGTTTATGACTTTTTGGCACCTTTCCGCTACTTAAGTAACGAGGATATTGTTGATTAATCAATACTTATGCCATGAGCAACACAATTTTCTTTTCCAACCATTAAAAGGGTTAATACACGAAAATCCCCTTAATTTTTTTATCAAGAAAAACCTTAAACTGGTACGTTTGTGATAAATTTACTTCAAACTAACTTTTTGATGAATTAACCCTATGTTAGTGAACAAACGTAAGGTAAATTGGTCATATATGTATCGGTTTTGGGTTTTTTGTGGTTAAAAAATTAATTTGAGGTATAATTGTCATATGTGTACCAGTTTTGGGTTTTTTGGCATTGATTCATATGGCAACAAGGTTCTAGTTTCGGACTCGACTTTATTGTTCTTTGACAGGCAGGAAACAGAGATGATCGAGAAGGTAGTTAAGCACGTTTGTTGCGAGTTAGAGGGAGCCCATCATCTCACTCATTCCATGGAAGCGAAGGTGATAGCAAGACTGAAAGAGGATTATCACTGTGAGTTGACACGCCTCGCGGAAGAAAATCGTGGTGCGGAGGAAAGGGAAAAGTTACATCGCGATTTTCAGGATAGTCAGAGGAGGACACCGGTGCCGAGGAGCATGCGGAGCGATGGGAAAATGGTGAGAAATAAGATACAGATAACTTTGCATGAGTACCCGCAGCCTCGGAATTGAGATTCCATGACTCACGACAGGATGGAGTGATTAAGTTCGTAATGTATTATTACCTTGAAGGTTACTTCAATTCAAACCTTAGTGACCTCAAATTCAGTTGCTTTACCATGCTTTTTTTTCTGGACCAGTTTCTTGTATGTTTCGGTTGGGTTCAGTTTACAGTTCATTGTTCAAATTTCGAGTTACTATTTTGTTCCTGCTGAATTTATTGAGTGTTGTAGTTGCACAAGCATGTGAATGCACGGTGTATATTTGTTGTGAATTGATCAATTGGAACGTGTAAGTAAGCTACAACCTCTTTCGATTCATGATTATAAATTGGAGCATATTATCATTGGGTCCATGTTGAGTCCTCGAGAACACTTTAGCTGCAAGAATCCAAGTCAGGAGATAGTCGATAAACATGCTCAATTTGTCAATGATCATATTTTGTTACTTATGGTATAGATAGGCCAATCTCTATATTGACAACGTGAAATTTTGCGTTAGCTATACTCAAATAGAGATCAGAAATTTGTTATTAGATTAGAGATAGTTTTTTATTTTTATTTTTATTTTTTGGGTCGAAAGAAACAACTTTCATTACTATCCAAATGACAGATTTCAAGAATTTCCAAGATCAAGACATAAAATCTGCCATAGGAAATTGGGAGGTTTAGCAAGCCAAGTGGGCGGAAGGGTTTTTGTTCTATGAGCCTTGGCGACTCAAGATGGATTACAAGGGTTTCCAAGGATTTCTTTTACCACTCTTTCAGCGAAGATCTCATTCAGTTTTTGGATCTTCCATTCGCTTGAGTCTTGATTAAAGCTTTTGAAGACTACCTTGAAGTTTAGTGTTGTGTTTTGTCTATTTTTTAAGATGATGTATGTTAAACAAAGGTGGTCCAAGGGATAGATGCTTCTAATAACATCGTCATGCAAGTATTAGGATGGCACCATTGTGAAACATTGTGATGACGGAAGTGCATAACACCGGTATGCTGGAATGATGAGAGAAAGGAATCCAAGTTAGGAAAATGAGAAGCTAGCGGTGCTTTTATTCACAAGGAAAGTGATAGTACATTCACCACCACACATATTGCAAGAGAAGTCGGTCAACTTGCTTTACCGGGTTTTCTTTACTTATTCATTCTGTCATTCGCAAGGCACTAACACTAAGATATGCAGAAAGAAAAATAGAGGGAGAATTTTTGTGATCCTAGTTGCCAATTGTATATCAATGGTACTTTGTGGTAAAAAAAGGCATCGTTATTCCTTTTCCAACTAAGCATTAGGACTGTAGTGTTGACATTGAAATTATCCCAAGTCGAGATACAAAGTATATTGAACAATTGTGCAATGAAATCCGGTATATGTAATCGCTATGTAATGCTCATCATTAATATAAATTTCTCATATTTTCAAGTACTTGCCATTTGTAAAAGATGTGATTTTGTCACAATAAAAGAAAACCTGAATTAAAGGTATATTTTAGTAACTCATCAAAAAAAATTTCGTAAATTTCACATTTCTCATCTTATGAAACCGTCATTAGCAGCATCACTCGAATTCAGTGCTGGCCATGTTCCATTAATTTCCCTAAATTATCTCTAGCTGCAATTTGTTGAAGGATAAGATCCAAATCTTTAATCATGGTATGGAAAGATTATGCTAAGTCAGCACGGACAAATCGACGCTTTGGCGCACGTATCTGTACAACTTTCAAAAGTGAATTACGCTTTTGGTCCTCGTACCTTTGGGAGTTTCAAGTTCAGTTCAGTTCAGTCCAGTACATTAGAAGATCCCTCCACGTCACTAGGACGGAAGAACAGCCGTAGAAATTCAGCACAGCCGAGGTCGCTCGCCGCGAGAAGTCCGAGCCGAATCTCCTGCTTCTTCTTCCCAGCTTCGAAGGAAGCCAAACCAGAATGGGAATCGATATGGCAATGCGTAATACTTTGGCCGTCGCCATCGCATCCATCTTGCTCGTCGTGCTCGCATCACGTTTCCTGAAGAAGAAGAAAGAGAAGGAAATGATTGGAAGCACCAAACCCGACGAACCCATTTCGGTGGAATCCGCTCCGTCTACCTCCGGGAACAACTACGAGGTGTTCTTGAGCTTCAGGGGCAGGGACACCCGCACCGGCTTCACCGACCACCTCTACAGCAGCCTCGTCGACGCCGGGGTCTCCGTGTTCAGGGACGACGACGAGCTCCGCGTCGGCGAGAAGATCGGCCCCGATCTTCTCCGAGCCATTAGGAGCAGTAAGATCTCGATCCCGATTCTCTCTCCGGATTACGCTTCCAGCAAATGGTGTCTTCGCGAGCTCGCCCGGATGATCGAGTGCAAGAGAAGTGAAGGGCACATCGTCTTGCCCATCTTCTACAAAGTCGAGCCCGGGCATGTGCGACACCAGACGGGGAGTTTCGGGAAGGCCTTTCATAAAATTAAGAAGCATTATGAGGCAGATGTGGTCCAACGATGGGAGCGAGCTCTCCAAGAAGTAGGAAGCTCAAAGGGATGGGAATCAGAGAGAATTGCTAACGAATACTTCTTCTTTCACTCGTGATCCTGCTTAGCTAGATCAAAAGTCCGAAAATTTTATGCCGCGATCACTTTTGCAGTGGAAAAAAAATGATGCGTTTTTATCAATTGGCTGCTTTTTACTTCCTGTTTATATGTGGATTTGCTTCCGCGGAGATATTGGTGATCGGTTTCTTGTATTGGACTTTGCTGTTATTTCACGGACATGAAGCTGAGTTGGTAAAGATAATTGTCAGGAAGGTTTTGGGCGAGTTAAAGGAAGCTTTTCAGTTAGACGTCACAGAGAACTTGGTCGGGATTAGTAATTATGTAGAGGAGATTATGAGAATGTTAAAAACTGATGACACTGATACTCAATTTGTTGGAATCCACGGAATGGGTGGTGTTGGTAAGACGACTCTGGCCAAGTTCATCTACAATAAACTCTCCAGTCAGTTCGATCACTGTAGCTTCTTGGCAGATGTGCGAGAAACAGCAAAAGACAGGGGTGCCCACCGTTTGCAGAACCAACTAATCTCCAATATTCTAAAAAGAAAACACAATGACATCTCTAATGTCGATGAAGGACTTAGAATCATCAAAACTAGATTTAGGCATAAGAAAGTCCTCATCCTTCTTGATGATGTGGATGATGTTTCTCAGTTGAACTGTTTGGCTGGAAAACGTGACTGGTTTGGTTCTGGAAGTAAGATCATTATTATGGCAAGAAAAGTGAGTTTTCTTGATGAGGCTCGGGTGGATAACTCGTATGCACTCAATGGATTGGATCCTGACAACTCTTTGCTTCTTTTTAGTAGACATGCATTCAGAAGGGACTTCCCTTTGCCTGAATTTGGGGATCTCTCGCGTGATATTGTGTCCACTACTTCCTGTAGCACTCGAGGTTATAGGATCTTTCTTGTGCGGAAAACGCCTAGTAGTATGGAAAGATACATTAAAGAAGTTAAGGCAAATACCAGATAAGGAAGTGCAAGAGAAGTTAAGGGTAAGTTATGAAGCATTAGATTATGAGCAAAAACAGATATTTTTGGATATTGCCTGTTTTTTCGCTGGAACTGATGCTAGAATTGCATCCTATATGTGGGATGACTGTGAATTTTTCCCAGGGATGGGAATTGAAGCATTGAGCTTGATGTCCTTGATAAAAGTGGGAAATGACCATAGGCTGTTAATGCATGACCAACTGAGAGATCTAGGTAGGGAAATTGTCCGGCAGGAAAACTACGAGGAGCCCTGGAAACATAGTCGCTTATGGATTCACAAGGAAGCCTTACATGTTCTAGAGAAGAATAAGGTGAGAGTTTTCTTTGATTTACTTTTGTGCACTTAGTCAATGTTTTATTATCTACCATAACGAGGAAAAATAAGTTAGTATATTGAATTAGTCCAGCCCTAGTTAAAAGAAGGCCTGTTCGTAATATTTTCAACGTTGGGTTACTCATTGCATAATGTAAGTTGGTAATTCATGGGAGTAATATCCTTAGAGGGTGCTCTTCTGTGATAATCAAAGGTTCTCAGCTAACTTATGGAGTTTAACTCATTTTAAAGTACATGTTGGCAAACTTAACTGTAGCAGTGTTGAGCATTTTATGTATTAGCTTCTGGTGAATTGTGTATGATAAGTTTGTTGAAAGATACTATCCAATGAGGTTAGCTGCAACCATGTTGTAAACTTTTTAGTTCAAAGCGGCAGAGCATAGGAATTATTATGAAACAACATATCATAGTTTAGTTTTCATGATGCTTTATTTCTGATCCGTGGAATTCTCTTTCAGGGAACTAGAAAGATAAAAGCCCTCCGTCTTAATAAAAGTGGCTTGGGCAGGGTTTACAGCAATCTACTGTTTGAAAAGCTACCCGAACTTAAGGTTCCTTGAGATGAATAATTTCATCCTCTCTGGAGATTTTTAAGTATGTTCTTTCTGAACTACGATGGCTTTATTGGAAAAATTTTCCATCATCTTTGGTAGCAACCAATTTTCACGTGAGAAATTAGTCGTACTTGACTTATCAAGGAGCAAAGTCACAGAGCATTGGGAAGGATGGAAACTTATGGATGTAAGATGAAAAGAGTATATTTTCCTTTCAAAATATGATCAATAATTCTTAGTGGCTCATGTTTCCTGCTTTCTTTCTTACAGGTGGCAAGTAATCTGAAAGTTCTCAACATTGCTAATTGCCGTGACTTGAAAACATCTCCTGATCTCACAGCTTTTCAAAATCTGGAGATTTTAATTCTTGGAAAATGTGAAAATCTAACAAAATTGCACCCTTCTATTGGAAGCATCAGCATTCTGATTTCCTTGGATGCGAGAGACTGTTTCAGGCTGAAGGAACTTCCAATGGAAGTGGGTCAGCTACAAGAATTAGAGGAGCTTTTTATGGATAGAACTCAGATGGAAGAAATTCCCGTATCTAAAGGTTCAATGAAGAAGCTCAGGACTCTTAGTGCCCAGTATTGTGAATCATTGGCTCGAATACCCAGCACGTTAAGCCATCTAGCGTCTCTGTCAACCCTTGATTTTACGGGATGCAAAAAGCTTGCTGAACTTCCAGATGCCCTAGGGTGCCTTCAGAAACTGCAGCGCTTATCATTAAAAGAATGTAGCTCCTTGAGAGGGATCCCCAACTCAATTGGCAAGTTGGAATGTTTAACTGAGCTGGACATATCATACACAGGATTTACAGAGTTACCTGAATCCATTGGAGACTTGAGTAATTTAGAAGTTCTGCAAATGGCGCGGTCACATGTAACAAGGTTACCTATTGTTATTGGGATGTTGGGGAAACTCACCACATTAGATGCCACAAATTGCAACATCCTGGCAGAAGTTTGTAGTAATATTGGTGAATTGTCTTCATTGAAGGCCCTCCGATTGTTGGGGATAGGCATTTGTGGCTTGCCAGAAAGCATTTGTAAGCTTTCTTGTCTCCAAGACCTCAACTTACGAGGGTGCAAGAAGCTCCAATTGCTGCCAAACCTACCCTCTGGCTTGAGAACTCTAGGTCTCACTTGTCAGAGTCTTACATTGCCAATCCTTTCCAACCTGACAAATCTAAAGGAACTCTCTGTCCTAGAATGCACTACACTCGAATGCCTCCCAGAGCTTCCCTCTAAACTGTCAAAGCTTTCCTTAGGAGGATGCCAAATGTTGAGAAAGTTGCCAGATTTGTCAAACTTGAAGCGTCTTTCAGAATTGAGTTTGAAGGTTTGCTCTGAATTGAGAGAAGTTAAAGGTCTGGAAGGATTAGTATCGCTAACAATGTTGGATGTGTTGAAGTGCCCAAAGTTATCTAGGCTTGATAGGGTAGAATGTTTGACGGTCCGAGGTACCTAAGCATAGGACCGTCAGAAGCGTTAGAGAGGTTGATGGATCGTTCAGAACTGAGTAATTTAAAGGTGCTTCCAAGTTGCGAGAATCAAGCTGGATTTCAAGTTCTTAATAGCTTCATTTGCTTGGAAGTTTTAGATCTCACTGATTGCATGTCTTTGGAAAGACTGGACCTTTCAACTTTGAAGCTTCTAAGGAAAGTGAGTGTTAGGAAATGCAAGAATCTAGTTGAAATTAGAGGCCTTGACAGCTTGGAATACTTGGAAAGGTTGGATATCTCTGAGTGCACATCCCTTAAGATACTGGATATTGCAAAATTGAAGTATCTGAGATATATATGGGCTTCCAAATGTAAGAATTTATGTGACGTCCAAGGCCTTGATGTCTTGGAGTGCTTGGAATGGTTGGACATCTCTGGGTGCACATCGATTGAAACATTACCAGACCTTTCTTGCTTCAACACTGAGGTTTCTCAACATCAACCACTGCAAAAAACTATATGATATTCAGACCCTGGAGAAATTCTCATCCTGCCAATGGTTCTATATTGATGGATGCAAGTCCCTAGAGAAACTGCCAAACCTATCAAAATTTGAAGGTTTGATAGAGTTGATAGTGAAAGATTGTCATGAACTTCTGGATATTTCAGAGCTCAGTGAGTTGAGATCATTAGAATTTATAGATATGTCAAGATGCAAGTCCATCGAGCATCTACCAGATTTGTCAATGTGCAAGAACTTGAAATGTTTGGTTGTAAGAGACTGCGAGAAACTTATGAAGCTTACGGGGCTTGGAGACTTGCACTCACTGTGGCAAGTGGATATTTCTGAATGCAAGTCACTGAAAAAATACCGGAATTACCTGGAGCACACATCATGCAGAATTATGGAGAACCTATGCTTCATCCCTTGTATGGGACTATCACTTTCAGCTGATATGCTGCACATAGTTCTACTGCCATGTCAAAGTTGAGAGAGTAAAAAGAAAGTGATCACCCATGCCCTGCTCACACCTATTTCCTGTGTTTTAATAGTGTTATCTGTATCAAGAAGTAAATTTTCCTTCATGGCCTTTTCTATAATCATTTCTTTCCACTATATAGTTCAAGCAATGGAAAGAAGTTGATGCTCTGGCAATTGTTTATTTCTAGAGTGGAACTTCTTCGCCCGGTTGGCAACCTTTTCTAAGTACGTTTGATATCATCATGGGTTGACAACTCGAGTTCTTAATCTTCAACACGAGATTGATTAGTGATGTGCATGTAAAGACTTTGGAGGTTATTTTGCTTAGATACCTGATATGTCCTGTTTGTTTCACTGACACAGGGAACAGGTGACTAAAGTAGAACATCTTCTGATGAATTTTTATGTTAGATTTGTTGATGTATATTTCCTGTTACTTGCC
Source organism: Eucalyptus coolabah (assembly GCA_014182585.1). Taxonomy (NCBI): domain Eukaryota; kingdom Viridiplantae; phylum Streptophyta; class Magnoliopsida; order Myrtales; family Myrtaceae; genus Eucalyptus; species Eucalyptus coolabah. The sequence goes on from CM024622.1 coordinate 10,482,905, forward strand.
TTATCATTATGAAAATTACCTTATCACGACATTCCATTTCTTGAATCGTTAGCAGGATTCATGCAGTTTATAGAGGCTCTATCTATAATTTGTTTGGGATTGACTACATATTGCAGCTTTCTGTGGAAAGACTTAGACATTATTAAATTTTGGAACGCTTCTCCAGCTTGGACCTTGGAAATTCCTCCGAGTTTATAGGAGAGATGACTCTCAAAGAATTAATATTCCTGGCTATATTGGAGTGCAACAAGCAAAGCTTCATTTGATTTTCACCGAGGAACCAGCGTTTTCTCCCAAATATGATTGAGGAGCTTTCCTCCTTTTCCTTTCATGATAATATTATGCCTGAGAACGTTCCTCAATTTCATTATTGGACCATTATGCAATCAGTTTTGAATGAAGAACTAGAGTTCTTTTTCATTATGCAGTAACAGTGACAATACTTGCAGGAACACTCACGCCTGGTGAACCTATTCTTCATTTTATCTCGATACTTCCTGCACATTCCACGTAAATGAGCAATGGTTAATGACTATTGTAAATTGAGTTAATAACTAGGGCAGCTGCTTGATCACTACTTATGCTCGTGGTTTTAGTTTGCTTCCTTTGGGGCTTCTTTCATGGGAGTGACGCTTTTCCAAAATGTGTGTTGGCCAGCCTCTCCGTTTGTAAGCTGAGAATTGTAGGATCTGTGGTCGTGGGAAGAAGGAAATGAATCGTGATTGTATCAACCCAGAGAGTGAAAACTGCATTGTATCTAGTCCGTGTATTCGCTTGTCAAACAATGCAGTCTTTGGTGGTTAGCCTGAGTAAGTTCACGATGTAAGAGAACGAGATTTATTTACCTACTCGTGTATCACAGTCGCCATGAATTGACCAGGAAGACACCAAGCGGCAAAACTATGCACTGATTTGCCTTTTCTCTCTTTCTTTTTAGTTCAAGGAACCAGGAGACTCCAAGAACATATGGAAAGCTAGCTGCCTTGTCGAAGGACATTTTCCGACATAGCCACTGGTATTGTGTACCAGCTACTGGAAACCATATATGGCAAGAAAATATCTTTCTAAGACACTAGATGCTATCAACTTGCGATTCTCCAATTGCTGACTTGCAATTGGCAAAAGTGGCTCCAACCATTCTGGATTGAAAAAGAAGCAATTAGAGTGGAACTGAATATTTTGCATCCTCTGATACGCGAAGAAGCGTGAGAAGTTCACTACATATCTGCAGAAATTTTTTAGAGATGATCATTTCTGTGTGAATGGACCATTCCAAATCTTGTATTGACGCGAGGGGAAGACAAACAACTCAGGGATGTTATAAACTGCTTCTGAGGCTATAAATTACTATTAACTCTAATTGACACCTGCATAAGAAGACCGGTTTATTAAAGATCCCACGTTCCCTTGAGTCCAAACTTGTTCAGAAAGATGTGCACTTTACCCTGTAAAGCATATGCTCCACTTTTAGTTCATTTATTAGAGATCTTCTATCTGTTCTTTTTTTTTGACCTAAGATCTTCTATCTGTTCTGGCTTATAATTTTCTCAACAAGAAGAGAGAGCGTAAGCGATGGTACTGATGCCAGCAATTCAGGCGCCGTGGGAGCATCCACTTCTCCATTCATCTCTCCAAGTGATATGGGAAATGACCCAACAAAGTGTTCTTGAGCTTTAGAGGCACAGATGCTCACACAGGATTCACAAATCACCTCTACCATTTGCAAACTTGTCGATGTAGGCACTGTGCCAGCTCATGTTCAGAGATGATAAAGACCTCCAAGTCGGCGAAGAGTCTGGGTCAGAGCTTCTCAGCGAAATCATGCAGTCTAAGATCATGGTACCAATTATCTCTCCCAATTATACTTCCAATAAATGGTGTCTTTGCAAGCTCATTCAATTGATGGAGTAGAGAAAGAGAGGAAAGTCTTGCCGATGTTTTACAAAGTCGATCCCTCACATGTGCGGTACTGGAAAGGGAGTTTTCGCAAGGCCTTCCGCTCACCCAAAAAGCATTTTGATGCGAAGGCTGTCAAGCCAGGGCAGCGAGCTCTCCGGGCAGTGAGTTTCTTATACAGATGGGAATAAGAAAAAATCGCTAATGGGTACCTTCGTTTCCGTTGAACCTTGCTTACTTTCTTTCAACAAGATCTTACTGGGGGTTAAAAGAAAGACATTATTTCGTTACCATAATCATCCTGAACTCTTGCCCGCAAAACCAGGACAAACTACGTAGAAAAATTCGCTGTATTCATCCTTCGTCCATATTTTCACCCTAGGAAAGCGTGTGTGATTTCTCTGTGATTATTTTTCTCGTTTTTGCGGTCAGCTTTGCATACGCGACAGCATTGAAAAGGAAAGCGCTGGGCAAGACATCAAATCATCGCATTGCTGAATTGAGGAGTCTATGAAAAGATAGTAAGTAGCCAACATGAATTCGTTACCAAAGATATACTTCCTTAAGCTAAATGGGGCCCACACAGAATGAATAGGAAAGCAATCGCCAATTTAGGAAATAAGGAAGGAATGCCTTGTGTTGACGAGAACTCCGTTGGCGCAAATGATAAGGTACTCGGCTCCCTCAAGAGCGTTACGTCGCGAGTTGGATTTTTCGTAATGGTTTCCTTTGGCCATCCACAAGAGTCCCAAAACCGTGCAATGCTATGATTACCGGTGTGGTGGAGATAGGTAGCTTGCCATATATTGGGATAGATTTCATCAATTCATGGTCACTAAATTTAGAAGATACGCACAATTTGATTGGCGAACTTTGATTTCGATGTCGCATGCGCTGAACTTTAAGTCATTTTCTTTTGCAATCCATGCACTTTGATTGGAAACTAGTCAATTCTTGATCCAAACACTGACACGGCGGATGTGCGGTGCCGGCGTGGTGTCTACCTTCAGCATCATGTTAGCACAAAGAAAAAAGATTAAGCACGTGTTCTTCTTCTTCTTCTTCTTTGGTGTTGTGGAGGGGGTTGTCTGTGGAGGAAGGGAAAAGAAGAAGTGAAGAGAGCCACCATCAGCCCTCTGCCTACATTTGCCGGAATTTGCAGAGGCCGCCATGACACTCTGTCATTGCAAGCAGAGGGTTGCGCAACCCCTTGCCGCTGTCCTTGAGGGGTTTACCATGTTTGGACCAGTTTCCTATGTTCTTGGTCGGGTCTTGCCGGGTCGAGCCCGTAGTTTATTGTTTAGTTTCGAGCTGTTTACTATTTTGTTCCTGCTGAATTTATTCGAGGGTTCTAGTTGTACTAAATATATATATACTTTTTACAGCCTCATCGATCCACGAATGGAATAAGGAGCATGTTGTCCATTGGATCCGCAGCGAGTCTTCAAGAACACTTCCTCTTACAGTAGCAATAATTTATCAATTTGGGCTACAGATGATATAAACTTAACGAAATCTGCTCATTTCTGGCCAATAGGCCAAAATTATATAGACCAGATGATAAAAAAATTCATGAAATTCGTAACTGAGATTTTACATTTTAGAAGGGTTACACACATAAAGCTTTGGGAAACTACGTTGCACTTTAGCACTGCGTTTATACCTCAAGAAGATGGTCAATTAGAAAGCATAATCCGAACATTCTAAAGTGATGTTAAAGAGCATAAGCGATTGGCACGGCTTGACACGGGCCAATATAATTTTCAATTTTAATATAAAAAGGCATCTATTCTAATCGAACTCGTAAATTGTCGCAAAAAAATCGTCGATGCATCTAATTTAAAATGTTGCCCTCGACATAACTAATCTAAATCTTATTAAAATATACCGCATCGCCCCCTTTCATGTATCTTAACTATTAAAAGAAAATTAACCCAACTTAACTATTGTGGAAGTATCACAATACATAATTTATTAAATAAAACATGGTTTAAAATTTTTAAAAAATACATATATGTCTTTTTTTTTTTCTTTCTGTATCTCAATGAATTTCACAAAAAACAACAAAAAAAGTCAATTGAACTAGTGGTGCTTTACAGTTAAATTCCTTTTGCTTATATGATCAAATTAAATCTTAGTAAAACACTACAAACGGCCTTCCTTTTCCTTGCGTTTTATGCTCTAATTAACTTCATTTTCGCTCCAAAAAAAAAAAAATTAACTTCATTTTCGGCCGATATAATTGTGAAGCATGTTACTATTATTAAGACAATCTTATGCATCAGATTACCTCTGGGGCCAATGTTATTTCGTATGCTTATATGCATAAAATCATGAAAGTACGATTTATATTTATTGTTATAAGAAGAAAATGCAGTCATCTATTATTTGCCTGAACAACATGAGAAGGATCCCTTTTCCAGCTAGCAATTTACTTTGACCTGACAATTTTAGCTTGCACTTTATTTTATTCCTCATCGCGTTGAAAATTGTCATCTTTAGACGGGACTACAAAGCTACAAAACGACGTTTCCTCACAAGTTTACTGATAAGGACACGGTAGGCATATATATCACATCCAAAAATTCAATGTTGAGATCGAAGTCTGGGTGCCTTGTCGAGGACATCAGTACAGATGTCTTTTTGGGAAGTTACCCAGAGAAAATGGAAAAGGCAAAGGCAAAGGCAGGAGGAAAGGAAAAGGAGGAGGGAAAGGGTAAGACAACGAGGGGAAGATTGCAGAGAAGAGGGTGCGGGAGAGATTTTGGGTCCTTCTGTCGACCTAAGACCCGCATTTGAGGAATCGGGTGGATTCACATTTGAATGACCCTCTTGAAACATCCTTGGGGAACCTTCAGCATAATTCTTGTAACGCTCCTCCCTCATGAAAGCAACGAGCTGTGAATTGTGAGAATCACCCATCATTTGCCTCTCCAGGATCTCCACATACGCCCTCCACCATTGCATATAGCTGCTTTTCTCCAAAAATATGTCAGGGGAAACCTTGTACTTCTCGATCAGACCCAGAACACATTTCTCAAACTCCACCAGTTTCACTATTTTGGAACCGTTTGATGATCCTCCGCTTTCCAGCAATCTGCACGACCGGATGGCCTCCTCCACGTGTGCTCAAAAGCACAAATCCTCCCTCACACTCGACTCGACATTGTTCAGTTTCAAATTCGAAAGGCCAGCCTTCTCCTGGTATTTTTTTTTTCAGATGATCGTCCAGCCATTCTTCTACCAGCCTGTAGTGTTTGGATCTTCCTCAATTTATGTAATCCTTTCGTCCCCTTCTGTAATATTCCGCTATGTCCAGTGGTTCCACTATCCTGCAGTAATTTGTCCCTCCAAAGAGCCAACGGTACCGCAGTGGCGTGCCCCATATTTGAGGCTTCTTCTCTGCTTCTTTGACCACACCCTCCCAGTAATCCGAGAGGATTGTCTTGTACTTATCAACTCCATTGCCGTGCCTTTCTCGTGCATTTTTGAAGCTGTCACAGAAACCAGGACCCCTGCCGTTGGCTTTGCATACCTTCATGTGCCACTCCAAGAAAGGTACACTTTCATTTGGTCCAATTGCTTGGCAGGATCAAATGCCTCTCTTTATTGTCTTAAGACGTCTCTTTCACGCTTTACTATTTCATCTATCAGAGCATCACTGCCCTCATTCAGCTGCTGTCATTGCAATGAGAGTCCACTCAATCAAAATTTATAAACATTCATAACATTTAGAAGCTTCCAACTTCAGGAAGTTTTCCTTTTATCCTGCTAAAATTCTGAATTAGTCTACCTGCGTTTTATTAGGTTAAAACATGGTCAATGACAAAAGTGAGATATATGTGCGGTTCCAAGCAGCACAACTATCTGCTAAAAAGCAAACGATGGAATGTAACCATAAGAAGAAGGTCAAGTTCAGATACCTGTATTGGCTTGAGGCCGACCACTATGACTTGAGTAGTAACCCCGGCTTTATACGAATCTGCTTTATACCTGTATTGTGAATTAATCTTTGCTCTAGCCATCCAATGACAGTCTTATAATCAACACTTCGGAACTCTGTTTCCAACAGCATTTTCTGACATAAGCAGCTCCATGATGGACTCAGGCTTCAAAACAGGTACCACCTGATTCAGAACACAAAAGGAAGGTACCAAAAGGTTTGTATTGACTTGAGTTGGTGGTGGAAGAGCGAAGGAATGGTCTAGGAAAACAATCATCCATATGAGCTACACGCAAGAAGCATGAATTCCATGTTACATATTGCGATACAGCTTGTCGGAAGGCATTGTCCCTGAGGAGTGGCGAATTGCAATTGATACAGAGGGGGAGTGTTCCCTTTGTTGTGTTGAGTGTGTTTAAAGTCATAACATGAAAAGGGAGGCGATGAATCCACCCGGTCAGTGTCCTGTAATAATATAGGGAACTGAGTCCTTGGACTTGGCTGAAGCTACAACCTGCGTTGAAGCAAAATAAGCATCAATTCATATTCTCAACTTATAGGTGCCAAATAGAGTCTTTCAGATGAGATAAATATGCACACTTAATAATTGAAATGAAACTCTGCGCAATCATATGATTCAGTTCAATGAAAGATTCAATTTATAGGGATTTTCGCAACTATGCTCAAAACAATGAGAAAAATCATTTCCATAGCAGAACTCGAAACTCCTCAATTGTAGCAATTATTAGCATGTCTACTTCAGCAACGATTTCTGTAAGCAACAATTCCTAGATACATGCGTACTTATGATCTCACAGCTGATAATAGTAATAACTAGAATGGATAACTTGAGAGAATACATAGAATTGCTACATTTTCTTTGAGTCGAGAGAGCTCGTTTCGAAGAGAGTTAAACAGAGAAATCGCAGCTTTGTTTATATGAAAAGTTGGATTGGTTTTGGAGCATAGGAACTGAAAGTTGGGGATCTTCAATGAAGGAACCAAATCTCTTTCCTCTTCAAGACTGCCCGCAGTAACCGGTGAGGTGACAAAGGCAATGATATTGTAGTTCAGGCAGTGAAATTCATTGATTATTACAGAGTTATCCCCATCTGATCAGAAAGTCGCAGATTTAAGTCATGGAAACACCCTCTTTACACAACGCAAGAGGAAATGTTGGTTGATTCACCGCTCAAGTTCGATATGGCAGTCCATGAATCCTGAAGAAGATTTGATGACACAGCCAAGTTTGCCAAATACAGTCCATCGCTAAAACTGCAGATCAAGAAAACAACATACTACTCGTCAAGAACGTGGATTATCAGTAAAGTCGATGCAAAATGCATTCTCTCCACCGATTGCCGAACCTGGATTTCTGTTTCAGAAATAAAAGGCAAAGGAAAGAAAATTTCTTTACGCGCAGAGAATCTATATCTCGGTCCATTCTCAGAGCTTCGTTGGATCTACACAGATACAGCGATTTAACATCGTGCCTCCATTTTTAACCTGATTCCAGAAACAAAAATGCAAGTGCCGGCTTGCTTAATAAATCTTCCAAATCACCCAGCCGGTATGAGTGAGATATGGATTTGATGAAAACTTACGGAAAAAATCATAGGTTCACGTTCACTGGTTTTTTTAATAGAGATTGATCAATAGACTAGACCATTGACATTTTAATTGTGATGGTGATTAATCGAGTATTTTTTACTTGTTTATAACTTTGTTGAAATGAAATTACTCATATGTCATTCGATATGTAATTTTTACCTTGAGTTTGGGTTATGGAGTTTTGGTATTATTGTGTATACATACATAGTGATTATTCGATTTGCTTAGAAGAGATATACTACTCACTGAACTGTGGTTGCTTATTTCACTCATTTTTCATGTTTTTCAAGCTCCTCGACTAGCGGCCAATAGTACGAGAATGCTATCAACGGGATTTTCAGGAGTATGATTTTGATATGAGCTTAGCTAGTTTTTTTTTTTTTTTTTTTTTTTATAGATAGTTATTGGGTTGGCTGAATTCTAAATTGAACATATTCTTTATGATAATGATAGAAATTATTATATTGTAACCAACCTGTTATTTTATTCAATATATATGGATGGAGATATATGTTATTGTTAATAGGTTATTGGTTATGTTTGACACAATGTCCTTCATACGAGAGGACGGCTGTGTCATCCTTTTTCTTATTGGTTTCAGGATGTGATATATGATATTGTTAAATATGACTCGAGTTTGAGCGTTTGCTAAAATGCGAAATTTCAGTGGACTTGTGAAGGATTTACAAAAGGAGGAAATAATTAAAAGAGGAATTTTTCCTCTTTGGAGTGAAGCTGCCGAAGCCCATGCCCTGCCGAAATCCTTTGGCACGAAGCCTCTGTACGTGAATTGAGAATAGGTGGGCCCAGAGTCAAAGTGTTGACTCTGGGCACACACACGCACGTTCAGCGAAGCATGGAGTGTAGGTGGGCCCAAGGTTGGGCGCACGATTTCCTTCTTTGGCGTAAAGATGGAGTCCCTGCACACGTCTTGCACACCCACGTATAAAAGCAAATCTTTGCAGGTCTTCTTTTGTTGGGGCTTCTGAAAAATTGCCGACCAAAACCCTACGTAGAAGTCATCCAAGGAAGTCGCAAAAAGGTCTTCTTTTCGGGGTGTTGCTATTGCACCCGTACGAGAGAAAAGAAGGAGCCGCATATCTTCAAGCTGAAGCACGATCAAGAAAAGGAGTTCTTTTTCAGCGTTTGTTTTTGAGCTTATGTGATAATTTTGTGTCGTGACTTGGGTTTAGGGTTAAATTGGGGCTTGGGAAACACCGAGAGAGTGTTTGAGTGACTTGAGTGTGTAATCTCCTTGATCGCTTGATCTATAGTGAAATTCCGCCGTCTGCTCTCCCCGTGGACGTAGGTCTTTACGATCGAACCACGTAAATCCGTGTGTCGATTTATTTTCTTCTTCCGTCTATATTTTGTTCGATCGCTTGCCCCATCTCAACAAGTGGTATCAGAGCACCAGGTTTGGCTGAGTTGAAGCGAATCGATGGCGACAGAAGAAGTAAAAGTGAAAATCAACAGATTTGATGGGAAGGATTTTAGTTTTTGGAAGATGCGGATTGAAGATTATCTTTACCAGATGAATCTGCACTTACCTTTATTTGGGGAGAAACCAGAGACGATGAAGCAAGCCGATTGGGATTTGCTGGATAGATGAGCTATGGGTGTTATTCGTCGACGTTGGCTCGTAACGTCGCGTTTAACATCCTGAAGGAGAAGACCACTGCTGATTTGATGCAAGCCCCGTCGGATATGTACGAGAAGCCCTCCGCGATCAACAAGGTCCGTTTGATGCGACGTCTATTTAACTTGAAGATGAAAGAAGGTGCGTCGGTTTGCAGATCATATCAATGAATTCAATGTGATTGTTAGTCAATTGAGTTCGGTTGAGATTGATTTTGAAGATGAGGTACGTGCTTTGATTCTATTATCCTCATTGCCGATAGTTGGAATACTACCGTTATCTGCTGTTAGCAATTCCTCCGGGTCAACAAGTTTGACGTTTGATGGGGTTCGAGATTTGATTTTAAGTGAGGACATTCGTAGAAGAGAATCTGGCGAATCTGTATCTCACGCTCTAGTAGGTGAAAATAGAGGAAGATCTGTAACACATATGGGTAATGGTAGTACTAATATGAACAGACGTGGTCAATCTAGGACTGCTAATGTTGTCTGTTGGAGCTGTGGCAAGAGGGGGCATCTTAGAAGAGATTGTCTTAAGCTGAAGAATGAAAAGGGTAAGGAAATTATGGTTGATTCTGCAGATAATGTTGCAGCTGTAGCAAATAATGCTGATTATGTCTTGTCTGTCACCAATTATTCATCGTTTGATGGATGGATTATGGATTCTGGTTGTTCTTTTCATGTCACACCAAATAGAAACTGGTTTATCACTTATCAGTGCACGGGTAGTGATAAAGTCCAGTTAGGGAACAACGCTAAGTGCGATGTTGTGGGTGTTGGTGATGTTAAAATCAGAATGCATGATGGTATCGTGAGGACATTGACTGGAGTGAGGCATGTTCCAGAATTGAAAAAGAACTTAATTTCCTTGGGTGCCCTAGATTCAGCTGGTTATAGGTATTCTTCAAAAGGTGGAGTTCTGAAGATTGTTCGAGGTGCCCTGGTGATAATGAAAGGAATCAAGCACAATGGCCTATATAAACTTCAAGGTGAGACAGTGATAAATTTCGCTGCGGAGACGTCGGATGCATCTGTTCGAGAGTCTTTTGACCTGCTCGAGGAAGACTGGGTGTTTGTGCCAAGGCACAAGTTTGATGCTGGTGTCGGGATCTCGCAGTCAAGAGCTTTGATCGAGACGGGGCGGTAAGTCGATTAAGCATGTGCAGACTGACAATAGCATGGAGTTTTGCTCGGAGCTGACAAATAAATTCTGCATGAAAGAGGGCATAGTGAAACACCGTACTAGTGCCAGTAAATCACAACAATTTGCAGAATTGATGAGCAGAATATTACTAGAGACGGCCCGAAAAATTATCTCTAGTGCTGGTATGGTTAGGAGATTCCTGGTTGATGTGCTAAGTACGGTAAGCTACCTGGTGAATAGATCTCCATCAACTGCTATTGAATGGCAAACTCCTGAAGAAGTATGGTCTGGTAACGTTGCTGATTATTCTATTCTTAGAATGTTTGGTTGCCCGTGTTATTTTCGAGTAAGTGATGGTAAGCTCGATGGGAGGGCAAGATGCATATTCCATGGCTATGCACAAGGTGAGTGGGGTGATCTGTTGTGGTGCCCAGATATAAATTCACCTGTTAACAGCAGAGAAGTTACCCTTGATGAGTCTCAAGTACTTCTGGCTATGAGTGATTATAGCAGTGTTCAAACGGATCTGGACGGTGTTCGGTTTGAGGTGGAGTTGCAACCAGAAACTCTTGAGGTAGCGAGTACAGGTACTAGCAAAGTAATCGACACAGATGGTGCTCATAGCGAGGTGGAGCCTATAGAGCCAATGGTTGTTGTAACTGCTGAAATTAACAAGGTATGTATTCAATCTCCTTATAAATATGGATGTAATAATGGCTTTACTTTATTTGCGGTTAAGGAGGTTGTGTCAGAAAATCCTTGCGGAGCGAGTTAAAGGTGCATGTGGAGTTGGTATTCTAATGAGGTCCTCGTTATGGCGAAGTTCAAGCAAGGCTTGGACTTGGATAATATCTGTGGTGGTTGAGCCCATTGGGGGCTAAGGGAAAGTAGCAGCAGAATTTGAAATTTTTACGAAGCGATTGTTATTTGGCTCAAACGTCGAGCCAAGGTGGAGATTGTTAAATATGACTCGAGTTTGAGCGTTTGCTAAAACGCGAAATTTGGTGGACTCGCGAAGGAATTACTAAAGAGGAAATAATTAAAAGAGGAATTTTTTTCTTCTTTGGAGTGAAGCTGCAAAAGCCCATGCCCCGCCGAAATCCTTTGGCACGAAGCCTCGTACGTGAATTGAGAATAGGTGGGCCCGAGTCAAAGTGTTGACTCTGGGCACACACGCACGTTCAGCGAAGCATGGAGTGTAGGTGGGCCCAAGGTTGGGCGCACGATTTCCTTCTTTGGCGTAAAGATGGAGTCCCCGCACACGTCTTGCACACCCACGTATAAAAGCAAATCTTTGCAGGTCTTCTTTTGTTGGGGCTTCTGAAAAATTGCCGACCAAAACCCTACGTAGAAGTCATCCAAGGAAGTCGCAAAAGGTCTTCTTTTCGGGGTGTTGCTATTGCACCCGTACGAGAGAAAAGAAGGAGCCGCATATCTTCAAGGCGAGCGCGATCAAGAAAAGGAGTTCTTTTTCAGCGTTTGTTTTTGAGCTTGTGTGATAATTTTGTGTCGTGACTTGGGTTTAGGGTTAAATTGGGGCTTGGGAAACACCGAGAGAGTGTTTGAGTGACTTGAGTGTGTAATCTCCTTGTATCGCTTGATCTATAGTGAAATTCGCTGCTGCTCTCCCCGTGGACGTAGGTCTTTACGGCGAACCACGTAAATCCGGTGTCGATTTATTTTCTTCTTCCGTCTATATTTTGTTCGATCGCTTGCCCCATCGCAACAGATATGGTGGTTGACTCTATCAAGAGTGAAACATCCTAAATTGGATCTTCAGTAATTGTTGCCTATGGCATCCCCAAGAGTCATGAACTTGCATTGGATGTTATAATTAATTGTCATTGTTTTGTGATCGGTAAGAGGGTATGTGCAATCTGGTCGGTGAACTTTGGATTTTAATCATCGAATGCGCTCAAATTTCAGCTACCGACGTAGGGCGCGTTACCAAACGTTTTTCTGTTCAAAAATTATTCAAAGGAACATAAATAATAATTATAAAAAAAAATGTTTCTGTTCCGGAAACAATTTTTGATCAAACACGCGTTTGGTAAGCTTATTTCAGGAATAAAAAATAAATAGAAATACGTTTGGTAGATTTATATTCTTTTAATTTTTTAATATTTTTTAATATTTTTCTTTTTTTTCCTTTCTTTTTTCTTTTTTCTTTTTTTCTTCTTTTGGCCGGCAACCGGCCAATGGGGGCGCTTGACCTCGCCCAACCACGGCAAGGCTTGCCGGCCCGGCGAGGCCGACCCTCGCTATGGTTGGGTGAGGCTCGGCCTCACCTTGGCCGGGCGAGCTCGGGCTCGCCCGGATCCGGCGAGGCCGAGCGTCGCCGCCCCTTGGTGAGGCTCGGCCTCACCTGGCTGCGCGAGCTCGAGCTCGCCCAGATCCGACTCGCCGGGGCCGGCGACGCTCCGATGAGGTCGCCGACCCTCGACGGCGCCGCCGGCCAAAGAAAAAGAAGAAGAAAAGAAGAAGAGAGAAGTGTTTCTTCAAAAGTGTTTTGGAACAAAAAACAACTTTTTTTGTTTCTCATTTCCGTTCTTTTTTTGTTCTGGGAATAAAAAAATAGATTTTGAACAAAAACGCAAACAAACGCGTTTTCGTTTTTTTTGTTTCTAGGAATGAAAAAACAAAATTTATGTTCATAAACAAAAAAAAAAAGAACATTACCATGCAGCTCCGTAGTGTCTAACTTGGGCTAGCGTAAGCCCCAAGAAAAAAAAATATTGATATCGTAAAAATAAAGATAAAAAAGAAACAAAAAAATGGGTAGAGAGCCATTAAGAACATGTGCGCCAAAAGTTAAAGAAAGAAGCAAGAAAATGAGCAACCTCCAGAAGCAAGAAAATGAGTACCCTCCAGTTAAATTGTTTAGTTTTTTTCTTTAGTTCATAAGTTAATAAAAATCAAATTGTCGATGTGCTTGCGAAAAAAAAAGAAAAAAACAAAATTTCTTAGAGCTTAGAAATAAGCTTATAAAATCAAATACATCTCATGTGCAAATCTAAAATACATACAATGAATCTATCTTATTAGATAAACGCATAGTGGTGCTCCTGAGCTCTTTCGATGTGTGGTTGACATTTGGTGTTCTTCATGAGTGACATCTTTCTTTACTTTCTTTAGAAAAATTTTCCTTTTATTTTTTCATTTTACTTGAACTACAAATTTTCCGTCTTAATTTAAGAGGTATACGATTACTTTCGATATCACGAAAGTCCCTTATTCTCGTGATGATTGAGTATAATTATATTGGTTTGCTCCATTCACTAGACAATGCCAAGAAGGCGCCACCCAGCACTTTGTCGAGTTTGGAATTCTTGTCAAAATTACATATCAAAGGTGCGGTGAGCTAACATAAGTCAAGGGTTTGAAAGGGCTTAAAATCCTTAGCAAAACTAAGAGTATCTGCATCCGAGAAATTGTCCGACATCAACGACCCTGAACCCCTAAAGTCTTTTAGACATTTGGAGTTGTGTGATTTCGAGTCAAATGCTCTATTAGTGATTAATGATCTATTTCAACTTCAAGGCCTTGACAGATTTGAAAACCTTGGTGGAACTGCTTTTCTATAGGTGCCAGCCCCTTAAAAGACCGGACCTTTCACAATTAACACACCTGAAGATTTTAAGAGTCAAAAAATTCCACAATCTAGTCGAAATTAGAGACCTCAAGGGAGATTTGGTTCCCTATGGGGGCCTTCCTAGGGGGGCCTTCCTATGCCTCCAACCATAGTTGGTCTGAAGATGTCTATCGCAGGATTAAATACGCGGTACAAGACAACCGAGATTTTTTTCCTATTATATGGAGGGCAACAAATGCTCAGCGCATGGTTACTCTTATTTAAGACAAAGAAAGTGGAAATTTGAAGGGCCCATGGATGGGTGTGCACGTCTCCCACACCCATTTTTCTCTCCACGCGCGTGCATGCCCACAGAAATAGGTAGGCGCCTTGCGAGAAAAATATTATGCAGGCCCGGCCTCTCCACGTAATCGTGGGCCGGCCCATCCACGTGGCGTCATGTGTCGTCCAATCATGGTCCCGTTTTCTCTCTCCATCTGAGTCCTCTCTCTTCATCAAAGACATCTGTGTCCTCTCCTCCCTTTCCCCCTCTTCCTTCGTTTCAAAATTTCACTCCCTTTTTCCCTCTCTCCTGCGTGTGAAGACACTCTCTTCCTTTTTTTCTCGTGTATTTTGGCTTCAAAGATGGGTGTGAATTCTCCTCAAAACCACGGGCAGTTTTTTTTTTTTGTCAGCTCCACGAGAAAACATCCCTCCTCAAAACCAGTTGCCATGCTCGCTATACATCCTGAAATGAGTTTTTTTTTTTTTTTTTCAAATGGAATCTTGCATCCCATGGATGAGGCTTTCCTGGCTCTTGGTGGTGCATTTCGGGATTTCTTGAGGTTTCGCTGACTTGGGTATGTTCTTTTGATCTGTTGGGCTGTGTGGGAATACCTCTGTTTTCTCATTGCATGGGAAAAAGTCTGGTTCTGGGCATTTGACCAGGTCAAAGAAAGTGTCTTTGTTGGAAAAATCGAGAATAGGAGATTCATTTCTGAGAGGGAAGGAAGATTCGTAGCAGTGAACTGAAGATAAAAATGTCTTTTGTTCTATATTATGTTGGTGGCGTGATCTTTGGAGGCATTCGGGCATTGAAGATTCGTTGATGGAACCCAGATGGAGAGAGCCAAGCTCGAGAACGAGAGAATGGCGCTTCTCATCCGCCAGAAGGAGCTCCAATTTGCTCGATCTTCAGCAGCAGCAGCAACATTCATCCAACAAGAGGAGCGGTGGCGGCGATGAGGGTTGAAAGGCGAAGGATTTTGAAAGAAACTAAAAGCAAAAAACTCCGGCTCACGCAAAGTCTCGCCCCGATTCAAAAATTGTTTCGATTGTGTCTTTCGTTTGACCTCCGTGATTGGGCCGAGGTCCGGTGGCACTGCTGGACGGTGGCTCTGCGACCAGGAAGAAAGCTCCGACCACCAACCCAATCGTGGCCAATTCGAGGGTGGAGACGCTGTGTGACTTGATCGATGGAGGATTGATAGCTTTGGACCCTATTCTTACACAAGACATGTGTCTGCTTGTTCCATGAGTTATGGAGGATTTCTAAAGAACAACCACCTCTCGCTCAATTCGTAGTGCATGCTGGTGGTTTAATTCACTGAAAAATGAAAAGTGGTATGTGCAAGTCTGATACCAGTGGATGCCTTAAGGCTTT
Source organism: Eucalyptus coolabah (assembly GCA_014182585.1). Classification (NCBI taxonomy): domain Eukaryota; kingdom Viridiplantae; phylum Streptophyta; class Magnoliopsida; order Myrtales; family Myrtaceae; genus Eucalyptus; species Eucalyptus coolabah. The sequence continues at coordinate 10,498,371 of CM024622.1, forward strand.
TACTTCATTTCAACGACTGAGAAAAGGGCACTAGCAATCACGGTATTTTCACTCTTGCCTCGGTTAGTTCTCTGTAATTGGGATATGCTTCGAGCTTTCCTTTGTTCAATACTTTTCTTTCTGCTTGGATGCTTTTTCGTGTTTGATTTATCGAGGAGACTAAGGTGATTTGTGTAGTTCCCTTCCTTTTCATTCAGATGTAAGTTGATGACTATGTGTGAGTTGACTATGAGAAGTTGAATTAGCTTGTGAAAATCATTAGCCTATTGTTTGTTTGCACCTTTCAGCTAGATCGAGAATTTGAATTCTATAACTATGACAGGCCAACAAAAATTGGTTCTTTCTTGACACATAGATCACCAACCACCAACAAGATAACTTGCGTTGGTTCTGTGAGATGAGGTATTGAATGTTAAAGCTACTACTAGATTGTGTTTCCTGAGTATATAATGCAGGTGCCTATGTAGTCTGCCTTCTTGTTTTTGGAGTGCTTTTGGCATGGACTTTATTCGGGAACATTCACCATAGTTTGGATCCCTGACCTACATAATGCAATACAAGGGGGAAAATGATTTTTTGTTGTTATCTAAACATCTCTAAACCCTCGTCATCATATTGAAAGCTAATTTATCAATTCCCTATGCTCGGTCACCATTGCTCATTTTTTTAAAAGATTTTTAATCCTTGTACTGATCTTCTGTACATCTTACTCTAATATTTGGTTCATGTCCATTCATCAGTGATTTTTCTAATATATCTTGCCTGATGCTGTCAAAATATTCTAAATCTCCTTCTCTTTCATACCTTTCTTTTTTCTTTTGATCTTTTATCTCTGACTTTATTCGGCAGGAATTCGTTTTTACATGGAAGATGGCAAGCCCAGAAGAAAACAATGATGTGAAAACTCTGGAAACACAGCCCGATAAGCGGAGAAACAAGAAGTCCATCATCTGGGAACACTTCACAATAGAAATTATGAGTCCTGGACGTATAAGGGCATGCTGTAAGCAGTAAGCAAAGTTTTGCCTATGGCACAGGCTCAAAGGTCATTAGCACCAGCCAGCAAAGTAAGTTGACACAATGCTTCAGGGGTAGTCATGCTCTGGATCATTGGAGGCATTAAAATGGACCACGGTGCCTCATCAAATTTTACAAACCTTAAAATGATCTTACCAATGTTCCAATGAATAAGTTAGCAACCAACTTTTTCTCAAGTTTTACAAGTGTAGCACTCTAATAAATTTACAAATATGTCAATAAATTAGTAAGTTTGTAACTTCTTTCATTATGAAATTTATTTTTATCAACTAAAAATTTTCTATAGTTAGTGTTAACAGATTTTTTTGGTCATAAGCAAGCTTTTCATTCACCGAGTAGGCCCAATTACATGAAAAAGGGGCATCAATTGGTTTATGGCGGACCCATCAATTAGTTTCCCCTCGAAATCACAGCAAATGCATGCCATGGAACCTTTGGAAGATCCTTCATGGAAAGTTATGTCAATGTTTGGCTTGAGAACTTGGTAGTTTCCATCTTGTGGGTAAGTGTCTTGGGCTGTTTCTATTCTCTGATTCTCGGCCATTCCATTTCGAGAGATTCATATGCATAGCCATGATAGACGCCATTGTTGTTGCAGGATCTGCTAAGTGATGCTTGAAAATAAAGGAATATCTTTATGTCCAAATATGCCAAAAAGTGACCGCGATCAGTTCAAAAGACGGGGCTTTGAGGTGATTACCAATCTCCAATGGCCATCCTTCAATTCAAATAACTTCCTGATTTGAAATCCCAATGCCTATCTCAGAGGCCAACCTTATCTGTTTCGTCCTTTGACAAAGAAGGAACAGATGTTTGACAGTTTCAAGTTCCTTTTCGCAAAGAGGGCATCTCGACTCAGGTACAATCTTCCTTCTGAATAGGTTTTCTCTTGTGGGTAGGGCATTTCAGCACACACTTCACGTAAACACTCTTACTTTGGGTTGAGTCTTTAGATTCCATGCCTTAGTCCAAAGGGCTTTTGGAGTTTGGTAGGACGATGAGGCTTGATTTGCTTCATGCTTAGTCTCAATGTCCTGGAGTAGCCACTTTTAACAGCATAGCCTCCCTCTTGGTTGCGTGTCCAGACTATATTGTCTTCTGTCGGTGTTGTTAAGAGAGGGATAGCTAGAATATACTCTATGCTCATCACAAAGAGAGATCAGCATGTGCTCATTCCATTGACCTTCCTCAGCATTTCTATCACCCCATTCAGCCAGTATATTCTTGAGCGCATGCCCCAGTAAATTTCTCCCTGTTTCCACAGGTATTTAATTTGCATTTTCAGTTGCTGCATTTTGTCCCTGTCATTATGCAAGCTCTGCTCATTTGTTGATTCCTAAAGTTCCCTATTCAAGCAGTTGATTTGACTATTAGCATTAGAGAACTTCTGCTTGCTCCACTTCTATAGGGCCTCTATTACTTTATGTAGTTCTTTAGAAAGTGTTCATTTTTTATGCCTGGAGTATTCCATGCTGAACTTAATAGCTGACCACGTTCATTATCTTCAAGCTAGTATGCTTCAAACTTAATTTCTCTTTCTTTTTGCAAGTTCCACTGAGAGAGTTAGCAAGATAGGACTATGGTCGAAGCTAGGGGTGAGCGTGGTTCCGGGTAGAACCGGGAACCGGAGGAGGTTCCAGTTCGGTTCCCGGTTTTAAGGGGACCGGTTCCGGTTCGGTTCCCATAGGAACCGGAACTCGAGGAACTGGAACCGGCAAAGTTAAAAAGAAAAACCCTAATCCCTTCCGCGCGAATTTACCCCCTTCAATTTTCCCCTTTCCCTTTCTTTTTTTTCTCTCTTTTCTCCCCTTTTTCCCCTCACGTCACTTCCGCCCCCACTTTTTCTTTTTCCCTCTCTCTCTCTCTCCTCTTTCCTCCTCTCTCGCCGAACCCTCCCACCTCTTCTTCTTCTTCTTCTTCTTCCTTCCTCTCGCCGGTTGTTGCTTCACCCAGCACCACACCGCCGCCCCACGCCCTACTCACCACCACCTCTTAGCCACCGAACCCCCACCACCCACTGCTCGTCTGACAAGCCGTCTCATTGTTGAGCCCGACGAGCTGTCTTGCCGTCCGTGCCGCCGTGAGGCACCGCCGCCGTCCCCAAGCCACCGTCACCCCCTCTTGTTGCCGCTTGCTCGCCGTCCGAGCCGTTGTTGCTCCGAACCGTCACCACCTCCGCCCGAACCCGGAACCTGTTAGGTTAAGCCCCAAATTAATTTACTCTAGTCTCGGTTCCCACTTTCACTTTGCACTTCCTCTCTATCTTTGCCCGACGTTGCTCACTATGCTCCGTGCTTGCCCTCGATGAGTTCCTCAACGAATCTCCACACGGAGTCGGGCCTTAAGTCCCTCGACGAGTTCCTCTCCGGCAAGACCTACATCTCCGGGTAAAGCTCGTCTACAAGAAGCCGGCGAAGAAGACGACCGCATCCCCATCTTCGTCGGCTCGGAGGACTTCGCGTGGAACCATGTATCATCCCACCAAAGGCAGCGTTCGCGGTGGCAAAGGCCGTAAGCTCTCTCTCTACATCGTTCTTTTTAAGCTCTTGAGCATTTGTGTTGTATTCTCTTTGCTCGATTCGAAAGCGCGGGGCTTTGAAGCTTGGGCTGGCTTTCGCCTCCTCGACAACGAGATTCTCATCCTCAAGGTCTGTCCCTCTCTTTGGACGTCGATGGCTTTGGTTGGATTTGCTAGGGCTCGTGGCGCGGGTTTACTTGTTGTTGAGGGCTTTTGTGCTTCGGCTCGTGCGCGAGGGTTTCTTTTAAATCTTAATTTGGGGTCCGTGCATTGATAGGGGTTTTGATGGGATTTCGTTTGTTTTTCTGTTTTGTGATGGTAGGAGGAGATGCAGAGGACGAATCTGGAGCTAGAGTCGTATAAGGAGAATATAAAGGAGAATCAAGAGAAGATTAAGCTCAACAAGCAACTCCCTTACTTAGTCGGCAGTATTCTACTCTTTAATGTTTAATGTATGCTTCTGCTTTGGGCAGGATGCAAGGATATTGATGATGCCCTGCACTATACAGCCCTTTCCAATGGAAATTTTGAAGTTGGAGTTCGTATCCTTAGTTGGGCTTTCCCAGGGCTTCATATTTAGATTTAACATGGTTGTGACTTAAGATTAATCCTGCCATAATGGTTTTTCTAGAGTCGTTTGCATAGGAAAGTTCATGGCCTGTATTCAGGTAAACAGAAGTTGAAGTTGATGTCATGTCAGAATACTTAAATTAATGGATATAGAGCCTCATCTGGTTTGGTTCTGTTTCTTCCCAGTCCTTCTGTGGATTTTTATTTTCTTTAATCTTGACTAGCTGCTTATGAAACTTCTACTTATCCTGTGAGTATATGTTCTGATAATAACTTCTCTGGTGCACCCTGTTTGTTATCGAGCATATTCAAGGAGTATTTATCAATTTTGTCCTTCACTTTGTAGTAAGTGCCACCATCTTCTGAGGTGGTCTTGCCTTGACAAGGATGCCTTTCTTTTTACTGAGTCCTTTTGCATTACCTTCTTGCCGTGGCATTGTCTGGCAGAAATGTTTTGTTGATTCTAGTGAGTAAGGCTTTCTTGGGCCAAGTTACTTTTAGCTGCTTTTGTCGTTCCTAATTTCCTCTTTTGGTCCTTCCTTGAGCTGGGTAGAGATAATTCCTATGCCTTTTGTTTCTGCACATATTTTCCCCTCAAATTTCTGAACTTGATCTCCAAAATCTCTGACAAACTCTCAGCAACTTGATTTACAAGCTTTATCTAGTCTATCAATTTTTCGAGCATGGTTCGATTTGACTCCATGTTGATGGGGTCCAAGTCAATTTTGTTCCGCACTAAGGTACCCTGGCATTCACATACTAAGGAGTAAAGAGTTCAAGGGCCCACAATTTCAACAATTTGAATTTTTGGTTTTTGAAGACTTAGCCAGGAATTTTTCTTTAATGTTAGTCACCTAGATATTGCTGACGTGACAAATTTTTTGCACCCTTCCACACCACTCGATGATGAGGCTATGCAAAGGGGCACTTCTGTTTACCTTGTTGAGCGCCGCATTGACAAGCTTCCAAAGCCTTTGACAGAAGGTAATATGACATTTAGAGCTGTAAAATGTCTCTTTAACATCAGAGAAAAGACTGATTGTGGTTAATCCATGGTCCTGCCTATATCAAACTTAACATGTGAATTTATGTTGCAGATATATGTTCACTTCGGGTAGATGTGGAGAGACTGGCTTTTTCTGTTATCTGGGTATGTTTCTTGTTCTATCTTCGTCATTTGCTGTGCTCTTTTTGGTAAAGAGGATTGCATGTCCATTAGCCGCCATCACCAGACTACACTAAATGATAGCTCATGTGCTTACTAATCATGAATTGTCGGCCCTGTGTATACCAATATATTAATTGATCTTCCCATGAAAGGAGAACAATCTTGTTTATTGCCCATTTTCAGGAAATGACACCTGAAGCAGATATAATATCCACAAGATATACAAAAAGCATTATTAAATCATGTGCAGCTCTGTCTTATATTGAAGCTCGAGACAAGGATGGATGACAAGTAATCATGTAAATGTTGAGAAGGCTATTCCTCTGTTCATATGAGCTCTTTTCTGGTGTATAACCTCTCACGCATTGTACTAAACTTGTTCTGATTAATCAACATGCTATTTCCACATGACTTATCCTCTGTTCAATAAATTTTCACGTTAGCATAATTCGGCAGTTCCTATTCTTGCTGTTGAGTCTTTCATGAGTCTTCCATTTTTTTAAACTAAAAATGATTAAAAAAAAAACTCGTTGGAATCTGTTGGAATCTGGAACCGACCCCGGAACCTGTGACAGGGTAGGTTCCAGGTTCCAAAAAATAAGGAACTTGTATCCGAGGGTAGGTTCCAGGTTCGAAGTGGAACCTGTCAGGAACTGGGAACCGCTCACCCCTAGTCGGAGCCTATAGCTGGTAATGCATATGCTTCCGCTTCTGGGATATCATTCTCCATTCTATATAGCATGGAGCTCTATCTAGTCTTTCTTTCACAAAGGCATCCCCAATCCTATTATTTGTCCATGTAAATGCGCATCCTTTGCATTTGAGATCCATTACAGAGCATTTATTTATAATGTTTAATGTCTCGAAAAGCCACTAACCTATGGTGCTGCCATATGCTTGCCTACTTTTTCCCAGTGTACAAAATTTTCATTCAAGTTCAGTTCCCCCCCCTCCCCAACCCCCAACCATGTTGAAGGAAGCTGGTTTTGGAGGTTAAGTATTGGAGCATGTACAAAGGTAATTCTCATCTGTTTTCTACTATCTGTGCAAATTAGGTCAAACATTTCATTGTGACTGAGTCCATTGTTGGCACCATCCTGTCAATTGGTAAAATTGCTGATCCCCCTGCTATTCCATTTGGATTCACCACTGCACAGTTCTGGAATTGGATTTGTTTCAAGCTCATACCTCAGGTTCTTGACTCTTTGTTCCCATCAGAAAAATAATGCCAGGCCTTTCCAGAGCCTCAATGCCAAGATTGTCTAGGTTGTGCCCAACCACTGATAATTCCAACATAAAATTTTCATGGGAACCTCAGTGGCTATTAGTGCTAGCCATCAAAGCTCGTATCTGAGGATCCTCCCAAACTTGAATTGAAGTTTCCAAAAGTCTGGTCTCATCTAAGGCAAGAGAGTTCACCTTTTGAGAAGCATAAGGACTATACCTTCACTGTGTTTTGTCTCCGCCTGTTTTCTTCATCTTGCTACATTTCTTTGGGGGCCCTATTGAGCTGCCTTCTAGCATTGTAGAGTCGTTTGGAGCTGTTATCAGCGTCAAGCTCTTTTCTTAGTTTTTTTTAATGGATTTGTGTCACCTTTTCCAATTGCTTCTATCTCCTCAGCAAAAATCTATGCTGACTTTTCCAGATTGTTCCCACTACTAGGAACCAACGATTCCCCTGGGCTCAGAGGACACCGTTTGCAGGGGGACTGGAGTTTCTGGAATAATCTCATCATCTATGGTTGTGTCCTCTGGTTTTGCATAGAACAACTTCCAAAGAGGATCTTCTTCCAAAGGATCATCAGTTTCTAACCGGTTCTCATCATATTCTTCTTCCAAAGCCCACTACTGCTGCTATTCACCTTATGGTTTCCTCCGAGACCCGATCTATAGGTAATCTGGGCACTTGAACCCAAAACTCGTAATGTTTGTAATTGTAACTGTTCTGCGAAGCAGTTGGCGTCCATGGTTTAAGCACCAAACGATTGCTGGAGAAAGACCAAGGCCTTATCTCACAAATTCTGTTCATTTCATTTTCAGACTTAAAGGTAAAGGCTACAGTTCTCAAGTCTACCCGATCAAAGGTAACTGAATCCACTCTCCATGCCCTCTTCATATTGTTTTGGAAGGCTAAGAGATTGATACTGGGGTTGTAGAACAATTGCCTAAACATAGTTAGACGACATTCTATATTCTACCAGTTGGGACCATACCATCTATCTCAGCCAGGTCTTTTTCTTACCACAATTTGCACAATTTTTTGTATAGTAACTCGAAAATCTGAGTTATCTAATTCTTCCATCCAAGAGGCACGAGAGGCAGAAAACTTACTCCCTATGAGAAAAGTATAGCAGAAGCAGCTATTCCAGTAAATTCATTCTCGAGGTTGTATCCCAATGGAGCGTAATGGTAAAAGGCTGTCCAAAGACAATGTAGTGCTCTGGGAGGCTGATGGGGTAGGGGAGGCTTTTGTGTTTGGGCTTTTGTAATGGGTTTGATATATGGGCGAGGATTAACCAGGACTGTTCCTTTCAGCTAATACGATGGTCATTACTTCCATGCCTTGTAGGGCGTGATGCTATCAAAGGGAGATCGGGTTATATCAGAAGTTGGGTTTGGGTTAGCTTATGGAACAGTGAATATGGTTCATGGGGAGGTTGGGAATTTTGGGTAAAGGGTCAAAGTTGAGAAAGAAATGGGAGATTTTCATCTTGGTAGAGACCAGATGAAATGACTGCTGTATTCAGTGAAGAACATTAGGGTTTTTGGGTGAAAACTGCCACCGTTGGGGTAGGATTCCCATCGAGAGAGGATATCCACGAATTCCAATTGAATTAGGTAAAATTTTGGTGGAAAAGGTGCAAAATGGTAGATTCCAAAGACACAGCAAACGGGTTTAAATTTACATTCCTATTCGAAGTTCTTATTTCTACAAGCCAAACACATGTTCAAGGGAACAAGAAACCGGGAATGAAAAATTTTCCTTTCCATTGAAAATAGAAACTGCAGACTTTGTCGTTGACCATAAGGCTCCTTAGAACTTCAATGTGGGTTTTCTAGTTCTTTTTTTTTTAATTTGTAGTTTTCATTTTGGGCCGAAAACTGGAATGCCGGCCTCACGCTTTATGCAGCAATTGTTGAGGCCACCGCAAGGTCTCGATCCTGAACATCTATCTATTGTACAAAAGCCCACGCTACTTGCCATATTTCAGCAATGCAGGCATCATATCATTGTCACTAATAATTGTTCTCGTATTCAGTAGTAGTTGATCAACCACAAAAAAGCCCGTCACATTATGCACAAAATGAAGAAAAAGTTGGAGTTCTTTCTAGAGGAGCAAGCACCACTGCATGCATGAGCAGAATTGGGATTCGCATTTTCTGCTACGTCCTTTGCTCTTGGAAACTATTCTTTCGTGTAAGAAACAATTCTGCCGTTGGAGCCTGCAAACTTCGAAAGAGCCTGAGCTTTCACGCGTGACTTCAATAGCTCCTCATCTTCATGCTCTTGGGAAAGCGTCTATCTATTGTACACCTCTTAAATAGCTCCCTTCATTATTACTATGGGTGAGCAGCGAAAGCATCTATCTATTGTACACCTCCCAAATAGCTCCCTCCCATTATTATTATCCTTGCCATTTCCTACATAGTAGCCTCGACAAGTAGATGTCGATTTCTAATAATTGTTTTCATGGAAATTACGGTATCTCTTCTGTGTTGCTTGCCTCCTTTCAAAAATTGGAAATTGGCAGAAGAAAAATTATAAATGAGCAGAATATGAGATTCCATAATTAAAATGTTTATGATCAAAAATCGCAAAAATCAATATTACTTAGAACAGTTGGCCCAAAAGTTAGAGCAAAGAGGCAAGAACATTTCTTTTCCTCACGGATGGACGAGCCAACTCTCTCTTTTATTTCTATTAGCGAAGCTTTGCATGCTGAAGCTTTCTAATGTCCTATTTATAGGCACCAATCTACTGCTTCAGGAACCTTAGCTTTTGCAATGAAATTTTTTGAAATGTGTAGCCAAAATTCCTGAACAAAAGATTCACACGTTTAGCCACGAAGATTGAAGCCCACAAATTTTGAAAGACAAAATCCTAAACTTTAGGAACCTTGGCTTCACGTACGACGTTAAGAGCTCCTCATCTTTGATTTTCTTGTGAAAGCATTTTCGTATCTCCCGAATAGTTCCCTACTATTAGGCTTACTATTCACGACACGGTAGCCTCTGGACGTTGATTTCTAGATCCCATGATGCGTTCAATTAGAGAACAAAACTTCACGGGGACGTTTCTAAGAACGTGCTGATTGTGTCGGTGCTTTTTTTTTTTTTTTTTTTTTTTGCCAAAATTGTGTCGGTGCTTTTAAGCGTTCCTTTTTTTCTCTTGGATTGGTAATCAGTACTTTTTCACATTGACTCTAAAAGTAGAGGTCATGATGACTTGGAGACACGGAAAGGAAGAGCGATTGGGATAGATGAGAAAAATAATTGATGAATGCATTTCCATAGTATGATGGTGATTACCATCTCTATCTTATCCCCGTTTCAATTGGAAAGTTTGGAATAATTGACTGAATTTAACCTCTTATGCACAAGCATTTAGGAAACACAGGAAGATTTGAAATATAGGAAAATTTTAGGTATTGATGAAAGAGAGATTGAGTAAATTTTATGTATTTCTGAAAGGAAAATTTTACTACTCGAAATTGTGTGTGGGTGAGTGGTTTCTTTCTTTTGTTATTCTAAATTGCATATAGCGTAGAGATTAGTACTTGATTGATGAAATTTGGGATTTTGATGATACTAGCAAAGTGTTAGTAGAGTCATAGATAAGCACTATCACTACCAAATCGACTTATAATTTTCTCAAAGCGCTTCTTCGAAGAATGATTCGCGTCGTCTGTTTAAAATATATTTGGTTCTATTTATTCCCTTATGTAAATTCTTTCCATTTCATATTATCCATGAGGATGCTCAACTGGAAGAACAATTGCTTCAACTAACCCATATGTTCTCTTCAGCAAATTCCTTGAGTTTAACCATGTCAATCCCTTAACAATTCTTTTCAAGGTAAATTATTAGTATGTTTTTGATCGATTGCTATATTTTCTTCACAAGATTCCCAGCCATCTTGGATTTCTTAATCAGATTTACATGTCAAACTTGACCAAGTGCGGAATATCGATTAAATTCATGTTGTCTGGAAAAATATGGAAAAATCATGTTATGATTTTATGTTATATTCATTCAAACGTTAGAATATAGCAGTCGAGGGTCAAAATGGATGTGAAGTTCAAGTGGAGGCATTGGATCAAGGCAGTGCATACAAGCCCCCAAACAATCACTGTGAAGATAAGTTTCTTGAAGGTTCACATTCCCGACCCCAATTGGGGGAAAGATCTCGAGGGATGGTCCACAAAACGTGTGATGATCAAGCCATGAAGGATCCCCTTGTCACTCTCCCCCCATAATTCTCCACTTACATTGCTTTTCCAACTTGTGTTTGGACTCCATCCATGCCAGTCACATTCCCTGACCCCAATCGGGGAAAGATCTCGAGGATGGTCCACAAAACGTGTATGATGGTCAAGCCATGAAGGATCCCCCCTTGTTACTCTCCCCCCATAATTCTCCACTTACATTGCTTTTCCAACTCGTGTTTGGACTCCATCCATGCCAATCACATTCCCTGACCCCGATCGGGAAAGATCTCAAGGATGGTCCACAAAATGTGTATGATGGTCAAGCCATGAAGGATCCCCCTTGTCACTCTCACCCCATAATTCTCCACTTACATTGCTTTTCCAACTCGTGTTTGGACTCCATCCATGCCAGCCACAGACCAAGTGCAGAATATCGATCATATTCATTCTATCTGGAAAAATCATGTTCTGATTTTATGTTATGATCATTCAATCGTTAGAATATAGCAGTTGAGGCTCAAAATATATGTGAAGTTCAAGTTGAGGCACTAGACCAATGTAGTGCACACAAGCCCCGAACAATCACCGTGTAGGTATGTTTCTTGAAGGTTCACATTCCTCAACCCCAATCGGGGAAAGATCTTCAAGAGATGGTCCACAAAACGCGTATGATGGTCAAGCCATGATGTAGACAAAGCAAAGTGGATCCCCCCCTTGTCACTCTCCCCAATAATTCTCTGCTTAGATTGCTTTTCCAACTCATGTTTGTACTCCATCCACGCCAGCCACAAACCAAGCTTTCATGGACAGTGCGGGTTGGCTCATCCGTACGAATGCATTCCACATTTTCACAACGACTCCAAAGAGCAAATCTCATGAAGGCTTCAATAATTTCAGCATTAGTGTCATATCGTTGTTCTTGCATCACATGTCTCTTTCGAAAACAATCTTCATAGAATACAACAATTTTATCAATTTAATCATAAATTTTTACGTGATATATTAATATAACTTTTATAATTAACTTTTATTAAAAATCACGATGTGGTGATCTAATTATTTTGGATCGTCCTATGTGACATATCGTTATGTTAGTGGTTTCCACAAAAAAAATTGATTATAATGACTACATTGGAATATCATGCGAAAATTTATAACTAAATCAACAAAATTATAAAATTTGTGACTAAATTAATATTTATATAATAAATTTATGACTAATTAGACAATTTTCCTGATATGATAATTGGTTTAAAATACGAAAAACATTCATGAGTATGAAGTTCATGGCATTTGGTACGATACTTGTGATCCTACCTACCCATATGTGTCTTGTTCCCCACTTGCCTATCTTCAAGCTATGAGCATTGCAGAAGTTATGCCACGTCTTCAACTAAGAAAAGGTCATTGATGATTTGGTTGAAAAATCATTTGGAGGTAACCTTGAAAGAAAGCAAATTAATATCATTTGTCATTCGTTGTTGTTAGGTGCAACATTGGAAAATTGTAATGACCAACCCAAACAGGGACATACTTAACTGAAGATATAGTATAAATACTATACACACATACACACACACACACACACACACACACATATATATATATATATATATATTTGTCACATAATTATCACGCACATAATTTATGATTAGTGAGAGCTTACACTTATTATTACAATTGTTTTTCTCACGACATGCAAAAACACTTGGAGCGAACTTTTTCTTTTTTTCCTCAGCTTTGAGCCTGCAAACTTCAAAAGAACCTGAGCTTTCACGGTGTTGGAGAAATCTTTCCAGAATATTTTGAAGGCGACAAAACGTTTCTTTAGGTCTAAAGTCCTGGATGTTGGAGACCGTCGGTTTAAAGTCCGAAGACTTTGTTCTCTCAAGACCTAAGACTCAAGACTCAAGACTCAAGACTCAAGACTTAAAGACTTAAGACTCGGGACTCAAGACTTAAGTCTATTCTCACCGATGTCTTTCTAATCCAAAGTGACGAAGGAAAATCCAAAGCCGAGGTTTATGGTTGAGGATTCAATTCTATCCTCTCGAATAGATTCTTTGGTTGGATAATTATTTCGGATTCTTTAATTCTTATCTAAGATCGATTGAAGATTCGATGGTCGACGAAACAATCTTGGAATATTCTATTCATGGAAACCGAGATCCCGATTGTATGGGCGAACAGATTGATGGGCTATCATCGATTCCTTAAATAGCTCGGATGATCTTCTTGATTGATTCCGTCCAACGGGTAGATTGGAGGAATTCCTTTGGTAAGTGCCAACGGCTATGATGGCATGAAGGAGTATAAAAGGAAGACGTCTAGCTGTTTTAAGTGTGTGATCGATAGAAAAATTCCAGAGTCTGAAGATCCTTGATTGTTAGTTGAGACTGAGCGAAATTGTATACAGAGAGTGTTTATACTTCGTGACGCCTTGAGTGAGTGTGGTAGATCATCTACACCTAGAAACCAAGGAAGATCAACACTGTAACATCTCTTTGATCATAGTGGAATCCAGCCAATCTGTCGGTGCGAAAAGAGTGGACGTAGGCTTGAATCAAGCCGAACCACTATAAACCGAGCGTTCAATTCTCTCTTTCCCTTACTCAGTCTTGCGATTGAATTTTTAATTGTTGCAAATCCTCTAATTGTTTAAATATCGTGCAAGTTTCGAGAAATTTTTTTGTATACCTATTCACCCCCTCTAGGTACTCGTACTAGCTATTTCAATTGGTATCGAGCTCGTGTTCTTACTTTGTTTGAAGTGTTCTACTTGAGTAAAAGATCCATGGCTAGTATGCTAGCACCGGGGGCTGATGGAGGGGCAAAGCAATACCAGACCTCCCTACTTCGATGGAAAGGATTACAACATCCGGAAGAACAAGATGAAAGCTTTCCTACGATCAAAGGATCCTCTCGGAATGGGACGTTGTGGAAAGAGGAATCACTCCCGCTGCTGCATCAATCTCTCGAAAGAGGGAAAGAAACTGTTGAAGCCAGCGGAATGTCTCAAGAAGAAATAAACAAGAGACAAGCACTTGATGCGAAAGCAATTTATTCTTTATATTGTGCTTTATCACCAATCGAATATACAGAATATCTTCTTGTGTTCTGAAAAGAAGTGCAGGACGAGTTACATATCACTTATGAAGGGACGGATCGAGTGAAGGAGACCGAGAATTAACATTCTTCTTGGTCAATATGAATCCTTCAAAATAAAACCGGGAGAATCTATAAGCGACATGTTTAGTCGTTTACGTATATTGTCAATGGTCTTGAGAACCAAGGACAAAAATTTCGATCCCATGAAGGTGAACAAGCTTATGCGTGGACTCTCCAAGGATTGGAATCATATAAAGACTTCAATAAGAGAGACGCAAAGAATCATGCCATTATCGTAGACGGGCGGATTGGAACTCTTTGATCTTACGAAGTGGAACGAATTAATGAAGACGAAGATCCAAGAGGTAAGAAATCTATTGCACTAAAATCAAATGATGATTCGATGATGCAGATTCGAAGATGATATGGATGATGAGGAGCTCGCCCTCATGATAAGAAGATTCAGAAAACGAATAGAAAAGGCAGAAGGTTCATTCCAAAGAAACAGAGTTTTCGGAGACAGCGAGACCAAGTCTGGTGATGATGTGGAACCAAACAAAGATGTAGTACGCCGAATGTAAAAAGAAGGGACACATCGACCCAACCGTCCTCTTCTCAAAAAAGAAAAGAAGAAAAGTTGAGAAGTCTCGAAAAGCTCTCAAAGCCGAGACCCGGAGCGATACAGAGTGTGAAGAGAGTGATGAGGAATATGCCAACCCGTGTCTAATGGCACAATCGGACTCGGACACTGGATCGACTGGATCGACTCGACAGTGAATTTGAGGTAAGTGATTATAAAATCCCCTGTCAAAGTCTCTAAATATATTGATGAGTTATGTTTCAGTCTTAAGACTTCTCTTAAAAAGATTTCCGAACTTAAAAAGGAAAACTCAGTTTTAAAACAAAAGGAAAACATTTTGGAAGAAAAGGTAAAAAATTTAGACTTGAATGTTTCTACTCTTAAAGAGAGTGAAGACAATCTTTCAAAAGAAAATGCTTTCTTAAAAACTGATTTATCAAATATATCAAAGAAATTTTCAATAGGATCTGAAAAACTTGAAAAAGTTCTTTCAATCCAAAGACCTTACTTCAATAAGTCGGGTCTAGGTATGACACTGAAACAATCCCTTTGATTGATTTTCCGAAAGTAAAAGAAAGAATTAAGAAAAGACCATCGAGAGAGGCTTATAAAAATCATTTTAAAAGAGTTTTTGTAAAGCCTGTAGGTCGAAATACTTTAAGGTGTTCTAAATGTAATAGTCAGGATCATTTTGAAAAAGAGTGTCCTATGGTTTGGAAGCCTGTTAAGAGAGTGTGGCCTAATAATGCTCATCCTACTAACACCAAAGGACCCAAGAAAATTTGGGTACCAAAGAAACCTTGAGACTCTCCTTTGAATGCAGGTCTCTGTCAAAAGAAGGTAAAGTGGTATCTTGACAGCGGATGCTCAAGACATATGACAGGAGACTCAAATTGCTTCATAAAGCTTATTCAAGTAAATGGTGGAAAAGTTTCATTCGGAGGAAATAGCAAAGGAAGTATTGTGGGATTCGGAATCGTGAAAATTGGAAATCTCACAATAAGCAATGTCTCTCTAGTGGAAGGACTTAACTACAATCTACTCAAAGATTAGCCAATTGTGTGATACTGGTTACAAGATCTCCTTTCAAGAAGGCATATGTTCTGGAATTAGCAAAGATTCAACTCAGTCTTTCATGGGTCGAAGGCATGGAAACATCTATCTCCTTGATGTAAAGCCAAATGAAGATCAATGCTTAATCTCAATTCAAGATGAAGCAGTTCTATGGCACTGAAAACTTGGCCATATCAACAAGAAGCAATTAGCCAAAATCTCTTCAAAGCAACTTGTTCGAGGTCTACCTAAATTGCCTTACGGAAAGTCGACTTATGTACTCCATGCATTCGGGAAAGCAGGTAAGAAATTCATTTAAGCAAATAAATCATGTATCAACTAATCATGTACTGGTTGCTTCATATGGATCTCTTCGGACCAACAAGAACCCGAGCATTGGAGGTAAGAAATATTGTCTAGTAATTGTAGACGATTACTCGTTTTACTTGGGTATATTTTCTTGCAAATAAATCGAAACCTTTTCGTACTTTGAGAAGTTTGCTAAAAAGGTTCAAAATGAAAAAGGATGTGCTATTTCTAGCATAAGAACAGATCATGGAAGTGAATTTGAAAATCAAGATTTTACGAGATTCTGTGATAAATCTGGTGTTAATCACATGTTTTCCTCTCCATATACTCCAGAGCAAAATGGAGTTGTGGAAAGAAAGAATAGATCTCTTCAAGAAATGGCTAGAACACTTTTAATTGAAAGTAAAATTTCTTCACGATTTTGGGCTGAAGTGTTTCAACTTTGCTATATTATAAATAGAGTCTTTCTAAGACCTATTCTTGAGAAAAACCCCCTATGAATTGTTCAAAGGTAAGAAGCCTATTGTTTCATACTTTCATGTATTTGGTTGCAAATGCTTTATTTTGAAAAATGCAAATGATCGAGTTGGTAAGTTTGAAGAAAGATCGGATGAAGGTATCTTCCTTGGATATTCTACATCAAGCAAAGCCTACGAGTTTACAACAAGAAAAGCCGGTCTGTGGAAGAATCAATGAATGTTAAATTCCAAGACTCGGTGTAAGATGAATCCAAAGAAGACTCAACGAAGAGACCGAACCCGCTCTAGACCTTCAAATGTCTACATCTCAAGAAGCATCTCGAGTCCGGAAGTCCATCATCAAGACGCTCATGGAGAATCAAATAAAGAAAGAGATCATCAACTCCGGCAAATCAACTAGTAACCGGAAGCACAAATCCAGTCATCCCAAAGATCTTATTATTGGCGAACTTAATGAAGGAATCCGTGCCAGATCAAAAAGGCATGAAGAATCTAGTCTTTGTGGCTCTCATCTCTCGAAATTGAACCAAAAAGCATAGAAGAAGCTTTATCCGATGAAAGCTGGATCGAAGCTATGCAAGAAGAGCTCGACAAGTTCAACATCAATGATGTCGGGAATTGACATCTAAACCAAAAGGTAAACTGTTATTGGAACCAAATGGGTTTTCGGGAACAAGATAGACGAAAAGGAAAAGTCGTACGAAACAAAGCAAGACTCGTGGCCAAAGGCTATACGCAAGAAGAAGGAATAGACTATGACGAGACCTACGCACCCGTTGCAAGGTTAGAAGCTATTCGACTATTACTTGCGTTTGCTTGTTACAAAAATTTCAGGTTATTCCAAATGGACGTCAAAAGTGCTTTCCTAAATGGATTTATCCATGAGGAAGTTTATGTGGAACAACCGCCTGGATTTGAAGACCCAAAGAAGCGGACTCGTCTTTAGGCGAAAAAGGCTCTGTATGGTCTAAAGCAAGCACCTCGAGCTTGGTACGACAGATTAAGTAAGTTTTTATTACAGAATGGTTTTGTCAAAGGTAAAGTAGATACTACTTTGTTTATCAAAAAGGAAAACAAAAACTTCTTACTTGTTCAAATATATGTTGATGACATTATTTTTGGATCCTCTAATGAAAGTCTTTGCAAGAAATTTTCTAAGTCTATGCAGGATGAATTTGAAATGAGTATGATGGGAGAGTTAACATTCTTTCTTGGACTTCAAGTGAAACAAATGAAGGAAGGAACTTTCATTCATCAAGAAAAATATGCGAATGATCTTGTCAAAAGGTTTGGATTGGAAAAGTGCAAGAAGACCGACATACCAATGTCATGTTCTCAGAAGATAGACAAGGATGAAGAAGGGAAGAAAGTAGATCAAAAGCTGTACAGAGCATGATCGGTTCACTTCTTTATCTTATTGCTTCTAGACTGATATTTTGTTTAGTGTTTGTATACGTGCTAGGTTTCAATCGGATCCTAGAGAATCACATCTCATTGCCGTGAAACGTATTATCAAATACGTTGCTTCATCTTCAAGCATCGGTCTTTGGTATCCAAAGAGGGAGACTTTAATCTTCTAGGATACTCGGATGCGGATCGGCGGTTCTGAGTCGATAGAAAGAGTACTTCGGAACTTGTTAGCTACTTGGAAACGGGGACGGTGTCTTGGTTTTCAAGGAAGCAAAGCACCGTAGCTCTCTCAACGACAAGCGAGTATGTAGCTCTTGGAAGCCGCTGTTCGTAAATTCTATGGATAAAACAACGGCTACAAGACTTTGGCATTGAAGACTCATGCACGAAATCGATGTGACAACACCAGCGCGATCAATCTCACCAAAAATCCAATCCTTCATTCAAGAGCAAAGCATATTGAGATTCGTCATCACTTCATTAGAGATCATATTCAAAACGGAGAAATCTCAATTCAATTTGTTGATTCAAAAGTCAACTAGCGGACATATTCACAAAGCCTTTGGAGAAGAATCAATTCGACTTCATCCGCTCAAAACTCAACATTTTGAAGCTTGAAGAAGTTAAAGTCTAGAGACTCACCAACTCTAAGACTACGATCTCTTAGACTTTAAATCCCGAGACTCAATCATTGCTAAAGACTCGTAAGTTTTTATTTAAAAGGTACGAATTCTCGTTTATCTTATCTCGAAAATGTACGTTCTTATATAATTCGTGTGAAATTTGAAAACTTGTCTTTTTTAGAGGAAGTTATTTTTGGCAGTTATTGATTTTGAAAAAGAAGTGTTCGTACACTTTCCTTGTGCCGGTTAAATTTTTTTCAAATCCGAGGCACATATAAATTCACGTCATTCTACCCCCAATTTTCAAAACCCTAAAAAGACACTCTCCTCCCGATCTTGTTTCTACTCTTTGTTCATCGTCGAGAAAGTGG
The DNA here is from genome assembly GCA_014182585.1 of Eucalyptus coolabah. Lineage (NCBI taxonomy): Eukaryota > Viridiplantae > Streptophyta > Magnoliopsida > Myrtales > Myrtaceae > Eucalyptus > Eucalyptus coolabah. Next base: position 10,517,027 of record CM024622.1, read on the forward strand.
TCATTTTTCTTGGGAAAAGCAAGTGAAGGAATTCTCCAATAGACAAAGAAAGATGTCGTCTTCGAGGAAATCATCAAGAATCGCAAACAGGGGACCACAAAGAATGGAGAAGGGACCGACTCACTTCGATCTTACGAGGAAGAAGACTTTCCAAGTCGGCGACAAAGTCCGATTCGCTCTCCTCCACGTCATTCAGCATCTCCTGACCCACAAGGTGCAAGTCAAAATCTAAAAGAAGACATAATCGAGGATGCCGACCAAGTAAGAGTCCAAAAACCCCTCGTTATCTATAAGCTTTATCGTGCGTTGAAAAGCACCGGTTCTTCGTTAAAATACATAGATGACTTTCTTAAGGACAAAAATTATGGGAATGAGTATCTTTTTCTGCGGAAAATGGAAGAGTTGGGAATTGCTCCGAAAGGAAGAGCAGAGGAGGCTCTTGCGAACATTCCTAGTGATCCTCGTATGCCGGGACGAATCGATTGACAGGAACGATGATGACAAAATGTTCCTTGAATTTAAACCTAGAATGGGTGTGGCTGCAAAGGTGAAAGGAAATCGGATGGATTTGTTTAAATCCAAGGATCAGGAAAAAGTGTATTTCAGGCTGTTGAAAAGAGGGGTAATCAACCCTAGAAGTGTCGACTTTGAATTCCGGATTCCATCAACTTGAACTTAAGGGAGAAGTTGAGTTTGCTTCAACTTGAGACTTTTTGCTCGACTCTACGAGACGGGTATGATCAATCGACCGCTTACTTCTATTCAAATCTTAGCTTTTTGGATGCGAATAGAATTTCATTCGATGTTCGAGACCAAGTCTATGTAGTAGATGTGAATATGTTGGCGGACATAATTGGAGTTGAACAGGGGACGCTATCTCCCAATCAAAGTCTCACTGCTCGCACTACTCGGATCTTGTCAAAGATAGGGACGTAGATAAGAAAATTATCTATTCCAGGATGAATGCAATCAACATTGTGCTTCATAAGATTGTGATCAATTGTCTTAGACCGAAGTCTACGTCAAAGACTTCGTGTCTTTTTCGAAGCAAAGTTGATGTATGCGATCAACTCAGACGGAAGTTTTCTCTCCCGCACACTATTCTTTTCCATATGTACGAAGCAAGTATCAAAAGACAAAGGACAATTGCCTTATCCTGTGCAGTGACCAAGATCTTCGACATCGAATATTGAACGCCACATACTTTTTGTGTTCGACCGTGTGATAAGATGGTGGTAGGGTTGAAAATGTTCTTCGAAGATGCGTTTGAAAGAACTCTCTAAGGCAATGGAGAAATTCAAAGTGAAATCTCCAGTCCGACCGCTTCAAAAAGGAAAGGAAAGGAGGCTATTGGTGCCTCATCGAAAAGAGGAAAAGAACTCTTATCCCTGGAGGATGAGGATGAAGATGAAGATGATGAAGATCCCACTATTCCAGCACCGACAAGAACAAGACGTTACGTGTCTTATCCGACGAGAACTTCAGGGGGCGAGAAGAAGAAGAACGAGAGAGAGAAGGAGAAAGAAGTTGAGGAAAAAGGAGAAGAAGATCAAGAACGGTCTGCTGATAAACGGAGAGAAGGAAATCAAGAGCATGATCATCACTCTTCTCCTCTCGATGTCCTAGAGACAAGGGGAGTAAGTGTGCAAGAGAGGTCTACACCTCATGCTGCTGAAGATCTAAGACAATCTCCAGAAGACCCAGAAGAAGTTCAGGTCTCTCAATTGCCTGAAGAAGGTAATACATCGATTCCAAATCTGCCATACCGTATGAAGCACCGCGTCCGCCGAGAAAGCCAATGCCGCACGAGACGGATGATTCTGCAGATCTTCGTAGTATCATGAATATCCTTCGGAAATGTGTAATCGATATATATTCGGACTGTGAAATCCAAGCTTTGAAGCATCTTTGGACAAGAATCTTCGGTCTCTTTGGAAGATAAACTCAAAGACCTCGCTCCGCAACTCCAAGCCAATGCCAAGGGAGAAGAGGTAGCTCGCCCGCGAGAAGACTCGAAGAAGCTTGAAGGAGTAGTCCAGTCCATTGGGGATTTCCGGATCGTGCGCATTCCCAGCGAGACATGACTCCTTTCTCACCCTTTTCAATGCGACAAAAAGGGGGAGAATCAATTTGAACTTTCATTTTTAATCTTTGACCTTTGTGGTTATGTTTTATTTTGAGTATGACTTGAGAACTTGAACTTGGGTGTGAATTTGACTGAATTGACTGTGGATTGTGGATTATGAACTTGATTATGAACTTGACTGGGTTGCATTTATTCAAGTGTTGTTATATGGTGTTTCTCATGAAAGACTAACCAATTTTCGTGGATGCGAGTCGGTTGTTTTATTAATCTTTATGAGTTAGCCATATTACTTGAGAAATGTTTTGCAGGTCAAAGTTGTTCAAATCTTCAAGAAAGTTTTGTCACCATCAAAAAGGGGAGATTGTTGGAGAAATCTTTCAAAGAATATTTTGAAGCCGACAAAACGTTTCTTTCGTCTAAAGTCCTGGATGTTCGGAGACCGTCAGTTTAAAGTCTGAAGACTTTGTTCTCTCAAGACCCAAGACTCAAGACTCAAGACTCAAGACTCAAGACTTAAAGACTTAAGACTCAGGACTCAAGACTTAAGTCTATTCTCACTGACAGTCTTTCTAATCCAGTGACGAAGGAAAATCCAAAGCCGAGGTTTATGGTTGAGGATTCAATTCTATCCTCTGGAATAGATTCTTTGGTTGGATAATTATTTCGGATTCTTTAATTCTTATCTAAGATCGATTGAAGATTCGATGGTCGATTTAAACAATCTTGGAATATTCTATTCATGGAAACCGAGATTACGATTGTATGGGCGAACAGATTGATGGGCTATCATCGATTCCTTAAATAGCTCGGATGATCTTCTTGATTGATTCCGTCCAACGGGTAGATTGGAGGAATTCCTTTGGTAAGTGCCAACGGCTATGATGGCATGAAGGAGTATAAAAGGAAGACGTCTAGCTGTTTTAAGTGTGTGATCGATAGAAAAATTCCGTAGTCGAAGATCCTTGATTGTTAGTTGAGGCGAGCGAAATTGTATACAGAGAGTGTTTATACTTCGTGACGCCTTGAGTGAGTGTGGTAGATCATCTACACCTAGAAACCAAGGAAGATCAACACTGTAACATCTCTTTGATCATAGTGGAATCCAGCCAATCGGGCTGTCGGTGCGAAAGAGTGGACGTAGGCTTGAATCAAGCCGAACCACTATAAACCGAGCGTTCAATTCTCTCTTTCCCTTACTCGTCTTGCGATTGAATTTTTAATTGTTGCAAATCCTCTAATTGTTTAAATATCGTGCAAGTTTCGAGAAATTTTTTTTTGTATACCTATTCACCCCCCCTCTAGGTACTCGACCTAGCTATTTCACACGGATGACTTCAAGAGGTCATCTTCATTTTCTTGTGAAAGCATCTATCGTTCGTCTCCCAAAGAACTCCGTGCTATTACCCCTTACTATTTCCTACACAGTAGCCTCGACGAGTGGACGTTGATTTCTGATTATTGTTTTTGTCAAGAATTCCGATATCCCTTGTCAATTTCTGCGTGTGCTGCACCGAACTTGAATAAGAGTGAATAAAGGCTAACAAATCTTTAGGCTGACAATTCAGTGAACGTATTGATCGATGTGGGTACTTTAACCCTCTTTTACATTTTTGCTTTTGAACAGCTAGAGGCACCCAGCGTGTTTCACACCAAAAAAAAGAGGCTCGTGGCTTTGCAAACTCAGAAAAAAGAATGATAGGGACGGATGAGGAAAGTGACAAAGGTCCTTGATTCAAGAGATAAACTTATTTATCCATTTGCAAAATACAATGATAGAAAAAGGCCACCAACTAACGTCGTGCAGGGTGCAATTACATGTTGCGATGCATTGCTTACCAACCGTGAATGAAGGGATTCTGATCATTCTTCGTTCAAATCTAATTGAGGTACGATGCTACTTTTGACTTATAACGTGTAATATGTAGCCGTCCCCACCACACATCCCCTTCCCCACGTAAGGTTAAATGCGTCTTTCCCATTCACACCTTATCTTTTATATCCTTCCCTCCTTTCTTATTTTTCTCTTCTTCTTTTTTTGTCTTGTTTTTTGATTTTTCTTCTTGCTGTATTTCCTTTGCACCAAAACACAACCTTTTATTTCTTCAAGAAAATATACAATTAATCTCCTCAATATTTTTCTCTCGCGCATAGATTTGTTCAGCCGAGAGTTGCACAATGAAAAGCGCTGCACAATAGTGGATGAACACAAAGAAAAAGGACGATGCAATGCTACTCCCTTTAATTGTGCTAGGAGGAGTTCTAAACATGGTGAATTTTATGAATTTATATAAAATCAAGTTATTTATTTATAAACACTTTGAATTTAAGCCTAATCTAAATGTGGTTTAACATGTGAGCGAACGTGTGAGGGATTATAACTCTAATCTTTTCATTATAATAGACTGTTTCCCATTTAAATTTTTGTGATTTTGCATTGATCTAGATCAGAAGATCTGATATTTTTCCGTGTTAACTTTATAATAGATATCTTTTATAATTGGTTCCGTTGAACAGAAGGATTCAGGTAAATAATTCAATGTACAGATTTCTAGGCTCTTCCAAAGTCAACTTCTCCATCCTGTAAACTACAGACGTCAATGGGTCGGTCGGGTTTTGATGGTACTGGACCCAACCCGAAATTAATGTGGATGGACAGTTGAGTACGCTTCCCTTTTTCCTCGATTAAAGTTACTCGGAGAGATTAAAATGTCCATGAAATCCAAATAATCGGGTCTCGCCTCCTGCTTTGGATTCTTCCTCTTTGACCAGCGACGCTTTAAATATGGATGGAGAGTCGAGCACCCTCCCAGCTGAAACACTAGCAGCTGAACGGAGGCATCTTCCTGGTTGACAAGCAAACCACTGTACTCACCCCCTTCTTCCAGCACCTCAAAAACTATCCACACCAGTCGAGTCTCACATAGAGAGAGAGAGAGAGAGAGAGAGAGAGAGAGCTGCAATGGGAAATCATTCCTCAAAGCAACAACGCAAGCGTGTTAGAGACACCGATGCCTCGAGTCCGACCATTTCGAAGAAACAAAGACACGAAAAATTGGTTGAATTACAGTCGGCGCAGCGCGAGAGCGAATCGCCTCATCTTCTTCCCTCTACGGACTTTTTGGAGAAGATCGATGTGCCGTCGCCTCTTCTTCTTCTCTCTTCGGACTCTTTGGAGAGGATCGATGTGCCGTCGGCGTCCGGAGCTAATTCTGACCCATCTGCTTCCTCCACCTCCGTGAATGGAAACAATTACTATGTATTCTTGAGCTTCAGAGGCTCTGATACTCGCAAAGGCTTCGTCGATCACCTCTACCAAAGACTCAAAGCTGTGGGTCTGCCGTTCCATCCAAACTTCGTGTTCAGAGATGATGAGGACCTCCCCTTCGGCAAGAAAATTGGTGAAAATCTCATCAATGCAATTGAGCGCTCTAAGGTTTCCATCCCAGTCATCTCAGAAAATTATGCTGCTAGTGAATGGTGCCTCCGCGAGCTCATCCATATAATGAAGTGCAAGGAAAGCGGAGGACAAATAGTCTTGCCCCTGCTTTACAAGGTGAAACCCAAGGATGTGCGATGTCTAAGGGGTGGCTTTGGAGAGGCCTTCAATTCCTGTAAGGATGAATTCGAGGAGGAGGTCAAGCAACAAGGGCCGTTAGCCCTCAGAAAAGTAGTTGATCTTAGAGTATTCGAATCGGAGAAATTTGCTGATGGGTACTTCGTTTACCTTCTTTTAACAGATCCTCGTTGGAAGAACAACTTTTCTATTTGTCATCCTTAATCCATGTTTTGTGGAGACATTAATAAGTTCTCATGTGTTGTGTTGTTTGACAGGCGTGAAGGGGAATTGGTAAATGAACTGGTAGAAATAATATTGCGTGAGCATCAATATGATCTCCAACCACATCTTCCCGTAAACTTGGTTGCAATCGAAGATCGTGTGGTTGAGGTTATGGAATTGATGGATCTTGCTTGCCCGAACACTCGAATTATTGGGATTTGGGGGATGGGCGGCATCGATAAGACAACTTTGGCTACGATCATCTATAAAAAGCTTTTTGACAAGTTTCAGTATCGTAGCTCTCTCAAGGATATTAGAGAAACAATTAAGATGGAGGGTATCAAACATGTCCAATCTCTGCTCATCTCAAATATAACAAAAAACCCTCCCAATAGCGTGCATAATTCTGATATAGGGATTGCAATGATTTGATTAAGTTGTGAAAATAAGAAGGTACTTATTCTTCTTGATGATGTGGATCATCAAGAACACCTCGATAATTTGATTGGAGGTTGTAATAATTTGATTGGAGGTTGTACTTTGGGGTGAGGAAGTAGGATCATTATTACATGTCGAAATAAGGCCCTCTTGAAGTCTGAATATAAAATGTATGAACTCAAAGAAATGAACCACACAGAATCTTTGCTTTTGTTTAGTAGATATGCATTTGAAAGGGAACAACCTCCCAAAGATCTTGCTACTCTTTCTAGTGATATTGTTGCCACCACAGGAGGGCTTCCCTTAGCTCTCATGGTTGTAGGTTCACTTCTCAAAGGAGAAAAAGATCAAATGATATGGGAAGAGATGCTGGAGAAATTGAGGAAGGTACCTCATGAGGACGTACGAGAAAAGTTGAAGATAAGTTATGATACATTAGGTCATGCAGAGAAAGAGATGTTTCTAGACATTGCATGTTTTTTTATTGGAACTGACAAAAGAATTGCCACCTACTTTTGGGCGGATCTCAAATTCTTCCCAAGAATCGGATTGCAAATATTGATTAGTCGTTCGTTAATAAAAATTGATGGTGAAAATCGGTTGAGAATGCATGATCAACTAAGAGATTTAGGTAGGATTATCGCCTGTCTAGCAGAGAAGAAGCCTTGGAAACGGAGCAGACTATGGGACGAGGAAGCCATGAAAGTTCTATGATGCAAGGTAACAATGATGTCTACTTTTGGCCTCTCCCATTTTCTCTAATGGTAGTCCCTTAAATTATTATCGTTATCGTTCTTTTGCTCTAGACCATTGACCATTATCAACATGTGATTAGCATTTTCTTGGTAAAAGCTACATCGAATTTGGCCTTTAGTTCATGAAAAGTTTGCACTCGACACCATTCAACGGGTCATCTCTTGATGCATATGACAGTAAAATTGTTTAGTATTGACTCTGTCTATATTGCTCTTTTGTGGGTTTAATATCGTTTTCTAGCATATTTGATATTGCTTCTTACTATGTAGTACTTGTTGCAAACTGAGCATCACACTAGTTTGATGATTTACTTTATGCCACATATAATTCCGGTTTGTCACACTTTAAACCGCAAATGTCTTTATAAATTGTTGTCTGATCGACTTATTTTATTCAACCAAATGCCAAAAACTTTACTGTTGATCATTACTTTGTTGTCTTTCATTCTATCTCCCAAAATATATTGGCAATATAGTTTTTGAATTATGTTGATGGGAAGATAAATACATGGATCACATATTTAGTCAGTCGTCAATATTTCGTATTTAATTTCAATTTTTTTTAGAAACCTAGAATAATTTTATATAGGAATTTCACATAAAACATCAAAACTTGGGGCATAAAACTGAAAATCAACGTACGACATGATCACATAATTGTAGAAGATTAGATATATTTCTTTTTACCCTATTAGTGTAGACAAAATGCATCGGCCACAATAACATGCAAAGTATACTAACGGGAGGAGGTTGGATGGTATTTATAATCATTTTATTTTTTATTTTTTTTAGAAGGAAAATGAAGAATATGAAAATATTGAGGCACTACGTCTGGACGAAAGCGGCTCCAATGAGTTCATGATGCGAAAGAGCTTCAAAAAATGCCTAAGTTGAAGTTCCTTCATTTGAAAGCTGTGGATTTTGCTAGAGATTTCGAAGGATCACTTTCCGAATTAAGATGGTTGAAGTGGGAGAGATGTTGTGACTCTTTCGAGGCGACTAGTGTTCATTTGGAGAATTTAGTGGTGCTTGAGTTATCAAGTCATGAAGATATTCGAAATCGTATTAGTGGAAATTGGAGAGGATGGAGTTTTTTTTTGAAGAGGAGAGGATGGAGTTCAATTAAGGTAAATATGAAAAAGGTTTTTCTCTTTTGTTGCATCTCGATGTTAAATTATTCTATTTCTAATTGCTAATCTTGAAATGTGTTTCTTTCTTGTAGATGGAGAGGTTGAAAGTTCTCAATCTTTCGTGCTTCTCGAAATTGAAGAGCAACCCTAATCTCTCCGCTTTTGAAAATTTAGAGTTGCTAATCCTAGAAGGTTGTGCTAATTTGAAGAAAATCGATCCTTCCATTCAATATGCCAAGCGCCTCCTTTCCTTGAACTTGAGCTGTTGTAGAAGTCTCAAGATGTTACCTGAACAACTTTGCGAACTAAAAAATTTGGAGGAACTCGTCATAGACGAGACTCGGATAAAAGAAATCCCTCCAAGTATAGGATCTCTCGAAGAAGCTGAAGAGGCTTAGTGCCAAGTGGCGTTGGACAAAACATTTGTCATTAAAAAAGATCCCTTCTTCGATTGGGAAATTGGGAGAGTTGGTTGAGCTGAATTTGTCAGGTGCTAGGATTGAAGAACTACCTGAATCTATTGGGAAATTGAACAAATTGAAAATTCTGAATATTTTTGCTTGCGAGATAGAAAGGATACCGAGCTCTATTGGAAAATTGCAGAGCCTCCAAGAGCTCGAGGCCTCAAGCAGTAAACTAAAAGGACAAATTCTCCTTGATAAAGGTGGATTGTCTTCTCTAAAGACCCTTTATTTAAAAGACACATATATTTCTGGCTTGCCGGAAAACTTAGATAAGCTTTCTTCTCTCGAGCACCTCGATTTACTTTATTGTGGAAAGCTTGAGTCACTCCCAAAACCTCCTTGTGGCTTATTGTCCCTAGATCTCACCTGTCAGAGCAATGAGCTGGCATCGCTCTCTCACCTCAAGCATCTACAGAAGCTCGACCTTCTCTCTTGCGACTCTCTTCAAAGCATCCCATCGCTCTCTCACCTGAAGCATCTACTGAGACGCTCACCCTTTGGCATTGCAATTCTCTTCAAAGCTTCCCATTGCTCTCTCACCTGAAGCATCTACAGGTGCTCTCCATTAATCATTGCATGTCTCTTCAAAGCATCCCAGAGCTTCCCTCCTGCATACGAAATCTTTCCGTTGTGCAATGTCCCAAATTGGAAAGGTTGGCAGATCTTTCCGATTTGGAATTTTTGTCGATTTATCTCTCGTGAATTGCGATGGGTTGAAGAAATTGGATGGACTGGGATCTTTAAAATCCCTAAGAGACTTGTGGCTATTATTTGCTAAAAAGTTGGATCATCATGCGATAGAAGGCCTTGAAAAATTGGGATCCCTCGAAGTGGTAAAAATCTCTGGGTGCAAGCACATTCAAGTACTGGACCTTTCAAAATCAAATCATCTGAAGATGTTGGAAGTTAATTATTGCGAAAGCTTAGTTGAAATTCGCTGCCCCAGTAAATTCCTGAAGTACTTTGATAGGTTTGGGTGCAAGTCACTCGAGAAGTTACCAGACCTTTTTATTGAGGAAAGCAACAACGAGAAGCTGACTGAGGTTTGCTGGCTATCGTCAGATCTAACGTGTGATAGTAGTGGATACAATTTGATGCGAGCAACACCAAAAAGATTGACTTGGTAACCCCGCCCGCTTTACGAGGATTATGAAGAATATTCAGATTCTACGGAGGATGACTAAGATATGTTTCTATGGAGGATGGAGATCGCTGAAGTCATTTACTGAACAAAAAATATGACAGGTATAGTGTCGTTTTTCTGTGGAGATAACCTGCTTCCATTAGTATTTTCAGTTTGGACAGGGCTTTTTGACACGTTATAATTTTCTCGTCTTAATTCCAGCAACTGGAGGAAGTTGTTTGAGCAAAGTAATTGTAATGCTTCAGTGTTATCTGGCTCGTGATCATGATATGAATATAAAAGGTCAGAATGCCTCTAAAAAGATATATGTTGTCTTCAGTCAAATGACATGAGATTCTTCATTCTTGATGTGGTATCAATCTGTGTTTGTTTAAATAATGTAATACTTCTCTCCAACTTCTATGAAGTAGACAAATTCACTATCGATGGATTGAAACTGGTCATGCATATGTGATCTTGATTGCATTTTATTAATTCGTTATTTGGTCATGGATGTAGGCGGTGAAGCTGCCATAAACATGTTCTGCATTTTCTTAAAACCAGGGCACTGATGTCAAGATGATGAATCTCCATGGATCTGTATCAAACTTTGCTCGTCGCTTAACATGCCAATGTGAAGATTGCTATCTCGGAAGGCAGATACATGGCCTTGATCAGGCTGAAAGTATTATCATCAACGGTCAAAACCAGTACAAATCATGAAGCCACTCTTTCCTTGTTTTTCTTCTTGCCTTCAATTATCATCTTGCGATTTCATACCTTAACATCATTCGCAATTTATTACTTCAGTTCGGTCATTGTTAGGTGATGACAATGTCTCCACCCCAGAGGCTTTAAAAGAACAGAGGATTTCCACTGTATTGTGGATAGCAGTGTGAGATCCAAAACAGAAGTATGGAGGAAGCCCTTAAATCAACCTTATTGCTTTCATGTTTTTGGGTTAAACATGACAAGTAATCAATGGGTGGATAGAAAGGTGATTTGCTTAAGTCCTTTAATGTTTGAGAGCTGATCTAGATCTCTAATTGCCATCTTTTCTTGATCTACAGCTCAAATCCGAATGTTTTGCTACAGCTGCCACTGAACGGAATTGGAAAGTTACTCTTGCAATAATTGAGGTTTCAGCCAGAAATGTGCACTATTTTTAGCTTGGCTGATGGCGGGGACAAAAAATCTGTGGAGCTCAAGTACTACCCTGCTGTTTATGGCTCTGAAAAGAAGTGGGAGGAGCTGTGCATGTGCGTTTTAATTCCGTGGAGAGCTTAAATGGTATTGCATCAGAAGCAAGCATTTCCAACTACAACTGTAATCTTGACAATAAGAATGACTCATTGGCAATATTAGGAGTGCAAATTGACTTGGAAGATACTAGTCATGTTCTTTTATCATCATTTGCACAATAGTTAATGTGTGTCCCTGAATCCTGATGAGAGAAATCATGTTCGTTTATTTTCACCTACATAGAGAATACCAGAATGATGATGAACACATATACCCCATGTAGAATTATGAAAAATATTTGCATGACAACAGCATGACAGAGATCAGATTCTGGAGAGCATCTGAGTTTTCTGGTAAATGTAAATATAGCAGTTAAGAGTACCTACTTCACATTAGTATTTTTAGTTTGGCATGGGGCCTTTTGTGTCGATGTCTTATTGTTTTCCTCTTATTTCAAGGACTCTTGGGGAAACTGATCAACCACGTGAATGTGATGCTTCAGCGTCATCTGGCTTGTGATCCTGGTGGGAAAGAAAATAGCTTATGTCCACTTTTTCTGTCATGGATTAATAAGCCACTAGGGGCATCATCATAAGATTATTACTTTTCGGACACCAATGTTGAGATGACGAATATCCAAGGACGTATATTCCACTTTGTTTGTCAATTGAAGTGCTAATAAGTAGATTGTTCAATCTAATGGTGGAGTTATGGCCTTGATTCTGTCAAAAGTAACATCCTGTCCGATGGAAATCTGGTAGGAATCATTTTGTGGGAATCATTTTGCGCTCTTTCTTTTCTTCATTGTGCACATATCCATCTCCTTTGTTCATACCATCAATATCTTTACATATTGAATTTGCATCCTTCTATTCGTTGTTCATTAGGTGATGACAATTTCTCATGCTCCTGATTTCTTTAAATGACCACAAGCTTCACTTTGTAATTTCAGTAATGGTGTGAGATCCAAACCAAATATCGGGATATGGATGCAAGGGGGACACTCTTTAAGCCGATTGCATTGGGTCTTGTGATTCTAGGGATGGGTATAAGAAGAGGAGGAGGGTGGAAATCGAGCACAGAGAAAACGGGAAGAGATTGAGGGGTCCAGCATCATCTGATGGTCTGTTTCTGTCTTCCTTCTGGTGGACGACGATGGGATGACTAATTCGAAAGTGAGATTCATGCTCACTGATTGCTTTGACCCTTGTGCTCCAGCTTGAATGGAAGGATCTTCATGTTAGGTCTTCATTGCTTCTGGTTGCCATATCTTCAGAGTCCAGGTGATTGGACCCCTTTTAACATTAATTCATTCTTGTCTCCGATTGATCGGTTTAGTCATTGGTTGATTCTTGGTGTGATTTGGTGCATGCGCATTCTAGTGATTTGAGGTTTTGAGTCGCTATTATTGGTCTGATTTTTGGATGCTCGATGTCTGCACATGGAGGAAATGAAATAAGACTAATTAGAGCTTTTATGCATGTTCAGCGAAGCATGTTTAGTTGTCCTGTTATATTTATCAGCTTGTGATTCCTGTTAGGTGCAGAAATCTGCTCGGTTATTTTCTTCTACCAGTTTGCTATGGTGTAATGAGATAACTATAGCAGCTTTTGATTAGGTTTCCTGTCAATGGTGGTGAATTTTCCTTATGTTATCTGAGCAGTCGTAGAGCAAGTATAGCAGGATTATCAGGACTTATGAGCCTATTACAGGTTTAGGTTAATTTTATCACCCTATCTAGGTAGCGTGGAAATTGATTTATGCAGAGTTGTTGGAACTAATGTGAACTATTGTTAGGTTGAATGGGAAGATTACCTTGATTGATGAGGTTCTACTTTCATAGCCATTTCTTTCATGTTCTTGGATCTTGAAGCACCTTGAGGGGTGATGAGAAGTGGAAAGTTGAACAATCTCCCGTGAACCATTTGTTTGTACCTATGATCTAAAGTAGCATTTTCTTCATGAGTATGTGGACATTCCTTCGATAAGATTCTCCGATGATGTCCTCAATCATACCAGTTAGCTAATAACATGGTGAAATCTTTGTTGAAGGCGGCTAATTTCACACGGAAAAGGATGCTAATGTCTGAATTGTTGTGATGGTGATATGGCTTGTTCATTTTGTCCTCATCTTTTTTTTTTTTTTTTTCTTGCTAGCTTTCTAGTTGAATGGAATTGCTCCTCATCTCCTTCTAACGGGGAAAATGCAAAAGCTTGAGCTGTGATAATAGAAGTCCATTGGTTTCTACTTTCACCGGGGTTTTCGAGCTCGACACTCGTGTGTTCGGAAGAACTTTTGTTTTTAGCATTTGCAATGTGTCTTTTGTTCAATACTCGATGCTTCAAACCTTCAGAAAACATAAAAGTTTGCATTTTATGGCCAATTGTAGCAAAATAATTCTTGTCTTCTTCGACAAGGTCGGGGAAGTACCTTCGATTTCTAATGTTGTAACGAAACACCATTAAATTTGTTTCTATTTGCATGGTTGGTTTTCATTCTGTCATACTTTTGGATCCTCTATAATGTGATGGTCTTGCTTTTTGAAGGTTACAAACTCTATGCTAGTTGACTGTCGCCCACACCGATGTGAAATTCAAAGTACAAAGTTGATTGAATCTGACAGTAAATGGCTTTTCTTTTAAGTTACCTGAAGATTTCAGTTCACAGAAAGGTGTCGAAGAATGACGTTGAGTTGTGCTTGAGAAATATCTGGTCGTTGGCCAGTTCAACTATGAATTTGAAGATTGTGTCTCTAGCGGGGATGGGTTATGTTTGATGCGGGGGTGGAAACTGCTTTGGCCAACTTATTGTCTGTTCCTTAGCTTTTCAACATTTTTTCTTTTCTCATGTTGGGCAAGAAGGTTGGTCCACGGTTGATCCCTGATTCGCCTTCAAAAACTCCATCTGTGCTGCTTGGGAAGTTTGATTGTGGAATGGTAAGGAAGAAGATCAATCTTTGGAGCTTAGTTAGGAGGCTTTAGATGTCATTTGCCGTAAAATAAGCAACATTTGTTTTGTCCAATTTGATTGTTGAAGATAATTATATGTCACTGTTCAAATCTGCTTTTGTTGAACAAGTGTACTATATTTTTACATTAATACATAAAAGGTAGTTTGGGGTGTTCATCCACAAGTTTAAGAGTTGAAGCATGCTGGTTGGTAGAGGAGTTACTGATTTGGTGTTAATTCTTATCCCTAGTAGTTTGGTGCGGTATGTTGTAATTGACGTATGGTGATGAAGTTACTGTAATACTTGGGATTTGATCAAGTAAAAAAGAACTTCTGGGGCCTAAGAAAAAAAAAAACAAAAGAGAAGGTTGAAAAGTCAACTAAACAAGGGAAGTGGTCGTTGGCTTAATTGGAGAAAAAAAAAAAGAGACGCTTAGCTCCCTCTTAAACGAGAGCTCATGTAGAAAGAAAATGGAGATAAGAGAGAAAGAAAAGATTTGATTCCGAGATTGCTAACATCTCCTACTAAACAAAAATATAGCAGGTATAGTGTTTTTTTTCTGTGGAGATTACCTGCTTCCATTAGTATTTTCAGTTTGGACGGGGCTTTTCTTTGACAAGATATTATTTTCCTGTCTTAATTCCAGCAACTGGAGGAAGTTGTTTGAGCAAAAGTAAGTATAATGCTTCGTGTTATATGGCTCGTGATCATGAAATGAAATAAAAAGATTGGATTGCCTCCAAAAGGATATTTGATGTCTTCGGTCAAATTGCACGAGATTCTTCATTCTTGACATGGTATTGATCTGTGCTTGTGTAAATAAAGTAATACATCTATCCAACTTCTATGAAGTAGAAAAATTCACTATCTGATGGATTCGAAACCTTTGCTCATGCATATGTGGTCTTGATTGCATTTTGTTAATTCGTTATTAGGTCATGGAAATGGGGTGAAGGTACCATATATGTGTTTGGCATTTTCTCACAGCCAGGGCACTAATGTTAAGATGATGAATCTCCATGGATCTGTATCAAACTTTGTTCGTCGCTTAATATGCCAATGTGAAGGTTGCTCTCTCTGAAGGCAGATATATGGCCTTGATCGGGCCGAAAGTATTATCATCAATGGTGGAAATCCAGTACAAATCATGTTGCCGCTCTTTCCTTGTTTTGCTTCATGCCTTTATTAATCATCTTGCAAATTCGTATCTTAACATCATTTGCAATCTATTACTTCAGTTTGGTCATTGTTTGGTGATGACAATGTCTACGCCCTAGAGGCTTTAGAAGAACAGAGGATTTCCACTGTATTGTGGATAACAGTGTGAGATCCAAACCAGAAGTATGGAGGAAGTCCTTAAATCAACGATATTGCTTTCATGTTTTTGGGATAAACATGACTAGTAATCAATGGGTGGCTAGAAAGGTGATTTGCTTTAGTCTTTTAATGTTTGAGAGCTGATCTAGATCTGTAAATGCCATCTTTTCTTGAACTACAGCTCAAATCAGAATGTTTTGTTACAGCTGCCACTGTATGGAATTGGTTTCAGCCAGAAATGTGCACCATTTTGGGACAAAAATCTTCGAGCTCGGGTACTACCCAGCTGTTTATGGCTCGAAATGAAGTGGGAGGAGCTGCGCATATGATTTTTAATTCTGTGGAGTGTTTAATCGTGACCTGCATCGGGAGCGAGGACTTCCTACTAAAACTATAATCTTGACATAGGAATAGCTCACTGGCAATATGAGGAGGGCAAATCGACTTGGAAGATAGTTGTCATGTTCTTTTATTATCACTTGCGCAGTAGTTTGATGCGTGTCTTTGAATCCTGACAAGAGAAATCACGTTCTTTTATTATCATATTCAATTGAGAGTACTCATCTGACATTAGTATTTTTAGTCTAGCATGGGGCTTTTCATGTCGATGTCTTACTGTTTTCTGTCTTATTTCAACGAATCTTGGGGAAATTGGTCGACCACTTGAATGTGATGCTTCAGCATCATCTGGCTTATGATCCCTGGTGGGAATGAAAATAGATAAGAATGCCTCCGAAGTAGATTGCATATCATTATACGTAATCAGTCACAAAGTAAGACTCTTCATTCTTGACATGAATCTGTTTCTTAGGCAAATAGATTATTACTTTTTTCCACGTTCTATTAAAGTTGGTTTCTTAGAGAACAGGATGTTTGTTATGTGATTCTTTCATTCATTCATGCATAATAAAACAGAACTTCATTCATCGTTCGCAAAAGGTCCAACCAAAGGCTTAAAGTGTTAGTTGAGGTAGACTCAATATATGTAACCCCTGTTGAAACCTTTTATTCAGCCGATGTCAAATAACACTTAGCAATTGATTGACCATGGCAACTACTCATGTCTATGTGGCTATGATTGCATTTTTAGCAGCTTATGTCCAGTTATTTAGTCATGGATTGATAAGTCACTGGAGGCACCATCGTAAGAATTTTACTTTTCTCAGATCCAAGACATTGATGTTGAGATGTTGAATTTCCATGGATTCTGCCCTCTTTGTCAATTGAGATGCTAATACATAGATTTCTCAATCTGATGGTGGATTTATGGCCTTGATCCTGTCAAAAGTTGCATCCTGTACAGTGGAAAAACTAGTAGGAATCATGTGCGCTCTCTTATTTTTCATTATGCCTTTAGGTATCGAAGTTGCATCCTTCTATTCGTTCTTCATCTAGTGGTGACAATTTCTGATGCCACTTTACTTTAAATGACTAGGAGCTTCACTGTAATTTCGGCAATGGTGTGAGATCCGAACCAAATATATGAGATATGGATGCAACGAGGACATTCTTTAAGCTGATTGCGTTGCATTGTGCTTTATGAATGGGATCTATCCGTCATAATAATGAAAATAGATGTTTTACTTCACTCATGGGATGTTTGAGAGCTAATCTGCATCCATGAATGTCTATTTTTGTTGAACTAGCTAACTTCTCTCTCTCTCTCTCTCTCTCTCTCTCTCTCTCTCTCGGAAGGACAGTAAATTTGATTATGTTACAAATTTTTCATAAATATCACGATTTTGCCTCTTAAATTGTACTTAATGTTATTGATAAACATGCATATAAAGATTGCAATTAATCTCGTGTAACTAAGACTAACAATACCTACTGGTTAATAGTTTTCCCATAAGATCCTAATCCTCCTCAATCAGCCATATATACCCAACGATACCTATCATTAGCACCTCCTCATTCTTAAGCACAATAATCCTTTTTCTTCTGCTGATCGTTGCCATAAGTAAGTATTTTCGGTGTAAATATTAAGGGAAAATTACGTAAAAAAGTAAAAAAGAAAACGAAAGAGGGAGTAGAAAGTGGCATTGGAAGCTACTCTTATATATGGTCAATAAATCAATCAACCTACTCATTTTCATGAGTCTCGCACGCTCTGTTCTAAAGTCCAAAAGCTCGATAGATACAGGGGAACATAGAGAGATTTGCAGAGCACACCACTTGGAGTTAACCGCTTCAGGACTGAAGCACTCTGGTTAGAGTAGCTGAGACGTTCTAGAAAATGGCTTTAACTCAACTAGAATGAAGCTTTGAAATTCTCACAATGGATTCGTTTGCTCAGAAATTGACCAGAACTTGCGGGACATGGACATTGCTATCTGAATGACAACATATCAAGTGCTTGAAGAGTTTCGAACATCCCATCTTAACAATAAATACATTTCAGGCACTCAACTTCGTCAAGGAGATAAATGTCAATACTATAGAGTCAGCCTCTGTAAAAATCTCACATAGGGCTTTCCTCAAATAGATTGTGCGGTGGAGCTCAAAATAAATAACCTCACTCAATGCCTGAACCTCATGACGAATCCTACATCATCAATAAAATGCGTGATGTTACCAATACGAGAAAATACTCTCGGGCACAACAAAAGGGCATTTTCCTAGAAAAATAGTTAAATTGGAAAGAAAGCAGAGGGTGAGTCGGGCAATGCTCTCGCCTATGGGCCGAAAAGGTTTTAGAAATGGCTTCACTTATAGTCAATGAAGCGTTGTGATTGAGCAATGATCATTGCACAAATTAGGTCGTTAATGGTTCCGTTAAAGTTAAATTCGTTCGAAAAGTATACATCATTTATAATTCATCATTGCTAGGTACATAAGCATGGTGGTGGGGACTCGAGAAAATTATAGTAGGTGATTTGGGACATTCATATATGAAAAATGAGATACAAATTTAACACATTACTGAAATGTCTGTTACACAAACTATTGCACGCATTATTGTACTTTTGTCTTTGAGTAGTTCCAAGGAATGGAGACGCTAGTCGCGAAAGTTGACCAGATGCTTTCCAGGGGCACGAGCTTTGGATCATTATACAAAAAAAGTAGAAGAATTTAGTAACGTTCTAATAAATCAGTAAATCACTGATTTTTTTTCAACTTTATAAGACTGGTTAGTAAAATACAAACCTTGATACGATTTTTACCGAAGTCCCAATAAATTAGTTAATGACCATTTTTCTCAAATTTACAGGTGTGGCACTATAATATATTTACAGAAATATTAATGAGACTAGAAAGTTACGAACTTCTTTCGTTACGAGATTTATTTTCGTCAACTAAAAATTTTCTATTGTTAATGTATTGACAATTTGAAAATAGCAACATAGAAGGAGGAGTTTTAATATTTAATCACAGAATAAAAAGATGGATTATTAGTTAAAAAAGGAACAAAATGATGGATTGAAAACTTTAGTTTTACAAAGCAAACATATTTTCAATAAAATAAAAAGAGAAATATTTTCCTTTACATTGAAACTTTTTAATGAACTGGATTTGTTAGTTCTTTTCTTTAATTTATATATTTTATTTTGGGTCTGTAATACTTAATATCCAAATTTTCAAATTTTATGATGAAAGAGGAGAGGAAAAGGTCGATAATTTTTTTTTTTTTGTCTCCTTTCCCTTTTACATAAAATAATTAGGTCAACTTTTATCATATTCAATGACAATAAGGTATTATTTTCCTTCTCTTACATGATTCGAGGAACAGGGAAGCTGATCTAGGATTACGACATGATGCTTCGAGAAATCATTCTATTGATAATACCAACAGTGATTAGAATGCCTTCCAAATACATCAAATCACACAAGCCATCAAGTAAGATTGTTCATCCTAGATAAGCTATCAATGACTATCACAAGCAAATTTCAGTTATAACTGTCTCGAAGTAATACTATTGAAGAATGATTTGCTTCCTTCCTTGAAATCAATTTGGTTCTGTTTACTCCCTTATGCAAATGTTTTCCATTTCATATTATCCATGATCATGCTCAGCTTGAATAGTTAATTGCTTCAAATAAGCCTTATGTACTCTTTAGGAAATCCCTTAAGCTTCAGTTATTTCTATCCCTTAACAATTCTTTTCATGTTAAATCATCAGCATATTTTTGATACACTGCTATATTTCTTCACAAGATTCATTGGCCATTTTGGAGTCCTTGATCAGATTAATGTGTCAAATTTGACCAAGGGCTGAAAATCGATCAAGTTCATTATTTCTGGAAAATTATCTTCTGATTGGATGTTATGTTCATTCAGGCATTAGATTTTTTATGCCAAGCAAGGTGTTGATGCTCATTCTGGAACTTCAAAATAGCAAGATATACTATATCATGCTAACTAGGATAAAAGAAGGGATGGCACTTTGATCTGGGATATATAAACTAAAACAGAACCACGTGTGCAGGTGGTTCTATTGCGAGATTATGAATGAAGCGACCGTGTAAAGCGGACCATTTGTTTTGTCACCGGAATGAAGGCAGAGCTGGACGCTGTTCTTGCTTTGTGAGAGTTGTGGTGTCAAGACCGCTATAAAAGATGAAGATTCCTTGCTGGCACCTCGCGGCATGATTCGGTGCTAATAAATTTAGGGGATAACAAGTTGATCTCATGATGTAACCCTGATCTGCAGGAGCTGTTAATGCCTTTCTTTGTGATATTTTTCAGTTTTTGAGTGGCTATTTGAATTGATGCAGTTCATGAAGGTTGCAATTTGTAATTATTGTTCTTGACAGTTCAGGCAGCTTGGGACTCTGAAACTGTATCCATCCAATGCCTGATTTGTTGAAGGAATGACACTTGACAGCCATGTCCTTATGAACTTGAGAAAATATGAATAATGATTATGTGATTCCTAACACCGAAGATTGAATATCCTAACATCCGAAACAGAGGGTGCAGACGCGGAGTTCCATGATTTGGCATAATCCAAGTTAGTGAAAATTTAACAATTTCCATTCAAAATTCTTTTGTTTTAGAGAGAACATATTTTGATAACTGGGACAGTTGCTGACTTGATGTTAGAAAGCTATTTGTCGACGATTCAAATGTCATTTTTGGTTGCCATTACGGTAAAATCAAATTCTTTCACCCCGATCATGAGACTGTTAGCATTAGCTAATTAAGTACCCAAGTACAGAGTACCACGTTTGATCCGCATTATATGGCATTCTAAATTAGCTAGGCGGATCTTGGGTTTTGAACTCCATGGCCGCTGCAGCTTCTGGTTTCTTCAATTAAAATTGAACTCCATAATCAGCTTTCATAACTCTTCCAACTCCACAGGAAAGGAAAGCAAAGGCACCTTTCTTTTTCATTTTCCTTTATCCCATTTGTTGCAACAGAACAAAGACAAGCCGCCGGAAGGGAAAAAAAATCAAAGAAGAAAGGTATGTTCACGAAGTGAGTGAAGGGATCAGAGTTGATATGTCCGTGGAACGTGGACAGAGAGATTCAGGGCTTGTGGAGGTATCTCCCGGCAAGCAACGCAGCTTCCATGACAATGGAGAGGACGTCAACATCCTCGACTTCGCATTTGCTTCCTTCAAACGTTCTCCCTCTGGAGTTCTTGAAGTTGGTCATGCAGTTCAGTAAGTTTTGGCTGCACTTCTGGCTCAAATAGTCATCTGCACAACACCCCCTAGGTCTGAGCATCACAATTCCAATATTTCTATGAGGATGACACGACCTGCTCTATGAATAAAAGATCAAATTGAACAATCACACAATATGATTTCATCCCCATCACTTAGCACAATTGATGAGCCAGAGTATTAGTTGAAGTTATTGTCCCCAACCGGTCCATGAGAAAAGAAAATCTAGGCATGCGCTTTTTGTAATAAAAAGCAAATGTTGATGCCATTGCCCTCACAAGAGCATTTACTCCCTCACAAAATCTCCTCCCCCAGACCTCATAATTAGAGGTGTTAAAATGGGTCAAAAACCCATATATGACCCATTTAAATCATAAATGGGTCATATATGGGTCACTTGTTTTTAGATAATAATAGTTAAATGGGTTTCATAACTAAAGGCTTAAAATATGTAGGTTTTAAATGGGTCTTAAGTGAGTCTTAAATGGGTTAGATTAAGAACCCATTTTTAACCAAAACCTTATAATTTCTTTCTTTTCTCTTTAACTTTCCAAAAATATTTTCTTATAAAAATCGAAATTATATATTTCTTATTTTATTTTTTATTTTTCTTTCCTTTTTTCTTTCTTCTTCTTTTTTTTTCTCCTTCCTCCTTCCGGTCGCCGGCACGGCGATGGCCGGCGACCGGCCAGGCGAGCCTCGAGCTCGCCGGATCCGCCTCGCCGATCTGGCGAGACTCGAGCTCGCGACGCTCGGCGAGGCTCGAGCCTCGCCGATCTAGCGAGACTCGAGCTCGCCGGATCGGCGAGTCGCGAGCTCGCCGCCGTCGGGCGAGTCTCGAGCCTCGCCGATCGGGGCGAGCCTCGAGCCCGCCGGCGTCGGGCGAGTCTCGAGCCTCGCCGATCGGGCGAGCCTCGAGCCCCCACGGCGTCGGGCGAGCTCGAGCTCGCAGATCGGGCGAGACGCGAGCTCGCCGCCGTCGGGCGAGGCTCGAGCCTCGCCGATCTGGGCGAGCCTCGAGCCCGCCGGCGTCGGGCGAGCTCGAGCTCTCCGGATCTGGCGAGACGCGAGCTCGCCGCCGTCGGGCGAGGCTCAAGCCTCGCCGATCTGGCGAGCCTCGAGCCCGCCGCCGTCGGGCGAGCTCGAGCTCGCCGAGATCGGGCGAGACACGAGCTCGCCGCCGTCGGGCGAGGCTCGAGCCTCGCCGATGGGCGAGCCTCGAGCCCACCGCCGTCGGGCGAGCTCGAGGCTCGCCCGTGGCCGGTCGCCGGCCGAAGAAGAAGAAGAAAGAAGAAAAAAGAAAAAAAGAAAAGAAAAGAGAAAAAAAGAAAACTGAAAATTATATCTAAAAAATAAAAATAATTAAAATTCAATTTTTTAAAATAATTATTTTAAAAATTATAAAAATTATCTATTAAATTTATGTTGTATAAAACTATTTTAACAATACTATTTTTTAAAAACTAATATATATATATATATATATATATATATATGTGTATATAAAATAAGCTTTATTAAATTTAGTTAAATGGGTCGGGTATGGGTTGGGCATGGGTCGGGTCGGGTATGGGTCTAAGATTTTGTACTATATTAAATGGGTCATAAACGGGTTAAATGGGTCGATTTGGGTCGGACCATTTATGACCCGACCCAAACCCGACCCGACCCACCCGTTTAACAGGTCTACTCATAATAGTGATTAAAGTTGGCTCATGAATGAAGAGATAGTTTAATCACATTGTGGAAAACCAGAGCCCTCGTAGGCACATTAATCTTACTCATGTCTCCTTTTTCTTTTGACCCATTAGTCCCTTATGCCATTTTCTTTATCTCCACTCTGTAATATGCTTTTTCAGGAATGTGAATCCATGCATATATAGACGAGTAAAGCTATTGTTCACCAACGAAAATGGCTTCCATAATCGTCCTCATAAAATACATCCATGCAAACACGCGGGCCAACGACTAGTTATATCAATCGATTCAATGAAGAAAAGTTGAAGGAATCGATGCCGAGACTCACTGTTTTTGGCTTGAATGCAGGCGTCTTGCTTCATGCAGCAAGCGTCAAGGCCGTCATAGGGTCTCTCCTCCGAACATCCGCTGTACAGGAGCCCACAATACTTGCCATATCTCAGAAATGGAGGCATGTGTCATTTTCAATGATAATTCTTTTTATGTTCAATACTAATTAATCAACCGCAAAAAAAAGAAGAAGCTTTAATTTAATTGACAAATCCTTCATCGCATCATGTCCCAAAAAAATTGATTTTCTTTTTTTCTAGAGAAGAGCAAGCATCACTAGATATTTGAGCATAACTCGGATTCACATTTTCTGCTACAGTCTTTGCTCTGCAAAATTATTCATTCGAGTAAGATAAAATGTTGCACCTGGTAATTATTATAATTATTGTGACTAATCATGTTTTGGGTGAATTGGATAGTTTTAGTTGTATAGTTCCACGATTGTGAGTTAACCCTGTTCTCTACGAAATAGAGTTTTTGTTAGTTATGCTTTTATTTGTTAGTTTTTGTTTTAATTCGAGTGGCTATTTTTTTTTTTTAAAATGAAACAAAAAGAGATTTCTTAGGTTACATAAAGGAAAGAATACACAAAGAGTTGTATTTCTATTGAGAATTACAGGGAGGCAAAGATTAGCAAAGCACGCTACATCGAGAATTACGCTTTAGAATATGAATGCCGTCGGTGGTGGAATTGAGATTTTCTAGAAAAGGCTTAAAAACATGGACAATGAAGCTTTGTAATTGCAACAATGAACGCGTCCTTTCTCGAAATCGGTGAAAAAGAAACAGCTTAACTGCCCTTCCAAGTGATTGCATACAATTCTAAGGAAGACATTCTATCATTTCTATCATTAACACAGTCAAACAGTACAATATGTGAAATTCCTAACCTAGCATGGAATCGGAGTATTTTAACTTTTGGAATCAGCTAAAAATACTCACTACCAATCATAAAAATTATGCCTAGGACATCAAAATTGATTTGAAGAAAAGGGTCCAAGAGAAAGTGATGATTCCTCCAAGTCAAGTACAAGGTTGATTAAAGATGCGAGAAAGACAAGATTATTGAGAATGATTGGTGTCATCAAAGGATCGCATAGTTGGATCTTGAATGTCCAGTCATCTCAATTCTTTATTTTTGGCAGAAATATGTCTCGAAAAGATCATAACATATTATCAAAAAGTTGGAAGTCAAGATGATTAACCTAGGATATATCAAAAGTAGCCAATAGAAAAAGAAAATCAATTTCTTAACAATGATAAACTTCTCCAATTATATTTGTCGGTTCTAATGGTGAATGGGGTTTGGAACAAAAGTAGATACCATTTTGATTGGAAAATCGTCTTGAGGTGAACTTGGAGTGAAATTCTTTCTAAAAGTAGATATCATTTTCATACAATTTTGTTGGGCATGGATGTATGGCGGTGGTGATGTGAGAAAGTTATAATAGACAACTCGAGACATACATGTATGAAAATGAGGTACAAATATAACACACAAACAAAATAATTGTCACACGATTATTACACACATTCTTTATGAATAGTAAAATCTCTCACTTACTATTACAATTTATTTTCTTGCATGACACATAAAAACAAGTATAGAGCAAACAAGCTCATATGATCACGCACTCAATGGACAAGCTGCCTCTCCGCTTTTTCTCTTTATTTGTGAAGCGTTCTCAACTTTTATTTCGGGCCTTTCCAATGCCCCTATTTTTTTTTTTTTTTTTGGGCCACTCAAACATGTCATTTCATTTCATGTACATAAAATAGAAGAACAACCTAGATGAGCATCAAAGCAAAAAACAGCCAAAAGAGATTGTGGAGGTAGACACCCAACTTAAAGGGAGAGATGCTTCATTCATGAATGATGATCTATTTTCAAATTCAATGCCTTGGCAAATTGAAAATTTTGGATATGCTACGTATTGATTCTTGCCAGTCCCTCATAAGACTCAACATTTTGCAATTAACACTTATGGTGGAATTACTAGTCACTGAATGCAAAAATATAGCTGAAATTAAATGCCTTGAGAGGTTGAGAAAATTGAGAATTTTGAGTATCTAGGGGTGCGAGTCCATTGAAATATTACCGCACCTCTCGCTCTTCCATAACCTCCCACATTTGGGCAATAGGAGGGTGTTGGAAGCTTCATGATGTTCAGGGCCTGGAGAAAGTCAAATATGTGCTTAGAATCTAAAATGAGGGATCAACTGCAAGGCCTCAACAAATTGTCCACACCTGTTGAATTTCGGAGGTTTTACGGAATATGATGGAGGGGCCAATTTCGGATGAACTTTTGGAAATCACAGAGCTCCAAAAATCAAGGCGTCTAAATTCTAGTAGACGTTCAGCAATGCAACGTTGTTGGAATATCGTTCATTGTGCCACTGCAGCAGAGAAACAATTGGTTCATGAAAATAACGCTCCGACCTATTGAGCGCTCTGGCCACGATGTCGGAACAATTCACATGTCCTTTCAAAGGTGAATAAAAGCAGGTCACGCTATTCATTGTCGAGATGTATCGCCTATTTCATCCGCATTTCCTCCTCTTGCAAAGCCGTCCACAAGCGTCCCCTCTGAGTTTCGAATGACGCAGACAATTGCTCCTTTCACAGAGTTTTCGACGAAGGGATTCATCAATGTTGACCTCTAAAGATCCGACCTTTGGGGGGTTTCCAGTTCTCAGAAGAGGTGGAAGCGTCAAGGTCCGATTTTTCGCTTTGAATTCCATCTCCTGCAATTGCCAAGAGAAGTTAGAGCTCCTTGTAGTGCTTGAGCTGGGTCGGGGGGTTTCTTTCGAAAGATGAAGTTGTTACAATAAGCCAAAAGATGGCTACTACAAGCGCCAGAGAAGGTGGGCTTTCTGTGCTTTTGAGGAATTGCATTAGCTATCTCTCTATTCTGCTTAACCCCTAGGAAGAAACCTGAATGTTTAGGGATGATTAAGCCCATATGTCTCGCGTCCAAGGACAAGAGAGAAGGAGATGCTCTGTGGATTATGCCCGGTCTTTACACAGTGAGCAGCAAGGATCCGGTACTATTTTTCACTTGTTTAAGTTCTCCATTTTAGGGATTATTCGGACATGCATTCCATTGAAAGAGCTTAATCTTAGGGTTTATTTGCATTTTGTAGGTCCTATTCCATAAAGCTTGAGGAGCCAAGAAAGATGAGGAGGCCATTGGAGCTTTTCGGATATTCTAGGTAAGTCTTATGTAGTTGTAGCCACTCTTTATTGAGTAATTTCCTGTTGATGAATATGTCCACACCAGTTTGTCTTGAATAGAGTGTGTTGTTCGAGGAATAGCTAGAATTTCTGATGCCATCTTCGAAAATATTTTGAAGAAAAGGTTCATTCTAAAAATTTTCTTTGTGGTTTATAAGCTCTACTACCTATTGTGGGTCATTTTCATTTGCTGGGCCTCCAATTACACCTCTCTTCAACCACCTGGCCTCTATGATATTGATTGCTTCTCCTGTTGCTACTGTCCACATTGAAGATTCTAAGATTGAGTCTCTTCCCTCTAGACTCTAGTAGGCTTTGCCAGCCCCAAGAGGGTTTACCCTTTCCCAACATGCCAGAAACTCCTTTTTGGGAAGTAAATCCCTTAAAAAATTTGGCCCCATAAAGAGCGAGATTGTTGCATTAATCTCTAGGCTCGGTTTCCTAAGAAAGCTTTGTTAAGAGAAAGTAAATCTTCGAATCTCATGCCTCCATTGTCTTTCCTTTGCTTTAAGAAATCCCAACTCTTCCAATGAATACCAGAGTGAGATTCTCTACTTTTCCACTAAAATGCTGCCATCCAATGTTCAATCGCTTTACATATGGAAACGGGAATCTTGAATACTGACATTGCATATTGAGGAAGAGCATGCACTACTGTTTTTAAGTAATATCTCCTTTCCTACTTTAGAATTTAAATATTCTTTCCAGCCTTCCAATTTTCTGTTAACTCTTTCAAGTCTCCAGGCAAAAAATATTCTTCTTAGACTCTCCCCAATCCAAAGTAATTCCAAGGTATTTTCTTGTTTTATCCAGTTCGGGGACACGCCGTTCATAAGCCATATTGACTCTTATGGTCAGTGGATACCCCGAGCTAAAGAGTATTCCTGATTTGCTTAGGTTTATCTCATGTCAAGTAGCAAAACAATACTGATGTTACATCTGATACAGATTGGCATTCTTGAATTCTCCCACCTAAAAGAAGATGGAATCATCCACAAATAGGAGATGTGATATGGTAGGGAAAAAGAGTTGAGCTTAATACCCTTTATACCGCCATCCTCCACTTCTTTCTTCATCATAAGAGATAAAATGTTTGCTACCAAAATATAGAGATGAGGGGATAAAGGATCACCTTGCTGAAGTCCTCTGGAAGGTTGGAAATAAGGGAGAGTATTCCCATTATATTTAACACTAAATGAGACTGGAGATACACATTGCATAACCCATGCAATCCACTTTTCATCAAAGCCCAGTTTTCTTAGGCGTGCCTCCAACAAGTCCCATTCAACTTTTTCATATGCCTCTTTCATATCAAGTTTCAAAACCGCTGGGAATTTTTTCCTCCTGTTCTTCACTCTTAGTTGATGCAACACTTCCTGCACTATCATTATATTGTCCTGGATAAGTCTCCCACTCACAAATGCACTCTGCTCTCGAGCTATCAATTTCGATAACCAAGGTTTGAGTCTATTCACCATTACCTCGGATATAATTTTATAGGCAAAATTGCACAAACTAATGGGGCGGAATTGATCAAGAGTTTGTAGGTTAGGAATTTTTGGAGCTAGAGTAATGTGGGTTCTATTTAAATCAGAATTCATTTTTTCCGGATATGAAAATATTCTCAACTGCTACAAATACTTCGAAGAATGAGTTCTCGAAATACTACTTTTGGAGAATGATTGGCTTCTCCCTTGAAATCTATTTAGTTATGTTTGTTCACTTGTGCAGATACTTTCGATTTCATATTTTCCATGAGGATGCTCAATTGGAAGATCAATTGCTCCAAATAAGCCATATGTACTCTTCAGGAAATCCCTTCACTCCAGTTATCTTAGTCCCTTCACCATTCTTTTTCATGGTAAATAATTAGCATGTTCTGATGCACTGATATATTTTCTTCACAAGATTCCCTGGCCATTTTGTATTCATTGATCAGATTTACGTGTCAGATTTGACCAAGGGCAGACTAGCAATCGAATTCATCCCGTCTGGAAAAATCATCTTCTGATTGTATGTTATAATCATTTAAGCATTAGAATTTTTACGCGATGCGAGGTGGATTTCTTCCATTGATGCTCTTTATGGAGGTTAGAAATATTAAGGTATATTATATCGTGCTATACATGATAAAAGAAATGATGTCATTTTAATATGGGACATGAAACCCAGAGAGAACCATATGTGGAGGTGGTTCTGTTGTGAGATTAGGAGTGAATTGCCTGTGTAAATGGACCATTTGTTTTGGCACAGGAATGTAGGCAGAGCTGGACGTTGTAATTGCTTTGCAAGAGTTGTGGTGTGAAGACTGCTCTGGAAAGATGGAGATTTCTCACTGGCACATTACGACATGATTCAGTACTAATTGATTCAGCAGATAACTAGTTGATCTCATGATGTAGCATTGATTTGCAGGAGCTGGTAATGCCTTTCGTAGTGATAGATTTTCAGTTTGTTGAAGCAGCTAATTGTTTTCATGGAATGTAGGTTACTGAAGTATGACAAGAATGATATGCAAGGATAGGGGTGATGCTACGTTATGGAGCCGCGAGTTCAGTCCAGTGGTTTTATGTAGAATCAAGCTGCATATTTCACATATTCAACTGCTTTTAGGACGGTTATGAGGTATATTTTTCCTAGAAACCTAATTTGAATGTTAAAATTTTTTTAGACTAAGCCTCAACTTTAATGATATTGCCCAACGATGCAAGTTGTGGTGAGAAGATGAAGATCTCTTACATTGGTGTTTCCGTGTCATGATTGGGGTATGCACAAGTTCAATTGATTCTCAAGAGGATTCAACTCCGGAGAACCGGTGGATGCAAATGCTAACAAACATGGAGGCTATCTGTTTACCTGTGCCTACGAGTGGAGATTGAACATGGAAATTGGGAAATTCAGGAGTCGACTCTTATGGGCACTGAATTCTCTATGGACTTCCCTTTCATGAATGCCAATTTGACCAGCTTGCGTAACAAGTGTGGTTATGCCCAAGTCATCAAATCAAAGTCACGCTCTGAATGTGGTAATGCAATGCTAGTCTCTACTTTGTAGTACACGTCCACTTGCCTAAAGTAGCGCATAACATCAGTTTCCTATTGTTTGAGCATCACTTGTTTGATTCGGGATTGGCTAAATATGGAGGTCTTATGAAATTATACTTTGACGAACCTTGTCCTGGGCTGTCTTGATTCTGATGTATTAGTGAAAGTTTTTCAAGTCATTCTAATTATCCATTGTACATGTCGAAATGTACCTTAGTGCGGCCTTGAATTAGAGAGGAAAATATCATGAGAAGTTGATGAAGGTCGAGTACAATGAAGGACAGCTTCTGCAGTAGGTGTGTTCTTGTCCCTAAGAAAGATGGTGTCGGAGAGGACAGTGGTTGGATTGTCTCTTGGGTTCATAATGAAGAAATAGATGAGTCCCTGGTTAAGTTTAAGAGTTTCAATACAATCATCATGTAGGTTTGCCTACTGGTAACGACATTCAATATGATTTTGAAATTGTGAAATCGACAGGTTCTTGTGTTAAAGTGCAGAAGTTTGAAGGCGTGCCAATGGAAAAAATCACTCTGCCTCAAAGGTTATCCTATGGATTCCATGGTACCTTTGTGTTAAAGCGCAGAAGTTTGAAGGCAGGCCAATGGAAAGATCTGATTCTAGAGATACTTGATGTCTTCAGTCAAATACTACGAGATTCTTCATTCTCGATGTGGTATCAATCTCGGCTTGTTTAAATAAAGTTATACTTCTCTCCGGTTTCTATGTAGTAGAGAAATTCACTATCTGATGGATTCTGGAAACTGCTCATGCATATGCAATCATGATTGCATTTTATTAAGTCGCTATTTGGTCATGGAAGTAGGCAGTGAAGGTACCATAAACGTGTTCTCCATTTTCTCAAAGCCAGGGCACTAATGTCAAGATGATGAATCTCCATGGATCTGTATCAAACTTTGTTCGTTGCTTAATATGCCAATGTGAAGAATGCTCTCTCTGAAGGGAGATACATGGCCTTGATCAGGCTGAAAGTATTATCATCAATGGTGGAAACCCGGTACAAATCATGTCTCTACTCTTTCCTTGTTTTACTTCATGCCTTTATTAATCATCTTGCAAATTCGTACCTTAACATCATTCGCAATTTATTACTTCAGTTTGGTGATGACAATGTCTGCACCCAGAGGCTTAAGAACAGATGAATTCCACTGTATTGTGGATAACAGTGTGAGATGCAAACCAGAAGTATGGAGGAAGTCCTTAAATCAACCGTATTGCTTTCATGTTTTGGGATAAACATGACTAATAATCAATGGGTGGCTAGAAAGGTGATTTGCTTAATAAAAAGAACTTCATTACTTGTTAGCAAAAGTTCCACCCAAAAGCTTAAAGCACTAGTTAGAGGTAGACTCAATGTATATTAACCCCTGTTAAAACACTTTATTTAACCAATGTGGACTAACACTACTAATAATTGATTGATCATGGCAACTACTCATGTCTATGTGGTTTTGATTACATTTTAGTAGCTTATGTCCACTTGTTCTGTCATGGATTAATAAGCTACCAGAGGCACCTTCATAACATTTTTACTTTTCTCAGATCCAGGACACCAACGTTGACGAATTTCCATGGATGTATATGCAACTTTGTTTGTCAATTGAGATGCTGATACATAGATTGCTCAATCTGATGATGGATTCATGGCCTTGATCGTGTCAAAAGTAACATCCTGTATGTTGGAAAATCCGGTAGGAATCATGTTGTGGCTTTCTTGTTTGTCGTCATGCCTTTGTCCATCTCACATGTTCGTACCATTAGTCAGTGTCTTTACGGATTGAATTTGCATCCTTCCGTTCGTTCTTCATTTGGTGATGACAATTTCTCATGCCCTTGAAGCTTTAAATGACCAGGAGCTTCACTGTAATTTTAGCAATGATGTGAAATCTGAACCAAATATCTAGGATATGGATGCAACAAGGACATTCTTTAAGCTGATTGCATTGCGTTGTGCTTTATGAACGGGAGCTGTCCGTCATAGTAATGAAAACAGGTGCTTTACTTCACTCCTAAAATGTTTGTGAGCTGATCTGAATCGATGAATATCCATTTTATCTTGAACTATTACTTAATCAGATCAGAATACTCTGTTACAGATGCCACCGTAGCAAAACAGAATTGGAAGTTCAACCTACTAAATATGAGAGGACCGCGGAAATGACCAACTACGATCCTAGAAAGTGTGTTTGCCTTCTTCACTCCAAACCCTGCAGTCTATTCCATAGGGTACTAAAACTATCTCAATTATACTGGCTACTAATAACATTTTCTCACTAGTGGTCACATCAAATTAACCAGAAGATTATTCATACCATTTTCCACAGTAGTGATTTTATCAAATCCCACTGGCCAGTAGTGATTTTATCAAATCCCACTGGCCACCACCGGCCGAAGTCAAGCTTGTTGCACGAAGACGTTGGGAAACCTGGGGGTTTGTCGGGGAAGCTGGAGGTGCTGCTTCTGGTATCGGGTGGAGCAGCGTGAAGTTCAGCAGCAATGGCGCGGAGGCAAGGTGGCGCACGGCGGCAGGAGATGGGACGGTAATAGCAACCTTGGAGGAGGGAGAGCTTGTTCTCCTTATCGTGTGTCGTTTCTTTTGTATTGTGAGCCTCTCTCTATATTGTTAAATCTCTAATGTGAACTCCTAATGGGTTCCTCTTTTAACGTGTTTGTCCTTTGATTTCGAGAGAGAAGAGAACTTATTTAGGTATAAGATTAGTTGTTTTCTCAAAATGTCACTTTCCAATTTTGAATCAAAAGAGTATATCAAAGTCAACAGAGGAAATTATCACCTTCTACTTATCTCTATATAATTAATATTCCAAGGACAAAGTCTTTGTTTCCTGCAACTCTAATCATATAATGTAATCTTTCCTAGTTCAGCACTCGCCATGTGCAATGCACATGCAAATTTCGGCCACTATAGGTCTACAATGGGCTTGGACAAATTCCATGTCCCTATGGGCTTAGTCTCAAAATATTAGTTGAGCTCAAAACCTCCCTTCCTAACCCCATTCAAACGCAGTCCAATTGGAATGCAATTTATGCGGGCTTAGCACTATTAAAATGCTCATAAATGTAAATTAATAATATTTTCGTTTAAGGTCGAGGCTGATTTATAATTTTCTACGCAGTAAATAACTAAATGGGATCATCAAAATTTAGATACTAATAGCTAAAATTTAGATGTCAACACTATTGTCTTTGCATAATTGCATTAACAAGTCACAATTAGGAAATGCATACGTCATATCATTATCTGTTTTAGAATCGAAGTTTGCAAATGCTTGTTACATTTGATGGTAGTGATGCTATGCTATTGCTTGCTTGGTCATTCAGGTTCATTAATCTTTTGCAGTAATTTATTTACCTCTTTTGATCATTAAGTGCCACATTATTGATTGTATACCCGTATGATTATTCATCACCTATTAGTATTTAAGATTAAAAAGAAATGATTTTTTATTTTATTTTATATAAGAACACAAATTACATAAACCCATTCTCATATATTCGATGTTGTGATCAAAACCTGCATGCCAAGACTCATCAAGTGCGCATCAAAATAGATGCTCGTGTAGATAGTCAACTAGAAATTGGAAAAGGAGAAGGAAAAGTAAAAAAGGCCGAGATAAGGACGCGAATAGGACAATGGGCTCTCGTGTCGATGTAGCACTCGACTCAGAGGTACCAGGTAGATTTATGTTTAAATTACCTTCTTCATTCACACTTAGCGAACCTCCAATATAATTCTTGCAAGGGTTATTCCTCATGAAACCAACAAAGTTGTGAGTGCGAGTTGTGAGATAGTCCCAACATCTCATACTCCCTCCACCATTGCATATAGCTGCTCTTCTCCAGAAAGATGTCCGGCGAAATTGCGTAATCCTTGATCAAATCCATAACATCCTCCTCGAACTTGACTAACTTCTCTCTTTCGAAACGTCAGGTGATCCTCTGCTATTGAGCAATCTGCACGACCGGATGGCCTCCTCCACTCGTGCCCAGAAGCATGAGTCTTCCTCGCGCAAGACTCAATGTTTTCCAATTTTGAATTCAAAGACCCGGCCCGCTCCTTGCCTTCTTTTTCTTGATGTTGTTTTTAGCCATTTTTCGAGCAGAATGTAGTGTTTGGATTTTCCTCGTTTTATGTAATC
The DNA here is from genome assembly GCA_014182585.1 of Eucalyptus coolabah. Lineage (NCBI taxonomy): Eukaryota > Viridiplantae > Streptophyta > Magnoliopsida > Myrtales > Myrtaceae > Eucalyptus > Eucalyptus coolabah. The sequence goes on from CM024622.1 coordinate 10,550,406, forward strand.
TTTTGGGCCTCTTTTGTAATGCTCTGTTATGTCTAGAGGTTCAACTATCCTTCGGTAGTTTGTCCCTCCATAGAGCCAACGGGTCCGCAGTGGAGTGCCCGATAAGTGAGGCTTCTTTTCCGCTTCGTTGACTACATGCTTCCAGTGAGGATTGTCTTGTACTTATCAACCCCACTGTCGCGCCTTTCTCGTGTATTTTTGAAGCTATCATAGTAACTAGGACCTTGGCCATCCGCTTTGCATGCCTTCATGTACCACTCCAAGTAAGCCAGATGCACCTTCATTTGGTCCAACTCCTTGGTAGGATCAAATGCCTGTTTTTGTGATACTTTTACACCTCATTCATGCTTTATCATGCCCCCTATTAAAGCATTAGTGTCCTCATCCTGCTGCTATAATCGACTCATCGCAATGAGAGTCCACTTGTTAAAATATCGATTCAGTTTTTGGAATAGTCAAGCATGCATAGATATTTTTAGAATACATGTAAATATCAAGATAACTCTAGAATATGATATGTTGGCAAAATTTCAGTCAGGGGCCTTCTAGGAAAGTTTGGAGCCTCTTTCCCATGCATCAAATCTTGTAAAAATCACTTTTCGTAATACTACTTCCTCGGCTTGTCCCACTCCCAACTATTCCATTAAAGGTCTTTTTCAAAACCAAATAACCAAACTTATTTATTCAAACTTTGTAAATTAAGGAAAAAAAAAAAAAAAAAACAAAAGCTACCGCCGTCGATTAAAATAAAAATTTGGAAAACTTTCGTAGCACTTAGGGCGAATTTGGTAACGAGTCGTTTGGGAGGCGATTCGATAAGAACCGATTCTTTTTATTGTTCAGGAAGCGATTACGAGTAAAAACACGCGTTTGGTAAGCTGTTCAAAATTTTTGATTCGGAATAGAATTGCGTTTGGTACCGTATTAATTGATTACATTCCAAATTAATTTCTTTTGATTTTTAAATAAATTTTAAATAATTTATTTTGATTTTTAAATAAATTTTAAATAATTTATTTTGATTTTTAAATAAATTTTAAATAATTTCTTTACTTTTTTTAATTTTTTTTTCTTTTTCTTTTTTTTTTTTTTCCTTTTTTCTTTTTCTTTTTCTTTTTTTTTCCCCTTTTTCCTATTCTTCTTCTTCTTCATTTGGCGGTCAACGGGACCCCGGCGACCGGCCGACGAGGGCGGCGCGCTCACCGAGCGCCGCCGGCCCTCGGCGAGGTCGGCCTTCGTCGGCCGAGCCTCGGCAGTGGCGAGCCTCGGCGCGGTGGGCGAGCCTCGTCGATGGCCGGGCGAGGCTCGGCCTCGCCGATCTAGCGAGGCCGAGCCTCGCCCCCGGCAGAAGGCTCGCCGGCCACCGGCGAGGCCGAGCCTCGCCCGGCCACTGGCGAGCCTCGGCCACTGGCGAGGCTCGGCCTCGCCGATCCGGGCGAGGCCGAGCCTCGCCGGATCTCGCCCGGCTCGGCGAGCCTCCCGCGATCTCGCCGGACCGGCCGGCGGTGGACGGCGCGGCCGGCGGCGGCGGGCGGCAAGCGGGCGGCGGAATGCCCCGGCGGGCGATGGCGAATGGCAACCGAGATGTTGAAAGAGAAGAACAAGAGTTTTACCGTTTTGATTCTTTTTTTCGATTCTCGGACGAGAATCAAATTTTTTTATTCTCAAATCTTGTCCAAAATTGTTAGGGAACAAAAATTTACCAAACGCGATTCTCATCCCAAACGGCGATTTTTAACAAAAATCGAATCTAAGACTGTTTAAGCGAGTTGTCATACATGCCCTTAGAAGCTTACAACTTCAGCAAGTATACCCTTTTTTCTTTTAATTTTTCCTGCTGAAGTTCTGAAAAAAAAAAAAAAAGAACCTACCGCCATCCCCCGCTGCGGCGACGCGCCCGCCCCCGCCTCTTCGCCTGCATGGCCTGCGCCGCCGTGTCCTGCCACGCGCCACTCGGGCCCTCCCACGCGGACGCGCACGCCGAGCCATGCCCCCGGGCCACGAGATCGCCGTCGACGTCGACCGCGCAGAGCTGTTCTGCTGCATGTGCCGCGATCAGGTCTACGATCGCGACTTCGACGCCGCCGTGGTCCTGGCCCAGACCGCCGCCTCCACTCTGCCGGCCTCCGCCAGCTCCTCCGGCGGCTCCCGGGCTGTGGTGGCCCCGGAGAACCTGCGCAAGCGGCGGAGGGTTGATTACCGGCCGTGGTCGCCGGACCCGCGCGAGCGCGCCCTAATGGGGAGCTTTTCGAGCCCGCTCGAGTCCGTCTCGACCTCGGAATTGCCGCGGGGCTTGCAGGGGCTCAATAACTTGGGGAGCACCTGCTTTATGAATTCGGTGTTGCAGGCATTGTTGCACACTCCTCCTTTGAGGAACTACTTCTTGAGTGACAGGCACAATAGATACTTTTGTCAGAAGAAGAATGGGGTTAGTGGATATGTGAGTAAAAGGAATGTAGATGATGCTCTTGATGGAGGCCATGGGAGCAAGAATGGCAGCTTCTGTTTGGCCTGTGACATGGACGCCATGTTCTCGGCGGTGTTTTCAGGGGAGCGGATGCCTTATAGTCCCGCGAAGTTCCTGTACAGGTCTGTGGATGTGGAGGAAATTGCTCTTCTATGAAATTTTTTGGATAAATGTGGATGCTTGATGGTTTCTTGTTGGTTTTAGAAGCACATGGAGGTTGGAAATTGTCCAAGAGGCTCTGTAAATTTTGCTGTTGTGACCTAGTGGCTGTGAAGATATGGAAGTCGTTTGATCAGTGCATGTTCTGCTATATTGTAGTATGATGGACATTACCTAATTTGCAATTGCGCTTTGACCTCCTTTGTATCACAACTTAGCTGCTCCATCTTTTTTTATTTTTGGCAAATGGAAATTGGAAAATGTCAGTGCCCTTTGCACTTGTTATGGTTTTAACAGTAAAAAATCACAACCATCTTGGTTGAGATGTGTTGAACAGCTGAGATCAATTGCCTTTCAATCCAACGCTAAAAGATTGCTGAGGCACCATGCCCTGTCGGGACTATGGCTTTGCCCCTTATCAGATGTGCTCTCAAAATTTCAAATTTACCATTGGATGTATTGCCTTAGTTAAACTGTTTTTGCTGAAATTAATGAGTGCCCTTGGGACATACAGTAACAGGGTCTTTGGAAATTATCTTCTTTCATGTACTTTTGTCTACTGGCTTTTCTGAAAATGGCTGTGGACATAACGGATAGGCATCTTTTCCTTATTCTAATGATGCATGCTTTTGTCAAGTTCCTTGTTGACCATCAATGTTGGACCTCTTAACTGTTCTATCTAATTGACTTAGAGGGAAATGTGCTTTATACTTTTTTATATTGATTTGGTTATCCCACAGTTGGTGGCAACATGCAGCTAACTTGGCAAGTTATGAGCAGCAGGACGCTCATGAGTTTTTCATTTCAATGCTTGATGGGATCCATGAGAAAGTGGATAAGGATCGACGCCGGCCGCAGAGCCAAGGTAAATTTTACAGGCATTACATTAAACCTGTTTCATCCAGTCTCCATTTTTTACAGGCATTATCTGGAATCTGCTGGTGCTGAGGACAGATATCAAGTGTTATTAACATTTTCTCTTGGGTCAGTGGATCAAGCGGGCTTGTTTTTTTGTATAATCATGTAAATGAACTTTTGAACTGATGTAGGATCATGCTTGTGGGTTATTACCTTTCTGGCATTTCCCAGGCCTAATACTTCTGAGTCCCTTGGGAGGTTTCATTTTGTTCTGGTGTCATTCTTTCTTGGAGGCATATCAGTCAGGAGATTCAACTCTGTCAACTAATATCCATGGGTCTTTATATTTGGCATGCGTTAGCCTCTAGTTTCAACTTTTCTTTCAAGTTATTCCATGGCGAAACTTATTATTGTTCCATCACATGGTAATTTAATGCATCTACAATATCTGCAGACAACTGCTTTCCTGGGCAAGTGCGCTCTTTTGTGTCATGTCTGACGGTTTTGTGTTTGTACTATAAAATATGTTCTGTGGTGACTTGTGATGCTGTTGAGGAACTTTTTTTTTATGAATTGTGGATTCTCAGATATCTTTAGAAGTGTGTTAATGAATTATTACAGGGAGTGGAGATTGCTGTATTGCTCACAGAGTATTCTCTGGTATCTTACGCTCTGATGTCATGTGTATGGCTTGTGGTTTCACATCTACAACATATGACCCTTGCTTGGACATTTCTTTGGATCTGGAACAAAGCCAACGTGGTTCTGTGAAGGGGACATCAGCTAAGTCACATCACTCCTGCAATGGCGAGGCAGAGCGCATGAATTCAAGCCAGAACTCTGGGATACCGACCTTGATGAGCTGCTTGGACCGATTCACAAGACCGGGGAGGCTTGGTTCAGACCAGAAGTTATTCTGCCAACAGTGTCAGGTGAGTCAGGAGTCTCTCAAGCAGATGTCCATAAGGAAGCTCCCATTGGTTTCTTGCTTTCACATCAAAAGATTTGAACATTCTTCCATACAGAAGATGACGAGGAAGATCGACTGATATCTGCATTTTCCATTTTCACTGGACATGGCCCCTTACCTCTCTTCTTCCATTTTGAGGAGAAGATTTGGGAACAGGATTTTCCCTTTTGATGGGGACGAACCTGATGCATCAAACGAGTTCTCCTCAGAATTTGAGCAATTTGCTGTTGTCACTCACGCTGGTAAATTAGACGCAGGCCATTATGTGACTTATCTGCGTCTGAGCAATCAGTGGTACAAGTGTGACGATGCTTGGATTACCCAAGTGAATGAGAACATTGTGAGAGCTGCACAAGGGTACATGATGTTCTATGTCCAGAAAATGCTATAGAGCAAGTGATAAAATGGGTGCTTCATGATAGCCTTCGGAAATTAAAATACCAGTTGCTGGTGCTGTATTATGCGTGTCTTGCGCTCTATCGCCGGGACTCGAGGTCAATATGCAGAATAAAGCGAAGAACAGTGCTGCAGTTGCTGCTTTGTCTGTGAACTGAATTTTAATGAGTTGCTGCAGCTAATTGCGGAATGCCAAACAACTCTCTTCCATCGGGGCAAACATCCGTCAGAAAATAATCTGTAATTCTACTTTGGAGCTGTGCTGAGCCTAATTTTATTTGGGGTGCCTCAGCGGACGAGGGAATCGCTTAGTGGAGTTCTCGGAGTTATTTATGAGTTAATTATTTCAATTTTTCCCCCCTAATTTTTCCTGCTTGTCCAAGTATTGATGGTGGGTTGATTCTTTTTTTTGACATGGATCCTGGTGAAGGTTGATGCTTGGAGGTGTGGGTTCTTTCCGGTATATGCTCATTCCTTGCATTCCATATTGTACTTTTATTGGGATTTTTTTAAGCTTCGGAGCTTTCTTGGGGAGGCACTTCATATTAATTTCTTGACAAGGAAATGCCAGGAATGTTATGCTGGAGATTTTGTATGTCGTACTTGTTTTGAGCAAAGAGAAATCATAGTATGACTAACTACACCTTTACATTCTTGATAGTGTTCACTTGCCATCATGATTTGGTCTGAATATCGAAGTCCATAAACGCCAACCTGACTCTGGCGAAAAGAAATAGTTGTGACCTTTCAATTCAAATGCTACAAACTGAATGAAAAGCAATATGATGTATTTAACTTTATAAGCTGCATGCCGGATCAAAGAACAAAAACTTGCTGGCTGTTTTTTCAATTCTTTGAGATGTCGTTGGATCTACAGGGCAGACTTTCCGCTCTCTGGCTCTAGGCAAGACAAAAGTTAGAACAATCTCTCTCGCTGTTAGAGCATTTGCCCAGATGATCCGGAATATAAGTGCTGAATAACCAAAGTTAAGACCAAACCACCCAATGCCACTGAAGAGGCTAGTTTTTGTATGAATCGAGCCAAGTGAAACCTCACAGAATGAACTGAACACACATTGAGATATAGGAGAAAATATTGGGTACACAGCGGCGTCATGTCATTTTCACAATAGTCCATTTACTCTGTGACATGTATCCTTAAAAGGTGTACTTGTTAGATTTTTCTCCCCTTTGTTACCATTTCTTCTTTCACTGTTTTCTCTTCTTCTTCACTGGTTCTTTTATTTTCCTACCTATTCCTTTGGCCTGTGGCTGGTTGTAGGGTTGCCCTCGCCGAATTCGGTGAGAGGTCAGCTCTTGCTGCCAAGGCAAGGGTTGCTCTTGCTGAATCTGGCGAGGGTTGAGCCCTTGCCGAATCTGGATGCTGTGTAGGGAGTGAGTTGCCTTCCACTGCCACCTCTCCATTGTCGAGCTCGGCCAACGAACTTGAGCTTCAGATTTTGGATCTAAGCTCGGCAGCAGGTTTGAGTTTGGGATGCAATTGATGGGATCTTGGGAGTGAGAGCATTTTGAAAAAAAGGTTGGGCTTTCTTTTTTTTTCTCGAAGAGAGAGGAGAGAGAGGAGATAGCGTAAAGGGGTTTTTGATAGGTGGGCCCAAACGTGACATGTCGTCCCTTTGGTAAATTTGTGTTCTAAATGACACAACATCACTTGGTCACCTAATATTTTTTCGAGAAATAGATTGACGTAAACAGAAATGGAAAAAAGAATCGTGAGATATAGTTACAACCATGTAACAACTACGAAGGAGTGTGCGTTGTGGGAAAAGTGATAGCTTAAACTAAACTATAAGTCGAAGAAGAAAAAGATACTTTGAACTGAACTAGTGGGCTAACGGTTAAAGATCATACTTATGGAATTCATCATTCATCCAGGAGTTCGCTGTCCATCTTCCGAAAGTTCAATTTTTTCCTTGAAATGTCATATCCCACATTATAGAACTGCTGAGCATTCATTCCAATCACAGTAGTCATTGGGCTTTTCCGACATCGTCATGTAGAAATACATCGGTGATGATTGAGAGAACAAGCTCTCTGCTTCTAACCCCAGCTCTGCACCATTGCTAAAATGAAAAATAACGACGGGAAGTCCCTCAATGTCCTTGTTAACATCACCTTCAAAGCACAATGCATTGAGATCTTTGTAGGGCTTGAATCAACTTTTCAATTTCGTCTTCTCTCTTATTGCATTGGCAAGCTCCTCATATGCTCGTTGGATTAAAACACCACTCTCGCCTCCCGAGTCAATCATGATGCCACCTTTCCTAAAGCTGTTCACTAGAATGCAACTCTAGGAATATTAAGCATAAATCCTAGACTTATCCCTTCCAAAGTGACTAGGTAGAATCCTTTGTATACATCTAGGAGTGTCGAGTCACCTTGAAGAATGGCCCCTTCCCCTAAAATTAACCGGTTGTATCCATAAGAAGGATCTTTAACTTTTCCAACACAATAGGAGAATTTAGCTCCTTGTTGTGTAGCTAGAAACAATTATAATTAAAGAGATTATTTGGGTTTCACAAAGAAATGAATACTCAGAGTTGCATTTCTATTGAGAAATGCAAAGGGAGGGCAGAGATTAGTAGAGCACGCCATATCAAGCTAACCTCTTTAGGATCTGAACGTTGTCATTTGAGGAATTGAGAGTTTCTAGGAATGACTTAAACTCATGGAGAATGAAGCTTTGTAATTGCAGCGATCGATGCATCTTTTTTCAAAATCGGTGAAAAAGAAAGAGCTTACTACCTATTAAAATACATATATATATATATATATGTATGTATGTATGTATGTATATGATCCAAGTGATTGTGTACAAATCTAAGATGTTTTATTATTTCTATTGTGATAGCATAGCCTAATAGTAAGATATGTGAAATTTCTAACATAGCATGGAAGTAGAGTATTTATACTGTTGGAATCAGCTAAAAAATACACACTACCTATCAAAATATTATGCTTAGGATGTCAAAATTCATTTCAAGAAAAGAGTCAGAGAGAGACAATTCCTTCAAGTCAAGTATTATGTTGATTAAACATGTGGGAAAGCCAAGGTTATTGAGAATGATAAGCGTCATCAAAGGATCGCACAGTTGAGTTAATTAAGCTCAAAGTGACGAAGACCTGGAAAGGAGAATCACTAAGTACGAAGGACATTAGGTGCTGGGAATGAAAGGGCAAATCAGGTACGGACACAAGTAATAGTTAAGTAGGATTCTCTACTATGCTTTTTTGGTCTCTCTTTTGGCCAAAGAAAATGTCATTTCATGCCCCGCACCATGTGGGTTTGGTACTATTCTGATTCAGGTAACCAATGTGAGTGTGCAACTTTCAGCTATGTGCATTGCAAAAATTATCTCTGTCTTCAAATTTTTAGTTAAAAAAAAGAAGCCGTTTATGGTTTCATAGGAAAATTGTCTTAAGGTGAGCTTGAAGTGAAATTCATTTCGAAAGTAGATATCATTTATCATCCATTGTTGCTGGGCAAGGAAGTATGACAATGGTAATACGAAAAATTGTAATGAGCAATTTGGGACATATTGATTTGAACGTGCAGTATAAATATTAATAGACAAATAAAATATATGTCACCCAACTATCATACATATTCTTTATGATTGGTAGAAGCTTACAAATACTATTATGATTATTTTTTTCACGACATGCAAAAACACTTGGAACAAGGTGGACTCTTTTTTGTTTCTTTCCGGCGCTAATGAGTCAACTCTTTCTTTTTCTACTCAATTTGGAGCTCACAAACTTTGAAAGAGCCTGAGCTTTCATGCATGACTTCAATAGCTCCTCATCTTCATGTTCTTGCGAAAGCATCTATCTATTATACACCTCCCACGTAGCTCCCTCCCATTATTACCCTTGCTATTTCCTACACGTCAGCCTCATCGAGTAGACGTTGATTTATGATAATTGTTTTCGTTGAAGACAAGATTTACGGTATCTCGTGATGCTAGCCTCCTTTCAAAAATTGCACATTGGCACAAGAAAATTTATGAATGAGTGGAACATGAGATCCCATATTTAAAACTGTTTTCCATCAAAACATCGCAAAGACCAATATTACTTGGAACGGTCGGGCCAAAAGTTAAGGCAGAGAAGCAAGAACATTTCTTCCCCTCACAGATGGACGAGCCAACTCTCTTTTTCTTTCTATTAACGAAGCTTTGAATGCTGAAGCTTTCTAATGCCCTATTTATAGGCACCGATCTACTGCTTTAGGAACGTTAGCTTTTGGAACAAATTTTTTTGAAATGCATAGCCAAAATTCCTGAATGAAAGATTCACGTTTAGCCACCGGGCTTGACCTCTATGGAGGCCAAGCCCGGCCTTATCATTTCCCTGAACCCAACCTAGACGCTAGGAGAAGGGCTTCACGGGGATCAAAGTGGCCCTTTCCCTCCCTTTGAGGGTTTGGCGGGAGGGCCAATGGGGCCGGTATATTTTCCAGGCCCGGATCCCGGCATGTACTCGGACTATTCCCGGTGGTCAAAGTCTTTTAAGGTCTTGCTTAGGACCAGTTTAGCCACAAATATTGAAGCCCACAAATTTTGAAAGGCAAAATCCTAAACTTCGTGAACCTCAGCTTCACGGACGACGTCGAGAGCTCATCATCGTTTATTTTCTTGTGAAAGCATCTACTGTATGTCTTACCAAATAGTTCGCTACCATTAGGCATACTATTCGCTACACGGTAAGCCCACAGGTCCAATGATGCCCCACCGCATGGTTCAATTAGAGGACAAAAACTTCATGCAGTTTCTAAGAACGTACTGATTGGGTAAGCTTCCCCCCTTTCCTTTGGACCGGCACCCAGGGCTTTTTCACGTTGACCCTAAAACGTAGAGGTCCTTGATGGCCGTGGAGACCCGGAAAGGAAGAGCAATTGGGACAGAAGAAAAATAATTGATGAATGCTTTTCTATAGTATGATGGTGATTGTCCTCTCCATCTTTATCCCCTATTCGATTGGAAAGTTTGGTATAATTGACTAAATTTAGGTTGCATTTAATTGGATTTTTGAATTTTTTTAAAAAAATATAAAAGATTTTAAAGTAAAGGTATCTTTCAAAACACAAATTGCATTTGATAAATTGTAATCTAAAAGTCCATTATGAAATACTTTTGAGCAAAATAGTATTTTGACATTATTTTTACAAAAATCTTTATTATTTAAAAAGAAAAAGAAAAAGGTTGGTGGTGAAGGGTATTGGCCGTCGATGATCCAAATCTATCGCCGGTAGTTGTCGTTCGAGGTTGTTGGGCCTCAAGCGGCCCATGGAGACCAATGGCAAGGGCTACTTGGGGTCGGGTGACCCCGAGACCCGTGCAAGACCCTTGCTTGAGGTCTCGCAGTCTCGTTGAGGGGCGCCCTATGGTCGGGCAACCCTTGATGATGGTCAAGCGAGCTCACGTAACCCCGATGCAAGCGGCCCTCGCCAAGGCCACGCAACCTCGGCAAGTGTCTCTCTGAGTTACAAGACCCTCAACGAGGGTCGCCTATGGTTGAGTGACCCCCGGCGAGGGTTGTGCAACCTCGAGGGTGACCCTCGCGGGGGTCGCATGGCCCGGATAGTTGGGTCACATGATGTGACCCCTCGGCGATGGTCACCACTGACCTCTCTCTAGCTAGTTCTGACCCTCTTGCAACCCTGCCGCCTACCCCTCAATAGATACATAGTCATATAACAAGGGCAAAATCGAAAAATAAAAGGTTAGTTGAGGATAATTTCGGAAGAAAATTTTTTACTAGCCTACTCGAATTTGCATGCCAAGAAAGCCAAAAGCCCAAAGCACCCCAAGACCAATCTTGGGCTTTAGCCTTTATAAGGCCAACTTTGCACCATTGGAGTTTGTAAATTTTTTCCCAAAATTCATTCAAGATTTGAAATATAGGAAAATTTTATGTATTGCTAAAAAGAGAGAAATTGAGTAAATTTTACGTATTTCTAAAAGGAAAATTTTGCTACTCGAAATTGTGTGTGGGTGTGTGGTTTTTTTTTTTTTCTTTTTAATTTATTCTAAATTGCATATAACATGGACATTAGTGCTTGATTGATGAAATTTGGGATTTTGATGGTGCTGGCAAAGTGTTAGTAGAGTCATAGATAAGTGCTATCATGATCAAATTTGAGTTATAATTTTCTCGAAGCACTTCTTTTGAAGAATGATTCGCTTCTTGTGCTTAAAATATATTTGATTTTGATTATTCCCTTATGCAAATTCTTTCCATTTCATATTATCTATGAGGATGCTCAACTGGAACAACAATTGCTTCAACCAACCCATATGTTCTCTTCAGCAAATTCCTCAAGTTCAGCTATCTCAGTCCCTTATCAATTCTTTTCATGGTAAATCATTAGTATTTTTTTGATCAATTGCTATATTTCTTCACAAGATTCCTCAGTCATCTTGGATTCCTTAAATAGATTTACATGTCAAACTTGACCAAGTGCAGAATATCGATCAAATTCATTCTATCTAGAAAAATCATGTTTTGATTTTATGTTACGTTCATTCAAGCATCATAATATAGCAATTGAGGCCCAAAATGTATGTAAAGTTCAAGTCAAGGCACTGGACCAAGGTAGTGCACGCAAGCCCCCCAAACAATCACCGTGTAGATAGGTTTCTTGAAGGTTCACATTCCTTGAACCCAATTGAAAGAAAGATCTCGAGATGGTCCACATAACGCGTATGATGGTCAAGCCATGATGTAGACAAAGCAAAGTGGGTCCCCCCTTGTCATTATCCCCATTAATTCTTTGCTTACATTGCTTTTTCCAATGTGTGTTTGTACTCCATCCATGCCAGCCACAGACCGAGCTTCCATGGACAATGCGCGTCGGCCCATCTGTACAAATGCATTCCACATTTTCGCAATGACTCCAAAGAGCAAATCTCACGAAAGCTTCCAATAATTTCAGCAGTAGTGCCATATTGCTACTATTGCATCACGCGTCACTTTCGAAAACAATCTCGGTAGGATATAACAATTTTATCAACTTCATCATATAAATGTTTATGGGAAATATCAATGTAACCTTTGTGGCCAATTTCTATTGAGAATTATTGATGCAGCGACTTAATTATCTTGGATTGTCCAGTGGTTTCCATCAAAAATTGGTCACAAAACTATATTAAAATATTGCATAAAGGTTTAGAATTAAATTGGCTAAATTATAAAATTTAAAACTAAATTGACATTCACATTATAAATTTAGGACTAAGTGGACGATTTTCCTGATACAATAATTGGTTTAAAATACGAAAAATATTCATGAGTATGACGTCCGTGGCATTTGGTATGATGCATGTGATCCTGCCTATGATGTCTGTGGCATTTGATATGATGCGTGTGATCCTGCCTATTCATACTTGTCTTGTTCCCACTTGCCTATCTTTGAGCTATGAGCATTGCAAAAAATTATGGCATGTCTTCAAACTTTTAATTAAAAAAATAGAGGTCATTAATGGTTGAAAAATCATTTGGAGGTAACTTTGGAAGGAAATTCGTTCTGGAAACTAGATATCGTTTGTCATTCATTGTTGTCGAGTACGAAAGTATGGTAGTGGCAATATAAGAAAATTATAATGAGCAACTCGGATCGGGACATACTTAACTGAAAACACATTATGAATACTACACAAAAATAAAAAAAATAATTTGTCACACAATTGTCACACACAAAATTTATGATTAATGAGAGCTTACACTTACTATTACAATTGTTTTTCTCACATGACATGCAAAAACACTTAGAGCGAACTCTTATATTTCTTTCCCGCGTGGATGAGCCAACTCTTTCTTTTTCTCCTCAGTTTGGAGCTTGCAAACTTTGAAAGAACTTGGGCTTTCACGGATGACTGCAATAGCTTCTCATCTTCATGTTCTTGCGAAAGCATCTATGTATCGGACGTCTACCAAATAGATCCCCGCTATTAACCCCTACTATTTCCTACACAGTAGCCTCAATAAGTAGACGCTGATTTCTGATAGTAGTTTTCATCGAAGACAAGAATCACAGCATCCCCTGTCAATTTCTGCGTGTGTTGCACAGAACTTGAATAAGAGCGAATAAATGGAACGTACTAACTAGGGGAGCTACAAATTGATGGGGCTATTTAAGCCTCTTTTCCTTTTTTTTTCTTTTGAACGGCTAGAGGCAACCTGTGTGTTTCACATTGACGCCAAAAAGAAAAGGTTCGTGGCCTTTCAAACTTGGAAAGAAGAGGATGGATGAGAAAAGCGACAAAGGTCCTCGATTCATGAGATAGAAAGACCGATTTTTCCATTTGCGAAATACAGTGATAGAAAAGGCTATCGACCGGTGCAGTACAGGGTGTAATACATGTCGCGATGCATTGTTTGGTAACCGTGAATGAAGGGATTCTGGTCCTTCTTCATTCAAATCTAATAGAGATAGGATATCACTTTTGACTTGTAATTAGAGGCCGGCCCCACCACACATCCCCTTCCTGATGTAAAGTTAAAGACGTCCTTCCCATTCCCGTTTGGTTCGACTTTCCCGAGGGGCTTTGGGCCCCCAAAGCTCCTTGGGGAATTTTTTTTGTGTTTGGCAAATGTTTTTGATAGCTCATTTGCCAAATGTGAGCATTCTCAATGTTGAAAGTTGAATGCAGGGGAGGAGGTGCTTTGGACATTGGGCCACGTCATTGTTCATCTTCTCGCATCACTGTTCATCTTATCCTCCCCCTTCGTCATCTTCTTCCCCGCCCATCTTCTTCCTTGTTCATCTTCTTCTTCCCCGCCCATCGGGCTTCTTTGGCAGCCGCCACCACCGCTTAAGGGTCGCGCGTCCTCGGTGACCACCGGCTAGGGGTGGCGTGACCCACGATCCAGGTGGCGTCGCTTGAGGTCCGCAAGCGCCTGGGTGCACGACCTCAAGCTGCCAGACGGCGGTTTAGAGGCTAGATTTGGCCGCCCGACGGCCGGATCAGGCCTCTGCGACCTCAGGCGCTTGAGGTCGCACCTCCAAGCTGCTAGATCTGGCTGCTGCTGCGACCTTAGGTGCCTAAGGTCGCACCTCCCAGCGGTGACGGCGTCGCCCGAGGTCGCAACCTCAAGCGGCCGGATTTGGCCGCCGAACGACCAGATCTGGCCGTTCGGTAGTTGGTCGACAGTTAGCCGGCCACCAAATTTGATTTTCATATTAAAAAAAAAAAAAAAAAGCAAAAGCCCATTACAAATGTTAGTTTTGCCAAATGGTATTTATACTAAAGTTACCTTTCAATGCTATTTAAGACTACAATTTACCAAACGGTGTAACTTTTTTTCCTATTTTATTCTCTCCCTCTCTCTCTTCAATTTTCTTCTTGCCGAAGTTCTTTCACACCCAAACACAACCTTTTTATTTCTTCAAGAAAATATATAATTACTCTCTCTCTCTCTCTCTCTCTCTCTCTCTCTCAAAAGGAAAGAAAATGATATTTAATGAAAATAAATCAATGGAAAGGGAAGGAGAAAAGGGGGCGTTGCGCTTCATGTGGCAATCGTTGAGGCCTTTGCAGTGTCTCGATCCTGAACAGAAGCCTACGCTACTTGCCATATCTCAGCGATTGAGGCGTCATATTATTTCTGATAATAATTTTTTCTCATGTTCAGTGGTAGTTAATTTAGTGCTTGGAGGCTGTCACTACTCCACTTACACCTCCATCAGGGAAACTGTAGCCAAAATTTCCTGAACAAAAAATTCATTGAAGCCCACAATTTTGAAAGGCAAAATCCTTAACTTTGGGAGCCTTAGCTTTAGCTTCACATGCAACTTCAAGAGCTATATTCTCCCAAATAGTTCCCTACCGTTAGACTTACAACAGACATTGATTTGTCGATCCAATGATGCCCCTGCTGCACGGAAGTTCAATCGAGAGGAAATAAGGCTCCGCGGACGAAACTTCGCACAGACATTCCTGGGAACGTACTACTTGCGTCGGTGCTTTAAAGTTCTTTGCTTTTTCTTTTGGACTAGTAACCAGTGCGTTTCACATGGACAATGAAAATGAAGAGGGTCGTGATGACCTTTGACACTCAGAAAGAAGAGTGGTTGGGCTGGTTGAGAAAAATAATTGGTGACTACTTTCTAGAAATGTGAGGGTACTTGTTGTCTCAAAACCGATAGTGCTAATGTCATTTGGGCCAAAAATCAAAGAAAAGTAAGTAAGAACATGAGTGTCTGATAGTTATGTTTATTATCCTTTGTCATTTGTTGAGCTTCATAAGTTAATTAAAAGTAAATTTTGTTGATGTGCTTGCAGAGAGAGAGAGCATAATTTCTTAGAGATATGAATTAAGCTTACAAAATAAAATATGTTTCATACATAAATCTAAAATAGATACGGTGGATATGTCTTATGAGATAAATGTAAAAGTGATTCTCCGGGACACTTACTTTCATTGGGTAATTAACAAGCGACACTTCATGAGGGATGTCTATCTTAACTTATTTTTGAACGATTTTCCTTTTATTTTTCCACTTTAATCGAACTAAATATTTTTTGGCTTTAATTCAAGAGGCGTATAATTACTTTCAATATTGTGGAAATCTCTTATTCTAATGAAGATAAAGTATATTTCTTGAATAATTAATTCTTGTGATCACGGTAATATAATTATAATGGCAATATAGCTAACATGTTCTTTTCTTTCATTTTTTTTTTTTTTTTTTTTTTCATAATGGGGGTGGTTGCTAAGGCCAGCAGAGAGCAAACGTCAAGAGCGAGGGCTGAGGAGTGAGGACCACAAGAACTGCTTTTAGTCAAAATTCGAACGGGTCTCTGGATCCCAATATGAACACACGAAGTATATGAAACGGCAATGCTGCTTCGTCTTCCTATCTTACCTCCTGCTTTGCCTTCTTCCTCTTTACCGGCTCGAGTACGCTTCCCAGCTGAAACCCCTGCAGCCGAACGGAGGCATCTTCCTGGTTGACAAGCAAACCACTGTACTCACCCCCTTCTTCCATCACCTCAAAAACTATCCACAACAGTCGAGTCTCACAGAGAGAGAGGGAGAGAGAGCTGCAATGGGAAATCGTTGCTCAAAGCGTCCTAGAGACAACGATGCTTCGAGTCTGACCATTTCGAAGAAATAAAGACACGAGCAGTCGGCGCAGTGGGAGAGCGAATTGCCTCATCTTCTTCCCTCTTTGGACTCTTTGAAGAAGATCGATGTGCCATCGGCATCTGGAGCAAATTCTGACCCATATGCTTCATCCACCTTTGAGAATGAAAAGAATTACTATGTATTCTTGAGCTTTAGAGGCACTGATACTCGGAAAGGTTTCGTCGATCACCTCTACCAAAGACTCAAAGCTGTGGGCCTGAGGTGCCATGCAAACCCTGTCTTCAGAGATGATGACGACCTCCCCTTTGGCGAGAATATTGGTGAAAATCTCATCAGTGCAATCGAGCGCTCTAAGGTTTCAATCCCAGTCATTTCGGAAAATTATGCTGATAGCGAATGGTGCCTCCGCGAGCTCATCCATATAATGAATTGCAAGGAAAGCAAAGGACAAATGGTCTTGCCCGTGCTTTACAAGGTGACACCCAAGGATGTGCGACACCTAGAGGGGAGATTTGGAAAGGCCTTCGAATCCTGTAAGGATAAATTTGAGGAGGAGGTCAAGCAACAGGGGCCACTAGCTCTCAGAAACGCAGTTGATCTTAGAGTATTCGAATCAGAGAATTTTGCTGATGGGTACCTTGTTTACCTTCTTTTAACAGATCCTTGTCGGAAGAACTTTTCTATGTATCATCCTTAATCTATGTTTTGTGGAGCCACTAATAAGTTCTTATGTGTTGTGTTGTTTGACAGGCGTGAAGGGGAGTTGGTAAATGAACTCGTAGAGATAATATTGCGTGAGCAGCAACATGATTTTCAACCACATCTTCCCGTAAACTTGGTTGCAATCGAGGATCGTGTGGTTGAGGTTATGGCAATGGTGGATATTGCTTGCCCAAACACTCGAATTATTGGGATTTGGGGGATGGGCGGCATCAGTAAGACAACTCTGGCTACGATCATCTATAAAAGGCTTTTTGACAAATTTAAGTGCCGGAGCTTTCTCAAGGATATTAGAGAAACAATTAATCGTGAGGGTGTCAAGTGTGTCCAATCTCTATTGCTCTCAGATATAAGGAAAGGTCCTAAAAGTAAAGTGCATGATCCCGAGATGGGGACTAGTATGATCCGATTAAGTTGTGAAAAAAAGAAGGTTCTTATTCTTCTTGATGATGTGGATCATCCAAACCACCTCGATAATTTGATTGGAGGTTGTAAATTCTCATTAGGAAGTAGGATCATTTTCACATCTCGACAGAAGGCCATTAATTGTCAAGATAAGGCCCTGTTGGATTCTACATATTGGTATGAACTCCAAAAAATGAATATTGAAAACTCTTTGCTTCTGTTTAGCATGCATGCCTTTGAAAAGAAACCACCTCCAAAACAACTAGCGACTCTTTCTCGTGATATTGTTGCCATCATAGGAGGGCTTCCCTTAGCTCTCACGGTTATAGGTTCATGCCTCAAAGGAGAAGAAGATCAAAGAATATGGGGAGAGATGCTAGAGAAATTGAGGGACATGCCTGATGAGAAGGTACAACAACAATTGAGGATAAGCTATGATTTATTAGAAGGTGATGTTAAAAAAATGTTTCTAGACATAGCATGTTTTTCATCGGAATTGACAAAAGAATTGCCCCCTACCTATGGGATCACAAATTATGTCCAAGAACCGGATTGAAAAAGCTGATTGACCGCTCGTTAATATATGTTGATGATGAAGATGAATTGGGAATGCATGATGAATTAAGAAATTTAGGTGCTATCGCCCGTCCAGCAGATAAGAAGCCTTGGGATTGTAGCAGACTATGGAAGGAGGAAGACATGATAGTTCTAAGACGCAAGGTAACAATTACGTCTACTTTTGGCCTATTCCTCTTATGGTAGTACCTCAAATTATTATTATTATTATTATTATTATTATTATTATTATTGTTCTTTTCTCTGTCTTTGACCATTCTCAGTATGTTTTAGCATTTATTTGGTAAAACATACATCCAGTTTTGGCCTTTTGTTCATAAAAACTTTGCACTCGTGACTATGAGGCTCAAAAACATTCAAATCTTTTTTTAGCAGATATGTTACTGCTTCTTACCATAGTACATGTTGAAGCACACAGGTTCGAAAATTTACTTTATGCCACTTATATATCCGGCTCTAAAATGTATATAAGTCATTACAAATTTAACAAAAACTTTACTGTCAATCATTACTTCTTTTTTTTTTTTTTCTTTTCATTTTATCATCCCAAAATATATTGGGAATATATTTTTGAAGTACGTTGATATGAAAGATGAGAACTCAAAAGATTTTGATACGTGATGTAAAAACATAAGGCTATTCTACCCAATATTCATAACGACATCCTATCAATAGACCAAATTTTTGTTTCCATCTAGCCATATGCCAAAACCAATAATTTATGAATGGGAAGGGAATGAATTGTCATCCTTTATGAATGCAAAATCTTTGAGAAAACTAGACTAATTTTATATATGAGTTTCACATAAAACATAAAAAATTGGGGCATACGAGTGAAGATCGACGTATTATATGATCATGTAATTGTAAAAGATCAAATATGTTTCTATTTCTCTATAAGTGTAGACAAAATGCATTGGCCACAATATCATGTAGAGTATACTAACAAAAGGAGGTTGCATGGTATTTACAATCCTCAATTTTATTTTATTTTTTTGTAGGAGGAAAATGAAAATATTGAGGCACTACATCTAGACCAAAGGGGCTCCAGAGAGTTCATGGGGCAGAAAAGCTTCAGAAAAATGCCTAACTTGAAGTTCCTTCATGTGAAGGATGTGGATTTTGATGGAGATTTGAAGGATCACTCGCTGAATTAAGATGGTTAAAGTGGGAGGGATGTCATGACTATTTTGAGGCTACTAACTTTCATTTGGAGAAATTAGTCGTACTTGATTTATCAGCTAATTATGTTGGAGGAAACAAGTATTAGTGAAAATTGGAGAGGATGGAGTTCGATTAAGGTAAAGATGAAAAGGCTTTTTCTTTTGTTACATTTGATGATAAATCATTATATTTCTAACCGCTAATCTTGGAACATGTTTCTTTCTTGTAGATGGAGAAGTTGAAAGTTCTCAATCTTTCGCATTGCATAAGATTAAAGAGCACCCCTAATCTCTCCGCATTTAAAAATTTAGAGATGCTAATCTTGGTACTCTGTATTTGTTTAGAGGAAATTGACCCTTCCATTAAAGATGTCAAACGCCTCGTTTCCTTGAACTTGAGTGGATGTGAGAGACTTAAGAAATTACACGAAGAACTAGACAAACTAGAAAATTTGGAGGAACTTGTCGTAGACTACACTGCGATAAAAGAAATCCCTCCATGTATAGGATCTTTGAAGCAGCTGAAGAGGCTTAGTGCTAGTGGGTTTTTACAATTTGCTGAGGTTTATGACAAGTTGCCACCAATCCCTCCTTCAATTGGGAAGTTGGGAGAGTTGGTTGTGTTGGAGTTGATAGGTTCATCAATTAAGGAATTGCCCGAATCTATTGGGGAATTAAGCAAATTGAAATTTTTAGACTTACTAATAGCAAGATAGAAAGGTTACCGAGCTCTATTGGAAAATTGCAAAGCCTCCAAGAGCTCAAGGCCGACGGATGCTTTAACCTGGAAAGAGAAATTCATGTTGATAAAGGTGGATTGTCTTCTCACGAAGACCCTTAATTTAATTTTAACAAAAATTTCTGGCTTGCCGGAAAACTTAGATCAGCTTTCTTCTCTCGAGCGCCTCCATTTAGATAAATGTCGGGACCTTGAGTCACTCCCAAAACCTCCTATTAGCTTATCATACTTGGCGCTCACTGTCGAAGCAATGAGCTGCCATCGCTCTCTCATGAAGCGTCTACGGGAGCTCTACCTTGTTGAGTGCAAGTCTCTTCAAAGCATCTCGAGCTTCCCTCCCGCATACAGAAGCTTGCCATTTTTAGTTGTCCCAAATTGGAAAGGTTGCCAAATCTTTCCAATTTGGAATTTTTGTTGTATTTACAGCTCCAGGATTGCTATGGACTGAAGAAATTGGATGGACTGGAAGCTTTAAAATCCCTAAGATGGTTGTGCCTATCCGACGCTCGGAGTTCTCCTCGGCGATGATGTTTGTGTAGAGTATGGAAAGGTAGATAATCTCCATGCGATACGAGGCCTTGAAAATTTGGGATCCCTGGAAGTTGTAAATATCTCTGCGGGCGCAAACACATTCAAGTACTGGACCTTTCAAAGTCGGAGCATCTGAAGAGGTTGGATGTTAGGGATTGCAAAAGCTTAGTTGAAATTCGCTGCCCTAGTAAATTCCTGGAGTACTTTGATAGGGATGGGTGCAAGTCACTCAAGAAATTACCGGACTTTTTACCACACGACGGGCTATGGTCGGATCTTGATGAGGAAGATGACTGAGGTTTGCGGGAGTATAGTCGGATTTTCATGAGGAAGCCAATGAGGTTGCGGAAGACGTGGTGCGATTCTGGGGCATTGGGGTAAGAAGCAGAGGAGGGTGGAAATCGAGTACAGAGAGAAGGGGAAGAGATTGAGGGGTCTGTTTCTGTCCTACTTCCGGTGGATGACAATGGGACCGACCGATTCGAAAGTGATATTCATGCTCACGTGCTCGCTAGCGAGAACTGAATTCAACTTCTAACCTCACCGAGTCATCGATTGCTTTGACCCTTGTGCTCCAGCTTGAATGGAAGGATATTCATGTTGGGTCTTCATTGCTTCCGATCGCCATATCTTGAGTCCAGGTGATGGGACCCCTTTTTAACATTAATCCATTCTTGTCGCCGATTGATCGGTTTATTCATTGGTTGATTCTTGGCGTGATCGATGCATGCGCATTCTGGTGATTCGAGGTTTTGAGTCGCTATTGTTGGTATGATTTTGGACGTTCGATGTCTGCACACGGAGGAAATGAAATGAAACTAAATTGAGCTTTTTGCATGTTCAGCAAAGAATGTTTAATTCTCTGTTATATCTATCAGCTTGTGATTCCTATTAGGTGCAGAGATTTGCTCGGTTATTCTCTTTTACCAATCGAGATAACTCTAGTAGCTTTTGATTAGGTTTCGTGTCAATGGTAGTGAATTTTCCTTATGTTATTTGAGCAATCGTAGAGCATGTACAGCAGGATTATCAGGACTTATGAGCCTATTACAGGTTTATGTTGATTTTATCACCCTGTCTAGGTAGCGTGGAAATTGACTGCAGAGTTGTCGGAACTAATGTGAACTAACTTTAGGTTGAACAGGAAGATTACCTTGATTGATAAGGTTCTACTTTCATAGCTATTTCTTTCCCGTTCTCGGATTTTGAACCACCGTGAGTGGTGATGAGAAGTGGAAAGATGAACAATCTCTTGTGAACCATTTGGTTGTACCCATGATCCAAAGTAGCATTTTCTCCATGAGTTTATGGAAATTCCTTCTCATAAGATTCTCCGAGGATGTCCTCACTCATACCCAGTTGGCTAATAATGTAGTGAAATGGTGTTGAAGGCTACTAATTTCACACAGAAAAGGATGCTAGTGTCCAAATTGTTGTGATGATGATATGGCATGTTCATTTTGTCCTTACTTTTTCTTTGCTAGCTTTTAGTTGAATGGAATTGCTACTTATCTCCTTCGACTCAGGAAAATGTAAAAGCTTGAGCTGCGATAATAGAAGTCCATTGGTTTCTTCTTTCACCAAGAGTTGTCAAGCTCGACATTGTGGCGTGTTTGGAAGAACTTTTGCTTTTAACTTTCATCTATACTATTGTTTTTAGCTTTTGCAACGTGTCTTTTGTTCAATACTCAGTGCTTCAAACCTTCGGAAAACATAAAACTTTGCATTTATGGCCAATTATAGCAAAATAATTCTTGTCTTGCCGACAACGTTAGGAAGTACGTTTTGATTTCTAATGTTGAAACAGAAGCACCACTAAATTTGTTTCCATTTCCATGGTTGGTGTTCATTTTGTCATCCTCTGTATGGATCCTCTGTAATGTGATGGTCTTGCTTTTGAAGGTTACAAACTCTATGCTAGTTGACTGTTGCCAGCACAATGTGAAATTCACAGTACAAAGCTGATTGAGTTTGACAAATAAGTGGCTTTTCTTTTAAGTTACCTGAAGATTTCAGTTCACAAAATGTGTGGAAGAATGACGTTGAGTCATGCCTGAGAAATATCTGGTCGTTGGCTGATTCAACTATGAATTTGGGGATTGCGTCTCCAACGGGTATGGGTTGTGTTTGATGCAAGGGTGGAGACTGCTTTCGCCAACTTATTGTTTGTTCCCTAGCTTTTCAACGTTTTTATTTTCTCATGTTGGGCAAGAAGTTTGGTCCACAATTGAGCCGTGCCCTCGATCGCTGGTGCTGCATTGTTCCGTCATGGAGTCTCTCCTCGATTTGCCTGCAAAAACTCCATTTGTGCTGTTTGGAAGCTTTATTGTGGAATGGTAAGGAAGAAGATCAATCTTTGGAGCTTAGTTTGGAGGCTTTAGACGTTGCCACCATAAAATAAGCAACATTTGTTTTGTCCAATTGGATTGTTGTTGATAATTATGTGTC
The DNA here is from genome assembly GCA_014182585.1 of Eucalyptus coolabah. Lineage (NCBI taxonomy): Eukaryota > Viridiplantae > Streptophyta > Magnoliopsida > Myrtales > Myrtaceae > Eucalyptus > Eucalyptus coolabah. The sequence continues at coordinate 10,572,953 of CM024622.1, forward strand.
ATTGTTCAAATCCGCTTTTGTTGAGCTAGTGTACTCTATTTTTACATTAATACAAAAAGGTTGTTTAGGGTGTTCATCTGCACGTTTAAAAGTTGAAGCACATGGGTTGGTAGATGAGTTACTAATTTGGTGTTAACTTTTATCCCTAGTAATTTGGTGCAGTATGTTGTGATTGACTTAACATGATGAAGTTATTGTAATACTTGGGATTTGACCAAGTAAAAAAGAAATCTGGGGCCCATTTAAAAACAAAAAAAACAAAAAACAAAAGAGAAGATTGAAAAGCCAACTAAACAAGGGAAGTGGACGTCAACTTAAGGGGAGAAAAAAGAGATGCTCAGCTCCCTCTTAAATTGAGAGCCCATGTAGAAAGAAAATGGAGGGAAGGGAGAAAGAAAAGATCGACACTGGAGATCGCTAACATCTCCTACTAAACAAAAATATAGCAGGCATAGTGCCATTTTTTGTGGAGATTACCTGCTTTCATTAGTATTTTTAGTTTGGACAGGGCTTTTCTTTGACACATTATAATTTTCTTGTCTTAATTCTAGAAACTGGAGGAAGTTGTTTGAGCAAAGTAATTGTAATGCTTTAGTTTTATCTGGCTCGTGATCATGATATGAATGAAAAGATCAGATTGCCTCCAAAGGATATTTGATGTCTTTAGTCAAATAGCACGAGATTCTTCATTCTTGACGTGGTACCGGTGCGCTTGTTTAAATAAAGTAATACTTTCTCTAACTTTTATAAAGTAGAGAAATTCACTATCGATGGATTAGGAAACTGCTCACGCATATGTGATCTTGATTGCATTTTATTAATTCGTTATTTGGTCATGGAAGTAGGCAATGAAGGTACCATAAACGTGTTCTGCATTTTCTCAAAGCCAGGGCACTAATATCAAGATGATAAATCTCCATGGATCTTAATCGAACTTCGTTCATCGCTTAATATGCCAATGTGAAGATTGCTCTCTCTGAAGGTAGATATATGGCCTTGATCAGGCTGAAAGTATTATCATCAATGGTGGAAACCCGGTACAAATCATGTCGCCACTCTTTCCATGTTTTACTTCATGCCTTTATTAATCATCTTCCAAATCCGTACCTTAACATCATTCGCAATTTATTACTTCAATTCAGTCATTGTTTGGTGATGACAATGTCTACACCCCAGAGGCTTAAAGGAACAGAGGATTTCCACTGTATTATGGATAACGGGGTGAGATCCAAACCAGAAGTATGGAGGAAGTCCTTAAATCAACCATATTGCTTTCATGTTTTTGGATAAATATGACAAGTAATCAATGGGTAGCTAGAAAGGTGATTTGCTTTAAGTCCTCTAATGTTTGAGAGCTGATCTAGATCTCTTAATGCCATCTTTTCTTGAACTATAGCTCAAATTAGAATGTTTTGTTACAACTGCCACTGAATGGAATTGGAAAGCAGCCTGCAATAACTGTGGTTTCAACCAGAAATTTGCACCATTTTTGGCTAGGTTGATGGCAGGGACAAAAAATCTGCAGAGCTTGGTATTACCCAGCTGTTTATGGCACTAAAAGGAAGTGGGATGAGCTATGCATATGATTGTTAATTTTCTGGACAGCTTAGTTGGTACTGCATCAAAAGCGAGGACTTCCAACTGCAACTATAATCTTGACATTGGAATAGCTCATTGGCAATATTAGGAGTGCAAATTGACTTGGAAGATAATAGTCATGTTTTTTATTGTCATTTTCACAATGGTTTGATGCATGTCTCTGAATCCTTATGAGAGAAATCATGTTCTCTCATTATCATTCACGCAAAAAGAATTCGAGAATGATGGAGAACACATATGCCCCATGTAGAATCATGAAGAATATTTGCATGACAGCAGCACAACAGAGAGCTGGTTTTGGAGATCATCTGTGTTTCCTAGTAATTGTAAATAGAGCAGGTAAAGTACAATATCCAGTTAAGAGTACCTATTTCACATTAATAATTTCAGTTTGGCATGGGATTGCGTCAATGTCTTATTGTTTCCTATCTTATTTCAAGTAATCTTAGGGTTGACTAAGTGAATGCAATGCTTCAGCATCATCTCGGCCCGTGATCCCGGTAGGAATGAAAATAGATAAGAATGCCTTTGAAGCACATTGAATGTCATTATACGTCATCGATCCGCGAGTAAAGACTCTTTATCCTTGACATGACATGAATATGTTCTTATGCGAACAGGAGTATTACCTTTTTCAAGTTCTATTAAAGTTGGTTTCCTAGAGCATAGAATGTTTATTATGGCGAATTCCGCAAGTCCTTTTCCCCCGGCGTGTGAGGGATGGATGCTCGATTTCCTTTTGGTTTGACAACCGGCATCCCAAAGGGCCGCTTAACTTATTATTCTCCAATGCGGATATGTATCGAACTCGGCTTCCCAAAGAAGCTACCGTAGCTGATTTTTTGGCTTTTCGGACCCTTCTTCGGGTGTTTTGGAGGTGATTAACTCCTGGGCTAACCCCTTCCTCATCTTCTTGGTGATCCCGATCGCTTCTCCCTGGATCGGCAACCCTTCCGGCAACTTCTCCGCAGCCTCGCCGTGGGATGCTATTCAACCGAGAGGCCAATCAATCGTGGGCTCCTTCATTTGGAACTCTTCACTAGTTCCCCGCTATCAATTTCTGCTTTGGTTGATCACAAAAACAAACTACCAACTCAAGTTCTACTACTCACATATGGCCGTATCCCGCTGTGAATTGTGGTTTTTGCTCTCCTCGACCCGATTCGGTTGACCACTTATTTTTTGGTTGCCCTATTCCTATTGCCTTAATCATTTTTTGGGTTGCTAGATTTAATTTTGCTTGGCGGAATAAATCTTGGGTGGATAATCCGCTCCTGGGCGATCAAGTACTTATCCAAAGTGCTTCTTTTCACTCCTCTCTTACTCGGTTCGGGTTTGCTGCTACTTGCAATATCATATGGATGGAGCGGAATAACATACTTTTCCGGGGTAGACCTCCTTCCCTCTCGCCCATGAAAGGACGCCTTGAAAGAGTTATAAAGGACAAAGCCTTATCCTTCCATCATGTTCCTCCCACTTCGCAAATAGAAGACTACTACAAAGCTGGGCGCTCAATCCTTCCATTTTAGCGGACTAATCTTCTTCTTTGGTCATCCGGCTTTTGAGTAAGGGGATTCTCCTTCAACCTTTATTGTTCAGAGGTTCTTTCAAATTCCTAGATGTTGCTATGGAAGCTTGGAGTGGAGGTCTTCGTTCCTCACTATGGCAACCGTCGCTTTCTTATCTTCCTGTCCTAGAGCGGGCTTTGAGTTTCTCTTTTGTTTTGTTGTACCCTCTCTAGTCTCTGTTTCGGGGTAGGCTAGTTGGTTCTCTTTGGCTGCTATTTGGCCCTCTCAATTAGCCGCTTGGCTTGTTTCCTTTTACCTTGGCCCCCTTCCACTCGCTTTGACTTCTGTCTTTGTGAGTGCAAGTTTTTGGGTCCGAGTTCTCGCTGTATAGCGCTATATAGCTTTCTAGTTTCAAGTCAATATATTTCTTACCTTTACAAAAAAAAAAATGTTTATTATGCTATTCTTTCATTTATTCATGCATAATAAAACATAACTTCATTCATTGATAGCAAAAGTTCCACCCAAAAGCTTAAAGTATTAGTTAGAGGTAGATCGCATGTATGTAACCCCTATTGATACCCTTTATTCAACCAATGTGGAATAACACTTCTAAGGATTGATGGATCATAGCAAGTACTCATGTTTATGTGGTTTGGATTGCATTTTTAGTAGCTTATGTCCAATTATTCTGTCATGGATTAATAAGCCATTGGAGGTACCATCATAAGGTTATTACTTTTCTCAAATACGGGACACCGATGTTGAGATGATGAATATCCATGGATCTATGTTCCACTTTGTTTGTCAATTGAAGTGCTAATAAATTGCTTAATCTGATGATGGATTCATGGCCTTGATCCAAAAGTAACATCTTGTACGGTGGAAAAACTGGTAGGAATCATGTTGCGCTCTTTCTTGTTTTTCATCAATGCCTATGTCCGTCTCACATGTTCAGACCGTCAGTCAGTGTCTTTAATGTATTCGTTCTTTATTTGGTGATGACAATTTCCCATGCCCTTGAAGCTTTAAATGACAAGGAGCTTCACTGTAATTTTGGCAATGATGCGAGATCTGAACCAAACATCTGGGGCATGGATGCAATAGGGACATTCTTTAAGCTGATTGCATTGTGTCATGCTTTATGAATGGGAGTTGTCCGTCATAGTAATTAAAATAGGTGCTTTACTTCACTCCAGGAAGGTTTGAGAGCTGATCTAGATCCATGAATGTCTATTTTTCTTGAATTTAGTAACTTAGTAACTACTCTCTCTTTTTTTTTTTTTTGGACAATAATTTTCCCTTAATATTCACACTGAAAATACTTCTTATGTACATGGCAACGAAAGAAAAAGGATTATTGTGCCTATGAATGAGGTGCTAGTGATAGATCTCGTTGGGTATATATGGTTGACTGAGGAGGATTAGGATATTAAGGGAACACTACTAACAGGTACTCTTTAGTTGTACAAGAGATTGACTGCAATCTTTATATGAATGTTTATAAATAAATTTAAGTATGATTTAAGAGCCAAAATCATGATATTTATGAAAAATCTATAAGTAATTGGTAGGGTTGCTCGTCCTTCAGGTGACCCATATTCCTATCCGAAGACAAAGAATATTCTTTGATCGGGGAGGACAGGGTACTAGATAGCCGCCTTGATCGAAGCATCGATATGGGAATAAGAACTTGAAGCATCAGAACAGCAGACAAAAGACTGCTGCTCCTACCGCCTGGTTCACAGGGCTGTTGGCCTACCAAGAACTTGCTCGCTGCTCCTGCCGCCCACCAAGTGGGCGGAGCGCTTGTTATCCTTACTGTTTTCTCTGCCGGGGCCCACTCCTATCGCTCTAGCCATAAGCTATGGCAAATCTAGCTCGCAACCACAGGGGTTCGCCCTGCGAGGCCAAAGTGGGCTCCACAGTCAGTCCCCATTCGAATTATGTTAGGGACTCTTTCGCTTTTGCCTGATCTAGAGAGATACTACGAGTCCTCCACTTTATTAAAAGCGAGGATCACTACTGGAGGTCAAATCAAGGACCTATGGAAGTCGGGGCCCTGGTTAATATTGGATCAAACAATAGGGGCTGTAGCATTGACCTCTTTTTTTATTGATTAAATATGTCTTTAAATAGTTCCAAGGAATGGAGACGCTGGTCGTGGAAGTTGGCCAAGATGCTTAAGAGGGGTATCAAGCTTTGGATCATGGGGCAGGTATTCGTAACTTTACAAGGAAAAGTAGAAGAATTTAGTAATGTTTTAATAAATCAATAAATCGCCAATATTTTTCAATTTTTATAAGTGTGATTAGTAAAATACAAACCTTAAAATGAATTTTACCAATGTCTCATAAATTAGTTAGGGACCAACTTTTCTCAAAATTTGTAGGTGTTGCACTATAATATATTTACAGAAATATTAAGGAAATTAGTAAGTTACAAGCTTCTTTCGTTACGAAATATATTTTCGTCAACAGAAAGTTTTCTATTGTTAGTATATTGACAATTTGATATTAGCAACATACGCAGGAGGGGGTTTAATATTTAATCACTGAATAAAAAGATGGATTATTAGTTAAAAAATGTATAAAATGATGGATTGAAAACATTAGTTTTACAAAGCACACATATTTTCAACAAAACGAAAGAGAAATATCTTTCTTTACACGGAAACTTTTTAATGAACTGGGTTTGCTAGTTCTTTTCTTTCATGCGTATATTTTATTTTGGGCCTGTAATTACCTAATATCCAAATTTTCAAATTTTCTGATGAAAGAGGGTAGGAAAAGGCCAATTAAATTTTTCTTTCTGTTTCATTTCCTTTTACATAAAATAATTAGGTCAAATTTAATCATATTCAATGACAACAGCAATGGGAAGCTGGTCCGAGAACGGGGAAGCTGATCCAAGATTCTGACGTGATGCTTCAAAGAAATCATTCTATTGATAACTTTCCCATGCAAATGTGATAAGCTATCAATGACTTTCCCATGCAAATGTGAGTTATAAAATTGTTCCGTCCTGTCTTGAGCGAGGCAAGAGTCGACTCGATTTCTTTAGTTCTTGGTCGTGCCAAACCTGAATGAGTTGTATTTTTGTTGATTCCAAACGTTGCTCGTTGATTTTTTTTTTTTGGTCGAAAACGTTGCTCGTTGATTACTTTTTTGTTTGGCCGTGCGCTCGAGCTCCGAACAAGTCAATATTTGCTCCCCAACTCACTCCTCACCATGTGTTCAAAGAAATGCTCGAACCAGGTTTCACTTAGGCCTCCTCTGATTTTGGGTTGATTCTGGGCGTTTGTCGGTCCTTAGACGTGGCTTATAGTTTTTCTCTGAGTCGTTGCGTGATGTGTCTTTTCCATGTGCGGATCGTGTCTTTTCTGTAAGATGCGCCGGCGACCTCCGCGGCGCGATGGGTTGCACGACGGCTCAGTGAGGGTCGCGGCGACCAACGGCTCAATGAGGGTTGCGGCAATCGGGCGACCCAGATCGCGAGATCCCGGTCGCCGCAACCCTCGCCGTGCCGTGTCCTCCGCACGGTGACCCTAGCCGAATGCTGCCTTTCACCGTGGCGCTTCGCCCTCACTAGACAGCCTACCCTTCACCACGCCGCCTCCCCTCACCGAACTGCCTACCCTTCACCGGGCAGTAACCGGCGAAGCCCTTGGCCAGCCAACTCTCCTTTTTTCCCTTTTTTTTTTAATAACAAAAGCATTTTGCAAATTTAATTTATCCAAACACTATTTTGCGCAAAGATAATTCACAATGGACTTTTACAAGTACAATTTACCAAATACAATTTGCATTTTAAAAAACTCCTTTAACTCAAGGATCTTTACATTTTCTCAAAGACTTTCCAAAAGTCTTCCCAAACGCACCCGTAGTAGCCTAAACGTGTTGATTGCTCGATCCAACGATGACCCTGCTGCATAGAAGTTCAATTAGAGGAAATAAGGTTCCGCCAACAAACTTCATCGCGGATGTTTCTGGGAACATACTGATTGTGTCGGAGCTTTAAGCTTTTCCCTTTTCCTTTTGGGCTGGCAACCAATGCGTTTCCCATTGACACTAAAAAGAAGAGGTTCATCTTGGCCTTGGAGACACCGAAAGATGAGTGGTAGGGCCGGACGAGAAAAAGAATTGATGAATGCTTTTGGAAATGTGATGTGATTGCTGTCTCTATCGGATTTCTGGTTTAATTGGGGAAGTTGGAATGGTTGACGGAATTGAACTTGTTATGTACAAGCATTTAGGGAACACCTAAATTCATTGGGGATAGAAATAATTTTACATATTGCTGAAAGTGAGAAATTGAGTAATTTACCTATTATTACTAGCAAGTTGGGCAAAAAACATAACCTAGTCATATTATATGGTAAAATCGTGTAATTGGTTAGGTATGCTGATGGTAATTTACAAACAAAGCCAGCAAATGCAATAGTAAGTTATCAACATCTCTAGACATTTGCCACTCAAACAGTAACTTGATGGTAAGGATAGCAAAAGTTCCCAGTGAAAATTAATAATTTATCAAGCGAGATCCAATTTTATGATAGCCAGTGGAGGAAGGAATGTTTTAAATTTAAGTATAATGCTGGTTATCTATCTATGTAAAAAATAGTGAGTTATGAGTGAAATTAATCAATTTTCAATCTATGTTCATTTTTAGATATTTCACTTTTGTTGTTGTTGTTGTTTCACTTATAAAAGAAAATGCATAACTTTTTGTGATCGTGTATATATATATTAACTTCATATTGATGAAAGCGAACGGAAAAATACATATAGTGGCGGGCCATAATATCTCCAAGAGTTATCTCGTTCTATTGAAATCGGCAAATAAGAAATCTTCACTCCCATAAAGTGGCGGGCCAGCTATATCTGAATATGCTACTAACCATTGATGATTCTTAAACTTTACTCCAACACTCCAATACGTAATATTATCCTTTTTTGGGACTTTTTATTTGTTTCAAGTGGTCATTTAACTATTCTTGAATGTCCAATCTAGTTCTTAAAACTTTCAATCTGTTTAATCTAGTCACTCACAAGGCAAATAAATCATTTAGCACTATTGACAAGTTTCCATAATTACACTATTGCCCAAATTTTATAATATCTTTCCATTTCAATCAATTTCTTAAATCAACGAAAAAATATGCTATCTTCATATTGCATTTTTGTCTTTATAAGTACTATGATAATTCTATTTAACTATAATTTAGCTTATGATCTCTATAACAGTAAAAAAAAAATGAACCTCGGTTTGATAACTCAAAATATTGCTACTTTTTAAGAATAACTATTTTCATAAGGATGTCAAAAGAAGATATTAGTTTATTTAATGAAAATCATGTTTATATTAATCTAAATCTCGCTCCCTATTTTTAAATAGATAAAATTTTCAAGCTTTTTTGTTTTGTGTTTTCATAATTAAATTTAGTAATATATGCATGTTAGGAAATTAAAATAAAGGAAGCATCAGCCCGATAAAAATTGTAAATGAGGTTGTACTTTTTATTATAGAAATCATAAACCAAAATGTATTTATATGGAAATATCATAATATTTATAAAGACCATGGGAATAGCTGTTACGATATTTTCTTTCTTTCATTTTCTTCCTGGCTTTTAGATACAATGTTAATGCAATGGCAAAAAAGAGGCGACCATTAAAACGTTAAATGATCCTCTCATGCGGATCACGGGTCAACAAAATTGTAGGTGTATAAACAATAACAAAATTAGCTAATGTCAATCCACTTTGATTATTAATAATAATTTCCGTGGAAGACAAGAACTTCGGCAAATAATTTTATGTAAAGATGCCACAGGCTTGGTGCAAAAGACTTGAATCAGGTGCATTTGTTTTATTGAAGATGAGTAACTTGAGAAACATTTCCCGAAAAATAATCATTTGTATCGCTTACAAAAATAAATTATTGGAAAATTTTTCATTGCTCATAAAAATAGTTAAGCATAGATAGTTATCAATGATGAAAATATTTTATGTTGACTAGTTTTTCTAAACAATATAAATAACCATTTTTGAAAAAATATTTTTCAGATTACTCGTTTTCCATGAAATGAACATACCCATTGGAATAAAGGCCAAGCGGACAAAACTTTAGGCGGACGACTCGGAGAACATACTGATTGATGTCGGTGTTTTATGCTTTTTCCTTTTCCTTTTTGACAGTTAACGGCAACCAGTGCATTTCACATTGCCTTGCTTTGAGACTCGGAAAGTGAAGTGGTAGGGCCGGATGAGAAGAATAATTGATGAAAGCTCTTTTAGCAATGTGGTGGTGCTTTCCCCTTTATCCTTTTGATTTCTCTCGAGTTTTGATTCCCTTTGACAATTCAGGTCCCTAATCAGATGATGAGTGGATACGGAGCCAGAGTTTAATTTTGAATTCATGCTTCCCGACACATTTTAATAAATTCTAGATGAACATCTTTCGACGAGGGTTGGGGGCCGGGGGGGAGGAGGAGGAATTAATCATAGATTTTTTTAAATAATGAATTCTATCTTAAATACAGAATACAAACGTTAAAAGGAAGTGCAAAGAAAAATCCTAGAAATGGACGGTAGAACCGCAACGTGTTGACTCGAATTTGACCAAATACTAAATGGTGATCGATATATATTTCACTATTATTCTTTCATGTGATAGTTCAAGGAACCCACTTTATTCGATCGTGGATCGAATACATTTAATTTTATTCCTTGTCAATGATATTAAAGGCGTACTTTATCTTTTTCTTTTAAAAGGCTCATGCATGATGAAAGCTCATTCATTAAAGTAAAAATCCCACTCCCACGAGAGCATGTTGCATCCAAATCCAGTTAATACGCCCATACAAATGCCGAGATGTCCAAAATGAGATCGCGTGACATACTAACCGTGAATGGAAAACCTAAATTTCCCTCTATTGATAGCTTAGCGAGTACCCTTGTCACTGACAAAATCTTGACAAAATTGGGAGAGGCACGGATATGAAGTGTAACGCCCAATTCGTGACATAATTACTAAGTTGGATCCATTCGAGCAGATCTCAATTTGTGACAAAATTGGAACTCCTAAGAGCCAATAGGAACAATGGGCAGGTTGTCAAAGCCAATGGGAGTGAGGACCACAAGAAGGCACGGACTGAGTTGTTTTTTGTAGTCAATTTGAAGGCATCGCCAGATTCTCATGTGTGAACGTATGAAATACGTGAAACGACCAACGTACTGTGAGAGACTAAAGTATACATAGTAGTCCAGTAATCATGCCTTGCCTCCTGCTTTCCCTCCTTCCTCTTTACCAGCCCCACTATAAGTGTGGCGCAGAGATAGTCTATTGACCATTCCCTGCTCACCCACCCACAGTAGTCGCGTCTTTGAGAGAGAGAGAGAGAGAGAGAGAGAGAGAGAGAGCGTGCACTGCAATGGAAGATGTGAAACGCAAGCGAGCTGCTGAAGCTTCAAGTTCGACCGGTTCGAAGCGACAAAGACGTGAAGAATTGCCAGAGAATATCAATGGGCCGTCAGAGTCCAGAGCGAATTCTGGGCCATCTGCTTCGTACACCTCTGTGATTGAAAATAATTACTATGTATTCTTGAGCTTTAGAGGTCCCGATACTCGCAATGGCTTCATCGATCACCTCTACCATAAACTCCGAGATGTGGGCCTGCCGTTCCATCCAAACTTCGTGTTCAAAGATGATGAGAACCTCTGCTTTGGCGAGCCAATTGCTGAAAATCTTCTCAGTGCAATCAAGCACTCTAAGGTTTCAATTCCAGTTATCTCAAAAAATTATGCTGCTAGCGAATGGTGCCTCCGTGAACTCATTCAAATAATGGAGTGTGAAAAGTGGAGAACAAAAGGTCTACCCCGTTCTTTACAAGGTGACAACCGGTGATGTGCGAGACATGCGGGGAAATTCGGAGATGCCTTCCGATGCCACAAGTATACATTTGACAAAGACGTCGAGCAAAAAGGGTGGAAGCGCTCAAAGAAGCAGTTGAACGTAAAATAGTCGAATCAGAGAAATTTGCTAGTGGGTACGTTATTTACCTTGTTTTAACAAATCTTTTTAGAATAAGAATTTTTATATTTATCATCCTTAATCCTTGTTTTGTGGAGCCATTAATAAATTCTCACCTGTTGTGTTGTTTGATAGGCGTGAAGGGGAATTAGTAAAAGCACTCGTCGAAATAATAATGCGCAACCAGCAACATGATTTTCTACCATCTCTTCCTAAGGACTTGATTGGAATTGATGATCATGTGGCCAGGGTTATAAATTTGGCGGATACTGAACTATGAAATCAGCCAATACTGCTTCTTCCGAAACTCAAAATATTGTGATTTATGGAATTGGTGGCATCGGTAAGACAACTTTGGCTATGACCATCTATAAAAAGCTTTCTAACAAATTTCCATACCGCAGCTTTCTCAAGGACATTAGAGAAACAATTAAAAGCAAGGGTATGAAGTATGTCCAATCTCTACTAATATCAAATTTAACAAAAAGAAGTGACCATAGTGAGCGTGATTCTAGGATTGAAATGATCCGACTTAGTTGTGACAAAAAGAAGGTTTTTATTGTTCTTGATGATGTGGATCGTCAAGACCATCTTGATAATTTGATTGGAGGTTGTAATTTCGAGTTAGGAAGTTGGATCATTATTACATGTCGAGATAAGGCCCTCTTGAAGTCTGAATATAAAGGTTATGAACTCAAAGAAATGGATAGCAAAGATTCTTTGCTTCTGTTTTGTAAAAATGCATTCAGAGGGGAAGAACCTCCAACAAAACTTATGGCTCTTTCTAGGGCTATTATTGACACTATAGGAAGGCTTCCTTTAGCTCTCGTGATTATAGGTTCATTTCTCAGAAGAAAGATAAAACTATATGGACAGAGACACTAGAGAAATTGAGGAAGGTTCCTCATATGGATGTACAACAAAAGTTGAGGATAAGTTATGATTCATTAGGATATCAAGAACAACAAATGTTTCTAGACATAGCATGCTTTTTTATTGGAATTGACAAAAGAATTGCTGCCTACCTATGGGAGGATCTCCAATATTGTCCACATTCTGGATTGGAAAGAATGATTGAACTTTCATTATTGAAAATTGATGATAACAATGAGTTGAGAATACATGATCACTTAAGAGATTTAGGCAAAGCTATCGCCCATCCAGTAGATAAGAAGCCTTGGGATTGTAGCAGACTATGGGGCGAAGAAGCCATAATAGTTCAACGAAGCAAGGTAACAATCATGTCTACTTTTGATGTCTCCATGTTCTTTATGGTGGTCCCTCATATAATTATTCTTATTGTTCTTTTACTCGAGATCTTTGACCAGTGTCAACATGTTGTTAGCATTTTGTTGCTAAAAGCAACATCCAATTTTGGCCTTTAGTTCATGAAAAGTTTGCGGTCGTGACTATTCCATAGCTCGTCTCTTGATGCATAAAAAAGGCGCTGAAAGGGGGTACTAAAATTATGTATTATTAGCTCTGTCTATATTGTTCTTTTGCTGTCTTAACATCATTTTCTAGCAGTTTTGTACTGCTTCAGTGCTTCTTACTCCATTACAAGTTGAAGGTCCTAGCGTCACCCAGGTTTGGAGATTTACTTATACAAATATCATTTAAGTAAGATAATATCGGAAAATAACTATAAAATGCATATGTTTCCTATAATTTTATGCTGATTAATTTATAATTTTGACCAAATAACAAGAACTTCATCATTGATCATCATCGAATATATGCAGGTTCTACTTTATGGCAAAAGAAGAAGAAGAAGAAGAAAAAGTAAAGATTTCAGTTAAATTATTTGCACCTAATAACTATTGGCTATCGACTCAAGAATTTATTCAATTTAAAGTACTAAGATCTTATGTAGTGATTTTATATGTATAGATAATTTATGCAATTTGTTTTCTAGGATTTCTTATGCATGTATACAACGGAAATGCAATATCATAATGCAGATGCATGATAGAAAGAAAAAAATGGTTTTAATTGTATTACCCAGGGAATGTTATCATCATAATTGAAGGAGCGCCTTCTATCAGTTTTTTTTTTTTTTTAATCTAGAAATTTATAAATATGTTATTAACATAATTGCGTTGGTTGCTAACTTGAAACATCACTACCTAGTTGGGTGACTCTCACTCTATACTTAATCCAAAATTAGAATTTATCTTGTCACTTATAGGAATGATACACTTTAAAAGTCAAATTAAAATTTATAATTGCTAATTTAGCTTGTCTTTTATAGTCATTTAGACCAAGTTATAGTCAAATTGACAAATTAGATAATATAATGTTGGAAGACTGTTCAAGATACATTAATTATAGAGTAAGTGGCATTGAGCTTTGCATGTGTACATGGATCGATCATGTTTAGTCATATGAAAGGTGAGAACTCACTGTATTTTGACTCGTAATGCAATAAAATAAGGCTAATTTACCCTGCTGTCGTATTATATGCTGGAGTTTATACTCGTGTTGTGCACGGAGCTAGTCATAGGTATGTTGAGCACGTAATTCAGAATTAATAAGTATTGTGCAAAATCAAACAACAGTAAATTATGACAGAAATAAATGAAGTAACATCTGAAACACGATTTTGCACATGTCTATAAAGAGTAATTTTCGCTGGAAAATTGAAAAGTAAAGATCAAAATTAAGAAAATAAATGACTGAATGAAGTAATTGCCGGAATAATGAAAGTTGAAAGAAATTATATACTACTCATCTTCAATATATCTTCATTTAGTGTAGTTCAATAGCCACCTTTTTATGTAATGAGCAAGCCTTTCTTCGTAAGGACTCATAGAGCCTTTTACGCGCTGCCACATGGAAAAAGTGAAGGTCGAAAAAAAATATATTGCTAGATATTAGAAGTTTGATTTGATAGGATTATAGGAGCGAGGAAAAAAACAGATATTTAATTCATCAAATAAGATAACTGGAGAAAATAAGAAATGAAAGAATGCAAAAGGAGGATAATAAGAATAATAATGATCGCTAACCTAGTATACCAATTCATAGATTCTTATACGAACAGGTGAATGCACAAATGGGCTAACAAATTCGTAAAATCAGGCTGTATCACATCTTTATTTTCATGGCAACCGGCACCAAAAGTGTCTTTTTTAAATATAGCAAAGATTGACCAAATCAAAGAGCAAAGAAAATACATGAAGATAATTGACGTTCATTAAAGTATAAATTTGTCAGAATTATTTAATTTTAATCTCCCTCTACTCCACGAGACAATAATTTTGGTTTTGCAATCATGCGTACTAAAGTTCGCTATGCTATGTCGGGAGCAAAAATGATGAAAGAAGCAATCAATCTTTTTCATTCTCGGCTCTTTGCAAATGATGCAAAAATTTCAAATGACACTATGATATAAGTAAGAAAAGTAGAATTGTTGGTATGAAAATAGAAAGTCTAACACATAGAAGACTACCTGTTTGATATCATTCAATCGACGCAAATTGAATGGTGGCTGATTGACTAGTGCGCTCATCTTAGGACTAGTGTTGATCTTTTCGAGCTTGAATATACGAAAATGAAAAGCCAAGTTCAACTTCTCTTCCTCGATTTCTTTTTACGCTAGCAATCTGTGGATTTCCCGAAACTTTTGGTCACGCAATATGCAAATAACGAGATAATTGGGGGAAAGAGAGACACCGTATGGTATTGGAAAAGGGTATACAAAGAAAGGACAATACCTAAAGGTGAGAAGGAAGACTAATGAAAATCCCAATATCGATGCACATCATTAATGTGCTTGAGGAATAGTGACTTTTGTTAACTTACTTTTATAGGCTTTTATGCACTAAATAATCTGCATTTTATTGGCCATTATGTGTTTTTTGTTTATTAATGACCAACTTCTTTTTAAAAAAAAAGAGTTTTTGTCAATTATTCTTCTCTTTTTTCTTGGTCAGAATTCTTCTCTTAGTTAGTTGCGTTTTAATTTGAAAGACTAATTCTTTTTTTCAATAAAACGAAAAGACAATTCTTGGATTGCACAAAAGTGTCTATTGAAAAAGAAATAAACACATAAAGACTAGGTTTGGTCGTCCATTTTAATCGAGATAGATTTGGATAGGATAAGATATGAAATCGCAGGATTTTTTTATCTTATCCATTGTTTGATTAATCTTAGTATTAAAATCGGATATATTTACATCATATAATGTACATTTTTTGTTATATAAATGGCATGTCATTATAAATGAACCTAAATGTTTATAGATGAAGATGGTGAAAATCTCTCGTAACACTATTCTTTAATTTATTTTTATTTTATTTTTCCTCTTTTTTTATATTATTTTCTTTATTATTTCTTTTTTTCCCCTTTCATCATTCTTTAATAAAATTTTATTAAATAGTAAACTGTATTAACATACCTAATATACACAAATACCTAAATATATATAATAAATATAATTATTTAATTTATAGATTGAATGTTTATTATAAGATATAATTAAATTTGAATATATAAATTAAAATAAGATTAATTAAAAATAAATTTCTATTATTTATTTATTTTTAATTTCTTAAATTAGAATTCAAATATTATTTATATTGAAATATAATTTAAATTTTGTTAATTTAATCAATTTGTTATTCGAGAAAAATAACTTTCATATTATGAACATTAGAAATCCTATCTACCTTTATCTTACATTCCTCATGGGATAATTTTATCATGTCGTATCCCCAATATATATGACTTTATCATGTCCTAGCGAGTACTAAACGTAGGATACGATAAATCATATCATATCACGAATTTTATCCCAATTGTCAAATGCGGCCTAAAGAGTTGTGCCTCGGATTGCACAAAAACAATCTAGTGAAAAGAAATAGACACAAAGATTTGCATTCTAGAGGGAAAAAAGAAACAACCAAACACTATCTTTTCCGTTCAATAGACCCAACATAAACCCATTTCTTAACCCATATGAGTGTTAAATGGATTAGTTATGTAAAGTAAATATGCCATAAATGGGTTTAAGTATAATATGGATCTTAAATGGATCATAAATGAGTTAGAAATGAGTTTACAACTTACTCAACCCACAACTTACTCAACCCACATTTATGACTCTTCATTCTCTTTGGCCCTCACTCGATTTCACATTCGCTGCACTCTCGTCTTAGTTTTGGTGTGAGTTTTCGTATATTAAGTTAAATATGAAAGTATTTTAGAATTATAAATCGATTCGGATATAGATTGGGTTAGGTATGGGACAAGAAACTTGCATTTCGAATAAATAGGTTAATGGGTCAATTTGGGTTAGACTATTTATAACTCAACCCACCCATTTAACAGGTATACCATTCAACCAAATGCCAAAATGAACAAATTTTCATGAACGGAGAGGAGATAAGTTGTCATGCTTTTTGAATGCATAAATGTTAGTAGTAAACCCAATTTGGTAATTTTTTTCTTTTTTTCCAAAAGTGCAACGGTTCTCTCATATTGCAAAGGGACACCATATACGGTTTGGTGGAGCAAATCCATAGTAGTCAATGCTACGGGCATTACAGAATTTTATCTCAAAATTTATAATAAACCTAGACTATTTTCAAGTAGGAATTTCACATGAGATCATCAAAATTTGTGGCATACGAGTGAAAATTGATATAACATGATTGTGTAGTTATAAGAAGATCACATATACTCTGTAAGTGTAGAGAAAAATGCATTGGCCACAAACATGCTGACTTATGCTAACAAAAGGTGGTTGAGCGGTATGCTATTCCTTGTTTGATGACACTTTATTTATATCAAGATCGTGGAATGCCCTGTGCTGATATCTATTATCCTTAATCCTTTTAGGAGGAAAATAGAAATATCGAGGCATTACGTTTGGACGAAAATGGCTCAAGAAGGTTCATGAAGCGACAAAGCTTTAAAGGAATGCCTTACTTGAAGCTCCTTCGTTTGAGTAAAGTGGATTTTGTTGGAGATTTTGACGATTCACTTTCTGAACTAAGATGGCTAGAGTGGAAGATGTGTCCTAACTCCTTCCAGGCAACCAATGTTGATTTGGAGAAATTAGTCGTACTTGATTTATCAGGAGGTTTTATTAGTGAAAATTGGGGAGGATGGAGTTCAATTAAGGTAAAGATAAGAAACACTCTCTTTTGTTACATTTGATGATAAATCATTTTATTTCAATAGCTAATTGGAACATATTTCTTTCTTGTAGATGGAGAGATTGAAAGTTCTCAATCTTTCGCGGTGCTCAAAGTTGAAGAGCACCCCTAATCTCTCCGGGTTTAAAAGTTTAGAGATGTTAATCTTGACATATTGTGACAATTTGGAGGGATTCGACCCTTCCATTGGAGACGTCAAGTGCCTTGTGTCTTTGAACTTGAGGTATTGTGGGAAGCTCAAGACTTTACCCAAACGACTAGGTGAACTAAGAAAATTGGAGGAACTTCTCATAGATGAGACTGATATATGCTCAATCCCTACTTGTATAGAATTTCTGACGGAACTGAAGATGCTTAGTGCCGTGGGTTGTCAAAAACTGACTCAAGTTCCCAACTCAATAAGCCATCTAGTAAATTTGTCGACCCTGAACTTGAACACCTGTAAAGAATTGCATGAACTTCCCGTCCAGGCTTGTAGAAAATTGCGGCGCTTGTTGTTAGCGGGCTGCTGCAAACTGACAAAGATCCCTTCTTCAATCGGGAGATGAGAGAATTGGTTGAGCTGGATTTGTCATATACTAGCATTGAGGAATTACACAAATCCATTGGGAAACTGAAGAAATTGAAAATTCTGAGGATTTCTCATAGCGAGATTGAAAAGTTACCGAGTGCTATCGGAAAACTGGAAAGCCTCAAGAGTTAGATGCCTCCGGCTGCCGTAAACTGGAAGTAGAAATTTTGTTGATAAAGGTGGACTGTCTTCTCTAAGGACCCTTTGTTTAGGTGGAGCAAAAATTTCTCGCTTGCCAGAGTACTTCCATGAGCTTTCTACTCTGGAACACCTTGATTTACTGCACTGTAGTGAGCTTGAGTCACTAGCAGAACCTCCTTCCGCTTATCATCCCTCCAGCTCACTTGTCTGAAAGACACGCTTCCATCGCTCTCTCACCTAAGTCATCTAAAGGAACTTACCGTTCACTGTTGCATGTCTCTTCGAAGCATCCCAGCACTTCCCCGGGTATACGGACGCTCCAAGTTTGGAAATGTCCCAAATTGGAAAGGTTGTCAAATCTTCCCAATTTAATATCCTTGTTGGAATTAGAGCTCTTGCAATGCTATGGGCTGAAGGAATTGGACGGTCTGGAAGCTTTGATATCCCTAAGAAAGTTGGACGTGTCCACTGACACAAAGCCGTCCAACCTCGACTATGAAGCTTCAGAGCAGTTGAGACACCTGGAAGAACAGAGCTCTGATGGGGAGGCAGATAATCTCTATGAGATACCGGGCCTTGGCCAATTGGAGTCTCTGGAAGAGTTGAGTATCTCTGCGCGCAAGCACATTGCCCATCTAAACCTTTCAAAGTCGGAGCATCTCAAGCGATTGATTGTTAATAATTGCGAAAGCTTAGTTGAAATTTGCTTCCATGATAAGATAAAATCCCCAGTACGCTTTGATAGGGGTAAGTGCCAGCCAAATATCGCCAGACTCTTCAGCACCTGATAGGTCATTTGATAGTACGGGACACTTTATTCCACTGGGAAAGAGCAGCAAAAAGCTGACTAAGGTTCACAGGCTCAAGATAGTTTTACATTTGATATTACTGGATACGATTCGATGTTGGCGACACCAAAAAGACTAAGTTGAGGACACTGCAATGCAAGAAAGAAATGTGAAGGAGATTCAAGCTATGGCACCACGACAAAGATCTGATTCTGGAGATTGCTAAAGTCTCCTTCCAAATGTAAATGTAGCAGGTAAGCTGCCGCTTTTCTGTTGAGATTGCTGTCTCATGTATTTTCAGTTTGCAAGGGGATTTTTTTCGACGTGTTATTATTTTTATCATAGTCCCAGGAACTGGGAGAAGTTGTTTGAGCAAGTAAATGTAATGCTTCAGTGTTATCTGACTCGTGATCATGATAAGAATAAAATGGCTCATAATGCCTCCAGTCGTATAGTAGATGTGGTCACTCAAATGGTAAGCAATTCTTCATCCACGACAAGGTATCAATCTATGCTTGTGTAAATAAAGGAATAATTTTCTTCAAGTGCTATTAGGTTGTGTTTGGCAATCAGAATAAACTTTAGAATGAAATAAAATTTATCATATACTATTTTGGTGCCTATTCAAAATAGGATAAGTTTTAATATGAGATAACTATAATCCTAATAAAATTATCTCATGAGAAGGTAGGATAGAAGTAAATAGAATTTCTCATAATATTCATACATGGTTTATCTTAGGACTACATTTCGTAAGAGATTGTTTTTCTTAAATTAGATTATATTTTGTCGCCCCGTTTGGCAGCTCTTTCCGAGAGATTAGAGCATTGTTCTTACATGTCATGTCAGATTTTCATTTTCTTGTTTGTTCAAATAGTATTTTGGATTGCATTTGCGTGATATTAATTGCCACTTAGATCGACAGGATTCTTCCAACCCCAGGTGTAGTAATTTCATGCATGTTTAAGACATGTAGATTGAATTATTATTTAATTGCCATAGTTGCACTTTTATTCAACAAATCATAGGTCATAAAAATAAAAAATATATGAAAAAATCTAAAACTTACATCTTGCATGATAATAATTTTAGTTTGCATTTTCATTTGGATTTATTTGCATATTCCTATTATATAAATTTTAAAAATCTAAAAATCTAAAAAAATGTCTAGCGCTACGTCTAAGGAAATTTAGATTTATTTGCATATTCCTACTCATAAATCGATCCATTCTCTTAGGATTGCATTACATTTTAGATGGCATTATCTTAATATATTTTTCGTGTTTCATGGCTCATTTTAGGAATATACTTTATTTAGTACAAGGTTGTGTATAGCAGTTAGCACATTATATTTTCTGATCCAGTTTTCTCTATGCATTTGTCTATGCACATCTAGATGCACGTCAGAATAAATTTGGAAATATTGCATTAAATACATTTTTATTATTAAAAAAAATTGGACATTAATAATATATAGCATAGTTAAGTTCCCATGTCTCTGGTTCACAAAAGTAAAACCAACTTCACGGAAGTAAAATGAACTCTTACATTTTACTTAGCTTTTGATCGGCTCATAATAAGTTAATGGCGGCTTCTTAAGTAAAAACAATGTTCATACTTAATCGAAATCTTCATTGCGATCCGTAGGAGTTGGAAGAACCTGAACCGAATGATAACATCATCTTGCAATAGGGATCATCCATGTCCATTTCGCAATCCATTGACCACGTCAAGGAAACATATAATATTATCGGGAGGGTCGCGACACGAGAGATATTGTGAAGCTCAAATTTTCAATGGCGTCCAGAATTGCTATCATTAGGTTTGAACGGAAAAAATCAAATTTAGGTGCAAAATGTTGTAAAATATCGCGTGGCGAATATATAATAGAGAAGAGATTTGAGAAGAGAAAGCAAGTGAACACTAGAGATAGTAGCAAGATGAGAGAGCTTTATTTCTAGTATCTCTTTGTCGTGTTTCTGTATGATTGTGTATTATACATCAAAACTAAACTCCTATTTATAGGAGAACAAGAATGTACTTATCATTAATATCGATGTATCGAATGATACATGTACAAGATAAGGGAGACGAACGTTCATTGTATAGGGAGATGTACTTAGAACATTTGATACAAATGTACCATAATAAATACATTGGATAAGATGAATATAATGAATATTCATTCATGTATTCTATCCATTCATGTATTTCATAACACTCCCCCTTGAATATTCATCATATTCATTACGAATGTGCATCGAATGATACTGCCTCATTAAAAACCTTAAGCCGGAAAAACCCAGTGGGATAAAAACCGGACAAAAGGGAAAAAGAGTGCAGAGCACACATGTTATGATATCTCCCTTTTATGGATGCATTAATTGCCTCGTTAAAAACTTTAAGCCGGAAAAACCCTATGGAAAAAACCGGACATAAAGAAAAAAAAGAGTGCAATGTATATATAGCCACTCCTGGGACTAATCATTATTGCATCTTGTGAACTAGCCGCATATCAATGCTGCAATGCATAGTTCATAATATCTCCCCCTCAATAGAGCCATATAGCCACTTGGGGCTAATTAATCTTACATCTTATGAACTCGCCTCATACCAATGCCATATACTAATTCTCAAAACTTGATGTTGGCAATGATTTGGTAAAAAGATCTGCAAGATTATTTATGGATCGAATCTGTTTAACATCAATTTGTCGACTTTCTTGGAGTTCATGAGTATAGAAAAATTTCGGCGAGATATGCTTGGTCCTATCACCTTTGATATATCCTCCCCTGACTTGTGCAACACAAGCAGCATTATCTTCATAAATTATAGTGGGAGAATTGGTAACCGGTATTAAGCAACAAGAATTATGAATATGTGTTATAACGGATCTTAACCAAACACACTCCCTTCCAGCTTCATATAAAGCAATAATCTCGGAGTGGTTAGAAGATGTAGCTACTAGCGATTGCTTCGTAGAACGCCAAGAAATAGCGGTGCCGTTATAACAAAATAAATACCCGGTTTGAGAGCGAGCCTTATGTGGATCGGATCTATATCTAGCATCAGCATATCCAACTAAACCAGAGTTAGTGAAATCCTTGGAATAATATAATCCCAAATCTATGGTTCCTCGGAGATAACGGAAAATATGTTTAACTCCATTCCAATGTCTCCGAGTTGGCTCAGAACTAAAACGTGCCAATAAATTTACCGCAAAAGCGATATCTGGTCTCGTACATTGTGCCAAGTACATCAAAGCCCCAATTGCATTGAGATATGGTACTTCGGGACCAAGTATCTCTTCATCAGATTCTCTAGAACGAAATGGGTCCTTTTGGGGATCCAGAGACCTTACAACCATAGGGATGCTCAATGGGTGAGCTTTGTCCATGTTGAAACGTTTAAGCAATCTTTCAACATATGCTGATTGATGGACGATTATTCCATTTGCTTTATGCTCAAGCTCTAGACCAAGACAAAGTTTGGTTTTACCCAAATCTTTAACTTCAAACTCCTTTTCAAATATTTAGCGAGTTTCAGCTAACTCTTACGGAGTTTCAATTAAATTTATATCGTCGACATAAACTGCTATAATAGCAAATCCAGTTTCGATTTCTTAATAAACACGCATGGGCAGATAGGATCATTTTTGTACCTTTCCTTAATTAGGTACTCACTTAGGCGTTGATACCACATGCGACCGGATTGCTTTAACCCGTACAAGGATCTTTGCAATTTTATTGAGAATAAATTGCGGGGAGTGCATGCTTTAGGCATTTTGAATCCTCGGGAATTTTCATATAAATATCGAGTCTAATGAGCCATATAGATATGCCGTCACAACGTCCATAAGACGCATTTCCAATCTTTCAAAGATTGCTAGGCTAATGAGAAAACGAAATGTAATCATATCCATCACGAGGTGAATATGTCTCATTATAATCAATCCCAGTCTCAGGAGAATCCTTGGGCAACGAGTCGGGCTTTATACCTAACAACCTCGTTTTTCTCATTTCGTTTTCGGATAAACACCCATTTATATCCAACGGGCTTTACATTATCGGGATACGAGTTCGAGGTCCAAAAACCTCTCGTTTAGTTAGGGAAGCTAATTCAGCTTTAATTGCTTCCTCCCACTTATGCCAATCTTACCTTTGTGACATTCAATAATAGATTGTGGTTCACAATCATCATCCATAATTTGATGAGCAGCGAGAATGCAAAAGCATCATCAATGATGATTTCATTTCGATCCCAAATTTCATTACAATATGTAATGGAATTCTCAGTATTCCGAGGCTAGTGCTCCTTTCATGGGTTTGCGCCTCTTCGGGGCAATAAGCTCTTTGGGAGTAAGCACAACGCCGGGCTCTTACGGAGCGGATTCTTGATTCTTTCCCCTTCGTTTTCGGAGCGGTATCTTTTGATCCTATCGGTCACGCCACGCTTCAAGTGCGGGAGATTTTGATCCATTTTAGCATGTTCTTCGGGAACAACTATCCTAGCTGGAGCATTTGCAGCTGGAATATGAGACTTCGTTACCTTAGTAGCATCATTAAATGCGTCGGGAAGTCTATTGGCCATAGCCGTAAATGGATTATGCGCTGCACCTCGTTTTCACATTCAAGAGTCCTTGGGTCTAATTGAGATAAATTTTTCTCATTCCGGAGAAAACCTTAGCGGTTTTTGTTTTGCGGTCATGGAAGTTGTAGGTATTCCAATTGATGGAAACCTAGTCTCATCGAAATGACAATCTACAAACCCTGGCATTAAAAAAGATCACCGGTAGTTGGTTCCAAGAACCTAATGATAGATGGTGAATTAAACCCAACATAAATGCCCAAACGGCGTTGGGGACCCATTTTCGTCCTTTTTGGCGGTGCTACAGGCACCTGTACTGCACAACCAAAGGTGCGTAGATGTGAAATATCTGGTTCATAACCAAGAACCATTTGAAGGGGAGATTGTAAAATACTAGCAGTGGGGCGTAATTTTATTAGAGCTGTCGCATGCAAAACTGCATGACCCCATGCTGTATCGTTGAGATTTGTTCTCAATAATAGAGTGCGGGCAATGATTTGGATACGTTTAATCAAGGATTTTGCCAATCCATTTTGAGTATGAACATATGCAACCGGGTGCTCAACCTTGATTCCGAGTGAAGCACAATATGTATCAAAACTCTTTGATGTAAATTCACCAGCATTATCCATCCTTATGCTCTTAATTGGATAATCAGGGAATTGTGCCCGGAGTTTTATAATCTACGCAAGTAAACGTGCAAATGCGACATTGCGCGTAGATAATAGGCAAACATGGGACCATCTACGGGATGCGTCCACTAATACCATAAAATATCTAAATGGTCCACTTGGTGGTTGTATTGGTCCACAAATATCACCCTGAATTCTTTGCAAGAATAAAGGAGATTCAAAATTAACCTTTGTTATAGAAGGTTTAATAATGAGCTTTCCTTGTGAGCAAGCCTCACAATTATAATCTTTGGACAACAATACCTTTATATCCTTTAAAGGGTGCCCTTTTGTATTTTGAATTAACCTACGCATCATTGAAGCGCCCGGGATGACCAAGGTGATCATGCCACAGTCCAAGCGATCGGGGCTTACCAATCTCCAAGATGTGGTAGCGTAGGTTTCAATGCTTTAATCATGACACAATACAAACCCATAGAAGAAGCTTCTAGCTTCTCATGGATGGTCTTCGAGGCCCATCTTATAAGAGGAAATGCCAATGTATTCCTTATCTTGCTCATAAATAGTCTCAATATGTTACCCATTATGGCGTACATCTTTGAAGCGAGCAGATTCCTTTTGATCGAATGCTTAGAAACGCATTCTCAATATGCAGGATTGTACCATTTGGCAAAATAATTGTAGCATTCCCAAAACCATCAATAATCGAAACAGGACCTGATATTGTATGGATTTGTGTCTTACGCAATGTCATACTTGAGAAAAAGTGTCTACTACAAAATATAGTATGTGTTGTTGCACTATCAAACAAACAAACATCTTCCTTTTTCTAGGTATTTTCCATTTGCATTTATATTGACAACTTCAGGTGTCAAGTATCATAAAAGTTGCATATTAGTTATATAGTCGAATAAAATTTCAAAGATAAATATTATATAAGGTTCATAAGTATTTCATAAAGAACAATAAAAAAGTAATACATTTAAAGCGAAATAACATAAAATTCAAAGTTCAAATTTTCATCCACCAATCTGATTCATCAAAGTAATCAGAGGTCCTCAAAGAAATCAGAGACATCCAATGATGCATTTGCTACTTCAGGAGCAAGAGGAGTCCCACCAACGGAGATATTGTTGGCCTCAACAGTGGTTATGGCAGTAGGATTGATTTCAATGGCATGAGATTCACCACGCTTGCCCGTATGCTTTAAAGATGCCTGGTATAGGTCAACAAAATGTTTTGGCGTACGACAGTACGTGACAAAGTGCCTGATCATGCCACGGCGATGACAAATACTTTCATTAATCACCTTCTTTTGCTTCTTTTCTTTGCCATGATTCAGGCCAAAGTTTGATTTCCTAGGGTGGTTAAATTTCTTGCCATCCCTTCTAGGATTATATTCTTGCTCGCGCTTATAGCCCTTAAAATGGCCAGTATTTTTCTCAAAATTAGCATGTGCTTCAAGCAATGCTTTTGAGCCAACAGGTCTAAGATCATGATTTTTGAGCAGCAATTCATTAGTTTGCTCGCGGTAAGAAGCACAGAAATTAATTCAGAATATGTGGCAAGCGCGTTGCCGGTATTGCTGTTGCAATACAATATTCGAAGCATGAAAGGTGGAGAAAGTTTTCTCAAGCAATTCTGCATCAGTGAGTTTGATACCGCATAACTCAAGTCGAGAAACGATATCAAATAAAGCAGAATTATAGTCAGACACTGATTTAAAATCTTGCAGTCGAGATTTTGCCAATCATATTGTGCTTGAGGGAGGATAACGGTTTTTGTATGATCATACCTATCCTTCAACCTCGTCCACAAGATATGCGGGTCTCGAACGGATAAATATTGAGTCTGCGGGCTCTCATGCAAATGACGACGAATAAAAATCAGCGCATTTGCTTTATCCTTTTCATTTGAGGTTCCATCCTCTGTAATTGTATTAGCGAGACCTTGCCCTTGGAGGTGCATTTCCATGTCAAGGCGCCAGGATAGATAATTCTTTCCACTCACTTCCATGATGTGGAATTTGGGCTTTTCAATATTTGCCATAATCCTTGCAAAAATAAATCCTTAAATTAATTAAAAGGATTTCCAAATATCCACCGCTACTTCAGGAGCAGAAGGATACTTTTAGATTTAAAAGTTTGGCTTCGGGCCAAGAAAAATAAAAATGAAGAATCGATGAAGTATAAGTTGATCAATAATAACAATACCCACCTTGCAAAAATTACTTACTCGGTCGATAGATTTTCGTGCTTGCAAAAGTTACTTACTTAATCGGTAGATCCTCGTGCTGATAACGTGTTGTAAAATATCGCGTGGCGAATATATAATAGAGAAGAGATTTGAGAAGAGAAAGCAAGTGAACACTAGAGATAGTAGCAAGATGAGAGAGCTTTATTTCTAGTATCTCACTGTCGTGTTTCTGTGTGATTGTGTATTGTACATCAAAACTAAACTCATATTTATAGGAGAACAAAAATGTACTTATCATTAATATCAATGTATCGAATGATACATGTACGGTGATAAGGGAGACGAACGTTCATTGTATAGGGAGATGTACTTAGAACATTTGATACAAATGTACCATAATAAATACATTGGATAAGATGAATATAATGAATATTCATTCATGTATTCTATCCATTCATGTATTTCATAACACAAAAATAATTTTTCTTTCATATAAAAATATTAATTACACTAACTCGTTTACAAGACGTAACGCGGTGGGACCCGACTCTGAGGTATCGTGTAGATTCTTGTCTAAATTAACCTGTTCATATAATTTTTGCAAGGCTCATTACTCATGAAACCGACAAGTGGTGAGTTGTGAGAATCCCCCATGATTTTCTTCTCCAAGATCTCCTCATACTCCAGCCACCATTGCATAAAGGTACTATTCTCCAGGAATATGTCCGTCGAAACTGCATATTTTTTTATCGAGTCCATAACATACTTCTCAAACTCGATCAATGTCTCTCTTTCGGAATCGTCCGATGGTCCTCCGCTGTTCAGCAATCTGCACGATCGGAGGGCCTTCTCCACGTGTGCCCAGAAGCACGAATCCTCCGTCGGCTGTGACTCGATTTTTTGCCTTTTCGAATTGGAAGGACCGGGCCGTGGCTGGGGGTTATCTTCTTTCTGCCATTTTTCCAGCAGCTTGAAGCATTTTGGTCTTCGTTGATTCAAGTAATCATATCGGCGCTCTTTGTGACAACACCATGCTATCTCCAGCGGTTCGATTAACATCCGGAATTGATTCCCTGCACGGAGCCAATCGTGCCACTCTGGGGAGCCCCGTATTTGAGGATTCTTCACCATGTATTCGACCACTTGTTCCCAAAACTGCTTTAGGGATTCCTTGCGCTTATCAAGTAACAACTTACCCCTATCTATTTCATCTTTGAATCCGTCATAGTAACCACCCTTGCCATTGTGTCGGCAAAGTTCCCTGTACTGCTCAATCAGATCCATGTCCGGCTTCCTTTCATTCCGGCCTTCCTCAGGATGAAATGCCTCATTGCTTAGTCTATTAACTACTTGCTCACGCTTTGCTGTGTTATCTATCAGAACGCCCTTATTCTGCTGCTGTCATCGACTTGTGGCAATTAGAGTACACTCAATCCAAATCCAAAATAGACAAACAATCCTAACACTCAATCACTTATGACTTCAGTAAGTTTCCTTTCTTTTCTGCCGAAGTTCTGAATTAGTCCATTAGCATTTTAATTTGGTAAAAAGGGGTCAACATGGCAAAATCTGGATTTCATTTTTGTTCCGAGCACCACAATAATCTGCTAAAAAGCGGACTTCCCCTTGATGGAAGGTAACCACGAGAAGAAGGTCAAATTAAATTACCTGAGTCGGCTCGAGGCTGACTATTGTGACTTGAGTAGTAACTCCAGTTAAATCTGCTTCTTGCCCATTCAACCTAGGAGAGTCCCCGCAAATTAATTCTTTCTGTTGACATTCCGTGACATTCTTATAATCTTCTCGTTTTCCAAAATCATCCTCCTTGAGCAGCTTCATGACAGACTCAACGGTATCAGAACAGGCACCACCTGATTCAGACACCAAAGGTCATTCCAAATGGCTTGTATAGACAGTGGTTAGTGGCGGTGGGAGGGTGAAAAAGGAGCCTATAAATACTATCATCCTTATGAACTACATGCAATAAGCACGAACTCCATTTCGGATATTGTGATACAGCTTGTTGGAAGGCACAGTCCCAAGGAGCAGGGAACCGAAAGTGATACAAAGGGGGAGTATGCTCTTAGCTGGGTCGAGTGTGTCTAGAGGCCATAACGTGAAAAGGGAGGTGACGAATCCACCCCAACAGTGTCTAGTAAAAATAGAGGGAACAGAGTCCTTAGACTTGCTGAAGTTACAACCGGCATTGAAACAGAATAAGCATCAACTCAGATCCTCAACTTATAGGGGTCAAATACAGTCATTCCGATAAGATAAATGTGCACGGTTGATAAATGAAATGAACCTCCACTCAATCATATGATTCAGCTCGACGAAAGATTCGTGAATTTATGGGTTGAGAATACCGAATGCATTCAATTTCACAACCATCCTCGAAAAAAAATGAGAAAAGGCATTTCCTGAGCAGAGCGGTGCTTTGCTTCTCATCTAATAAGCTTAATGATAAGTACTGAACAGCTCAAAGTTCCCCAATCAGAGCACTCATTAGCATGTCTACTTCAGCAACAATTACACTAGGTAGTGATTTCTAGATTCGTGCGTACTGATGATCTTACAGCAGATAATAGTAATAAATGGAATGGATGACTCGAGAGAATGGATAAAATTGCGACCCTTTCTTGTAGGGAGTAACTGGTAAGGTGACTAAGGCAATGGCGATGTAGTTTGGGAAGGGAACTTACTACGATTTTTACAGGGTTATCCCATCTAATAGGAAGGTTGCGGGCTTGTGTCGTGGAGACACCCTCTGTACAGAATCCGGGAGGATGGGTTGGTTGATTTGCTGCTCAAGTTTGGATATGGCGTTCCATGAATCCTCAAGAAGATTCGTTGACGCAACAAAGTCTCCAAAAAAAAAAAAAACAGCTTACGGCTCAACTGCAGATCAAGAAAACAACATATTACTTATCAAGAACGTGGATTTATGAGTAAAACTTAATGCAAAATGTATCAAATCTTCAATGATAGCCAAATCCAACATTCTGTGAACGGGTCCATTCTCAGAGGTTCGTTGGATTCGCACAGCAAAGCTATTTTTAACAACGCACCTGTGTCCACCACCATCATTCTAGGAACAAAACCTGCAAGTGCCGGTTCTCATTCCACTAAAATAAAAAGATAAATGCTTGGGAAAGCAAACACCATCTCACACGGAAGAAGAACCTACCACATCACTTGCTCTGCCGATCTTGGTCTTCTACATTGTGCTCGTAGCACTGGTTTATTGGGAAAAACTCAAAATGCCAGCCCTCAGATCTCTTTTCTCCTCTCTAGTCCTACCCCGTAACCGAGGAAAAATGAATTGCTACAGTAAGAGAAGTAAGAGTGGGAACATATTTGAATGAGAAGGATACGTTAACTAGGCGGAGGATTCTTGAATTAAAGGAATAAAAGGCACACGGATTTGTATGCGGACCGTTAATCGAGGGCTTTGTGATTTTTTTAACTGCTCTTTCCACACGACAATGAAAAAGGCCAGGGAGACATCTCTTGAGAAACACAAAAAGAAACAGCCGGCGGATAAACTATTCCGTACTGTCCGACCTCTTTACGAGTTTCCTTTGATCGTCACGTATTTCAGGTTTTTCAAAATTCTCTCTCCTTCTCTCTCCCCTCGCTTCAGTTACTGTCGCAATCCATCTCTTCTTTTCTTCTTCGTTCAAAGAACGAAGATCTTCTCCACCTTAAGGTGTCTCTCTTCCTTCCAACCACGCCGTTGCCTCCACCTCCTTCCCCGCCGTCGCCTCTCCTATTCGTTATCTGCCCTCTCCGTTACGTGTCTCGGTTTCAACCGATGTGGTGGACTACGGCCGACATGACCACTGCAATCTCTGTTGACGCCTGATTTTCATTCGACGGCGTGTGGACAATCTCTGTTGAAAACTAAATAAGCCCATTTAAATCCGGTTGAGCTTGACCCAATCCCAGGAAGTCGGCTAGTTAGCTCCCATAGCTCCCACGCCACGCAGTCCAAGCAGCTTAAGCCTTAGCCCAACAATCCAAGTTCATACAATCGAAACCCAAAAATTCTTTTGAAGGGCGAAGCTATCATTCTCTCCTCTTTTTCTCGATAATCCTTGGCTGATTTTTCACTTTGACAGCCATTTATCATCATCACTGACGGAATGGTTTAGCTTCGATTTCAGTCACGTTCATGGCGGAGCCAAAGCTACATTGATTACTACCTATCTCAGTCACGTACTTATTCTCGGGGGTGACGATTTCATAACCGTGAAGATTCGAATCTATTACGCTTGTCTCGGTTTTTTTTTTTTTTTTTTTTTTTAAATGAGTAGAAGTGTCAACGCCTATTTCCTGTATGAACGAAAATCGATTCAAAACTTGATGCTATATTGATGATTTACAGTATGTTTGTACATTGGCTTTAATCTGGACGTGAATTTTCAAGCTGCTCTGAACACATAAACTCCATTAAGAAATCGCTCACCACATGTCCGACATATTGCCTGAACCAAATAAGCACAGATTTGATTCCGATTCTTGGATTATTTTGAATACTTACTAACATGGCTTAAATTAAAGGAATTTCTCATTGATTGATGAGTACAATTTCAGCTAGATTAGTAAGAACCGAATCTGAACATTCCCTTTTTGTATGTGTTTTCTCGGTTGCTACTGCGTTCATGGCGATGGTGACTCTAGACGGTGTTGCTGGTGAGAAAACGACTGCAGTTGACGGCATGCTCATGGATTCTCTGAAAATGTTCATGATTACTTCCTTGTGATGGTTTTTTTCGCAACTTAATTTCAAACTCGTCTTAGTAACTCATGATTGTGAGTTAATGTTCAATATAAAGGCATTGATTTATCAATCAAGGAAGAAGAATCTGGAGATATCAATCAAAATTACGAGCCAATTTTTGGAGATGCTAGGATCAAGGGATTGACGGTTCTTGTAATATAATGATATTTTCGTTTATATTTTCCATTATTGTGTTGTTTCTTTATCAAGTGTAACATTTGTAATATTCTTTTATAATGAAAATCATCTCAACAATTGCATGTTGAGATAAAAAAAATCAAACACTTTTGTTCTTTCATGGTATTAGAGCAGATTTCTTCGAAAGAAATCAACCCTTAACCATGGCTTCCACCAATACTAAGTATCCATACCCTTTGTCTTTGAACATTAGCAATTTTGTGTCATTGAAACCGACACACATAAACTATTATTGTTGGAGAGCCCAAATGCTTGCACTAATTGAAAGTCAAGATCTAGTAGGATTCATTGATGGTGAGTACCATATGCCAAGTCCAACAATAGTCACCCCCTTTGAGGAAGTGACAAATCTAGAGTTTTTACAATGGAGAAAGGTCAGATCACCTTCTGCGGGGACGGATCATTGTGACGATCTTAGAAGAAGTTCTTGCTCAAGCAGTAGACTTAAAGACATCTACTGAGGTGTAGTTAGCTTTACAAAATATTTTTGCCAAGAGGTATATGAGGAACATGAAGTTTCAATTTTTCTGCAAATCCAAAAATGTCATTGAGATAATTTTTCATCTCTTCAAGAAAAAATAGGTGCATTAGAAGTCCTGAAACTTATTACGAAAATTCACTTAAGTCCAAAAACTTTCAAAAATGCAATCAAGTCTTAAAATTTGTCAACAAAGTGCAATCAAGTCCTAACATTTTCGAAAAGTGTTATCAAATGAAGGACTTGATTTGACCAATTTAACAAGTTTTAAAACTTGATTGCACTATCTGAAATTTTTAGGACTTGATTATACTTTTTAAAAGTTTTAAGACTAAATTGCACTTCATTGACAAGTTTTAGGACTTCCGATGCACTTATCCCTTTCAAAAATATTTTAATCAGTTATCTGCTATCGAATGTCCTCTTGAGGACAAAAAGAAATGCCTCTTCGTTTTGAATGGCTTAGGTGATCGATATGACTCATTCACAACCTCCATGTTGAAGCCTCCAATGCAGGTGTTCTCGACCTGATTTCTCACTTGCAAAGCTATGAGTGTTGGCTCACAAATAAAAGTTCCCTTGTAATTCAACACGGGATGGCTTTCTTTAGTCAAAGAAGTAATTTCAAGAGCAGCAAAAAAGGAAAACATTTCCAACATTCCAACAACAATTATTTTTCTTCACATGGAAGAGGGTTTTCTCACAATGGTCCAAGAATGAAAAATTCTCGAGTTGATTTTATGTATTCACGGGGTCACATAGCCACAAGTTAATCAAAGCAAGACCAAGAAGCTTGTGAAAGAAACAAACAAAGTCGTTCCTGTCATATATGTAACAAGTAGGGACATATTTCTTTAGACTACCTTAATAAGTTTAATCAATCTTTCCTCCCATCAGATGTGCCAAAGGCATTTGCGATACTTATTGTTGGAGATAATCAAGATTCATAATGGTTCATTGATAGTGGAGCTTCAAATCACATGACCAAAAATGAAAGTAATGTTTTGAACTTATGACCATATATTATGAAATATAGTATAATGTTTGGAAATGGTGATTCACTTAAAATTACCCATACCGGTGATGCTCGAGATCAATTTGGGTCAAAAGAGCATTAACCTAAAAAAATGTTCTACTTGATCCTTAGAACAAAAAGAATTTTGTTATCAATGAGACAATTAACAATTGACTATCCTCTTAATTTTGAGTTCTCGCCACTAGTTTTGTGATAAAGGATAGAAAAGGGGAAATGTTCCAATAATTGGAAATCGTGAAGGTAATCTATATACTTTTTTTTTTTTTTTTTTTGTTCGAAAAACACATTTTGCATTTAACATAACATAAGTTTACAACCTGAAAGGAAAGCATCAACGTTAAGTAGATCAAGTAAAACCGAGGGGAGATAGTAAGCAGTTATGGGCCGAAAGCGATGTGTGGGCCTTCGCAGCCCGATCGGCAACTAGGTTAGCGTCGGGAACTTGGAAAGCAAAGCAGCAGCTTCATCAATCACCGATCGGAGCTCCCACGGCGGCGATCGCAGACCTTGTACGACTTCAACAAGATTGAGACGGTCAGATTCAACCTCTAGATGTGCTTTGTGGAGACATTGCCGAAGCAGATGTTGAAGGGAAAAGGTCAGAGCGTGAATCTCTGCTGCAAATGCAGAGTGTGCCAGAACTCGTTGCGTGTAAATATCAATAAGGCGCCCTTTATCATTTCTACCAATACAGGCTACTGAACCTTCAGTGCTACCCGGCTGATAGCTTGCATCGATATTACATTTCAGGGTACCTTTTGCAGAAGGACGCCAGAGGTGTACCCGATTGGTGGATTGAAGACCAGATCTCGGTTAGGATGAAGCTGAGTGGAGCTGATACGCAATCATGTGAGCCACAACTGTCTGTACTACGAGGAAGGGATCCGGAGTTTGATTTTGAAAGATGAAGTTGTTCCGCAACCGCCAGATCTGCCAAAGGATGTTGGCAACAAGAGCTAGGCCAAGTGAGTTCTGAGGTACTTTCGCCCTTTCTGTAAGCCAGGCATCAAAGCAATTACTTGTGAGCGTCGACGTGCAGATATTAATATGGGGGTCAATCCAAATAGCACGAGTCCATGTGCATTGTAAAAATATATGCTCTAGGGTTTCTGGAACATGCTGTTGACATAGATGGCATGGAGGATCTATAATGATATGCCTCTAAAAGAGGTTTGCTCGGGATGCTAGGGCGTTGTGACAAGCAAACCATAGGAAAATTTTAATTTTTGGTTCTGTTTTCATGGCCCGTATACTTTTCCACAATACCGGCGGGTTCTGGTAAGATGTAGAGGCTCTGTTATTTTGTTGAGTGCTGAGTGACTGCATGATAGAATGATAATTGCTACGCATAGTATGGTTGCCATCAGTGGTAGCCGACCAAATCAGTTTGTTCTCCAAAAAATTGTTGTAGCAAAGAAAGATTCCAATTATGATTGATGGGGTCAATAAGATCTGCCACCATAAGAGGTTCTTCTCTAGATGTAGGTCCATGGAGAATGCCCATTGGTAACCATCGATCTACCCGAATTCTAATGTTGTTACCGTTACCAACTAACCAACGAATATGTGGTAGAATAGCTTCTCTGCCCATTAGTAAGCTTTGCCATCCCCAGGATGGCCTAGTGCCTCGACCAGCAGATAAGAAATCTCCTTTCTCTTTTCTATCTTTCATAAGGTCCCACTTCCACCAATGGATACCTACTCTATTCTAATCATTCCCCCTTTTGATATATATTGAAGGCACCAAAAGAAGCACCATTTTTGAATCGGTTCAAGAAAGCTGATGAAAGTACTTGACATCAAAGATTGGAACATCCACAATTGACTACAATGAATCATCTACAAAATAAAGGCAATATTGTTGTTACTACTTGGAATAAACCTACTACCATATGTAGTAGTTGTCAAATGGGCCGAGCATCTGAACTTCCTTTTTTGCCTTCCAAATCTAATACTACTAAGCCTTTTGAAAACATACACTATGATTTCTAGGGAAAGGCTCTGATAACCTCATAGGTTTCAGTATTAGGTTTGTTATGTGGATGATTATACGCGATATACTTAGTTGTTTCCATTACGGTAAATGTGACATCTGGGCTTTTACTCGACGAAATCGTGAGCTTCAAGCGATCAACAGTTAACGCCACATCACCAAGCTTGCCATCGAATTTTGCCACCATGTCTTGCCTCACCGCACTACTACAAGGACAGCCACCTCAAGTTCGTCCTTGTCACCAACCATGACACCTCAAGCCACACCAGGTCATCAACTGCGAGACCTTAGTGCCACGTTACCACTGAAACGGGCCAACTCAGCCTCACCTGCGACGCCACCGCATCACCCATGACTTCACGTCACCACGAGTCCCAGTCACGTAGCCCTCCGCGTGACATCACCGTGATGCCACCCAACTGTCCGCACCGCCCCCTCTCCGGGTGTCCTTCCTCATGAACGACAACAACAATCGGTGGAAGAAGAAACGCGAAGAATGAAGTACCGTGCCATTCCCTCACCCCCACCGTTTCTCTAAAATGGACGACATGTCACCTGGCAAAAACTTGCGCTGCTGAGTCAACAAACGTGACTGCAAGAGGAGCCGACCGAAAATTCAAGCGATGGAAGGAGAGAGAACAAAAAGGGATGACAGCCTTCGTTTCCCCCATCGCGCGCGAACTCAGCCCCTTCATCCCCGTCCTCTTAACCAGCTACAGCCATCCCCTCGGCTCACTCTCTCTCAGCTCGCATGCATCATCGCAGCCGCACTGTGCAACTGCCGGCGCTCAGCCAAGCCGCTTGCGTCACTCCGTCACCCACGTCGTAGCCTCAAACCATCTTGGGCCGCTGGAGGACACCAGAGACTCGGGACCTCCTGACTTCGCCAAACCACGACGACGTTTGCTTAGGACCTAAGGCAAGTGAATTACTACATGTTTATGCTACGTAGGTTAATTTCCGTACGTTGAGGTTGATTTTCTCGAGTCTTAGTCACCTTGATTAATTTCATGCTTAAATATGTTCATCGAAGGTTTCGGGATATACATGTTACAAATAGTGTTAATAATTTATTATATTGAGCATATTAATATGTTGTTGGAATGCTGGATATTGAAGTGTGCATTGGTTTGAGCTTAAATGACAAGGGTCATGGATGAATTCAAGGTTATGCCGATTTTCGAGTCAAATTACTGTGGACCGAAGTTTGCTAATTTTGTACAGGTCTTTGTGGTACAAATTTGCTGAGACTTCCTTCATGAAAGTTGTGCGTTTTGGCTTATTCTATAACCTATTAAATTTCAGATTTTTGGATTTTGTATGTACAAAATATATTTCAAAAACAGTGCGGATTTAAACTATAATGTGGAAATTTTCCATGATTTTTGGAGTTTATTTAGACATCCAAATGCGATTTCCTTACCCAATTGCAATCTGGATTTTGTGCTCTATTCTGACCCAAACATTAGAAAATCATCGGGACTCGTACGAGCTAAACTAGACCTCGAGTCCCCCAAAAAAAAGGTTCCACGGAGTCTTGTCCACGTTGTGTTAAAGTTTTGTGATTCTTGAAAAGATTTGCTCGGTAAATGACACTAATTTCTAAGGTTAGACGAACTGCATTTGTTTATTGATTTTGGGACTTTAAAATTTTCCCTTTTTGCACGTCTTTTGGCAGATACTGATAGCCAATCGTCCTACATCATTTTTTCGGGTTTTCAAATGAAGAAATGATTGATGACTGTGAAATTGAGTTGGTCTCTGTGTTTTAACTCATCGGATGACATGTTTGAATTGAACTATGGAATTGCTACATCATGGTGTGAATGTGTGATTGATAATGTCATCGGTCCTTGGGACAACGATGCCCCAGGTTGTAGTAAGGATGCCAAGAGAGGTAACTGGGTTCTTCCAGATGTTTGAGGGGTGTAACACGGCTCCCCTAGATATCCTGGCGATGCTGAATGGGTGCGCGATGCTAGGAGGGTAACCGGATTCCCCGGAAGATAGTTGCAGGCAATGCACAGTAAAGATAATCAAATGCATTTCCAAATTTTATTCAAGTTTTATTGGGTCACCGTTTTCAGAGGAAACGTTTTCTATTTGCTATCCTGATTTTGAGAAAGGTTCTTGGCAAGTTGACTTCAAAATAGTCTTTTACATTCTATATTTGACACGTGGTATAGACTGGTTGGTAGTTTGCTTGTTAAGCTTTGTGCTTATGTGGTTGATCATTATTTCTCATACCAGTAGCATTTTGGGAAGTTTAGGCCGATATTTTGGACACACTGTGGGTGGGAGACAGATGACATAGTACATGCATACTATCCCGGTCGGTATGATGCAACTACTAGGGCTTCTGGGTGTGGTACGGAGTAGTGGCACCTTTTTGCTCATCCCCAATGTACCCCGACCCTATCACCTAAAATTTATATAATTAAGAAATGAAATAAGATTGTCCGGTTTGCATTTCCACGTGTGTTCCTTTGAATCTTTATATGTCTTGGGTGTTCTTTAACCATATACACTTCTACATGCTTAAAAAGTTAAAAGACTATAGTAATTGCGTTAGCCGTGACGTACGGGGGCATCACAGCAAAAATTCAACTTTTATGCATGTTTTCTTAATTTTAAGAAATATTTGGAAAGACGATTTGGAGGGTATATTAAAATCTTTCAATATGATGGAGGAGGAGACTTCAATCGAGTAGATTTCTTACTTCATTCGCAAAGAATGACATCACTAGTCAAGTATCTTGCCCAAACACTCTAAAGCAGAATGGAGTTGTTGAGCAAAAACATTGGCACATATGTGAAATTGGCTTGACTAGGCTTCATCAAAGTGAAATTCCTAAAAAATATTGAATCAAAGCCTTTCAAACGGTAGTTTTTCTCTTGAATCGTCTTCTTACTGTCGATACCTAAATTTTGGCGTCCCATTTAGTAATTTATTACATAGAAAATTAAGGATCCATCTTGACCCCTAGTAAAAATATTAAGTTAAATTGCATATAGTTATTAGGAGCATATTTCAATTTAGTTGCATATTCATGGACTGACAGTGGATGGACTTAAGTGAAAAGCTCTGAACTTAATTGGATTGATTGGACTAAGCCCACGGTGATGAAAATCTGACCTAGCCTATTAATTCTCATGGCTAAAATTCATGGGAAGTTTGCTGAGTTGGGCGTTTGATAAATCTTGGTGAGTAATTAAGTTAAAGAAAAGAAACCAATCGTGCATGATTTGAACAAGATTGTGGCCGAATGATTCATCTGTCAATGATCTTGGGCGCGTCAATGGCATATATTGAAACATTAAAAGAGGATTGGATAGTGCAGGATTCGGTCTATCAAGAAAATATCCGTTTGAAGTTAAGGAAAATTGATTTTAGGCAATCGATACAATCCCAAGATACTCAGTGAATTGCAGGATATTGCAGTTGGAGACAGCTCCTTGATGGATATACATGAAATTGACAATAAATACAAGCCTCATGATTCATTTTAAGGTCATACGTTCTCCGCCGATCCCTAGTTGGCATCGTTTATGGTTGAGACTAGGACAGTATCTGATCGTCTTCGAGCCCTCAACTTTCATTCTTAATTAATGGCCTAGTGTAGATGGGTCACCCGATTATTATTATCATTGTCTATTTTCCTTATTTATTTATTTATTTATTTATTATCTTTTATTACTATATATATATATATATATATTCCTTTTTTTGTATTTTTATATTTTCGTAAAAAATGGATGCTTGAATGGTCGACATAAATTCAGATGTCCACAAGGACCAATGGTTTTTAATCAATGCAAGTTATCTTAAACCCTTACTTAGGGCGATGTTGGGATTTTCATTTTACTTTGATAAACCCTATGAGAATTCTATGTAATGAGTCGCTATTAATTTATTGGGGTTTGCTAGAAACAAGTGAGGTATAGTAGTAAACCTCACTTCCTATGCAATCACAAATATAAGGTCAAGGATTTGATCATTCTAATTATCTAACTAGTGTTCTTTTAGTACCTAAATTTCATTATTTGTCAACTAAGTGTCCATACAATCTTTTTACAAATTATGAATCCTAAGGTTTTGTTTGCTAAGTGTCCATGCAATGTTTTTGTGTATACTATGGTCATAGCAAGTAATTTATCCATTCAACTAAGCAAACGAATCACAACACAAAAAACAATATAAAAGCAATCACAACAAACATAGCAAGAATAGATATAAAGACCAAATGAAAAGTAAACCATGGTAAAGTAACTTAATACAAGTCGGGCAAAATATAATACAGCATTGTTATTAAGCCCTAGGACAGCAACTCCCATGAGCTTAGTTCAAATCAATTTCAATTTTCTAAAGAAACAATTTTCCTATATCTAAACTAGAGAAAATGATGATTTCCTAAACCATCTATATATTATCTAAGTGAAACTAAACTAATTCTAATACTAAAATTAACAACCTAATTAAGGCTTATTTTCATCAATTTTCTATTTTTTGAATTAAAAAAAATGACACAAATGCTTTTTGAATTTTAGCTAAATATGCAATATGATCCCTAAACTTTTAATTTGTTTAATGTGGTTTATGAACTTCAACTCAATGATTAATATAGTCCATGAACTTTCAATTTATTCAATTTGGTTCATGAACTTTTCATACATTTTCATATAGTCTATAGACTATATAAAAATATTAAATATTATCCCTAAACTAAAATTAATAGAAAGATAATATTAAACATTTTTATATAATTTAGAGAGTAGCTTGAACATGCATTACATTAAACAAATTAAAAGTTCAATGACCATATGCACATTATGAGAAAGTTTAGGGACTATATTACACATTATATCAAAATTTAAAGATTATTTTTGTCATTATCCCTTTTGAATTTTTATTTTCTGAGGACTCGGGCTGGGCCCTCGGACTCGTTCCAAATATAGGCAGCATAATAATCTCTCGGTCTTGAGCCAATGGACACAATTCAAGTTATTATGATATTAAAGAGCTCGACAATACTTTGATATAGAGTAGGATTTGAAAATAGCCTTACATTTGTATTTGAATGAGAACTAGCAGCCATAGGTGTGGAAATTGGCTTGCAACCCTCCATTTGTGCACGTTAAAGAATTGACAAAGTATATTGTTGTTGGCACAAATAAAGGCCACCAAAGAATATCCTAACCTCCACTCTTAGAAAATAGTGTAACAGCCCCATATCCTTTATTGCAAATTTGCTACTCATTCTAGAGATGAAACCATCAAGCAATTTTGGATCATCACCTATAACAATCATGTTAACTACATATAAAAGCAAAGCTAGAATGCCACGATCTGAATTTCTAATAAACAACAAAAGATTCACAATGTTGCAAAAGAAACGGGATGCCAAAAGAAATGTGTAACGACTCGGGCCCCATTGTGTAATATTGTCTGCTTTTGATACTGAGTCCTCACGGCTTTAGAACGCGTTGTTTGGGAACAAGGTTGCACTCGGCCATTCCTTTCCCCAACCCAATATTGTCCGCTTTGGCGGCCCCGTAGTGGGCCCCTCACGGGCTTGTTTTCAGCATAGCAGAAACGTACGTTAAACGCGTTATATAGTTTAAAGAGATCAAAGCCTTTATAAATTAGCTCAGGACTCCCCCCTAAGCGATATGGGACTAGAGAGGACCCCTTCTCCTTCCCTGCACACGTCCGGGGACCAAGGCGGGGACGCACTGCCATCCCTCCTCCCCGCGCACTGTCGCTTGGGCTGTCACAAAATGAGCTAAAGCAATCAAACCATGCTCTTGGTGCTTGCTTAAGACAAAGTTCTTTCCGGTTTGCAAACATAAGACAGATGATTTTTTCCTCAAAACCTGGTTGTTGCTCCATATATAGGCTACGATAGAAAACCATGTAAGAATGCATTTTTAATGTCTAATTGTTTGATAGACCAACCTTTAACAGTAGCAATGATGAGAAATTTCTTATACATCTTGGTCAAATAACTGGTGAGAAAGTCTTAAGGAAATCTACTGTTGCTACTTAGTATATCCCTTGACGACCAATTTTTCTTTTAATCTTTCTATGTACCATTGGCCTTAAGTTAGACTTAAAAACCCTTTTACATTCCACAATAATAGTATTTGACAGATGGGGAACAAGAGTCCGAGTTTTATTCTAGTACAATGCCTCGACTTCCTCTTTTATTGCCATCGACCACCTCAGATGTTTCAAAGCAAAACGTACATTGTTCGGCTTCTTCGGTATATATATATAAATTGGCATATATTGGATTAGGCTTCATAATACTTGCACGTGCTCAAGTAATCATTGAATGATTTGGAGCGGGTGAATGTGCTATTGAAGGATCGGTAAGGACATCCATAAAGGAATCTTCATTTGCCTAATGGCATGGAGAATTAATCGGAGCACTTGATGAGTCACCAATTTCAACATGATTTTTGTGAACACGTGATTCACCTCTATCAACGTTATCTTCATGAGAAGTATCATGGGTAGCAGAATTTAATAAGTCATCTTGCGGTTAATCGAGAACGCACCTTGTTGCAAATACAGAGGTGGAGATTCCGAGTTTGACACTTTGTCGTGTCTTGATTTGGTCAATCTATAATTCAGATATCCCTAATTTATCACTTTGATCCTGAAATAATGAACTGCGCATGACATAAGGAAATGCATTTTCATAAATAAAAAAAACGACATGTCGTGAAATATAGATTTGACCAGCTGGAGGATAGAGACATCAATGTCCCTTATGACGATCACCATAACCGAGAAAAACACATGGCAATGATTGAGCATCAAACTTATTTTTAGTGTAGTCCCTAAGATAAGGAAAGCACCTACAACCAAAAGCTCGCACTGAATAATAATCTGGATTTTTGCCAAACAATAATTCATATGGGATTTCATGACCAACACCCTTGTAGGTGTCACAACTTCACCCTGCAGGTGCACCATCTAAGGGTTTAGCTAATGAATTCATAACCCTAAACGTAACTCAGGTTTTCCCAAGCACATACCAATTTGCTTCTTAAGGTTTATGTGACATCATGATTTTCAACCCTGCTTTCAACTAAATGAAATGAGCTTTTCATCGACGCATTTATAGTCTTTTTCTTTGAGCTGATCACTCACGAAATAACTAATCTCTATCAGGTGAAGCCATTAAGGAATATAAACGTGGTCAACTTGAGAATTCTATCAAAAATCGATGCTCGACCGTGCTAATCTGCAAGGGTCAATACGGTACCATCATAATTGATCGAAACTGGAGATAGGTCGATTCGACAGCAACATGTAATTAAAGTGTGGATAATTCTAATTCATGTCAAGCGACACTAAACCGATTTTTCTATCGTTTCGTACCATGTGCCCGTAATTGAAATAACGATATTTTCACAATAACCGAGAGTCACCTATGAGTCAGAGATACACAATGTGGATCGAAAATAATCGACTATGGGTCAAATGCGCTAAAAATTCCTAAAAGCTACCCGATAGGTTATATCATACTAAAATTGCATTCGGTTGAAATTAACCACGAAATTGAATCATGTTTCAGGAATCGAAAGTTTTGGTGTGTCACAATTTATTTTAAGAACGTTGACTCATCCTTCGAAGAATTTTCAGCAAGCCCGGGATTT
This sequence comes from Eucalyptus coolabah, assembly GCA_014182585.1. Classification (NCBI taxonomy): domain Eukaryota; kingdom Viridiplantae; phylum Streptophyta; class Magnoliopsida; order Myrtales; family Myrtaceae; genus Eucalyptus; species Eucalyptus coolabah. Next base: position 10,615,328 of record CM024622.1, read on the forward strand.
TTGGCAAAAATCGAAATTCAGTGAAATTGATTCAAGAATTCGGATGGACTAAATTGAGTGCACTCTTGGCCTTCTAGTTGAATCATTTGGTGAGGGAAATCATGGAATTGATGTAGGTACCTTACCTGGTATTTTTGGGTCACCAAATGGGATTGAATTGGAGAAATTTGGTGTGAATTTGAAGTTGGAATTTGTGAAATTAGTAGGCCATGGGGGCTGCAACATTTTGAGCATCAAGAGTGGCTTGCTGGGGAAGATTGTGAAGGGAAAATGGCTGCTGATAAGGTTGTGGACTTTGGAGGCCATGGAATGATAAGTTAGGATATTTTCTAAGACTTTTGAGGCCCTTTGTCCCCCCTCCAGCTGCAGAAACTCCATCTTCTTCCTCATTGCTTATTTGTTCACCATTGTTGCTAAAGCAAACCAAAGAAACCGGCCAAGGCTAGCCACCCCTCACCAAACTAGCCTACACCGCCCGAGCTCCCCCGCACCTGTTTGAACCGTCGAGTGCTGGCCTACCTCCGCTTGTGCGCCCGTCCCCGTTTGCGGCTCCGGCTACTTGCACCCGAGCCCCGCCGTCCTCGCCATTCCGTCGAGCCACCTCTGCTCGCCTATCCGCCGCTCCAACGCATCCCCGACGCCGCCTAGTCCTACCATGCCGTTCCCACGCTATCCTAGCTCCCTCGATTAGCCTCTCTGCCCAACTCAGAACCGAACTCTTAGCTTTGGGTTGAGAGCTTTGTGGACCTTTTCCGGCCCTTTTCCGATCTCTCTTGGCATCGTCGTAGCCTAGAGTCTCACTTGCCTTTGCACCGCTGTCACCGTGAACTCATTGGCTCGTTAAACCTGTGAGTTTACTTTCTAAACCTTCATTAGGGGTTAATTATGCTTAGGGTGATATAATTAGCCTAGTGAGGGATTAGTAGCTTAAGTGAGATTAGAGTAAATTAGTTAGTTTAGTTATTTAATTAGATTATGTAATTAGGTTAAATTAGCTATTAGGTGGTTAGATTAAATTAGATAGATTAGTAGGTTAGTTAATTAGTGATTAGGTGGTTAGATTAGTGTATATAGGTTAATTAGTGATTTATTTAATTTTAGCAAAATTTTCGGCCCACCTTCTTATATCATTCTAGGCTCAATTTTCTTTCTTTCTTTTATCCCATTTTTTCTTCTTAGTCCATTTGAATTTGCAAAAGCCCAGCCCCTCGTGGTTCCTCCCTCTTGCACATGCGCATGTCCGTGGGTGGGATGACTATGAGCGCAGTGATGGTGACCGGGTGACAGAGGAACGTCTATGACGCAAGGACAACACGGGGGAGTGAGGTGAGCCAATCCAAAAGCTTCTGGAGCCAAGGTGAGCTAGCCTAAGCCTATTAGAGGATAACAGAAAGATCGTTCGCTGGCTAAAAAGGGTTTTTGGTTCGCTCGAACAGAGAAGGAAGGGGCATTCGCTAGAGGAAATTAGAGAAAAAAAGGAGCGAGAGAAAAAGCTAAGAGAGAGTGAGTTCATTCGCTAAGTAAGAAGACACGAGAGAGAGAGAGAGAGAGAGAGAGAGAGAGAGAGCTGGTCAGAGGAGGTTCGGCCATAAAAGCGTGCTCGCGTGAGGAAGCTGGTTCAGGTAGAGAGAGAGAGCCAGCGAGGGGGGGATCCCTCACGTTTGCTGTGGTTGTCACGAAATGGAAAAGAAGGGAGAAGAACTGAGAATGAATTGAAGTTTTGTATTTCTAACTGTAGCTTATATTCATTACATATACAACGCTCTTTATCTAATACATAATATGAACAATAAAATGAAGGAAAATCTCCTAGGCAAATCAATAATGAATCAATTCTAATCTTGATTAGTTCATTCAATCAACTACAATCTCAAACTGATTTAATGTATCATTTATAATCCAGATTAATATAGCATATATTTTAACACTCCCCCTCAAGTTGATGGCTTATATATGTCCAAGACACCTAACTTGCTCAGTACATATACATGTTGTCTTAGACATAAAGGTTTGGTGAAAATATCCGCAAACCATTCCATGGTTTCAATTCCTTTTGTCTCGATTATCCTTTCGTGAATCTTGTCTCGAGTAATAGGACAATCAACTTCAATATGTTTTGTTCTTTCATGTATTATGGGATTCACAAGTTTGAGTGTTACGTCATTATCACAGAATAGCCGTGTCAATCCCTTTACTTGTACCCTCGTGTTCAAAAGTAAGCCTCATATCTAAACTATTTCACAAACAGTTTCGGCAATAGCTCGATATTCAACTTTATTTGATGACAGGGATACAATAGACTATTTCTTTGTTTATCATGAAAGCAACAATTACCCTATTTTAATATAGAATCCAGTAATTGATCTTCAGTTCATGGGATAAGTGGCATAATCGGTGTCATAGTTGGCTGTCATTTCCATATTATGATCCCAAATCTTTAATGCAAAAAATTGAAGGCATATATTATTTTAGACTCTTGATAAATATATGGCATACATCTTTTCCATGTAAATAGATTATAATCATGTCTAGATTGACTAAAACCGACTATCATAAGTGCAATAGTAAATTTTGCGTACCATTATCGAGAAGCTTATTTGAGACCATAGAAGGATTTGTGAAGACCGCATACTTTAGACTCCCCATCTCTCCATAAACCTTGCCGAAGTTTCATATATATTTCTTCATCTAAATCACCATGAAAAAAAGCATTGTGAACATCCATTTGATGTATTGGTTAGTCACAAAAGGCAGCAATTTACAAATAAGAGCAAACCATGACATCCTTCATCATAGGAGAAAAGGTTTCATGGTAATTGAAGCCTTTTTCGTTGCATGAAGCCTTGACCACTAAATGAGCTTTATATCTTTCAACTGATCCATTGCCCCAGTATTTTATCTTGTAAACCTCATTTGCAACCAATTGGTTTACGACGAGGCAACAAAGTGGTACAATGTCCCAAGTTTTATTTTCAATTAAGGCATGCAATTTTGTTTCCATAGCCTTTTACCAACGTGGGTTAGTGGCAACTTCATTGTAGCTAGAAGGTTCTCTACCTTCGGAAATATGGCTAATACAACATATGTGGTCTAATGACAACTAATGAAAAGAAACAAAAGAAAAAACTGGATAGTGAGTACCTGGTGAATTTAATGCAGCACACATAGAGTCTTTAGTCCAAGTAGGTGGCCGAATAATGTGGCCAAACTGCTGAGGTGGGTTGTGTTAACTTTGCTCAGGTTCAATAAGAGCATCAACATTGCTTATGGAAGAGGGGGTAGAGTTCTTTGAAATGTTTGGTAGATTCCTTGATCAAATGTTCAAGATTTGAAGAATCAATAGTGGTGTCTGTTTCTTACCACCCACCTGGGTGGCGGTGCTGGCAGCGAGCTTCTCCTCTTAACACAAGGGGAGGAGTTCGATTCCCGGGCATCACAAGGGACTTACCCGGGACACGAGGGTTGGTGGTGACTCATGTGCCTCCCTGGGGTTTACTCTGCCACGCTGCCGGTGTACGGGGCTTCCCTGGGTTACCAAAAAAATAAATAAATAGTGGTGTCTATTTCTGGATTCGCCATCGGAAGAATCGGAGGTGGAACATGAACATACTGCTAATGAGAAGATAAGTCCTCCTTAGATAAGAATTGACGATGTCCGCATATCGAACCAAAACATTTAGGCCAAGATGCCTCATCCTGGAAAGGAAATATGTCTTCATGGAAAATGATATCTCTACTTACAAGGATGGTTCAGAAACACGATAGCCCTTTTAAAGAGTCAGATATCCCATGAAGATACATTGTAGGGCGTGGGGACCCATTTTCTCCCGAAGGCCCAAGGCAGTAGGATAGCATAAATGGTCTAAGAATCTCAAATGATGAATCTCTGATTTCTTCCCAAAAAGCAATTCAAAGAGGGTCCTTCGACCAAAAATTCAGGTTAGCATGCAACTAATCAGATAAGTTGCTGTGACCACACAATGACCCCAAAAGTTTTGTGGAATAAAAGCTTGGAACATAAGGGCACACACAACTTCTAAAAGATGTTGATATTTTGCACTAACAACCCCATTTTGTCGTGGGGTGTATGTGCATGAACTCTCAAATAGAATTCCATGAGAAGAAAAAAGCCTTGCACATTCATCATTAAAGAATTCCTTCCCATTGTCAGTCTAAATATGCTAAACCGATTTCTCAAATTGATTATGTGATAAAGAAAGGAAAAACTTTAACTGAGAAGGTTCTTAACTCTTGGACTACATAAGGAAGACCCACGTGGCACGAGAGTAATCATCCACAATAGTAAGGAAAAAAAGAGAACCATCATGATGTGGAGTGTGATAAGGCCCCCAAACACTTACTTGAATTAGTGAGAACATATTAGTGGCACGAGATTTGTTAGTGGGAAAAGATGCACAAGACTGCTTTGCTAATGAGCAAATTTCACATTGAGATGTGGAAAAAAAAAAAAAAAAGCGCTATGACCCAATCGCCGATGAGAAAGAGAAATTAGATCATTGATAGTAGTATTACACAATGATTAATTATTCGACAAAAACAAGACAAATCAAAAATTTTGGGAAAGATGGTCCAAAAATATAGTTCTTGTGAGATATTTCCCAAACCTATCAGTCTACCAATCAAAATAGCCTGAAAGAAACAGTTATCGAATTGAAGAAAACTCGATAGGAATTATCCTCATGAACTTTGGAAACAAAAATGTGATTGAAGTGGAAATCCAAAACATAAAATACATTTCAGATGGTAATGAGAGGACTGGGATTACGGTGCCAACTTTTGTGACATGTGATGTTTCCATTTGGAAGACGTATTAAAATTAGGGAATCGGGATTGTCATGGATCTGCGGGAAAATGTGTATTATAGATAATGTAGTCACTAGCACTTGAATCAATTATTCATGTATTATTTGAAATGGAGTTCAAGCAATAAGAAGTACCTAAGAAGCTTGTCCACTTATGAAATCTCCAGTTTTTTAAAGCCTCCATGGCTGCTGGTATTAATCACGAGTAATTTGCTGATTCAACGAGTCAACATTTGGCCCAATGACCTGATAAATAGAAAATTCATTTTCCTTTTTTTTCCTTTTTTTCCTTTTTCTTTAGGCTTTTCATGTAATTTTCAACAACTGTCTATGACGTGGACACTTTAGTCACTGAATTGCTTTTACCCTTTTGCGTTTTGTCCACTTCCTCTTTGCAGTGATGTGGTCGAAGGAGACCATTGGATGGCTTAAAATTGGAAGCCGACGTGCCTTCTTGAGGGTCATCCGATCGAGATGCAAAGAAGACCTATCGCAAGCCGTCCAATAAAAATTTGGGCCATCCGCGTTGCCTTTCTTGAAGCTTCGTGGGTCTTCTTCCTTAAACGCTAGACCGAGCGCCCCCGCCTCTCTGCTTGTATCCTCCCTCCGAACCCTCTCTATTGCGCATTCATTTGAGCTACGAGCAGGGTGGCTTCTGCAATCTTGGCGTGCTTTGACGAAGCAAGGCATTTCTCTCCTCCTAAACAGTAAGCTAATAGATCCATCCAAACAACGGCACCGGATCCATGGCCAAGACTGGGGTATGAAACGACAAGTAGGTATCGTTCAAAATCAAGAGAAACCGCATTACCCTCCCTCTCTCTCATAGCCTAGTACTATTGTAGAGTAGACTCCAATCCCTCAATCTTCTCCTCGGCCATATCTAGTTCATTCTAGAGAGCGGAGGGCTAACAAGCCCTCAACGGTCATGTTTCCTCATTTTAGTTTCGAGAGTGGTTGAGTCAATGAAATTTTTTTTGCTCGATCGAATTTCCTACACATCTGTTCAATGGTTTACCACATTTTCTTCGAATTCTTCATTGGAGGAAGTCTAGCTGCGACGTTTGGAGTGATGCAATTCCCGATCCAAATTTGGACAACTTGGTCACGCCAAGCGCTCGTTGGACAGAATTGGAACCATTCTATCGAGAAAGCCATCTTTGTCTTTGGTACTTAATACTCGTCAAAACTCCGTGATCAAATGTAGTAGTTATCGGGGTTGGCCAACTACTGGGTAATGAGTCACAACTCTGGCCTATCGACCATGGTGGTGTAGAGCTAATCATTGGACTCCGGGCGACTGCTGATGGCGGGAACATGGTATAGCACGTACCCAGGTCCCAGATTGAAGAACCGGTAGGGATTTGCTCCTAAAACCCATTGTACCCGATTTAGAAACTTGACCCGCATGAAAAAAAAAAATTGGCCCAGGGATCCTGGTTGCCCCAGTCATAGCTGATGGGCCTTCCCTAGGCTGGACGTATTCTCAGTTTCCTTGGTTCATGGGCTCTTGAAAATTCTGGGCTTGATCTGGTTATGAATCAGCCCACATAGTGGCTTGGACCGGCCCATAAAACCATGGGATGGACGGAACTTGCATAGGCAGCCATTGGATGGTCTGGCCCGGAATGGGGAATGGGTGGCCCCTGATTTGGCTGGGCTTGGAAAGGTTGTCATTGAATGGGCTGGGCCTGGACGAATTGCCCCTGGCTTGACATGAGCCGTATGGCCTCAGCAGTTGGATTTGATCCAGGTTTTGCACGTGGAGGTAAGTTCTCAATCGCCGAACGTTCGACATTTTGGTTCTCCTCTGGTAATCGATCGTTCTGCATGATATTGATAAGAGGGTTATTAATCCATTTTTGTTTTGGTTGCAAATGCTAATTCCTACATTGGAATTCTAACTTATTTTGTAGGTTAATGAGTTCTGTAACAACAAAGATAGAAGACTGGACGGGGAGGAAAACAATGACAAGTGCATGGAAGCCAGGCCAAAAAAAAACCACTCTGATATGATGTCACGTATGAAAAAATGAGAGAAGAACTGAAAATGAATTGAAGCTTTTGTATTTCTATACTATAGCTTGTGTTAATTACATGTACAATGTTCATAGTGCAGAATATGAACAATAAAAGGAAGGAAAATCTCCTAGGCGAATCATAATCAATCAATTATAATCCTAGATTGATTCATTCAATTAGCTACAATCCCTGATTGATTTAATGTGTCACTTATAATCCGCTTATGCTCTGTTTTGGCCGATAAGGAGGCATGAAACTGGCGCAATGAAATCGCAAGAAAATTTGGATAGAATAGGACTGATATGTAGCTGAATAGTATGATTAGAATTTCTGCACATCGTTTCTAGATCGGGAAGTGCCTCTATGTTGAATATGAAATTTATGTTTTAGGTCGCACGTCACATGTTCGATAAAATGCCTCAATGAAGAGCCGAACTGGACTCCTTAAAACCGAGCTTAGATCTTCATTATTTGCGTGATTCGTTTTGATATTGTTGCCTTGACATTGACATCTTTTTTTCATGTGATCTATGGCATGTTGTTTACTGTCCAAGTCGACCGTTGTGTGCACGTGCCCCTTCGCCGGAAAAATCCATACCTCGTCGGAGAAGCCCGTGGTTACAGGCCACCATAGTCAATCCATTCCCCTTCGTTTAATATGAATTTTTGTGATTTCTCTGCTAGATTTGTTAGGTTTTGTTTATATACATCTTCATAGCCTCAAAATCCGTCCCCGGAGCAAGTCTGGTGACGTTAGAATCGCCGGCCAGCTAGTGGTTGGCAGTGATCAGCACCGGTCGGTGTGGGCAACCGGCATAGGGCTGTGTCCCGAGCTCCGGACAAGAGACGTCGCCGGAGCTGGAAGGTGGATCGGGTGAGTTGCAGAGAAGTGGGCGCAAGCAAGCTTCAGGAGGAAGAAGATGTAGGAAAAGAAAAATAAAAAATAAAAGAAAAAGAATATAGAATAGGTTATAATAGTAGGCGGGTCGGACCCGTAAAATGGGTCGGATCCAGTTGGCCAGGTCAGAGACTGCGGGCCGTGCGCGGTGCAGAGGTGGGCTGGGCCGAGGATAAAAAAGAGATAAATCGAAGGTCGCGGGCTTGGAGGCGAATGGGCCCATTTGATATGTTCGGGTCGGTCATTAGGGCCGCCCAAATATCAGACCCTACCCGAACCATTAGGGTCCGGGTTATTCCTGTTTTCGGGCCGGTTTCCTGACCCGATCAGGAGTCCTTTTCCCAGATTAAAAATATTAAAAATTCAGAAAATTAATGAAAAATTAAGAAAATTCGTAAAAAATTTGGAATATCCAGAAATTCATAAAAATTTAGAAAATTCAGAAAAATTCAGAAAAATAGGAATTTTCTCTTTACAAGAAAACGTGAAAATCCTTTGATCAAAAATGGAAACCCAATTAAAAAGCCTTAAAGGTTTTACCATAAGATTTTTGGATGTCTTTTTCTTTTCAGAGATGATGCCAGGTTGCTGCTTTTGCTCTTTTCATTTCAATTACAAGGTTAGTTTAATAAGATAAGACATAAGGTTTAATAGTCGAATATGGATTTAGCTTGTATGGGTGGAGTTGGGCCGATCGTAATGAGAGGATCTAACAGAAAACTCTATAAATGGGATTAAAGGCCCTCATCTAACCCTCATTCTTCTACGAACATACTCTCACCTCACATAAAGAAGCCGTGAAGGCTGGTCTTATCGCGCCGAGATTCGAGGGCTATAGAGAAGAAAAACTTGAGCGTCAAATCGTCATCATTCCGCATAAAGAATGATGGATTTCAAATCAGGTACGCAAATCTTCGTCTTCTTCTCCAATATGTTCGAGTTTCTAACTATGTTGATCTTGGGATGCTGTGTCGATGGCCAATACCTCATTTCCAAGATCTTTGATTTACGTGGAAAGTTAGATACTCTCCCATATCTCACTTCATTTCTAGCCAACTTCAATAAACTAATGGCTACTCCTTATATAGAATTCATATAGGATTTAATTGAATGAGAATCAAACTCCCAACATCATGTAAGGTATGGACTTGGAGTGTCCACGTTTGTGATTCATGAGTCGTTTGCAATTTTAGCAAATGATGGTCCATCCAAGATTGTCATTTGTACATATCATTCGACTAATCTCATAAACAAATACTTCTAAAGCTATTTCCCTCGATGACAGCCCCCTTGAGAGGTAGGTTGCGATAGTATTCAATTCGACATTATCTCTAACCCTATACTTCCTCGACACCTATTCGGGAAGGTCAAAACAACCTCACTCAGAATTTTGAACTTGATAGGATTGCGGGTGTCACTCTTTGTGTTGGAGCTCTTCGTTGTTAGAATAATTAAATATGAAATCACGTATTCATCAAATGATTTAAACTTTTAAAATAGATAGCAATACTTCCACAAAGTATCAAAATTGTAGGTCATGAGTTCAAATCTTACTAGATCTCATTTGTTTCTCAAATAAAATATGCACACGCTTAGTACTAGTAAAAAAAAAAAAAGACTAGACTAAGTGGAGGGAAAGTGTTAGAATAATTAAATATTAAATCACGCATTCATATAACAGCTTAAACTTTTTAAATAGCTAGCAATGATCCTACAAAATCTCACACTCGTCTTCCTTCTCTAGAGGCGATCACGCTTGCAACCATCGACTCGAAGTTCTCCATCTACGGCCTAGTGAAGTTCGATTGACAATTTAAGAAACACCGACACTCTCCAAGAGCTTTTTCATCGTGTCAAACACTCCGACATATGTCCGATATTTGGTCAACGAGATGCTGAAAAATCCGACACTTTGTTAACTCTCCCGATACTCTTTGACACGCAAGTCGGGAATTTTGAAATTTGAGTTTGAAATTCCGACATACCCAGAGTTAATTTTAATTTTTTCAATAAATTATGGGTCAAAATGTAAATATGTAAAAAAAATAAAAAAAATAAAGGGGGAAAGGAAAAAAAACATACTTTTCTTTTCTCTTCTAACTCTCATTTTTCATGACATATAGTTCACCTCTCAAGTTCGTTCTTTTCTCTTTTCTTCCGATATGCTTTGACTCATGAGTCCGAATGTGAATCGCTTGTTTATTTTCCCTCCACGTTTTATAGATAATCAGATTAGAGTTGAATTAGTCAAATTAAAACAATGAACGATATTAACAAATGGTGGATTAATATTGTTAATGTAAATTCATTCTATGCTCTTTATTTATTTATTTATTTATTTGTAACTTCGAATCAAATTAATTTAATTAAAATAATCATAAAAATGATAATTTATCACGTGTGTGTGTGTGTGTGTGTGTATATATATATAACTCTTTATTTACTACACAACGTGCCCTAACGTGTCAGAATTTTTATTTTTTTAAAATGACGTATTGTGTCGTCTTGTGTTGCATATCTGTGTTGATACTACTTAGTTGACAATTGAGTGAGTGCCCAAGGAAGGGGCCGGTAGCACCAAGAACTGCCGCAAATCGCAGAGGCCAGAGGCTTGCCGTCAAGATCTACGATGAGCTAGTCCCGAAGCCTGGGGCCTATTATCATTGGCCAATGTGGTATTAAGGTAAATTGACTTGTTCGTTTATGTTTTTATATTTTATTTTTTATTTTTTAAATCTGGGTTGGGCAATATCGGGAGAATTGCTTACATAGTGAGATGGCGAGTTTGTAGGTGATTGCGTACATCGATGTATTGTTAATCTGTAGTATTTTGCTATTCAGTTGGTTTTGGTTTTGTTTTGTCTTTTTTTTTTTGTTTTTTGTTTTTTTTGTTTTTCCATGGGAAGAGTTTTCATTCGTTAGATTTAACGAGATTAGAATTGCTTTTCAGCGTGAATGTTAAGTGGATGGCTAAAGCTATCAGTGAGATTGGATAGAATTTTATTTAGGGCCGTCTGGTAACGTGCTCAACATTACCTATTTATGTGTTATTTTTATTTCCTGAAATAAAAAAGAAAAATAATAGAAATATGTTTAGTAACATTTTTGTTATGAGGAACAAATCTGATATGGGGAAAATATTTGGAATAGAATCAAGCAGTAAAAAGAAGTTGCTTCTTTATTTCCACAAACAATTCTAGAATCCAACATTTTTTTTTTTCTCTTTTCTTTTCTTTTTCTTCCTCTAATTAGTCGTCGGCCTTGGCGATGGCCGTAATGACCGGTGACCAGCCATACAAGGGCTGGCGAGCTTACCAAAACCTTGTTGGCCCGAGCCTCGTTGTGGCTAGGCGAGACCGAGCTAGGCACCTAGCTATCAGCAAGGTTCGACCTTGCATAGCCATCGCAAGGTTGGCGGGCGATATTGGCCTCGCAAGTGGCTAGGTGAGGCTTGCCTTGTTGGAGGCAAGCAACCGGCTAGAGAAAGAAGAGGAAGAAAAATATGGTAAAAAGAAAAGGGAGAAAAATGTAATAAAATTATTTAAAAATTAAAATAAATTATAAATCACCAAAAAAAAAAAAATTGAGTCATACTAAACACATTTGTATTCCTAGAATATAAATTTTGTGTAATTATCACATGCTTTCAAATGTTTAAAAACTTGTCATGGGAACAGAATAAAAAAAAATCATTTTTAAATAAAAATGATTATGGGAAATAGAATGGTTACCAAACACACTCTTAATAGTTAGAGCTGAGATTCTTGTGGGCTTTGAAGGATGTATTGCTCTCAAGTCTTCAGAATGACATAATAATCTTACATTCATTGCGGTGCAGGATAAAGATTGCGGTCATTGGAAAAAAAATATGCGATAGACACGAGTGGGAACAATACGAATGTGTGAAACATATCCTCGCGAAAGCAAGTAGTCAGTTATCTTGTCTCAAATGAGAGTTAGAGCTTGAGTGAGGGTAGGTCCTGCCTTTGCTTTGATGAATGGCCTGAGGACCTTTGAGTTAGTTGATGCTTCTGGTTATGCGTGCGATCCATATCATGGGAACTAACAATGTTGTTGGTAAGAAATCCTCCATTGTGCAATAGGATTGATCGGAGTTGAATTGTCGCAACAACACCTGGGGCATTTACTTTTATGATTTATGTGATGCGTGATTTGTGGAATGTTCTTTGATCAAATTAAGCCAAATTGGTATGATTTTGTCAAAATTGACATTAAAATTGAGTTAATTGGACTCAAATTAGGCTAATTGTTGTTGCTAATGAAGGATCAATCGGAACCCCAATTGACACTTAAAATTGGGCAAATTCGCTTCCAGTTTGGAGTCTCATAATTGACTTGACAATTCTATGTATTACAACTCCTTAGATCAAATGTTGTGAAGGGAATTATCCTTAGAAATGATTAGAGATTGAAGAATTTCAAATTTGGCCAATTAGGAATAGAAATTTTCGATATAGTCATAAAGTCTATTCTCAATCAATTTGCATAAAATTGACTAATTCAAAATTCAATTAAGTATAAAAGGAAGTGATTTGATGACTTTTGAATTTAATATTTTTTCAAATTTTCAAAAACCGTTGACCAAAAGTTGACTTGAATGGTTAATTAAAAAATCAACTCTAAAGATTCCTTTGAATTATTATTTAAATCAATGTATTGATTTAGATTGAACATGGTGGAACTCAAAAAACTTTGAAAAACACTAAAACGTTTACCTTTGGTGAAGAAACAAGTTCTGTTGCGATCAAAACCTTAATCTCGAGTTTTTATCTTTATATGACTTGTCGGTATCAAAAAGAACCTTCTACATCCTTTGTCGATTTACTCATCAATCTATATTTCGATAGATATTTTATTGGCACTTTTCGGTGGAACACGTACTTAAAGCGGTGTAATTTGTTTAAAGGACCATCAAGTGGTCAAAGAATATCAGTTATTTTCCGGCATCCTTTGCATGGTTGGTAACAATTGTACGCAATTTAAGTACCTTTTATTTTCTCATCATTTACATTTCCTCTTCAAGAATTGACAAAAAAACTTTTTATACTCTTTGTTGATTTACTCGTCAATTCCTACTTGGAGAGGTATTTCATCGGTACTTCTCGGTGGACCACCAACTCTGAGCAATGAGCATTCACACATTCATCCACAAAACTCTTTGAAATACACAACCCTTGACTTGATGAACCTGACTTCACGAATGACTTCAAGAGCTCCTCGCCTCCATTTTTCTCATGAAAGCAATTATCGTATGTCTCCCCAATTAATTTCCTATTATTAGCCCTACTATTTGTTACAGAGTAATCTAAACAAAGTAGATGTTGATTTTTAAAATGTATTTTCGTTGAAGACAAAGGATTCTAGAATGCGTGTGCCACATAGAACTACAATTAGAGGAATATGTCAAGGGGTGTGGTTCATACTCCTCTCAATAAAATGGCATGGGACTAGGGTTGTAAGGGGCAATGCCTCTACAACGTAAAGGTTTTGTATAATTTAAATCTATATTTTATTGATAGTTCGGCCTAAGAATAATTACTATTTTCTCTTGTAAATTGAATGATCTAACAGAGAGATGCGACCTACTAATTATAATGAATCATCGGCTGGACGTAATCCTGGCTAGACGTAATCCTGATTTAAGATGAATCAGGATAAAATTTTACGTCTCGACTTTTTATTTTTACTTTGCATTTTCCTCGTGATTACGCAACGAATCGGCTGCAGAGAGAATCTTCACCGCGCGGACGACTCGCTTTTCATTCGGTGAACGTGGGTGCTTTACGCGTTTTAGTGTTCACTTTTGAAGAGCTCGAGGAGACCAGCGTGCTTTCCCATTGACACCGCATAGAGTTGATCCATGCCTTGGAGTCAAAAAAAGAGTGGTGGGAACGGAAGAGGATTTTTTTTTTTTTTTGTTTCTTTTCGTGGAAAGATGAGAAAGTGAACTGACCAATGCTTTTTACAATTAAGATTTATTTTTGTACGCCACGCACAAAACGCGTGGACCAAATTTACTCATACAAACGAACGCTCGACTCTTTAAATTTATTTCCCTCGCAACGAGTAAACTCTCTTATCTTTCTTTCAATTGGTGAAGTTCTTTGAGCTTGCTTTCCGAGGCTTTCAATGCCTCATATATATGCTTCAATCTGCTGCTCATTTAAGGACTGCTGCTGCTTCGCTTACAGATACATGAGAAGAAATGTGAAGGGAAAATTTGAAGCCCATAAACTTTGAAAGACACAAACTTTTAGTTACAAAAACATAGCTTCACATATGATAAACTAAGATGCGGTTAATATTCAAGCGTGTGAGCAATTATGACTCTAATTCTCCAATTATTGTGGATTATATGTCATTAGCTTCTGCAGGTAACGATACTTAAAGCAAACCACATGAGTTTTTGGTGTTTCTCGTTTATTTCACAGTGATTTTGCATTGACTTAGATTGAAAGATTTTCCGTGTTAATTTTACAAATTTTTTTTTTTTTATTGTTGTTTCTGTCAAGGACCGAGAGTTCCGGTAAATAAATTCAGTGTAGGGATTTCTAGGCTCTACCAAAATGAATTTCTTTATCCATCTGTAACGCCCGCGCTCCACATGACTTGAATTAAAGTAATAAAGGGCTGCGCGGAGGAAACTCAGGCGGATGATTTGCCGGTGCTTTTTTAAGCCTTTTCCCTTTGCGTTTGAACTGCGACCCGCAACCTTTGCCCCCCGTTGACACCGAGAAGAAAAAGGCTTTGCGGCATTTGGAGACTCCCCATGAGAGGAGTGGTCGGGACCGATAAGAAGAAAGCAACACCGGATAATAAAATATCTTTCTTTTTCAAAGACCAAAAGAAGGCGGAGGCCCAGGATGACATTATTACCCTTCTATTAAAACTTAATCCAGTACCCCGGCCATCGACTCGTTGTCCAAGCTTTTTTCTAGCGCGCAACATCTTCCCACTTTATACCTTTTCCGAAATAGCCCAGTCCACGAGCCCATCTTACCACACTACATTTTAGAGAAAGTAAAAGCGAAATTTTCCCTAAATTGTAAGAATAGGGATGCACATTTTTTTTATAAATGCATAGAACCTAAAAGTGTCATCACAATTTCTCTAATTAGAAGCGACTTTCCTCATTGTCAAGCAATTTTCGTTGCAATTAATCATGACCTGGCTGAACATTGTAAAAATTTTCCTCTAACCTCATCGTTGAGAGGTGTTCAAGTTATGGGCATGCAAATTAAACTAAGATTAAATATGCGTAATGTCCATCTTTCTAATCCGACTATCAGAGACCCAGCCTGAATAAAGGGCGACGCATCATGGGGTAATTATAATATAGTATTTTGGCGAATGGAGAGGGAGCCTGAAGTTGACTTGTGGCCCTCTCCTTTATTGACACTTAAATCACTTTGCTTATTGTTTTCTCTCCTGTCCTCTATTTTCGAGACCATGCCATACTTTATGCTATTTACTTCCTTTAATAAATTGCAAACCGGCTCGAGAAAAATTATAAAAAGGTAGAACCTGAGGTCCCGTAATTAAACTTTATGTCGGTGTAATATATTATCTACTATAAAAAAAGTGCAAAAGTCAAAATCACCAAGAACATTTAAGCCAAACCTCAACGAGCGAGTCAAAGTTCAAAGGCGTCCCCAGTTTCTCCGTTTGAATAGAAAAGTATTCGGAGAGACCCAAATGTCCATAGAATTCGAATAATCGGGTCTTACCTCCTGCTTTTTCCCTTCTTTCACTTTACCAGCGACGCTATAAATGTGGGTCAGAGATAGTTAAGTCATCATTTCCTGCACAAAGCTATCCCTGGCAGCCGAACCGAGCCATCTTTTTTGTTTGACAAGGAAACCACTGTCCACGCCCCTTCTTCCAGCAGCGAAATGGGAGGACAACACGAGGATGCTAAACCCTCTGCTTCGTGCCCCTCCGTGGTAGGAAACAATTACCCCGTGTACTTGAGCATCAGTGGCGCTGATGCTGGCACTGGCTTTGTCCATGGCCTCTACAACAGACTCAACGACGTGGGCCTGAGGATCCGTCCAAACTTCCGGTCCAGAGATGACGACGACCTCTCCTCCGGTAAGGAATTTGCTGAAGATCTTATCAGTGCAATCACGCACTCTAAGGTTTCAATCCCAGTCATCTCCAAAAATTATGTTGCGAGCGAATGGTGCCTCCGTGAGCTCATTCATATAATGGAGCGCGTGGAAAGTGGAGAACAAAAGGTCTTGCCCGTGCTTTACAAGGTGGAAGCCGAGGATGCCCGCACACTAAAGGGGGCCTTTGGAGAGGCCTTCCAATCCAGTATGCATCTTTTTAAGGAGGATGTCAAGCAACGAGGGAAGGAAGCGCTCAAAAAGGCAGTTGCTTCTACAATATTCGAATCAGAGAAATTTGGCAGAGGGTACGTCGTTTACCTTCTTTTGACAGATCCTTCGTCAGAAGAAGAATTTTTCTATTTATCATCCTCAATCCTTGTTTTGTGGGGGCATTAATGAGTTCTCATCTATTGAGTTGTTTGGCAGGCGCGAAGGTGAATTAGTTAAAGAACTAGTAGAAATAATCATGCGCGAGCAGCAAGATGATTTTCCACCATCTCTTCCCATGGACTTGGTTGGAATTGATGATCAAGTAGCTGAGGTTAGGAAATTGGTGGATACTGCTTATCCTGAGGCTCGAATTATTGGGATTTATGGGACAAGTGGTATTGGTAAGACAACTCTGGCTATGATCATCTATAACAAACTTGTTGACAAGTTTAGTTGCCATAGCTTTCTCAAGGATATCAGAGAAACAATTAATAGCAAGGGCATCGAGCATGTGCAGTCTCAACTGATCTCGGACATACTAAAATTTCGTGACTATCGAGTGCTTGATTCTCATACTGGAATTCGTTCAATCCAGTCTAGTTGTAAAGAAAAGAAGGTACTTATTCTTCTTGATGACGTGGATTGCAAGGACCACCTGGATAGTTTGATTGGTGGTTGTAGTTTTAAGGCAGGAAGTAGGATCATTATTACATGCCGAGATAAGGCCATGTTGGAGTCTATATATGGGTATGAAGTCAAAGAAATGAATAGGGAAGACTCTTTGGTTCTGTTTAGCAGACATGCATTTGGAGGGAAAGCACCTCCAAAATATCTCAAAGCCCTTTCTGATGAAATTGTTGCCGCCACAGGAGGGCTTCCCTTAGTTCTCATGGTTATGGGTGCACTTCTCAAAGGAAAAGAAGATCAAGGAGTGTGGAAAGAGATGCTGGAGAAATTGAGGAACGTGCCCACTACAGCAGTACAACAAAAGTTGAGGGTAAGCTACAACACACTAGAACATGAGGAACAACAGATGTTTTTAGATATAGCATGTTTTTTAATTGGTACCGACAAAAGAATTGCCTCTTACTTGTGGGATGATCTGAAGTTTTTCCCACTTTCCGGATTGGGAAAAATGTTCACACGTTCGTTAATAAAGTATAATGATGACAATGAGTTGAGAATGCATGACCTACTAAGAGATCTAGGTAGAAGTATCGCCCGTCCTGCGGATAAGAAGCCTTGCGATTGTAGCAGACTATGGGACAAGGAAGCTATGGCGGTTCTAGGAAGCGAGGTAACAATTATGTCTACTTTTGGCTTCTCCCAAGTTCTCTTATGGTAGTCCCTCATACAATTATTGTATTTGTACGAAATTTGTGGGACCACTACCAATTTTCCTAAAAATTTAAGTTATTAGATGAAAGTGTGATTTATTATTTAAATATTCTAACACTCCCTCTCACACGTAGGTTGGACTTGCGTGGAAAATGCAATTGAAAATACAAATAGGAACCTAGAAAGATTTGAACTCAAGACCTCTTGCTCCAATGCCATGTAGGAAATTTGTGAGACTACTGGCAATTGTTTTACAAGCTTAGATTATTAGATGAATGCATGATTTAATATTTAAAAATTCTGACAATTTTAATTTGAGAGACTATTCTCTTTTTAATGAAACAAAAATAGATTGCTTGGGTTACATAAAAAAATATCATACTGAAAAAGAAATAAATAGACCAAGGGTTGCATTTCTACACAAAATGGCTAAGTAGATTTTTTATTTTTATAATGGCTATGTAGATTAATCCATGAGTTTTTCGTGCATTACATTGAGAAGAGATAGACCTCACTTCCTTCTTGCTCAAGGAAACAACGACCAATCTCTTTTCCATTCTGCTGTATGCCAAAATTGTATGAGGGGATGCCTTGTGGTGATATTTACAATCCTCAGTTATTTATTGTAGCAAAACGAATATATTGAGGCACTACGTATGGACGAAAATGGCTCAAGCAAGTTCATGGAGCAGGACAGCTTTAAAAGATTGCCTAAACTGAAGTTCCTTCATGTGAGTGCTGTGGATTTTGCTGGACATTCAGAGGAATCGCTTTGTGAATTAAGATGGCTAAAGTGGGAGAGCTGTCCTCACTCACTCAAGGCGACCAGTGTTCATTTGGAGAACTTGCTTGTGTTTGATTTATCAGGTGGTAATATTCATGAAAATTGGGAAGGATGGGGTTCAATCAAGGTAAAGATGAGAAATGCTTTCTCTTTTATTACATTTGATGTCAAACCAACAGCTTATCTTGGAACATGTTTCTTTCTTATAGATGGAGAGGCTGAAAGTTCTTAATCTCTCATCGTGCTCCAATTTAAAGACCACCCCTAAACTCTCCGCATTTAAAAGTTTAGAGATGCTGATCCTGGAATATTGTCAGAATTTGGAGGAAATCGACCCTTCCGTTGGAGATGTCAAGTGCCTTGTTTCCTTGAACTTGAGGTACTGTGGGAGTCTGAAGAAGTTACCTGCCCAACTGGGTCAACTAAAAGAATTGGGAGAACTTCTCATAGACGAGACTGATATAAAAGAAATCCCTCCATGTATAGGATCTCTGAAGAAGCTGAAGATGCTTAGTGCTGTTGGTTGTGGTTTGCTGACTCAGATTCCCAGCTCAATAAGCTGTCTGGTAAATTTGTCAACCCTGAACTTGACCACCTGTAAAACATTACAAGA
This sequence comes from Eucalyptus coolabah, assembly GCA_014182585.1. Lineage (NCBI taxonomy): Eukaryota > Viridiplantae > Streptophyta > Magnoliopsida > Myrtales > Myrtaceae > Eucalyptus > Eucalyptus coolabah. The sequence goes on from CM024622.1 coordinate 10,634,148, forward strand.
ACTTGGCTCCTTCAAGGCTCTTGGGGAATTGCGGCGCTTGTATTTAGTGTGCTGCTACAGGTTGAAACAGCTCCCTTCTTCAATTGGGGAGTTGGAAAAGTTGGTTGAGCTGGACTTGTCACATACAAGAATTAAGGAATTACCGAATCCATTGAGAAATTGAAGAACTTGAAAATTCTGAGGATTTCTCATAGCGAGATAGAAAAGTTACCGAGCTCTATTGGAAAATTGGAAAGCCTCCAAAAGTTAGATGCCTCAGGCTGCCATAAACTAGAAGGACAAATTCTTGGTGACATAGGTGGATTGTCTTCTCTACGGACCCTATATTTAGGGAAAACAAGAATTTCTCACTTGCCAGAAAACTTTGGTAAGCTTTCTACTCTCAACCACCTTGATTTACTTTACTGTAGTGAGCTTGAGTCTCTGCCAGACCCTCCTTCTGGCTTATCATCCCTGCAGCTCACCTGTCGGAGCAACACACTTCCTTCTCTCTCTCACCTAATTAATCTAAAGAAGCTCACCCTTCACTGTTGCGTGTTTCTTGAAAGTATCCCTGAGCTTCCCTCTAACATACGCAAGCTTCATGTTTGGAAATGTCCTAAGTTGAAAAGATTGCCAGATCTTTCGAATTTGAGATCCTTGATGGAAATAGAGCTCTTGCAATGCTATGAGCTCTTGGAATTCAATGGTCTGGAAGCTTTAGAATCCCTAACAAAGTTGGACGTATCTACTAGCACACAGTTGCTCAACCTCAACGACTTTGAAGATTTGGAGTTGTGGACAAACTTAGACCCACAAAGCTATGATGGAGAGGCAGATAATCTCCACGAGTTACGAGGATTAGCCACTTAAAATACCTGGAAGTGTTGAATATCTCTGGACGCAAGCACATTCAACGACTGGATCTTTCGAAATCGGAGCATCTGAAGCAATTGATTGTTAATAATTGTGAAAGCTTAATTGAAATTCACTGTCATGATAAGATAGAATCCCTTGAACACTTTGATAGAAATGGGTGCAAGTCACTCACAATACCAGACTTTCAGCATGACTATAAGATGCAAGCGGTGCCAAAAAAATTGAGCTGAGAACACTGCACCACATGACAGAATTATGAAGAAGATTCAAATTATGGCAGCATGATGAAGATCTGATTCTGGAGATCGCTGAAGTCTCCTACTGAACATATATATGGTAAGTAAATTGCCGTTTTTCTGTTGAGATCACCTGCTTTCATTAGTACTTTCAGTTTGTATGGGGCTTTTCCTGGATGTGCTGTTATTTTCCGTCTCAATTCCGGAAGTGGGAGAAGTTATTTGAGCAAGTAAATGCAATGCTTCAGTGTTATCTAGCTCATGATCATGATATTAATAAAAAGATCAAAATGCTTCCAAAAGTAAATTAGATGTCTTCTGTCAAATGGTAAGACATTCTTCATCCCTGAAATGGTATCAACCTGTGCTTCTGTAAATATAGTAATACTTATCTCCAAAATCTATTAAAATTGGTTTTATTGCATTATGTGTTGGTCCCATTTATGCAAAAAGAATGCAGAAAGAAGCTTCACTATCTGATGGATTCTGGAAACTGCTCATGCATAAGTGATTATTGGTTGCATTTTAGTAATTCGTTATTTTGTCATGGAAGTAGGCAGTGAAGGTTCCCAGTAGCGTGTCTTACATTTTTCTCAAAGCCATGACATTAATGTCAAGATGATGAATCTCCATGGATCTATATCAAACTCTGTTCATCACTTAATATGCCAATATGAAAATTGCTCTCTCTGAAGGCAAAGATGTATGGCCATCATCATGCTGAAAGGATTATTATCAAAGGAAGAAAACCCAGTAGAAGTTCTGCAGTCACTTTTTCCTTGTTTATTCATGCCTTTATTAATCATCTTGCAAATTCTTACCTGTATATCATTCCTGATTTCTTCCTTCAGTTTGGTCATTGTTTGATGATGACAATGTCTACACCTCAGAGGCTTTAAACGAACAGAGGATGTTTACTGTATTGTGGCTGAAAGTGTCAGATCCAAACCAAAAGTATGGAGACCATCCTTAAATCAACTGCGTTGCTTTCATGTCCTATGGATAAAAATGACAAGTAACCATTTGGGAGCTAGACAGGATTTGCTTGGTACGTGAATGTTTGAGAGCTGATATAGATCTCTAAATGCCATCTTTTCTTGAACTACTACTCAAATCAGAATGTTTTGTTGCAGCTGCTAGTGAATGGAATTGAAAATTCAGTCCTGCAATAACCAGTTGTGGTTTCAGCTAGAAATGTGCACCATTTTGGCTAGGCTGATGGCAGGGACAAAATCCTTGGAGCTCTCAGGTATTACCCAGCTGTTTATGGCAGTGAAATGAAGTGGGAGGAGCTGTGCATATGATTTTAAATTCTGTGGAGGGCTTAATTGTTACTGCCTCAGAGGCAAGGACTTCCAACTACAACTGTAAAATTGACATAGGAATAGCTCATTGACAATATTAGGAGTGCTGATTAACTTGGAAGATACTAGTCATGTTCTTTTATTATCATTTGCACGATAGTTTGATGGGTGTCTTTGAATCCTGATGAGAGAAATTGTGTTCTTTTATTATCATTTACACAGAGAATAACAGAATGATGGAGTAATACATATGCTTCATGTAGAAATGTGAAGAATATTTGCATGATGGCAGCACGGCAAAGATCAGATTCTGGAGATCGTCTGTGGTTTGTAGTAAATGTAAATATAGCCGGTAAAGTATCATATTCAGTTGTGAGTACCTACTTCTCAATAGTATTTTCAGTTTGGCATGGGGCTTTACATGTCAATGTTGGTTTTCTGTCTTATTTCAAGGAATCTCGGGAGATTGGTTGACCACATGAATGTGATGCTTCAGCATCATCTGGTTCATGATCCTGGTGGGAATGAAAATAGAAAAGAATGCCTTTGAAGTACATTGCATGTCATTATACATCATCAGTCACAAAGAAAGACTCTTCATCCTTGACATGACACGAATATGTTCTTACGCAAACAGAGAGTATTACCTTTTTCCAAGTTCTATTAAAGTTGGTTTCCTAGAGCATAGGATGTTCATCATGTGATTCTTCGATTCATTCATGCATAATAAAAAAAGATCTTCATTACTTGTTAGGAAAAATTCCACCCAAAAACTTAATCTATTAGTTAGAGGTAGAGTGCATGTATATAACCCCCGTTGAATCCCTTTATTCAACCAATGTGGAATAACACTTCTAAGAATTGATTCATCATGGCAACTACTCATGTCTATGTAGTTTTGATTGCATACTTTTGGTAGGTTAGATCCACTTATTCTGTCATGGATTAATAAGCCACTAGAGGCACAATCATAAGCTATTTACTTTTCTCAAATCCAGGACACCGATGTTGAGATGATGAATTTCCATGGATCTAAACCTCGAGACATAGATTGCTCGATCTGATGGTGGATTTATGCCCTGATCCTGTCAATGGTAACATTCTGTACGGTGGAAAACCTCATGTTGAGCTCTTAATATTTCCTAAATAGTAACCTCGATAATTTTTTTTTTGTCGAAGACGAGTACTACAGTATCTCTTGTCTATGTCTCGATCCGATGGTCCGTGTGCTATGCAGAGCTTGAATAAGAGTGAATAAAGGCTACGCTGACAAAACTTCAGGCGGACGATTGGGGGAACTTACTGATTGATGCGGGTGCTTTAAGCGCTTTTCCCTTTTCTTTTGAGCAACTGGAGCAACCAGCGCGTTTGACATGAACACCGAAAAGAAGAGGTTCATGGCTTTGGAGACTTGGAAAGAAAAGCGGTTGTGACGGATTTGGAAAGCGACAAAGGTTGTGCGTTTCTTTACAGCTCGCTCAAGGGCCGTGAATTCACGAGGAGACAGAGGGACCGCGGATTCAGTGAGCAAAGTATTTGAGGCCTCTGTTTTTCTCTGTATCTGTTCCTCCCTGGAATCATAAGCAGAAAAGGAAAAGAGGAAAAGGCAGAGAGAGATAGACGTGCGTCCACGGTTCACATGAGATAAAACGACCGATTTTTCCACTTGCCAAACACGACGATTGGAAAAGCCACCAATAGATGCAGCACAAGCGTGATTACATGTCGCAATGCATTGCTTGTGACTCTAATCACGAAACTACGGTTCATCATCCTTCACCAAATTAGCTGTGAATGAAGTGGTTTGGTCATTTTTCATTCAGATCTAATTGAGATACAACCCCGTTTGTGACTTGTAAGGCGTAATATGGGGTTATTTTCCTTTTTTTCTTTTCAATTTTCTCCTTGTCAGTTGTTCTTTCACACCCAAACAAAACCTTTTTTTATACAATTACTCTCTCTCTCTCTCTCTCTCTCTCTCTCTCTCTCTCTCTCTCTCTCTCTCTCTCTCTCTCTCTCTGTGGCCACGCACGAAAGGAGTAGTAGGTTCTTTCGGTAGGGAAAAAAAAGAAGGAAATAACGAAAATAAATTAAAGGAGGAGGAAGGAGAATAAGGGGGGAAATGGAAAAGAGCGCACCTGAAAGGAGATGTACTCTGCATTTTGTAAATACGCTTTCTACAATGCTAAAAAAGCCAACAAGGTACTTCTTTAATTTAGCATGAAGATAAATTTGAAATAGAATGAGTGTTTGGTTGACTTTTGATTTTTTTTTTCCCTTTGCCCTTTTAATCTTATCGTTAAAGAGAAAAGTGCCAAAAAAGTCCTAAACCTTTTGCCTTTGTGCCGATTTAGTTCTAAACCTTTTTTTGGTGCGATTCAGTCCTAAACCTTTTAAGTTGTGTCAATTCAGTCCTTTCCGATCAATTTTGGCCGGATTTTTCTTGTGGACGCCGGCCGACGACGTGGACAATTTTTAATAATATTTTAATATTTTTTATTTTTATTTTTTATTTTTGTCTTTTTCCTCCGGCCGGAGGCCACCGCGGGCGAGGGCGAGGCCGACCTCGCCGGATCTATCGAGGTCGAGCCTCGTCGGCCCTCGCCGGCCATGGGCAAGGCTCGCCCTTGTCGGATTTGGCGAGGTGAGCCTCGCCCATGGCCGGCGAGGGCCGGCAAGGCTCGCCTCGCCAAATCCGGCGACGGCGAGGCTCGCCCATGGCCGGATCTAGCAAGGCAAGCCTCGCCGGCCCTCGCTAGCCATGGGCGAGGCTCGCCTTGCCGAGATCCGACGAGGGCGAGCCTCGCCGGCCATGGGCAAGGCTCGCCTCACCGCATCCGACGAGGGTGAGCCTCGCCCGACCTCGCCGGATCGGGCCATGGGCGAGCCTCACCCTCGCCGGATCCGGCGAGGCGAGCCTCACCCATGGCCGGCGAGGGCGAGGCTCGCCCATGGCCCGATCGGCGAGGCGGCCATGGGCGAGGCTCGCCCTTGCCGGGGATTTGGCGAGGTCTAGCCTCCTCGGCCCTCGCCGACCATGGGCGAGGCTCGCCTCACCGCATCCGACAAGGGCGAACCTCGCCCGACCTTGCCCATGGCGGCGAGGGCCGGCGAGGCTCGACCTCGCCGAGATCCGGCGAGGTTGGCCTCGCCCTCGCGGTGGTGGCCTCGGGGGGAGGAAAAGACAAAAATAAAAATAAAAAGAAAGAATATAAAAAATAAAAAATATTCAAATATATTAAAATATTATTAAAATTGTCCACGTCCCGGCCGGCGTCTAGTCAAAAATCCGGCCAAAATTGGCCGAAAAGGACTGAATTGGCACAACTTAAAAAGGTTTAGGACTAAATTGGCACCAAAAAAGGTTTAGGACTAAATCGGCACAAAGATAAAATGTTTAGGACTTTTTGGCACTTTTCCCTATTGTTAAATGTTACTTTTTAAATTTAAAATGAAAGCATGTTTTTAATTGCAAAATTAGAACGCAAAGAAATATATAGGTCACCTTATAGAAAGTACATGTCTATTAATATGAGAAAGGGAGAGCTTTGTTGGAGGGAGCGAGGGAGAGAGAGGACGGGGTTGAAGCGGAGCCATAGAGATTGCTAACTAGTAATGGTTTTCACGAATTTCTACGTGAAAATCGAGTCGTGAAAGATAATTTCATGAACAATTAAATAGTTAATGATTATTTAATTGATAAATTTGGAATCCACTACCTCTCCAAAAGACATCCTGTCAAAGATACAAGGTATAGGCTACATGGGAGGTATAGGATTAGTAGCACAACCACTCTGCACTTAACATTCTGAACTTTTGGAGCCTAGAAGTTGCTCTGCCACCTCTAATGCCCATCTTGAAACTCACCGATCATGTCAATTTCATGGCAAATTTCGGTGATTCTCTGGAATCTTACTTGTATTCACAAAGTTGAATACTTTTATGGCAACATTAATGCAACAAAATAACATCTCATCATATGAGTAATCTACACTAATTTAGATGATTGATGCTCCCCATATTATAGAATCTACCTTTTAATAGAGGGTGTATATAATCAGGCAAAAGATTTTAGATTATATAGGATATGTAAATTATTTATCACTTAAAAACATGTGCACCGTACATGTTAATGGAAAAGGTTAGCGGTGTTAATGAAATAGAAATTTGGTGGAATAGGGATGTAACTTTTTGAAGTTCGAGTTCGACCTACACCAATTTCAAAGTTATGAGGGGTAAATGAAACTTTCCCTAAAATGTAAGAATGAGATTTCACATTTTTCTTCTAAATGCTTAGAGCCTAAGGGTGAGCATGATAAAATTTTGGAACAAAAATTAATTTTTGGCCATAAATTGATTTCTCAATTTCTATTTCAAAATTAAGAAGTTAAAAATTTTAGTTTCTGGTTTCTTCTTCAAATCTATTTCTGGAATAAAAATTTGTTCCGAAATAGAAAAATCAAATTACGTTACTAAATGGATTGATTTCCAAACTTATTTCGGAAAACAGAAAAAAAAAAAGAAATAGAGAAGTAGAAATTTTATCATACGCGCCCTAAGAGTGTCATCATGATGTATCAAATTTGAAGTAGATTTCCTCATTGCTATTCACACGCACGAGCTCTCGGGCTCCTGTTTCTTTTCCGTTTTCTTCCCCCTTTGTTGACTTGTCAACCTCCTTTTAACCCTAAACTCGTATAGACAAATTTATCCTAATTTTTTTTTTTTTTTTGATAAAATCCTAAACTATTTTTTTTATCATGAAAAACCCCAAATTAGTATAAGCGTGATAAATTTACCTCGACGAACCATAAAAAACCTTAAACTTGTATATTTATGACAAATTTACCTCCAAACTATTTTATTCGACGCAAAAAACCCCAAACTAATAACTTTGTGATAAATATTCTCTCCGCTAAATTGGATTAATACCACAAAAAAATCACAAAAATTGTAAATTATGACAAACGGAGCGTAAAATCCCAAATTTGTATTCCGACCAACTATCGCATGTCATTTAACTTAATAATTTGACAGTAAAATTTAACGAAAACTAATATATGGTAAATTTATCATAAGTGTATCGTTTTTTGGTAAATTTGTCAAAAATATATCAATTTTTGATTTTTTGTGATCAAAAAATAATTTGAGGTATATTTATCATAGGTATACCAGTTTGGGATTTTTTTAGGATATTAACTCTTTTTTTTTTTTTTTTTACTTTCTTTGACTTTTCCAACTCTTTTTTTCTCTCCTCTATTGTCACCGCGCAAGCTCTCGAAATATAAGAAAGGAGCCACGTCCTTTTTCCCCGTTTTCCTATTCTCTGACTTTTGAACACTTGAATTTTTTTTTCTTCGGGCCCCATCAGTCTTGACTTAGTCAGGATATTACAGGAAATAGGTTAGGAACGCGTTGACTTGACGAGAACTCCTTTGGCGCAAATGATGAGCCAAATTGGATTTTTGGTAAATGCTTCCCGTACCCATTTGCAAGAGTCAAAGTGCATAAATTGCAAAGAGAAATAGAAAAAGAAATTGAAATTTCAGTGCATTTTGTGATTGAAACTACAACTTAGTGATTGCATTGCAGATACCTCTTTATGTTTAGCGAGGCCGAAGGGAATTTATCCTCATATTTAAACTCCATTTCCTTTGTAAAAAATGAATGATTCAACATATATAATCCTAAAAGCAATTATTTAGAATAATTAGTCAAAAAAAATATTTTTGTTATCGACGATAAGTTATATCTAAATATTTTTATAGACGATAAACATATTTTTCGCTTATTCATTTTTGTAAGCGATATAAGCTATCATTTTCAGAAAAATATTTTTCAAATTATTTATTTTACGCAAAACGAACGAAGTTTTGGCAAGAGACTAGCTTGACTTTATCAACTAAGGCCTAACATCTCCTGTTTTGAGAAGTGGGAGACTAGAACCTCGAGTTGATGAGGTCCAAGATTCCTATGAACAAGTAAACTTAAGGAAAGAGTTGTTTTTGCATCGTAGGACGGATAAGTTGAACTAGCCTTTCTTGGGTGCATTGAACGAGAAAGCAAAGAATAATAGCAGTAGCACCCTCTTGGGAAGCCTTATTCTCTTTCATTCATTATGGATACATTACACAAACTTCTCTTTTCAAACACACCTCTCTTTTCCTCGCTGTTGTGCATTTACATTGTGGTTTTCTCACCCAAAAATGCCAAGAAGGAGCATTTATGCAGATCATTCCTGAGATCCCCGAGCTGAGGAAGAAGAAGAAGATTATTACAAAGATTTCCTGAGCTTTTGTGGGGGAGACACTTGTACTGGCCTGACTGACAACCTTTACAGGAGCCTAGTTGAAGCGGGAGTCTATGTCTACAGAGATAACAACGAGCTCCATACAGGTGAGGTGTTCGGCCCGGAGCTTCTCAACGCGATTACGCGATCTGGGATATGTTGGAAATTTCCTATAATATGGACTTACATTAATTAATTAATTTTCTATTTTAAATAATCGGGTTAATGGGTATTCCAATATTTATTGAACCCTAAAGTGATCCGATTGAATTGGGTATTGGCATCTATTGTTAACGGGCTTAGTTGAGCGGCAAAATGTTGGCAATTGTGTTTAACTGAAGCCCGTAATGGGAAGGGCCCAATTGACACGCTGTTGATTAGGGTTTGCTAGGTCTCCTCTCTAACCTACAAAAGGGTAGGTTATACCTATCAATTGCTTTAATCTCATTGAATTTGTTATATCGAAATAGTTCATAGAGAGAAAGATCTAGTATTCCAATAGATCTCTGATTATCAGAGTAATCTAATTTTCTTCAAGTAAAGCGATGGCTCAAACAGATACGTTTTAATTCCGCTATATTTATTGATCTCGGTGTTTTACAATCATATATGGATATGTTTTTCATGATTGATTAGTTGTTTATATGAATAAATTTTCTACATGCGGTATCAGAGCAAATTGATTGTAGAACCCAATTTTTTTTTTTCATGTAAAAATTCGAAATTTTCCTCTTTAAGCCAAATATGGGCATTATTTTTTCGTGTGAATTTTTTGCTTGATTGATCCTGAAACCATAGGGCTTTTGTTCTACATGTTGATATCTTTCCAACCATATATAATTTGCATAATTTTGTTGAGAATTGAGAGCGAATTTTTGATTTGAAATTCTAGGGTTTATATGTGAAAAAGTTCTAGAATTTGCAAATTACTTGCAATTGATTGATGATTAATGTAAACCGTTGCATGGGTATTGTTATATATTTGTTTTAGTATCTTTTGTTGTACTAAATTGAGTTTTTAGGGTTTAAATTTAAGAAAACTGAATTTTCGGCCATGGGAGGTTTAGATCCGAAACTTTGAAGCTTGCATGTGGTGGATTTAGTTGATCTTTCTTAGTTTAATTAAATCCAGTTAATTAAATTAATGTTATAAGAAAAACCCATGAGGAAATTTCATCAAAAACCATGTTAATTTGTGCCTTCGAAGCGTCGGGTTGAAACCGGGTCGTACAACCCGGTTTGCTGCAAATTTGTGACCTAGCTGGAGGTTGAAGAAGACCTCCAGCCGAGCCTGGGCCTGAATATGGGCTTTTGCCCATATTTTTTTTTTTTTTTAAATTTCGTAGGCTATTTTCGTAGCCCATTATATGGGCCAATTTTAAATTAAAAGGCAGATGGGCTTCTCCATAACATGGGCCATTCTCAATTTAAAAGGAGTGGGCCACGTGAGGGTTTAGGATTCACAGGTCTGGCCCGCAGTCCAATTAGGGCTGTTCGCGGGTCTTGGGCCCGCAAGAGTCCAAAATATTTAAATAATATTTAAATAATATTATAATAAAAAAAACATTTGTGGCAAAAATTGTTGTTTGAAAAAGTGCAATATGATCATTGGAAGCACATGTTGTAAAGTGTTTCATATTGTTTGATGAATTTTGGACATAAATTTTGGAGTTCCATATTGATAAAAAAATTAGTATATACAATTACTCGCCCAAAGGGAGTTATTGTGTATATTAATTTGGAAAATAGCATGATATTTAAAAGATGGGGATGTATAATTGAAAAATATTTATCTGCCCAAATGGGATAAATGTTTTGAAAATTATATGTAGTTCCCCTCTATGTTGATATTATGGAGATGTATGATTTAAAGGATTTGTCTGCCCAAAGGAGATGGATTCTTGACAATTATATGTAATTCTTCTTGTTGTTGCTTAATAAATTTCATGCTGGGAAAAATAATGGTGCATTATATACTCTGCCCAAAGGGGAGTTTATGATGTACTTATTATTTTTGTTGAATTGCTTATTGCCAATAATTGATCTTATTGCATTATGTGTGTTAAACAGTTACATTTGCTGTAAATAACAACAATGCCACGGTTGAAATGTTAATTTGATCAAATAGTATACTATTAAGGACTTGGTCAAAAAGGGAGACATTGTGATTGGGAATATTAGAGCGAGTCCATGTTGGTGATCCTCTAACAAAAGGCTTACGGCCCATTTTGTTTAAAGACTATATAAATAATAACAAAAGGCTTATGACCCATTTTATTTAAAGAATATGGGTGTCTTAGATTCTTTTGATTTCTTTTATTAGTGGGAGTTATATAATTTGTATTTCTGGATATTATGGCATCGATAATGCTTTTATGATGTCTATTAAAGCATTTATTTTCAATGATTGTTGTTATTGATTCTATTGTTATCCTTTCTCTTGTTGACTCGAGAAATTGAAGTATAAAACAGTATCCTTAAACAAATTTTAGTTTAAAGATGACTGGATGTCACCGATTATGAGATCTCATGTTGGATTGTGACATAGTTGTGCAATTTCATATTGTTTAGAAATTGCATTAATGCAGTTTCATGTCGTTGAGAAATTGCATTGAGGACCGATAAGAAATAGTGTGTATTTTGATCACATATTGGCATTATTTCTTACTACACTACTAGGCCCATGATCCATTAAAATATAATACTTATTATATGTGATTATGGAAGGTATTGTGTTGTGGTATTTTCTTAACACATTGATCTCCATAGTCCTATACCGAGGTTATATAGGATTGGATTGGTATTGAGATGTCATTATTAGAATATTATTCTTTAAAAGTTGTGGCCACATAAAACAAAATTTTCGGTTATTAACATGATAGTGTCGTTTTCAAATATAAATTTTTTTTCAAAATAAAATAAGTTAATTAATGTAGCCCAAGTGGGAGAATGTTGGAAATTTCCTATAATATGAGCTTACATTAATTAATTAATTTTCTATTTTAAATAATCGGGTTAATGGATATTCCAATATTTGTTGGACCTTAAAGTGATCGATTGAATTGTGTATTGGCATCTATTATTAACATGCCTAGTTGCGCAAAGCAAAGTGTAGGCAATTGTGTTTAATTGAAGCTCGTAATGGGAAGGGCCCGTTGACACGCCGTTGATTAGGGTTTACTAGGTCCCCCTCTAGCCTATAAAAGGGTAGGTTATACCTATCAATTGCTTTAATCTCATTGAAAGCTGCTATATCAAAATAGGCCATAGAGAGGAAGATCTGGTATTCCGATTTATCAGAGTAATCTAATTTTCTTCAAGTAAAGCGATGACTCAAACAGGTATGCTTTAATTATGTTGTATTTATTGATATCGGTGTTTTACAATCATATGGATCCGTTTTTCATTATTGATTAGTTGTTTATATGAATAAATTTTCTATAGGATATTGATCCCAATCCTCTCGAGAAAATTACGACTCAAGAGAATGGTGCCTCCGCGAGCTCACACAAATGATGGAGTGCAAGAGAAACAATGGAAGGTATATGGTAGTGCCTGTATTTTATGGGTTGAAGCTAGCACACGTGCAGCACCAGATTGAGTTTTGGGGAGAGGTTCTGATCCGGTACAAGGTGATTCAATGAACAAGTTGTGGAGGAATGGAAGCAGGCGCTTGGAGAAGTCAGTTCCATACTAGGATATGAATCTGGGAGAGGGTACATCTTGTTTCTAAACTTACCTTGTTTACCCCGTTTGTATTCACAATATCCTTGGTTTTTCTTTTGCCAACACAATACCTTGTTTACTTCCATCAATGATTTTAGTTTTGTTTATTTCACCAAAAACTAATGATTTAGAAAAAAAAAATTCGTAAAAATGTATCTTCATTATTATTGGAAAAACAAAAACTTTCATTATTATTATCATATCCGTCGACAAAAATGAAAGATCACCTCTCCTCATCGTTTTCATGCTTCTCTCGCCTTGTCTTGAACGAGCCTCACATGTATTTTTTACTTGTTTTTCCCCCTTTTTATCACACAAGGGAGAACGATTACATGAACACGACCCCATATATAGTTTGGTTTCATATTCCCAGATTTCTTGAAACATCGAGATTCATGAAAGATGTGCAAAATGATTTCTTTTTAAGTTTAAATGAGTAATAAGTTACTTAAGTAATGAAAACATAGTTGATTAATCAATACTTATGCCGTGAGCAACACAATTTTCTTTTCCAACCATTAAAAGGATTAATACATGAAAATCCCTTTAATTTGTTTATCACAAAAACCCTAAACTGGTACGCTTGTGGGAAATTTACTCTAAACTAACTTTTTGATGAATTAACCCTATGTTAGTCAACAAACGTAAGATAAATTAGTTATATATGTACCGGTTGAGGTTTTTTGTGATTAAAAAATTATTTTGAGGTATATTTATCGTAGGTGTACCAGTTTTGGTTTTCGTGGCATTGATTCATATTGCAACAAGGTTCTAGTTTCTGGACTCGACTTTATTGTTCTTTGACATGCAGGAAACAGAGATGATCGAGAAGGTAGTTAAGCAGGTTTGTTGCGAGTTAGAGGAAGCCCATCATCTCACCTATTCCATGGAAGCGAAGGTTATATCAAGACTGAAGGAGGATTATCACTGTGAGTTGACACGCCTCGTGAAAGAAAATCGTGGTGCGGAGGAAAGGGAAAAGTTGCATCGCGATTTTCAGGATAGTCAGAAGAGGACACCGGTGCCGAGGAGCATGCGGAGCGATGGGAAAATGGCGAGAAATAAGATACAGATAACTTTGCATGAGTACCCGCAGCCTCGGAATTGAGATTCCATGACTCACGACAGGATGGAGTGATTAAGTTCATAATGTATTACTACCTTGAAGGTTACTTCAATTCAAACCCTAGTGACCTCAAATTCAGTTGCTTTCCCATGCATTTTTTTCTGGACCAGTTTCTTCTATGTTTCGGTTGGGTTCAGTTTACAGTTCGTTGTTCAAATTTCGAGGTACTTACTACTTTGTTCCTGCTGAATTTATTTGAGTGTTGTAGTTGCCCAAGCATGTGAATGCACGGTGTATATTTGTTGTGAATTGATCAATTGGAACGTGTAGGTAAGCGACAACCTCTTTCGATTCATGAGTATAAATTGGAGCACCTTATCATTGGGTCCACGTTGAGTCATCGAGAACACTTTAGCTGTTGCAATAGGGCGACGATCGAACAAAATATATACGGAAGAAGAAAAATAAATCAGACACCGGATTTACGTGATTCAGTCGTAAAGACCTACGTCCACGGGGAGAGTAATAACGAATTTCACTATAAATCAAGCGATACTGAGGAGATTACACACTCAAGTCACTTAAACACTCTCTCGGTGTTTCCCAAAACCCAATTTAACCCCAAATCCAACTCAAGACACAAAATTACCACGCGTTCAAGCTCAAAATACAATACTCTACGTACGCCTAGTTTGCGTACACACGAAATCGCGTATCCCTTCGAGCTTCGCGTGACTTCGTTGATCGGTGAATGTGCGGCTTCTTGGATCGTCGAACCTCTGCAGCTTCTTAGGGTTTCATTGACTTAATGCAAGCCACCGAAAAAGGGGATTGAATTATGCTTTTATACGTGTGCCCATGAGGTCAAAACTTTGACCATGGGCCCACCTTCGTTTCCTTTTTTTCGGCTTCACGCGGCAGACTTCCTCTCTCGGCTTTTACGTGCAGGGACTTCACATGCGAAGGCTTCATTCTTTCTACTGTGTGTCCAAAGTCAAATATTTGACTTTGGGCCCACACCTTTCGAACGCGTACAGAAAACTTCACCCGTAGCTTTTATATTTTATCTTGCGCCTACGAAGAAACCTTCCTCTTCACGCGCATGTAGGTTTTCTTCCTTCCGCGTTTCGGATTCCGCAGCAAAGAAAAACTTTTATCCAATTTTATTTTCTCTTTTCCAAGAAACACTCAAACTCGGCATATTTTAACATTAGTTGTAAGAGTTCAAGTCAGGAGACAATCGATAAACTTACCAAAATACATGCTCAATTTGTCGATGATCTTATTTTGTTACTTATGGTATAGATAGGCTAATCTCTATATTGAAAACATGGAATTTTGTTTTAGCTATACTCATATAGAGATCAGAAATTTGTTATTAGATTGGAGATAGTTTTTTATTTTTTTTGGGTCGAAAGAAATGACTTTCATTACTATCCAAATGACGGATTACAAGATCAAGACATAAAATCTGCCATAGGAAATAGGGAGGTTCAGCAAGCCAAGTGGGCGGAAGGGTTTCAGTTCTATGAGCCTTGGCAACTCGGGATGGATTACAAGGGTTTCGAAGGATTTCTTTTGCAACTCTTTTAACGAAGATCTCATTTAGTTTTTGGATCTTCCATTCGCCTGAGTCTTGATTAAACCTTGTTTAGTGTTGTGTTCTGTCTGTTTGTTAAGATGATGTATGTTAGACAAAGGTGGTCCAAGGGACAGATGCTTCTAATAACATCATCATGCAAGCATTGAGATGGCGCCATGTGAAGCATTGTGATGACGGAAGTGCATATCACCGGTATGCTGGAATGATGAGAGAAAAGAGTCCCAAGTTAGGAAAATGATAAGCTAGCGGTGCTGTTATTCACAATGAAAGTGACGATACATTCACCACTACACATATTGCCAAAAAAACCGGTCAACTTGCTTTACCGTTTTTTCTTTACTTATTCATTCTCTGTCATCCGCAAGGCACAAACACCAAGATATTTCTTCAGAATAACTAACAACAAGAGAAACCGATCGACTTTTGTGGTCCCGATTGCCAATTGTATATCGATGGTACTTTGTGGTAAAAAGGCACCGTTATTTCTTCGAGTAACTATATTGTTAGCTTAGTAGCTCTCGCCAAGTTAATCAAAGAACATGTGAAGATGAATTGGAGCAGATGAAAGGGTCATGTTGACAATGGAAATGCAAACGAGAATTTCAATTAGGTGTTGATGGGGTTGATTCAACTCCTTTTTATCATATAGAGACTTCGGTTCATGTCATAAATTAGATATTGTTTCATAGTCTTTTTTTCTCATGCCACAATCGTGTATTCATTTGATTCTCTTCACTGTTCTTCCATCTAAGCGTTAGGATTGTAGTGTTGATGTCAAAATTATCCCAAGTCAAGATAAAAAGTATAGTGAACAATTGTGCACTGAAACCCGATATATGTAATCACTATGTAATGCTCATCATTAATAGAAACTTCTCATATTTTCAAGTACCTACCATTTACAAAAGATGTGATTTTGTCACGATAAAAAAAAAATATGAATTAAGGATACATTTTAGTAACTCATTTGAAGTTGTTTCGTAAATTTCACATTTCTTATCTTATGAAACCGTCATTAGCACTATCACTCGAATTCAGTGCTGGCGTGTTGCATTAATTTCCCTAAATTATCTCTAGCTGCAATTTGAAGGATAAGATTCAAATCTTTAATCATGTTTTGGAAAGATTATGCTGAGTCAGCACGGACAAATCGACGCTTTGGCGCACGTATCTGTACAACTTTCAAAAGTGAATTACGCTTTTGGTCCTCGTACCTTTGGGAGTTTCAAGTTCAGTTCAGTTCAGTCCAGTACATTAGAAGATCCCTCCACGTCACTAGGACGGAAGAACAGCCGTAGAAATTCAGCACAGCCGAGGTCGCTCGCCGCGAGAAGTCCGAGCCAAATCTCCTGCTTCTTCTTCCCAGCTTCGAAGGAAGCCAAACCAGAATGGGAATCGATATGGCAATGCGTAATCCTTTGGCCGTCGCCATCGCATCCATCTTGGTCGCCGTGCTCGCACCCCGTTTCCTGAAGAAGAAGGAGAAGGAAACGATCGGGAGCACCAAACCAGACGAACCCATTTCGGTGGAATCCGCTCCGTCTACCTCCGGGAACGACTACGAGGTGTTCTTGAGCTTCCGGGGCAGGGACACCCGCACCGGCTTTACCGACTACCTCTACAGCAGCCTCGTCGACGCCGGGGTCTCCGTGTTCAGGGACGACGACGAGCTCCGCGTCGGCGAGAAGATCGGCCCGGATCTTCTCCGAGCCATTAGGAGCAGTAAGATCTCCATCCCGATTCTCTCTCCGGATTACGCTTCCAGCAAATGGTGTCTTCGCGAGCTCTCCCGGATGATCGAGTGCAAGAGAAGTGAAGGGCACATCGTCTTGCCCATCTTCTACAAAGTCGAGCCCGGGCATGTGCGACACCAGACGGGGAGTTTCGGGAAGGCCTTTCATAAAATTAAGAAGCATTATGAGGCAGATGTGGTCCAACGATGGGAGCGAGCTCTCCAAGAAGTAGGAAGCTTAAAGGGATGGGAATCAGAGAGAATTGCTAACGGGTACTTCTTCTTTCACTCGTGATCCTGCTTAGCTAGATCAAAAGTCCGAAAATTTTATGCCGCGATCACTTTTGCAGTGGAAAAAATGATGGGTTTTTATCAATTGGCTGCTATTTGCTTCCTGTTTATATGTGGATTTGCTTCCGCGGAGATATTGATGATCGGTTTCTTGTATTGGACTTTGCTGTTATTTCACAGACATGAAGCTGAGTTGGTAAAGATAATTATCAGGAAGGTTTTGGGCGAGTTAAAGGAAGCTTTTGCGTTGGACGTCACGGAGAACTTGGTCGGGATTAGTAATCATGTAGAGGAGATTATGAGAATGTTAAAAACTGATGACACTGATACTCAATTTGTTGGAATCCACGGAATGGGCGGTGTTGGTAAGACGACTCTGGCCAAGTTCATCTACAATAAACTCTCCAGTCAGTTCGATCACTGTAGCTTCTTGGCAGATGTGCGAGAAACAGCAAAAGACAGGGGTGCCCACCATTTGCAGAACCGACTAATCTCCAATATTCTAAAAGGAAAACACAATGACATCTCCAATGTTGATGAAGGACTTAGAATCATCAAAACTAGATTTAAGCATAAGAAAGTCCTCATCCTTCTCGATGATGTGGATGATGTTTCTCAGTTGAACTGTTTGGCTGGAAAACGTGATTGGTTTGGTTCCGGAAGTAAGATCATTATTACGGCAAGAAAAGTGAGTTTTCTTGATGAGGCTCGGGTGGATAACTCGTATGCACTCAATGGATTGGATCCTGACAACTCTTTGCTTCTTTTTAGTAGACATGCATTCAGAAGGGACTTCCCTTTGCCTGAATTTGGGGATCTCTCGCGTGAAATTGTGTCCACTACAGGAGGGCTTCCTTTAGCACTCGAGGTTATAGGATCGTTCTTGTGCGGAAAACGCCTAGTAGTATGGAAAGATACATTAAAGAAGTTACGGCAAATACCAGATAAGGAAGTGCAAGAGAAGTTAAGGGTAAGTTATGAAGCATTAGATTATGAGCAAAAACAGATATTTTTGGATATTGCCTGTTTTTTCACTGGAACTGATGGAAGAATTGCATCCTATATGTGGGATGACTGTGAATTTTTCCCAGGGATGGGTATTGAAGCATTGAGCGTGATGTCCTTGATAAAAGTGGGAAATGACCGTAGGCTGTTAATGCATGACCAACTGAGAGATCTAGGTAGGGAAATTGTCCGGCAGGAAAACTACGAGGAGCCCTGGAAACGTAGTCGCGTATGGATTCACAAGGAAGCCTTACATGTTCTAGAGAAAACAAGGTGAGAGTTTTCTTTGATTTACTTTTGTGCACTTAGTCAATGTTTAATATCTACCATAAAGAGGAAAAAGAAGTTAGTAAATTAAATTAGTCCAGCCCTAGTTAAAAGAAGGCCTGTTCGTAATATTTTCAACATTGTGTTACTCATTGCATAATGCAAGTTTGTAATTCATGGGAGTAATATCCTTAAGAGGGTGCTCTTCTGTGATAATCAAAGGTTCTCAGCTAACTTATGGAGTTTAACTCATTTTAAAGGACATGTTAGCAAACTTAATTGTAGCAGTGTTGAGCATTTTATATATTAGCTTCTAGTGGATTGCGTAAGATAAATTTGTTGAAAGATACTATCCAATGAGTTTAGCTGCAACCATGTGAGCATAGAAATTATTATGAAACAACATATCATAGTTTTTCTTTCATGATGCTTTATTTCTGATCCGTGGAATTCTTACTTTCAGGGAACTAGAAAGATAAAAGCCCTCCGTCTTAATAAAAGTGGCTTAGGCAGGGTGTACAGCAATGTACTGTTTGAAAAGCTACCGAACTTAAGGTTCCTTGAGATGAATAATTTCATCCTCTCTGGAGATTTTGAGTATGTTCTTTCTGAACTACGATGGCTTTATTGGAAAAATTGTCCATCAAATTTGGTAGCAACCAACTTTCATGTGAAGAAATTAGTCATACTTGACTTATCAAGGAGCAAAGTCACAGAGCATTGGGAAGGATGGAAACTTATGGCTGTAAGATTAAGAGAGTAGATTTTCTTTTCAAAATATGATCAATAATTCCTAGTGGCTCATGTTTCCCTGCTTTCTTTCTTACGGGTGGCAAGTAATCTGAAAGTTCTCAACATTGCTAATTGCCGTGACTTGAAAACATCTCCTGATCTCACAGCTTTTCAAAATCTGGAGATTTTAATTCTTGGAAAATGTGAAAATCTAACAAAATTGCACCCTTCTATTGGAAGCATCAGCATTCTGATTTCCTTGGATGTGAGAGACTGTTTCAGACTCAAGGAACTTCCAATAGAAGTGGGGCAGCTACAAGAATTAGAGGAGCTTTTTATGGATAGAACTCGGATGGAAGAAATTCCCGTATCTAAAGGTTCAGTGAAGAAGCTCAGGACTCTTAGTGCCCAGTATTGTGAATCATTGGCTCGAATACCCAGCTCGTTAAGCTATCTAGCATCTCTGTCAACCCTTGATTTACGGGATGCAGAAAGCTTGCTGAACTTCCAGATGCCCTAGGGTGCCTTCAGAAACTGCAGCGCTTATCATTAAAAGAATGTAGCTCTTTGAGAGGGATCCCCAACTCAATTGGCAAGTTGGAATGTTTAACTGAGCTGGACATATCGTACACAGGATTTACAGAGTTACCTGAATCCATTGGAGACTTGAGTAATTTAGAAGTTCTGCAAATGGCGCGGTCACATGTAACAAGGTTACCTAGTGTTATTGGGATGTTGGGGAAACTCACCACATTAGATGCCACAAATTGCAACATCCTGGCAGAAGTTTGTAGTAATATTGGTGAATTGTCTTCATTGAAGGCCCTCCGATTGTTGGGGACAGAAATTTGTGGCTTGCCAGAAAGCATTTGTAAGCTTTCTTGTCTCCAAGACCTCAACTTACAAGGATGCAAGAAGCTCCAATTGCTGCCAAACCTACCCTCTGGCTTGAGAACTCTAGGTCTCACTTGTCAGAGTCCTACATTGCCAATCCTTTCCAACCTGACAAATCTAAAGGAACTCTCTGTCCTAGAATGCACTACACTTGAATGCCTCCCAGAGCTTCCCTCCAAACTGTCAAAGCTTTCCTTTATAGGATGCCAAATGTTGAGAAAGTTGCCAGATTTGTCAACCTTGAAGCATCTTTCAGAATTGAGTCTGACGGTTTGCTCTGAACTGAGAGAAGTCAAAGGTCTGGAAGTATTAGTATCACTCACAATGTTGGATGTGTTGAAGTGCCCAAAGTTATCTAGGCTTGGTAAGGTAGAATGTTTGATGTCTCTGAGGTGCTTAAAGATGGGACCTTCGGAAGCATTAGAGAGGTTGATGGATCGTTCGGAACTGAGTAATTTAAAAGGTGCTTCCAAGTTGTGAGAATCAAGTTGGATTTCAAGTTCTTAATAGCTTCATTTGCTTGGAAGTTTTGGATCTCACTATATGCATGTCTATGGAAAGATTGGACCTTTCAACTTTGAAGCTTTTAAGGAAAGCAAGTGTTAGGAAATGCAAGAATCTAGTCGAAATTAGAGGCCTAGACAACTTGGTATACTTGGAGAGGTTGGATATCTCTGAGTGCACATCCATTAAGAGACTGGATATTGCAAAATTGAAGTTTCTGAGATATTTTTGGGCTTCCAAATGCAAGAATTTATCTAAAGTCCAAGGCCTTGATGTCTTGGAGTGCTTGGAATGGGTGGACATCTCTGGGTGCACATCGATTGAAATATTACCAGACCTTTCATGCTACAACACCCTGAAGTTTCTGAACATCAACCACTGCGAGAAACTACGTGATATTCTGGCCCTGGAGAAATTCTCATCCTGCCAATGGCTCTGCATTGATGGATGCAAGTCCCTAGAGAAACTGCCAAACCTTTCAAAATTTGAAGGTTTGATAGAGTTGCTAGTGAAAGATTGTCATGAACTTCTGGATATGTCAGAGCTTAAAGAGTTGAGATCATTAGAATTTATAGATATGTCAAGATGCAAGTCCATTGAGCATCTGCCAGATATGTTGATGTGCAAGAACTTGAAATGTTTGGTTGTAAGAGACTGCGAGAAACTTATTGAGCTTATGGGGCTTGGAGACTTGGACACGCTGTGGCAAGTGGATATTTCTGGATGCAAGTCACTGAAACAAATACCAGAATTACCTGGAGCACACATCATGCAGAATTATGGCGAACCTATGTTTCATCCCTTGTATGGGACTATCACTTTCAGCTGATATGCTGCACATAGTTCTACTGCCATGTCAAAGTTGAGAGATTAAAAAGAAGGTGATCACCCATGCCCTGTTCACACCTATTTCCTGTGTTTTAATAGTGTTATCTGTATCAAGAAGTAAATTTTCCTTCATGGCCTTTTCTATTATCATTTCTTTCTGCTATATAGTTCAAGCAATGGAAAGAAGTTGATGCTCTGGCAATTGTTTATTTCTAGAGTGGAACTTCTTCACCCAGTTGGAAACCTTCTCTAAGTATTTTTGATATCATCGTGGGTTGACAACTCGAGTTCTTAATCTTCAACACGAGATTGATTAGTGATGTGCACGTACAGACTTCGGAGGTTATTTTGCTTGGATACCTGATATGTCCTGTTTGTTTCACTAACACAGGGAACAGGTGACTAAAGTAGAACATCTTCTGATGAATTTTTATGTTAGATTTGTAGATGTATATTTGCTGTTACTTGCCTTATCTTTATGAAAATTAACTTATCACGACATTCCATTTCTTGAATTGTTAGCAGGATTCATGCAGTTTATAGAGGCTCTATCTATAATTTGTTTGGGATTGACTACATATTGCAGCTTTCTGTGGAAGGAGTTAGACATTATTAAATTTTGGAACGCTTCTCCAGCTTGGACCTTGGAAATTCCTCCGAGTTTATAGGAGAGATGAATCTCAAAGAATTAATATTCCTGGCTATATTGGAGTGCAACAAGCAAAGCTTCATTTGATTTTCACCGAGGAACCAGCGTTTTCTCCTAAATGTGATTGAGGAGCTTTCCTCCTTTTCCTTTCATGATAATATTATGCCTGAGAACGTTCCTCAATTTCATTATTGGATCATTATGCAATCAGTTTTGAATGAAGAACTAGAGTTCTTTTTCATTATGCAGTAACAGTGACAATACTTGCAGGAACACCCACGCCTGGTGAACCTATTCTTCATTTTATCTCGATACTTCCTGCACATTCCACGTAAATGAGCAAGGGCAAGGGTTAATGACTATTCTAAATTGAGTTAATAACTAGGGCAGCTGCTTGATCACTACTTATGCTCGTGGTTTTAGTTTGCTTCCTTTGGGGCTTCTTTCATGGGAGTGATGCTTTTCCAAAATGTGTGTTGGCCAGCCTCTCCGTTTGTAAGCTGAGAATTGTAGGATCTGTGGTCGTGGGAAGAAGGAAATGAATCGTGATTGTATCAACCCAGAGAGTGAAAACTGCATTGTATCTAGTCCGTGTATTCACTTGTCAAACAATGCAGTCTTTGGTAGTTGGCCTGTGTAAGTTCACGATGCAAGAGAACGAGATTTATTTACCTACTCGTGTATCACAGTCGCCATGAGTTGACCAGGAAGACACCAAGCAGCAAAACTATGCACTGATTTGCCTTTTTCTCTCTTTCTTTTTAGTTCAAGGAACCAGGAGACTCCAAGAACATATGGAAAGCTAGCTGCCTTGTCGAAGGACATTTTTCGACATAGCCACTGGTATTGTGTACCAGCTACGGGAAACCATATATGACAAGAAAATATCTTTCTAAGACACTAGATGCTATCAACTCGCGATTCTCCAATTGCTGACTTGCAATTGGCAAAAGTGGCTCCAACCATTCTGGATTGAGAAAGAAGCAATTAGAGTGGAACTGAATATTTTGCATCCTCTGATACGCGAAGAAGCGTGAGAAGTTCACTACATATCTGCAGAAATTTTTGAGAGATATCATTTCTGTCTGAATGGACCATTCCAAATCTTGTATTGACGTGAGGGGAAGACAAACAACTCAGGTATGTTATAAACTGCTTCTGAGGCTATAAATTACTATTAACTCTAATTGCCACCTGCATAAGAAGACCGGTTTATTAAAGATCTCATGTTCCCATGTGTCCAAACTTGTTCAGAAAGATGTGCACTTTACCCTGTAAAGCATATGCTCCACTTTTAGTTCATTTATTAGAGATCTTCTATCTGTTCTGGCTTATAATTTTCTCAACAAGAAGAGAGAGTGTAAGCAATGGTGCTGATGCCAGCAATTCAGGCGCCGTGGGAGCATCCACTTGTCCATTCATCTCTCCAAGTGGTGTGGGAAATGACTGCAACAAAGTGTTCTTGAGCTTTAGAGGCACAGATGCTCACATAGGATTCACAAATCACCTCTACCATTCGCAAACTTGTCGATGTAGGCACTGTGCCAGCTCATGTTCAGAGATGATAAAGACCTCCAAGTCGGCGAGGAGTCTGGGTCAGAGCTTCTCAGCGCAATCATGCAGTCTAAGATCACGGTACCAATTATCTCTCCCAATTATACTTCCAATAAATGGTGTCTCTGCAAGCTCATTCAAATGATGGGGCAGAGAAACAGAGGAAAGTCTTGCTGATGTTTTACAAAGTCGATCCCTCACATGTGCGGTACCTGAAAGGGAGTTTTCGCAAGGCCTTCCGCTCACCCAAAAAGCATTTTAATGCGAAGGCTGTCAAGCCAGGGCAGCGACCTCTCCGGGCAGTGAGTTTCTTATACAGATGGGAATAAGAAAAAATCGCTAATGGGTACCTTCGTTTCCGTTGAACCTTGCTTACTTTCTTTCAACAAGATCTTACTGGGGGTAAAAGAAAGACATTATTTCGTTACCATAATCATCCTGAACTCTTACCCGCAAAACCAGGACAAACTATGTACAAAAATTCGCTGTATTCATCCTTCGTCCATATTTTCACCCTAGGAAAGTGTGTGTGATTTCTCTGTGATTATATTTCTCGTTTTTGCGGTCAGCTTTGCATACGCGACAGCATTGAAAAGGAAAGCGCTGGGCAAGACATCAAATCATCTCATTGCTGAATTGAGGAGTCTATGAAAAGATTGTAAGTACCCAACATGAATTCGTTACCAAAGATATACTTCCTTAAGCTAAATGGGGCTCACACGGAATGAATAGGAAATCAATGGCCAATTTAGGAAACAAGGAAGGAATGCCTTGTGTTGACGAGAACTCCGTTGGCGCAAATGATAAGGTACTTGGCTCCCCCAAGAGCGTTACGTCGCGAGTTGGATTTTTCGTAATTGTTTCCTTTGGCCATCCACAAGAGTCCCAAAACCGTGCAATGCTATGATTACTGGTGTGGTGGAGATAGGCAGCTTGCCATATATTGGGATAGATTTCATCAATTCATGATCACTAAATTTAGAAGATACGCACAATTTGATTTGCAAACTTTGATTTCGATCGTCGCATGCGCTGAACTTTAAGTTGTTTTCTTTTGCAATCCATGCACTTTGATTGGAAACTAGCCAATTCTTGATCCAAATACTGACATAGCGGATGTGCGTTGCCGGGTCTAGCCTGGAGTTTATTGTTTAGTTTCGAGCTGTTTATTACTATTTTGTTCTTGCTGAATTTATTCGAGGGTTCTAGTTGCACTAAAAAGATAAATATTTTTGAAAATTAATAAAATGGAGCAACAAAGACCTCTTGCTACAGCCTCATCGATCCACGTATGGAATAAGGAGCACGTTGTCCATTGGATCCGCGGCGAGTCTTCAAGAACACTTCCTCTTACAGTAGCAATAATTTATCAATCTGGGCTACATATGATATAAACTTAACGAAATCTGCTCATTTCAGGCCAATAGGCCAAAATTGTATAGACCAAATGATAAAAAAATTCATGGAATTCGTAACTGAGATTTTACATTTTAGAAGGGTTACACAAATAAAGCTTTGGGAAACTACGTTGCACTTTAGCACTGCGTTTAGACCTCAGGAAGATGGTCAATTAGAAAGCATAATCCGAACATTCTAAAGTGATGTTGAAGAGCATAAGCGATTGACACGGCTAGACACAGGCTGATATAATTTTAAATTTTAAGCTAAAAAGGCATCTATTCTAATTGAACTCGTGAATTGTCGCAAAAAAATCGTTGACACATCTAATTTCAAATGTTGCCCTTAACAGCACTAATCTAAATCTTATTAAAATAAACTGCATCGCCCCCTTTCATGTATCTTAACTATTAAAAGAAAATTAACCCAAATCAACTATTGTGGAAGTATCAAAATACATATTTTATTAAATAAAACATGTTTTTTTTTTTTAAAAAGATATCTTTTTTTTTTCTTTTCGTATCTCAATGAATTTCACAATACAACAAAAAAGTTAATTGAACAAGTGGTACTTTACCGTTAAATTCCTTTTGCTTATATGATCAAATTAAATCTTAGTAAAACACTACAAACGACCTTCCTTTTCCTTGCGTTTTACGCTCTAATTAACTTCATTTTCGCTCCCAAAAAAAAAAAAATTAACTTCATTTTCGGCCGATATAATTGTGAACCATGTTACTATTATTAAGACAATCTTACGCATCAGATTACCTCTGGGGCCAATATTATTTCGAATGTTGGATGCATAAAATCATGAAAGTACGATTTATATTTATTGTTATAACAAGAAAATGCAGTCATCTATTATTTGCCTGAATAACATGAGAGGGACCCCTTTTTCAGCTAGCAATTTACTTTGACCTGACAATTTTGGCTTGCACTTTATTTTATTCCTCATCGCGTTGAAAATTGTCATCTTTAGACGGTACTACAAAGCTACAAAACGACGTTATCTCACAAGTTTACTGATAAGGACACCGTAGGCATATATATCACATCCAAAAATTCAATGTTGAGATCGAAGTCTGGGTGCCTTGTCGAGGACATCAGTACAGATGTCTTTTTGGGAAGTTACCTAGAGAAAGTGGAAAAGGCAAAGGCAAAGGCAGAGGGAAAGGAAAAGGAGGAGGGAAAGGGTAAGACAACGAGGGGAAGATTGCAGAGAAGAGGGTGAGGGACCTTCTGTCGACCTAAGACCCGCATTTGAGGAATCGGGTGGATTCACATTTGAATGACCCTCTTGAAACATCCTTGGGGAACCTTCAGCATAATTCTTGTAACGCTCCTCCCTCATGAAAGCAACAAGCGGTGAATTGTGAGAATCACCCATCATTTGCCTCTCCAGGATCTCCACATACTCCCTCCACCATTGCATATAGCTGCTTTTCTCCAAAAATATGTCAGGGGAAACCTTGTACTGCTCGATCAGACCCAGAACATATTTCTCAAACTCCACCAGTTTCACTATTTTGGAACCGTTTGATGATCCTCCGCTTTCCAGCAATCTGCACGACCGGATGGCCTCCTCCACGCGTGCCCAGAAGCACGAGTCCTCCGTCACGCAAGACTCGATGTTTTCCAATTTCGAATTTAAAGGCCCGGCCTGCTCCCTGCCATTTTCTTCCTGATGTTGTTTTAGCCATTTTTCCAGCAGCATGTAGTGTTTGGATCTTCCTCGTTTTATGTAATCTTTTCGGCCTCTTTTGTAATGCTCCGCTATGTCCAGAGGTTCGACAATCCGCCGGTAGTTTGTCCCTCCGTAGAGCCAACGGGACCGCAGTCGCACGCCCAATAAGTGAGGCTTCTTCTCCGCTTCATTGACTACACGCTCCCAGTAATTCGTGAGGATTGTCTTGTACTTATCAACTCCACTGTCGCGTCTTTCCCCTGCATTTTTGAAGCTGTCATAGTAACCAGGACCCTGGCCATTGGCTTTGCATACCTTCATGTACCACTCCAAATAAGCCAAATACACCTTCATTTGGCCCAACTCCTTAGCAGGATCAAATGCCTCTTTTTGTGATACTATTACTCCTCGTTCATGCTTTACTATGTTCCCTATCAAAGCATCAGTGCCATCATCCTGCTGCTGTCATCGACTCAATGCAATGAGGGTCCGCTTGTTAAGATATTGATCCAAATTTCTGGAATAGTCAAGCATGCATAGATATTTCTGGAATACATGTAAATATCAAGATAATTCTAGAATATGATATGTTGGCAACATTTCAGTCAGTGGCCTTCTAGGATAGTCTGCAGCCTCTTTCCCATGCATCAAATCTTGTAAAAATCACTTTTCGTGATACTACTTCCTCGGCTTGTCCCAACTATTCCACTAAAGGTCTTTTTGAAAACCAAATAACTAGCCTTATTATTCGAACTTTATAAATTAAAAAAAAAAAAAAAACTACCACAAGTCAATTAAAATAAAAATTTGGAAAACATTCGTCGCACTTAGGAGCTTACAACTTCAGCAAGTATTTTTTTTTTTTTTTTTTTTTTCCTGCTGAAGTTCTGAACTAGTCACTCAGCGTTTGAGTGTGCTAAAAAAGTGGTCAGCATGGCAAAATCAGGAGATCCTTTTAGTTCTGAGCAACACAACAATGTGCTACAAAGCGTATTCCCCCATGATGGAATGCAACCATGAGAAGAAGGCCAATTCAAGATACCTGAATTGGCCTGAGGCCGACTGCTGCGACTTGAGTAGTAACCCCTGCTTCATATGAATCTACTTCTTGCCCATTCAAGCTCAAACGGTCACCGAGAGTTAATCCTTGCTCAAGACATCCAATGACATCTTTATAATTGACTCTTTGGGACTCTTCATCTCCAACGCCAATTTTTGACGGCAGCAGCTCCATGACGGACTCAGGGGCTTCAAAGCAGGCACCACTTGACTCAGAACACAAAAGGAAAGTAGCAAAAGGCTTGTATAGACTTTGGTTAGTGGTAGGAGGGCAAATGGATAGTCTAGGGAAAGAATCGTCCTTATGAACTACATGCAAAAAGCACGAATTCCATGTTGAATATTGCGATACGGCTTCTTGGAAGGCACTGTCACCTAGGAGGGGGGAACCGAAAGTGATACAAAGGGGGTTGCTCTCCGTTCGTTTTTTTTTTTTTTTGGTCAGTCTCTCTGTTTGTTCAATTGTGTTTAGAAGCCATAACGTGAAAAGGAGGCAATGGATCCACCCAAACGGTGTCCTGTAATGATATAGGGGACAGAGTCCTTAGACTCGGGTGGGGTTACAACCTGCATTAAAGTAGAATAAACATCAATTCATATTCTCAACTTATATGTGCCAGATGCAGTCGTTCAGATAAGTTAAACATGAATGGTTAATAAATGAAATGAACCTCCACCAATCATATAATTCAGTTCAATAAAGGATTCATGAATTGATAGGATGAAAGTAATCCATTCCTCAATTCTGTAACTCTGCTCAAAACAACGAGAGAAGGCATTTCCATAGCAGAACAGTGCTTCACTCCTCATCTCATAAGCTTAATCATAAGTGGTGAACAACTAGAAATTCCTCAATCAGAGCAATTATTAGCATGTCTACTTCAGCAACAATTTCTGTAAGTAGTTATTCCTAGATACATGCACATATGATCTTACAGCAGATAAAAAGTAATAACCCGAATGGATAACTCAAGAGAATGGATAAAATTGCTACCTTTATGCTCAGTCGAGAAAGCTCATCTTGAAGAGAGTTGAACAAAGTAATTGCAGCTCTGTTTATGTGAAAAGTTGGATTTCTTTTGGAGCATAGGAACTGAAAGTTAGGGATCTTCTCTGAGGAAACCAAATCTCTTTCTTCTTGAAGACGGCCTGTAGTAACTGGTGAGGTGACAAAGGCAATGATATTGTAGTTCAGGCAGTGAAATTCTTTGATTATTACAGGATTGTCCCCGTCTGATCGGAAGGTTGTGGGTTCAAGTAGTGGCAACACCCTCTTTATGAAACGCAAAAGGAAGTTTTGGTTGATTTGCTGCTCAAGTTCGGATATCGCATTCCATGAATCCTGAATAAGATTCGATGACACAGCCAAGTTTGCCAAATACAGTCCATTGCTGAATCTGCAGATCAAGAAAAAGACATACTACTTGTCAAGAACGTGGATTAGCAGTAAAAGTCAATGCAAAATGCATTGTCTCTTCACCAATTGACGAACCCAGAATTCTGTTTCAGAAACAAAAGGCAAAGGAAAGAGAATTTCTTTACGCACAGAGAATCTTTATCTCTGTCCATTCTTTAAGCTTCGTTGGATCTGTGCAGACACGGAAGACGAAGAGGTAATAAACGATTAGAGCGGGAACACAAAATGTTTTAAATATAGCAGACGGCAGAAATAAACTATTGTTTGCGTTTCCCCTTGGCTTTTTATGGGGGTACAACAAGGCAACCCGAACCACACATGCTCTGACCCGACCCGGCCGATATGAACCATCATAAAATCACCTTGAATTTTTAGGTGTAGATCAGTTTGATCACTCCAACTAGCTCTCTGATTGATGGCTACCTAGGGAAAATTCTAATGTTCCGTTTGCCAAAGTCTGAACTTGGTCCATTATACAGTCAATTTATAATACGATCAGTAGATTCTAATTAATACAGGTAAAATCATGTAATTGGCAACTTGTTGTTCAAGTATTGTGATGGTAATTTACGAACAATGTCAGTTAACTTACAAAAGTTAAATGCTGTCATTCAATTATCAACATCTTTAAAATTTTGCCTCTAAAGCGAAAAATTAGCAATGAAGATAGCAAGTTACAAGTGAAATGAATGATTTACCAACCAAGATCCAATTTTATTGTAGTAAGCAGAGCAAGAAAATTGATTAATTCTATGTAATATATAAAGGAAAAGTATAAAAAAAAAAAAAGTCATAAACTTATTGCATTGACATTAATTTAGTCATAAACATTTTAATTAGACCAATTTAATTCTAAACATTTTTCATATTTTACTAATTAAGTCCATCTGACTACTTTAGCCTAGAAATTATTGATATGGATGTCATTCATTATGAATTTTTTTGAATATTTTAGTTCTTTTTATGAATTTTCCAATTTTTATGAATTTTCGGAATTATTAAACCTACTTTATGATTTTTAATATGTTAAATTTTTAATGCTCTTTTCTCTTTGTTAATTAAAATTAAAATTACTATTATTACAATTCTTGTTATTGTTGTTGTTGTTATATTCCAGAAAAGGGGTATTAAAATCTAATTTTTAATTTTTTTTTTTTTTTTTAATTTTCTTCTTCTCTGCGACACCCCTCCCTCACCGAAGCTTCTCCTCGCTGCAACTCCCTCACCGAAACAGCAATGCCCTTTTAGACGAGCCTTTGCCGGCGCTCAGGCCACCACGGAGTCACCAACCGGCGTCGTCCACTCCGAACGCCACTCGTAGGCCTACCTCCCTGCCGCCGGCCGAGAGCCATACCACGGCCAAACACCGAACAAACTACGGCGACGATGGGAACGTGGCGAACGGGTACACGACCGACGCCTAAGGTCGCCCAACACCACTGGAACATTGACGCGCATGGACGACTTGATTTCGGCCAAAAGTGGGAGGACGAAAACCAGATCTCACTTTAAGCATTCTATGGAACAGGTGGAATACGCCAGAAGAACGAGAGATTTCGGCTCGACCGAGTCTCAAATCTGGACAGGAACTTTCGACAAGCAAACCAGAACACATACCAGCTCAACGGGGAACCAGCGGGGCCGGAGCTCGCGGCGTGGCCAAGAGTCCAAGACAGGGTCCGAACAGGGCAAACAAAGGGGCTTACCGGTTCAGCTTGAGGATGTCGACCGGAAGAGCTCGTCGTCGGACAGGGGTTCAAGCGTGGCCAAGGCTCCGTCTCTCTCTCTCTCTCTCTCTCTCACTCTCTCTCGGCGCTTCAGTCTCTCTCTCTTTCGGATCTCTAAATTTAAGTGTCAACGGCCGGTTAACTCCATTCGACGACAAAATAAGAGTGCCACCGTTATAAATGACTCGAGTAGTGGTTGGCTGTGAACAGGGTATTTTTATATAATTTATCCACTTTAGCTAGTCCAATTTCATGTGAAAATGTGAAATTCTCAAACACTGAGTCTTCTAAGTTCTAAGACAAAATTTTCAGCACTAGTAGGATGCATTTCACGTTTAACTGCCCCACCTGCTGCGTGCATACTTATCATTAGTCAAAGAATTTTAAAAAATTGCGATGGCATCTTGGAAGAAAACGATTCTAGCTAATTTTATTCGTAACATAAATGGTCATTGACTAAAGTCCACACAATTTTAGATAATATTGTTCTCGAGATAAATGGTCATTCTGAAAAATTGTGGTGGCTTTTTGACCAATGAACGAGGCCGAGGTGGCATGGCGCAATGGGAAGGGGCCGCCGACGAGGCAAGGGATCTTCCCTATCTTGAGGTTGATCTCCAGAAGGGACAGGGAGATCTCCGAGTGTTGGATTGCATAGGACCTTGATAGACTTGTTGCATAGATGGGGCACGTAGAAAGACGTGCCGAGCCCTTGTGGAAGGTTGAAACGAATCGTGAAACGCGCGAATTAAAGATGCGAGCAAAATTAAGATATTGCCCATTACTATGATTTATTCTAATTTTATAGATCAAGCCTTTGAGTTCGAAGAAGGCCAAATGAGTAGTGACTTTCAGTGAGGGATAATTATTTAAAGTCTTGAATATATTATACATATACCAATTTAGTTATAATATTTTCAAGTTGGCTAATTTAATTTTAACTTTTTTAACGATTTACCAAGATAGCTTATCTTAACTTATTTTATTCGAAGATTGCTTACATGAAGCTAGTTTAAACAAATGGCCCCCTAACTAACATCTATTAGTGTTGGGGATTGGTTAACTCAAGAAATAATTTCCTGAAGTCATTGAGTGAAGCGATGACATGGATAAATTTTACATTTTAAAAAATTCTGAATTTTTTTCTTTTTTTCTTTTTTTTTCTTTTCCTTATTTCAAAAAGAAATTTAAAATAAGCACAAATTATTCACGTCATACAACTAGATCGCCTTTTGTCATGATTATAGAAATCAACTAGTACGTATGGTCATCGTCAGGGATGGCCTTTTCGCCCGATTCCTTTTACCTGTTTCTAGAGATAATATGTGAAGGTTAGATAGATATAGCCAATGACGGAACTAATGCCATGGAATATGTGGATGAACAACTTAATAAGCTACCAATATTTTCCAATTATTTTGGCTGCAAAATTATCTGCTCGTATGGTTTTGTCATTAACTTTAAGCAATAGTGACTCTTTTTTAAAGCATTTAGTGTTGAGTCGAATACAAGTGAGAGCAACTTATGGCCATGATCGAATAACTAGCTCTGATGAAGGAAAAAAAAAAAGGCTCAAAGGAGGTCTTGATCTTTTTATATTAGTTTTTCACCTTGCTGTACATGCAAATTGCAAGGGAGTCTTTTCATATTAGTTCTTCATTGGTACGTTGCACGGTCTAAAGGCTAGTGTAATGGTAATATTATTATGGTGACAATATAGTTATTACTTTTTTTCTTTATTATTTTTTTTTGTTGCTCATTAAAGTTCGTAGGTTAATAAAGAGTAGATCGTTGATGTGGTTGTAGAAAAAAAAAAAAAAAAAGGAAAATTTTTTAGAGCTTAGAATTAAGCTTATAAAATCAAAATGTCTCATGCATAGATATTAAATAGATACAATAAATATCTCTTGTTAGATATATGTAAAGTGGGTGGCTGATTGGCGACGCCCAACATGAGAAATGTTTCTATCATTGACTTCTTTCAGCACTAGTGAGTCTTTTTAAAAGAACCTGGGTAAGTGGGATGGTAAACTCCGATGCATAAAATAAAGAAAATTAGGCTCAAAGATAAAGATGGTCTTGGTCTTTTTATATTATTTCTTCACCCGTTTAGAAGGACAACGACATAAACGTTAAACAATCTTCCAGTGCATATTATTGACTCCATTCGGCGCCAAGATGGAACCGTCACGGGATAATCCCTGAAAGGCAACCCCTAAGCACGTGGAGAGGAAGACTACTAGAAGCGAAACAGAGTGGCCCATTTGGAAGGACCATTCAAAGGATAATAACTAATAAGACAACGACCCGTAGACTTTGCCAAGTCCAGGTCAGTCGACTAGTTTATTTTTCTAATTACGTCAATTAATCCTGATTAATTGTGATTGATATTGCAATATTCTGTAATTACAAATAGTCATTTTTAAAAGTTTACAAACGTGCCCATGTACTCTTCTTTATTGAATATATAGAAATTGCTCGAACAAGATTTTCCGCGTTATTCTTTTCTTTAGTAACTCTTCAATTGAAATTGGTTTTCTCATTAGCAACAGTGCCTGGAAAAGACAAAACTTTGATATAAGTCCTCGAGTTCTCTAATTCCAGGATAAAATCATGATAGGAATTGAAACTAGAATATGGCTTAAGCAAAAATATAAATATAAATGAAGGATACAATTTGGATGAATCGGTAACCATCCCCAACAGTGATTTTACAAAGTATTGCTGTCTTTAAAGAGTGATTTTAAACTTTTAAGGCACTGATCAATTAACCAAATCATGAATGCCTTACAATTTCTAACGAACCGATTTCTTTTATGTATAGTCAATGCATTTGACATGGAACCAATTCCTTATTAAATACTTTTAGCGGGAATTTTCATAGCGTCGATATTCCTCATGCACTTGTTAATGGAATGTCGCAGTTCGCAGGTTTTGAATGTTCTCATTCTAAATTGTTTTTTTTTTTTTTTTTTTTTTGGGACGGAACTCATGCTAAAGTGCTTCGTGATGCATTTGTACTTTAGCAAACAGGTTAGCTCTTGTCCTCCCTTCCATTATAAGCCCAACGCAAAATGCCTTTGTGAAAGGGAGAAGGATAAGTGACAATATCATGCTTGCCCAGAGCTATTTTCGGATTTCCACCATAGTCCCTATCTCCCTAAGAATATTATCAAGGTAGATTTCTCTAAAGCTTATGACTCGGTAGATTGGAAGTTTATTGAAAAGACTCTCCATGCTTTTCGGTTTCCGTCTGTTGACACCTAAATTTTGGCAATCTATTTTATCATTGATCACATTAAAAAGTTAGGGATCAACCGCGACCCCTAAGCAAAAGTATAAGTTAATTGCATGGACGTTAGGAGCATTATCATAACAATGAGTCCACGCAAAGTTGCATTGCATGGAACTCGTGCGAAATTCGGAGGTGGACATTCAATATTGCGGACAAGGAGCCCACTCACGTATGAACTTTAAAAAAATTGGCTTGGGCATCAAAAAATCCAAAGGGGTGACCAATGTTTCTGCTGAGGAAGATAACGAAGAAAAATGAAATTTTGGAGATACTAAATGTATATTCTCTTCACACATATCTATAACAGTATATCCGGTTTGTCTTGAATAGATTTGAAGCAAAGAGGGCAATTGAATAATTCGGCAAAGTGCAAGAGGTGTGGGAATCGTGAAATAAGATAATAACAAATTATGCTTCCCACAATTCAAGATGAATTCGTACCGATAGAATGTGAAGGAGAAGCAAGGCGACGACAAAATATCGCTCACTCTGATTGGTATTTCCAATTCGGAAACGCAAGGGAAAATATTGAGGGAAACACAGGATACGCATGCAAGAGGTAATGGAGGAAATGTGAATTTCAACGATTCTTTTTCTTATACAAATTTCCTCTTTTGCAATACAAGGTAGGTAGTATAAAAGGGAAGGCCACAGAATGGAACGAGGAGGGATTTTTCGAGTGATAATACATTCAAAGCACGGCACATTGAGAGAGAGGAAAAGGGAGGAGAAGTCGATCGTCTTTCTTCCCCGAGAGGACCGCGACCGGCTTCATCCATCTCCACAGCCCGACGTTGTGTTCTTGTTGCGAGCTTCACACCGACACCGCTGAGTCTTGCTGCCGGTCCACTACTTGTGCCGCTGCCACAAGCCCGAATAGCTGCTGCTCGTGGTCAATCTACCTTGCTGGGGACGATCGAGATTGTTTCCCCACCGCACTGCTGCTCTGATCATCATCCCGAGCCTTGTCCGTGATGAGTTATTGCTTGGTGACCCTTGCTAAGCTTCCATCCACGCCAGCCTCGAGGCGTCCTTACTACTCGTGCTGATTCGAGAAGACCCGTATTGTGACGACCGAGTTGCCCGTGACCTCGCACCAGAAAAATTGTAGCTGCTCCATTCTCCGTCGACGACGTTGCTAACGTCGTCACACCGAAAGCCTCTCGGTGCTTTTCGCATTAAATTTTTTGTGCCTCTGCAGGTTAAGAGGAGAACTTCAAACGGTGGTCAAAAAGCTCTAGTGGGGGTTATATTAAAATATAGTAAGGGAATCCGAAGAGGGGACGTCTTGCAAACAGGAAAGTCCACTTGAAGACTTTCGATTGTGTCTGACAAAATCAACGTAGCCCTCACTGAGCCAAGAGCCCTTTCCACGTCGAGTGCCGCGAGCGACTCTCCATTATCGTGAGCCAGCTACCGTGAAGCAAAGTTGATCATGACTCCTACGATCGATACCCGTCCGAACTAGGAAACAACAATCAAGGTAGGTAAAATTCCCATCTAAATTAATTCTTGAATGTTTCGTTTGCTCAATTGAGGAATTGCATTCTTGATTAAACCCCCGAATGATGTTATCTTGTCCCATGTTTCCCGAATAGCCTTTTAAATTGGGAAATCTTCCTAATTTCGCAATGTACATATGATTGACGGTCCGATTTCATGCTCGAAATACGACCCGCACCGTACGGAAAAATCACCAATCCGATCTCACGCTGAGATATGATTCGTGATTTTATTTAAAAATTGGCCAATCCGATCTCATGCGCGAGATATGATTCGTCAATTTAGTTCCCAAAATTAAATGGACGTGGAAGATGTCTTGCTTGATTTGGTGCCGTGTTGTTCTTGATGCTTTATTTGTTTGCTCCCGTAAAAGAAAAAAAATATTTGAGTTAGATTAGATGCATGTTAGGATGTTACTTGTTTTAGATTATTTTGCATGTCTAGAATAGGAAATTTGTTTATTTCGAATTTTTGAAAAAATGAAAAATACAAAAAAATTAGGATGTTAGATTTCTGCTTCACTAGTCTAAATTGCATGTTTAATTATTTGGCAATTATTAATTTCGGAATTTTAAAAAAAAATGGAAAAAAGGAAAAACATATAAATTATCATGCATATGTCATGTAAAATTAGGGCGTTCTTTGTACGTCATTGCATATTAGAATAAATTGCATGCTTATTAGGAAAATAAAAACCATGTGCATGTCATATAGAATTAGGTTCATACAATGCACGTCATTTAGTGATTTTTGTTAGGTTCATTTAATTAGAAATTGCTCGTCATTAGAATTAGGTCATTAGATTAATTTAGATTGCATATTTAAGTGTTGCATTTCTTTAATTTCGAATCTCATGGAAAATACAAAAAATTATTTTTTTAGAATAAATCCATCTCATGCTTAGGATAGGCTATATGCTTATTTATGTCATATTGCTTAGGTCATATAGCTAAGTCATGTTGCCATGTCATATCATTTCATGTTAAATTAGTGACATGCATTGCATAAGCATGATTCGCATTAATTAAGTGAAAATAAAAAGAAATTGCGTGTTAATTAGAAACCATATCTAGGATTGTTGATGTGGATTTTAATTTAACACTTGCAGATGCTTTCGTTGCTTTGAGGTAAGTCCTGCATTATTTAATAACTTTCTTGGGTGTTAAATTGGTGGATTACGCACCCGCATGATAACCTCACATGTTAGGGAAATAGTTTAAAATCAATTCAAGCTGCCTGCAAAACTTTTTTTTTTTAAATAAAAGAAATGGTACCGAAAGGGCGTTAGAGAATTCTAGCGTAACCAAGTCCCCGTACCCATAGTCTCTGGTTCGTAGGAGTAAAATAATTCTCCCGTTATTTTACTTGGGTTTCTAATCGACCCACCAAAAATAGATTAGTGGCGACTCCTAATTAAAAAAATTTGCATGTTAAGAACTTGAACCAAAAGTCGCATATTGGTATGGGCTTGGGAGAGTCCGAGTTAAGTTTAGGCTTAACAATCCATTAGCCAAACCTTAGGTGGTTCACACCCCGAAAAAATTGGTCGCGACAGCTTGGCGACTCCGCTGGGGACTTGAGTTAAAACTCTTAGTGGACTTAAGCCAAATTTTCTTTTCTTTTGAAAAATGTTTTTGTTTGGCAGCGAGGATCCCAGGTACGCCCCTAACATTTAAGGTGTTAAATGTTCTTGCGGGATGGGAGGTATAAGGGAAGTGTTTGCTGACCTTTGTTTTGCAGGGAGATGTAGGAATGTATGGTTTATTTTCATACACGAAGTGTTGCTTGATATAAACTGTTATGCATGCCTTGCATTTGCACTACACTATTGCACACACAACCTGCCGCCGAACCTGGGCCGCATTAGGATCATCTAGGATGGTATTGAGATGTTTGCCACTCCGACCGCATGCTCGCGGTACAAGTCGCCCATCTCAATCCCGAAGTTTCTTTCATGGTGTCAAGAGTACCCACCTCGGTCCGCATGCTCGCGACCCGGGTCGGCTCTTTGACCAAGCCGGAGTCATGAGGACCCGACATAGTCCACAAGCTCGTGGCTAGTCCGATCATCCTTGTGGTTCCACTTTGATAAGCCTTATAGAATAGAAATCGAGCCTCACTTACCATGCGCATGTCCGTGTGGTTGCCATTTATTTGGTGAAGTAAGTCTTCTATCCCCGTACTATGCAATCCATTTATTTTATCGTACGTTTGGTCGGTCCATGACAATTTAGGTCAATCATTGATTTAATTTCTTTGTCAATCAAAAATGAAATGAGGAAATTGCCATGTAATGAATCATTTGGAAAATAAAAAAATTGGAAATTTGTTTTTCAATTCGTGTCTTGACTGTTCCTAGTTCATGTTTAGGAAATTTCGTCCCTACTGGGGCATCCAATGTCTTTATTTTCCTAGTCCATTTTTAGGAAATCATCTTCGTGTGTGGACTTTTCTTGACTAAAAAATAGATTGTTGTCATGGATTGGCTCTTTATTTACACCTTTGCTTACATATTTTCATTCATTTACATAAGGTGATAACGGATCCTTCACGCTCTCCCATCATCACTCGATTAAGAGCTAGAATGGCTGATCAAGCTGAAATGCATGATCGTATGTCCGTTGTGGAGACTCAACTCCAACAAGTACTCGCCTCTATACAGCTTGTGATAGATCAACTCCAATTCCTCCAAGCGAATCCAGCAGCTGCACCCGCTCTTCCTGAAGTAGTTATCTCGAAACAAGCAAACAAGGTTCAAACGATTGACGATGACATGCTCGGGCTAGAAGATGACTCGGTCCTTGTTGGAAAGAGCAAGCCGGAAAGCGTTCCTAAGACAAATCAAGATGAGTGCGTTGCAAAGCTAGAAGAGAAAGTGAAGCAATTGCAAGGATCACAAAGCTCACTCCCGTTCGACTTGTCGTGTATGAGAAGGTCAAGGTGCCAAAGAAGTTCAAAATGCCGGAGTTCGAGAAGTACGATGGTACTTCTTGCCCGAAAGCTCATTTGCAGATGTACCACGTACGCATGGCCCAATATGTCAAGAATGAGCCTCTCATGATTCAATCGTTCCATGCTAGTCCGACCGGGCCCGCACCGAACGGTATATAATGAAAAATGTAAACCTCCTTGACACCTGGAATGAAGTGACTGATGCATTCCTCAAGCAATATAAGTTCAACATGGATATTGCACCTTCCCGAGATGATCTTGAGCGGATGGAGAAGAAGAAGAGTGAGTCGTTCAAGGAGTATCCGTGAGGTGGAGAAATCTGGCTGCTCAAGTCACTCCGGAGCCTGGCCGACAAGGAGTTGATGAAGTTGTTCGTCAAGACTCTCCCGTTTGAGTTTCGCAACCGAATGGCTAGCACGTACGTTGAGAACTTCAACCAACTTATCCCGGTGGGTGAACAAATTGAAGTTGGGCTAAGAGATGGATGGTTCAATGAACCAACCAATCAAGGAAAAAGGTTCACCATGAAGAAAGACAAAGAACCAAGCACGGAAGTCAATGTCACATATGCACAATCTAGCAAGCCTCCAGTTGTTCATGTCCCTAAGAATCAACAAGGTGAAGGCCGACCGTCCGCCCTCGACAATTTGTTAAGAGGCAATTCACTCCTCTTCCCGGGTTCTCTGTCCCAAGTCTTAAAGGTTTTGCAAAAGAAGGGGTTGCTGTCTTATGAGCCAAAGCGACCCAATGTTGAAAAATTTTCCAACTACGATCCCTCCAAGAAATGCGAGTACCATATGGGGGAAGTAGGACATTCAACTGATGAATGCATAACTTTGAAGCACAAGGTCCAAAACTTACTTTTGGACACCAAGGCGTTTACCTTTAGTGCCGCTCAGCCGAATGTCAAAAAGAATCCTATACCTGAGCACGAGGATAGGGTGAATGCCATTGATGAAGGACCTTTGGAAGAAATGGGCCTTGGCCCGTAAGAGTAACTTATTACTTTTGCACATTCCCCGCGGGAATTTTTATCGCTTTCTAGGAATTTTTATTGCTTTTTAGGAGTTATTATCGCTATCTAGCGATTGTTTTCGATTTCTTCTTTTTCGCTTTCTTTTTAGGACTTGAATTCGCATTTTCATTCAATAAATGTAATCGATTGATGAATATCAACGAAATTACAAGTTTTATTTTGAGGGCATGATGAGGTACACCAAACCAGCCCAAAGTGATGTTATCTAGCCGATAAACAAAAAGAAAAATCCAAGGAGAATTTCGAGGCCCGGGCTTCATCATGCTTTCTCATGCTAAAATGCTTTTCCAATTGCTTTTCAAAAAAATTTTCAAAAAAAAAATTTCAAAAATAAATGAAATGACTTACCTTGCTTGTCTTTTGATCCATCTACTTTTCATTTCAAGGGCGGTCATATAACATGCAAAGGTATGGAAATTGTCCAATCCAATGCAACAAGTGCTGACAATGATGGTCCCGAAGACTTGATCGAATATGCCATTGAAGTGCAGCGTAGCTGGGAACAACGTGAAAGGGCCAAGGCTCTTACATCCGAGCAGGCCATCACTATTAATTTAGACGACACTAAAGAAGCCAAGGAGGTAAATGATCTTATTCTAAGAGAGCTGTTGCCAATTTTTCCAAATCCCGGGGGCAAGTTTGCTCCAAATAACAACGACCCATATGGGGTGAAGAAGGTACTTCACGGAGGTGCGTTGATCCTAACAAAATGGATAGTTGTGAGTTTTCTATTCCAATTAATTCTGATGCTATCAAGAGGTATTACCCATGATTGAATTTGTCATGTCATGTTTTGAATTGCGAGCATTTTTATGATGAATAAATTGCCTCAATGAGCTGTAAATTCAATGGTTCAAAGTTGTTATAAATCTTGCATGTTTTCCTTGATGAATTATGTGAGATAAATTGAATGTGTCAAATGGGATACTTTGGAATGACGAAAGGCAAGCCCAACTCCATACACTTTTCATACACTAATCCTTGGTGAGTCATGTGAAAAATTCCATGCCTACGAGGAAAAGGGTGATCTCGCAAAGGGTACGTCAACCAAGGTGATGAGAGGCAGTTTCTTTCTTTACCCGAAACACTACTGTGTATACCCGTTGTTTAGCCCTTTGAGCCCACACACATGAAGAGTTTTTAAATCATCCCTGTCAAGGATCATCCCACATTGGGACAATATTTGAGATGAATGATAGGAATTTTCTTACTCACACTTGCATCAATCTTTGAGTATTGCTTTCGCATTGTAACTCGTACGATAATTCAAAATGCCTTAGGATGATGAAGAGCAGTCATTTCTCTATCCTATACACTTTTATCCATTGCATAGCCCACTTGAGCTTATGAATTCATTTCATTTTAAACCCAATTGGTGATCATCCCCCACACTGGGGCAAGACAAAAACATTCAAGTGGCATGAACTAAGATGCCGACAAAAATGGAGATTTTGTTCAAAGAAAAGAATGAAAAAATGGGGCATGAAAAAGTAGTGTGCCTGGTAAAAGCAAGGCCAATGCCCAAAGAAAAATCAAACACTTGATGAAGTGAGTCGTATCCTCAACAAGATGGTACCCAAAAAAAAAAAAAAAAAAAAAAAAAAAAAAACTCAAATGCTTTGTTGCAATCAATGAGTGCAAAGAAGATCTCCGACAATGGAGAAGGAAAGTGGTTGAAATGTCAAGATGATCACCAACTTTGATCCTCTAAACACTTTTTGAGCCTAATGATCATTTCATTTCATAACCCATGAACCAAGCCTACGTTACGTCCCTTGCAAAATCTCTTCAAATTATGGCACTTGAATTAACATAAGAGTTCATATGCTTGAAAGCATCGCTTGAAGAAGTGCGAGTAAGATAATTACTGCCTCATTTCATATATTTCTTGACTTGAAAATCCCAAGATAGTTACGAAATGTCATTTTTCAAATAACCTCGACTCAAAAGAGTCCCCTTTGTTAAGCCGTTGACTAAGCCCACATTACAATCCATATTAAAGACCTCTCGCATTGGTAAAGTCGTACCACTTGCGAGATTGCTTAGACCCTTGTTTGGCATGACGATGGTGAGATAGAGCGATTGTCAAAAATCCGCATCAAAGGTCGGATGAAATGGCCATTTTAATGAGGATGAGTGAAAAGTCCTTTCGTGACCGAAAGATCCCTCATTTGACATATTCATGACATTCATGTGTTCAGATTGGAATAAAAATGCCAGATTGATGGAAATTATCACGCATGAACATCTCTTGAATTAACGCATGTTCGTGATTGCAAATGCATATTGCCTTTCCTACAACCATGTTT
Organism: Eucalyptus coolabah; assembly: GCA_014182585.1. NCBI lineage: Eukaryota > Viridiplantae > Streptophyta > Magnoliopsida > Myrtales > Myrtaceae > Eucalyptus > Eucalyptus coolabah. The sequence continues at coordinate 10,676,069 of CM024622.1, forward strand.
TGCAGGAAACATATCCCTCAGGATCAGAGATGTTACTAGGTAAGTATATCTCTATCCATGCCTTAAATATTTGTCATTGCACAGGTATTTCCCTCTCAAATGCATTGACACTCGACTCAATTGAGTTGTCCCCCAGAAGTTTTCTTCAGATTCAAGCGACCGAAGAGAGGTTCGAGTCCTGGTCGAATAATCAATGTTGCAATGCTAGGCGACCGTAGAAAGGTACGGGTCCTGGATATGTAACACCAACTATCTTGAATTACTCTACCATCATTGAAGGTAAGATATTCCGGGTAGGTTCCTTTGACATCTCGACCGGATCCGGATGTCTTGATTATTTTCATTTAAACATTTCACTTTGGATGTGGATGTTTTTAATCTTTCTCGTTATACCTTAGTCTAGATCTAGGTACTACGAGCACAAATTTCGACATCTCGGTTTGGATCTAGATGTCTCAATTCTCTTCGTTAAAACATTTCACTTTGAATGTGAATGTTTTTTCGACCTTCTCATTATACCTTAGTTTGGATCTAGGTATTTTGAGTTTTTCAAAAATCTTGACATCTCGCCCGGATCTCGGATGTCTCTTTGTTGAACATTTTACTCGGATGTGAATGTTCTTCGATCTTCCTCGTTATACCTTAGTTTGGATCTAGGTATTTCGAATTCGAACTCTTGACATCTCGGTCGGATCTCGGATGTCTCATTCTCCTCATTAAACATTTCACTCGGATGTGAATGTTTTTTCGACCTTTCTCGTTATACTTAGTCTGGATCTAGGTATTTCGAATACAAAAACCTTGACATCTCGCCCGGACTGGATGTCTTGATTATTTTCATTCAAACATTTCACTGATGTGAATGTTTGTCAATCCTTCTCATTATACCTTAGTCGGATCTAGGTATTTTGAGATTTTTAATCTTGACATCTCGCCTGGATCTAGATGTCTCATTTTTCTTTTCGTTGAACATTTCACTGATGCGAATGTTCTTACCTCCGTTACGCTTTTCAAGGAACCCGAGTGAGAGTTGGGTACTTGTGAAGTAAATAGGGATTTATCATGTACCTCAAGATGTTTTACCGCACCGACTCGTAAGAAATTGCAGGTACGTCTTTCCTTTCACATCATGCATTTGCATTAGCACTTCCATGCATCATACAAATTGCATTAAAAATGGAATTCATGTTCCAACAAAAAATCACCAATTGCATGAGCATGACCAAAATTTAGGTCTCGATTTATCTTTGAAGGCAACCTCGGCAAGCTCACCTTCAAAGAGGGGCAGCTGTTGACACCTAAATTTTGGCAATCTATTTTATCATTGATCACATTAAAAAAGTTAGGGATCAACCGCGACCCCTAAGCAAAAGTATAAGTTAATTGCATGGACGTTAGGAGCATTATCATAACAATGAGTCCACGCAAAGTTGCATTGCATGGAACTCGTGCGAAATTCGGAGGTGGACATTCAATATTGCGGACAAGGAGCCCACTCACGTATGAACTTTAAAAAATTGGCTTGGGCATCAAAAAATCCAAAGGGGTGACCAATGTTTCTGCTGAGGAAGATAACGAAGAAAAATGAAATTTTGGAGATACTAAATGTATATTCTCTTCACACATATCTATAACAGTATATCCGGTTTGTCTTGAATAGATTTGAAGCAAAGAGGGCAATTGAATAATTCGGCAAAGTGCAAGAGGTGTGGGAATCGTGAAATAAGATAATAACAAATTATGCTTCCCACAATTCAAGATGAATTCGTACCGATAGAATGTGAAGGAGAAGCAAGGCGACGACAAAATATCGCTCACTCGATTGGTATTTCCAATTCGGAAACGCAAGGGAAAATATTGAGGGAAACACGGGATACGCATGCAAGAGGTAATGGAGGAAATGTGAATTTCAACGATTCTTTTTCTTATACAAATTTCCTCTTTTGCAATACAAGGTAGGTAGTATAAAAGGGAAGGCCACGTAATGGAACGAGGAGGGATTTTTCGAGTGATAATACATTCAAAGCACGGCACATTGAGAGAGAGGAAAAGGGAGGAGAAGTCGATCGTCTTTCTTCCCCAGAGGACCGCGACTGGCTTCATCCATCTCCACAGCCCGACGTTGTGTTCTTGTTGCGAGCTTCACACCGACACTGCTGAGTCTTGCTGCCGGTCCACTACTTGTGCCGCTGCCACAAGCCCGAATAGCCGCTGCTCGTGGTCAATCTACCTTCTTTGGGGACGATCGAGATTGTTTCCCCACCGCACTGCTGCTCGATCATCATCCCGAGCCTTGTCCGTGATGAGTTATTGCTTGGTGACCCTTGCTAAGCTTCCATCCACGCCAGCCTCGAGGCGTCCTTACTACTCGTGCGATTCGAGAAGACCCAGACAGACGACCGAGTTGCCCGTGACCTCGCACCAGAAAAATTGTAGCTGCTCCATTCTCCGTCGACGACGTTGCTAACGTCGTCACACCGAAAGCCTCTCGGTGCTTTTCGCATTAAATTTTTGTGCCTCTGCAGTTAAGAGGAGAACTTCAAACGGTGGTCAAAAAGCTCTAGTGGGGGTTATATTAAAATATAGTAAGGGAATCCAAGAGGGGACGTCTTGCAAACGGAAAGTCCACTTGAAGACTTTCGATTGTGTCGACAAAATCAACGTAGCCCTCACCGAGCCAAGAGCCCTTTCCACGTCGAGTGCCGCGAGCGACTCTCCATTATCGTGAGCCAGCTACCGTGAAGCAAAGTTGATCATGACTCCTACGATCTGATACCCGTCCGAACTAGGAAACAACAATCAAGGTAGGTAAAATTCCCATCTAAATTAATTCTTGAATGTTTCGTTTGCTCAATTGAGGAATTGCATTCTTGATTAAACCCCGAATGATGTTATCTTGTCCCATGTTTCCCGAATAGCCTTTTAAATTGGGAAATCTTCCTAATTTCGCAATGTACATATGATTGACGGTCCGATTTCATGCTCGAAATACGACCCGCATCGTACGGAAAATCACCAATCCGATCTCACGCTGGAGATATGATTCGTGATTTTATTTAAAAATTGGCCAATCCGATCTCATGCGCGAGATATGATTCGTCAATTTAGTTCCCAAAATTAAATGGACGTGGAAGATGTCTTGCTTGATTTGGTGCCGTGTTGTTCTTGATGCTTTATTTGTTTGCTCCCGTAAAAAAAAAAAAATATTTGAGTTAGATTAGATGCATGTTAGGATGTTACTTGTTTTAGATTATTTTGCATGTCTAGAATAGGAAATTTGTTTATTTCGAATTTTTGAAAAAATGAAAAATACAAAAAAATTAGGATGTTAGATTTCTGCTTCACTAGTCTAAATTGCATGTTTAATTATTTGGCAATTATTAATTTCGGAATTTTAAAAAAAAATGGAAAAAGGAAAAACATATAAATTATCATGCATATGTCATGTAAAATTAGGGCGTTCTTTGTACGTCATTGCATATTAGAATAAATTGCATGCTTATTAGGAAAATAAAAACCATGTGCATGTCATATAGAATTAGGTTCATACAATGCACGTCATTTAGTGATTTTTGTTAGGTTCATTTAATTAGAAATTGCTCGTCATTAGAATTAGGTCATTAGATTAATTTAGATTGCATATTTAAGTGTTGCATTTCTTTAATTTCGAATCTCATGGAAAATACAAAAATTATTTTTTAGAATAAATCCATCTCATGCTTAGGATAGGCTATATGCTTATTTATGTCATATTGCTTAGGTCATATAGCTAAGTCATGTTGCCATGTCATATCATTTCATGTTAAATTAGTGACATGCATTGCATAAGCATGATTCGCATTAATTAAGTGAAAATAAAAAAAAGAAATTGCGTGTTAATTAGAAACCATATCTAGGATTGTTGATGTGGATTTTAATTTAACACTGCAGATGCTTTCGTTGCTTTGAGGTAAGTCCCGCATTATTTAATAACTTTCTTGGGTGTTAAATTGGTGGATTACGCACCTGCATGATAACCTCACATGTTAGGAAATAGTTTAAAATCAATTCAAGCTGCCTGCAAAACTTTTTTTTTAAATAAAAGAAATGGTACCGAAAGGGCGTTAGAGAATTCTAGCGTAACCAAGTCCCCGTACCCATAGTCTCTCGGGGTTCGTAGGAGTAAAATAATTCTCCCGTTATTTTACTTGGGTTTCTAATCGACCCACCAAAAATAGATTAGTGGCGACTCCTAATTAAAAAAAATTTGCATGTTAAGAACTTGAACCAAAAGTCGCATATTGGTATGGGCTTGGGAGAGTCCGAGTTAAGTTTAGGCTTAACAATCCATTAGCCAAACCTTAGGTGGTTCACACCCCGAAAAAATTGGTCGCGACACCGTCCATATTTATTGACCGTATTATGACTTGCATCCGAACTCCTAGGTTTTCTATATCTCTAAATGGTGAATTGCATGGTTACTTTGATAGCGGGAGGGGTATCCGTCAAGGAGACCCTATATCCCCGTACATTTTCACGCTTGTAATGGAAGTATTTACTGGTATCATCAATGGGTGCACCTGCAAGCCTGAGTTCAACTTCTTCTGGCGTTGTAAATCTTCTAAACTATCCCACCTTTTCTTCGCGGGTGATGTCTTGCTATTCTCCGAAGCTAACATGGCATCTCTTAGGCTCTTGCTGGATGGAGTAAATTCCTTTGCATCTTGGTCTGGGCTCATTCCCAATCTAAATAAGAGTGAAATATACATCTCTAGTGGATCTAATTCTCTTAAGAACTCGCTCACCGATGCATCAGGCTTTCGTCTTGGATCTCTTCCTTTTCGATATCTTGGTGTCCCTATAATTTCATCAAGACTAGGCAAGGAAGACTCGTGTCTCTCGGTTGATTCTATCATGAAGAGAGTTCGTCTTGGACTAATCGATTCTGTCAACCGCCGGCCGACTCCGCCTTATCAAATCTGTGCCGCACTCCATTCAGGTATATTGGTCCTCCGTCTTCATTCTCCCTTCCTCGGTTATTAATCGGATTGAGCAAATATTTCAGCAATTCCTTTGGCGTGGTCCTAGCCTTGGATCTGGTGGGGCTAAAGTATCTTGGGAAGAAGTTTGTCTTCCCAAAGCGGAAGGGGATTGGGTATCCGCTCGGTTCGCGTGAGTAATATTGCTGCGATGATTAAAAATATTTGGCTCCTATTTCTCGATAAAGAATCGCTTTGGACCAAGTGGATTCATTCCCTTTTTTAAAACATAAAAGCTTCGGAATGCGCCTGCATCGACCATTTGTTCCCGGTCCCGAAAGAAACTTCATGGCATGCGTGACTTGGTTCAGCACCACTTTAATTGGAACAGTAATGGCCTAACGGCTTCTTTCTGGTTTGATCCATGGCATCCTCGTGGTCCACTAAATAAGCTTTTCTCGGATCGTGACATATATCGGTCTCGTATCCCGCGGAATGCTTTAGTGGCTACTGGTATTGCGGCTCTATCTACCCCCTCTGCGGTTTCAATGGTTATTGAGAACTGGAATCATCCGATCCCCTGCCTCAACAACCACAATGATCGTTTGGTGTGGCTTGGCCACTCCTCTGGCCAATTCTCTACTGCGTCTACATGGAGTATGCTTCGTCCAAGAGGCGCCCTCGTCAGCTGGTCTCGATTTATTTGGAGCCCCTCATGCCCCCCGCGCTACCAAACGCACCTATGGCTGATTACTCGGAATAGATTACCAACCCAGGTTCGGCTTCTGTCATATGAAAGGATCCAGAATGTCTCTTGTGCCTTTTGTTCATCTAGGCCGGATTCAACCGATCACTTATATTTCGGATGCTCAGTCACGGGTCGGCTAGCCTCATTCTGGGCGTCTAATTGTAATTTGACTTGGACGAATGGATCTTGGGAAGACAACCTTCTTTGGGTGGTAAACCGTCTCTTGGATGTGAGCTTTCATCAAGCCATTGCTCGCTTCTCCTTTGGTGCCTTATGCTACCTCATCTGGAAGGAACGAAATAATATCATTTTCGTAACCAAAACCTCTTCCTTCCGGCCTTAAAGGAGCATTTACGAAATGCCGTCAAAGATAAAGCATCCACTTATTCAGTGTTCCGGATATCCCCTACAACCGTAGGCTCCAAATGGCTTGGGGAATCCATCCTTCTATTTTTGACTGAAGCGAGGTTTGTGCTTCTTTTGGCGTCTTGCCCTGGTACTCTTCTCAAGGACGCTGTGGTCTGTTCTTCTCCCGGGAGCCCCTTTTCTCCCGCTCGTGTGCTGCTGGGCCTTCCTTCTCCGCAGCTTGGCTGATTGACCGCTGGTTTCTTTAGTGTGTCGGCTTCCTCTTTTGGGATGGTTTCTCTCTCGCCCTTTGGCCGTAATGTTTGGCCTTTCTTCTCTGTTTTTGTTTCTCCCACCTTGTTTTTGACGCTTTTCTCTGCTGCTTGTCTCTTCTTTTGTGCAGCTCGTCTCGTCTCCCATCCACTCATCTTGACGCATGTGTCTAATTGAGTGTATGTTCTCTTGGAGTCGGTTGTGTTGCTGTGCTTTTTGTATAGCTCCTTAGTTCTCTTGCTATAATACCTTCTTACCTTTTACCAAAAAAAAAAAAAAAAAAAACTCATGCTAAAGTGCTACAGTGTGAACTTTGATACACTGCAAATTTTTTGGTCTCTTTATTAAGTTTTTCATTGGCCGAGTTTCATTGAAGGCAGAATATCCATCACATCCACTTAGGAAACTTCATCATTGGCAGACTATTCATCTAATTGATCCAGTTTGCAACTACCACTTTCCCTTCTCAATATCAGTTTCATACGAATGATTACAATGACTTCGGTGGTCACAAGAAAACAATTAGCAAACACAGGAACATAATAGATCAGTATAAATTACAGAGACATCACAAATAAAGAGCATCTTTAGATGCAACTGCGGGGCAATCAAAGTGAATTTCATAGAACAACAATGAAATTTTACCTTTGCACCCTACTTCTTTTTATTTTTATTTTCATGTACTTGCCTTTTTTAATTTGAAATTCAGGGCGAAATTGATTGGACTAGAGCTTTTTGGGTCACGGCTTGATTCAGAAATTTTTGTATGATAATGCCTAGTTTTGGAATTCTAGGATGACGAAAAGAGCAGGAATGAATCGAATTGCACAGACACCTTTTAATATAAAGACAATGCATAGTTTTGGAACTTTAAAGTTAAATGTGCTCGAGTGCAAGCACTATTAGAATGGGTGACCTCCTAAAAAGTGCTTCAAGCAAGTTAAATTGAGGATGTCGCAATTCCTCTAGTTGGTGCATGGTTCGAGGACCAACTACACGAAAGCTAGTGGGTTTGTAATGAATATAATTACATACCGATTGGGGGAGAGCGTGCCCCTTTCGACATAACGACAAGCATGCTTAGGTAGGAGTACCTTTGGAATGAGTGACCTTCTAGGAAAATGTCACTTGTACACCAAAGGACAAAAGTGTGAGAATTTATATGAAACGGATCAAAATGGACAATATCTTGAATGAGTTAAATTCAAATTTCACACAACACAAAACGGCTCACTATTGTAATTGCCTCAAGTAGTTGTCCAGGCTACATGTTGAGAATTAGTCTATTTCTTTATGCGCTAACTCAGGGGTATTTTTCTGACCAAAAAAATCCGAGGACTTTTACTTTTGGCTCGGGAAAGATTAAAAATGCTATAGACGAACGCAATGACGTCAGACCAAAGAGGGCAATGAGCGCGTAAGCATTATTTAATTCCAAGAAAGACGACATTAAGCATTAGATAGTACTGCCATCAGTAATGAATCATTAGTTAATCGCTTAATAAGCGGTAATGTGCATGAGCCTCTCGGAACAACTAGTCAACCATTTCATGTTCACATCCATCCAGATTCATTCAGAAAGCTGTGCACTTTTGCCAGTAAGCGAGTACCGCTAGTCCAGTCCAACTTGCTTTTCTTTTGGGGGCAACAGCAAGGCATTTGTGTCGTTTTCCTTTCAAGTTCTCAGAACCCAAAGCGTCTAGATTCCCCCAACTTACCATACTGTATTTGATCTCACACTATATTAAAAAGACTTTTGAGAGACTTCAATAGTCATCTTCCGACTTCAGCTCCCACTGCCCCTTTTTTCCCTCTATACCAGCGACACTGCAAACGCGGAACAGAGATAAGTAACCATATCGTGCTAAAAAACTATCTTGGTGGATAAGGAGATCATTGTGTTTTCCCGCCTTAATAGAGCAAAATGGGATGCCCCGTCAATGAACCTTTCAGGCGTTTTCTCGCATCCATTTGTCTCTGTGCATCTGCGTATATCTTTCTCAAGAAGAAAACGGTGCAAGCACAAACGCTGGAGCCTCTCCAACTGCCAGTAACTCTGCAGGGGATGCGAGTTATGGGCCAGCTAACCCTTCGAACCGTCCAGCTGAAGAAACCGGTCTCGAAGCATCTGCTTTGAGAGACACCACTACAGCAGAAATTGACCTTGCAGAACGTCGGAGCTTGGGTCCATCTATCTCGTTGACCTCTCCAGACGGAAGTGATTCTGCAGAACAAGATGCATCTGGTTCGTTGATCTCTCCAGCCGGAAGTGACTATGCAGATCATTGGAGCTTTGGTCCATCTAACTCGTCAGCCACTCCAGAAGCAAGTAACTCTGCAGGAGATGCGAGTTATGGGTCATCTAACCTGTTGAACCGTCCAGCTAAAGAAACCGGTTTCGAAGCATCTGCTTCGACAGCCACCACTCCAGCTGAAACTAACATTGCAGAACGTTTAATATTTGGTCCATCTATCTCGTTGACCTCTCCAGACGGAAATGATTCTGCAGAACGAGAAGCATCTGGTTTGGTGATCTCTCCAGCCGGAAGTGACTATGCAGATCATTGGAGCTTTGGTCCATCTAACTCGTCAGCCACTCCAGAAGCAAGTAACTCTGCAGGAGATGCGAGTTATGGGCCAGTTAACCTGTTGAACGCTCCAGCTGAAGAAACCTGTCTCGAAGCATCTGCTTTAACAGCCACCACTCCAGCTGAAGCTGACATTATAGAACGTCAGAGCTTTAGTCCATCAAACTCATCAATCTCTCCAGAAACAAGTCACTATGCCGGAGATACGAGTTCCACACCAGCTAATCCTCTGAGCTTTCCAGAACCAAGTAACTACGAGATATTCCTAAGCTTTAGAGGCCCGGATACTCGTGAAGGCTTCGTCAATTACCTCTATCAAGCACTTGTTGAGGTACGAGTCATGCCACCAGAGTTAGTTTTCAGAGATGAAGACAGTATCCACTTTGGTGATCGCTTTCCCAAGGCAATTGTTAATGCAGTCAAGCACTCAAAGATTTCGATCCCTGTTATCTCGACAAATTATGCTTCCAGCAAATGGTGTCTCCGTGAGCTCATCCATATAATGGAGCGCTGGAGGATTGGAGAACAAGCAGTCTTTCCAATCCTTTACAAAGTAACGCCGGATGATGTGAGACACCTGAAGGGGAAGTTTGGGGATGCCTTCAGTTCAATTAAGAAGGATTTTGACCAGGAGGAAGTCTTAAAAGTGCTCAAGGAAGTTTGCACATTGAAAGTTCTTATATCAGACAATTACAGGTACTTCGTTTTCATCAAAATCTACGTTTTGTTTTCTTAAGATCCTTTCTTGTAGGAGCATCGTTAAATCCTTATTAGCAGAGCCATGGAGTTCTTATGTGTTGTATTCTCTGACAGGCGTGAAGCAGAATTAATAAAAGACGTTGTTGAAACTGTGCTAAAACAGCAGCAAAAGTATTTGCAGCTACATGTTTCCGAACACTTGATTGGAACAGAAGATCATGTGAAGGAGATTATGAGATTGGCAGACACCGATGCATTCACTGACACGCGAATCATTGGAATTTACGGACTGGCCGGCGTCGGTAAGACGACTCTAGCTAAGACCGTCTATAACAAATTCTGTGTCTCTGGTAAATTTAAGCATTGCAGTTTCCTTGATATTCGAGATAAAAGTACTGGGGATCTGCAAATTCAACTAATCTCTGATTTACTGCACCGTAAAGGTGACGTGTGTAGATCTGGTTTTGAAATTAATACCCTTAAGCACGCATTTAAGGACGAGAAGGTCCTTATTCTTATTGATGGTGTGAATAAAAGAAAACAGTTGGATGATCTGATAAAAGACGGGAGTTGGTTTAAGTCAGGAAGTAGAATCCTTTTTACAAGTCTAGAAGAAATTCGCCTTGATCAAGCCAAGCCTGGGGTTTACCATGTGTATCGACTCACAGACATGGATGACGACAAGTCATTGGAACTGTTTAGCAGACACGCATTCTACAGGAAGTGTCCCCCAAAAAAATTTGAGTTTCTTTCTAATGAGATCATTAAGACTGTTGGAGGGTTACCCTTATCTCTCGTGACTATTGGTAATCAGCTGAATGGAAGAAGAGAGGAAAAATATTGGGGAGATATGCTGAAGAAATTAAAGGGGACGCCTCTGAAGGAAGTGCAACAAATTTTGAGGATAAGCTACGACACCTTAGAAAATGAGGAAAAAGAAATATTTTTGGATATTGCATGTCTATTTGATGGAAATGACGCTAGGATTGCCCCCTATATGTGGGAAGACTGTGAATTTTGGCCGACAATAGGAATCACAAAATTAATATCCCGGTCGCTAATACAAATTGGGGATAATAACGAGTTACAAATGCAAGGTCAATTAAGAGATCTGGGCAGAAGTATTGCAAGTCAGAACGGCAGTAGAATATGGGACTTCGAAAAAGCCTTGAAGATACTGGACAAACCTGCGGTAACAGTTCTCTCTACTTCGTTTTGGCTACCTTGTTCCAATATCTCTTATATCACATGAATGTTATAGTACCTCTTAAAATTGTTAGTTTTTTCTTCTTCCTCTATATATCAAAAACAGTTAGGCCATGCAATTTTTTAATGTAATGTTCATGATCCTCAATTTTCACTTGTAGGAAATGGAAAAGATTGTCGCCCTTCGTCTGGACAAAAATGGCTCAAGCAAACTATTCAAGCTATTTGGCCTTGGGAATTTACCTAAGTTGAGGTTCCTTCATGCTAGTTCCGAAAATTTTCCTGGACATTTGACGGAAGCACTTTCTGAATTAAAATGGCTGCAGTGGGAGAGATGTCCGGGTTCTTTTGAGCTGACCAATATTCGTTTGGAGAAATTACTCATACTTGAGTTATCAAGCAGTACTTGCAAAAATTGGGGAGACTGGAGATCAATCAAGGTAAGATGAAAAACACTTTCTCTCTTCTCTTACATTCAGTTAATAATTTACTTCCAGTGGCTAACCCTGTAAGGGTTTTGTTCCTTACAGATGGAGAAGTTGAAAGTTCTCAACCTTTCGAGGTGCTCGCGTTTGGAGAGTACCCCCAATCTCTCGGCTTTCAAAAGTTTAGAGTTTCTAATCCTGGAACATTGTGAGGACTTGAAGACAATCGATCCATCCATCAAAGATGTCGGGGGCCTCATTTCCTTGAACTTGAGGTGGTGTGGGAGTCTTGAGAAGCTACCTGAAGAAGTGGGCAAACTAGAAAACTTAGAGGAACTTCTTATAGATGAGACTGATATCCAAGAAATCCCTCCATGTATAGGATCGCTGGAGAAGCTGAATATCCTTAGTGCCGTGGGTTGTCATATGCTGACTCAGATTCCCAGCTCAATAAGCAGTCTGGTGAAATTGTCGACCCTTAACTTGGACACCTGTAAAAGATTACCAGAACTTCCAGACTCTGTCCAGTCCCTTGTGGAATTGAAGCGCTTGTCGTTAGCGCGCTGCTATGTGTTGAAAAGGATCCCTTCTATGATTGGAAAGTTGAAGTTGTTAACTGATCTGGACTTATCATCTACAGGGATCATGGAATTACCTGAATCCATTGAAAAATTGCAGAATTTAGAAATTCTGAGGGTTTCTCATAGCGCAATAGAGAAGCTACCTAGCGCCGTTGGAAAGTTGGGAAAACTCCAAGAATTAGATGCCTCAGGTTGCCATAATCTGAAAGAGGACATTCTCATTGACACCAGAGGGTTGTCTTGTCTAAAGATCCTTCGTTTAGGCAGAGCAAGCATCTCTGGCTTGCCCAAAGACATTCAAGGGCTTTCAACTCTTGAACACCTTGATTTATTGTACTGCAACCGGCTTAAGTTGCTGCCAGCACTTCCTTCCGGCTTATCTTTCCTTCAACTCACCTGTCAGATTCCCGAACTTCCTTCACTCAGTCACCTAAGTTACCTGAAGGAGCTCACTCTTCATGTTTGCATGTCTCTTGAAAGCATCCTGGAGCTTCCCTCTAAACTGTTGAAGCTTCGCGTTTGGAAATGCCATAAGTTGGAGAGATTGCCAGATCTTTCAAATTTGGAATCCTTGTCGAAATTAGAGCTCCTGCAGTGCTACAGCCTGATGGGAATCACAGGTCTGAAAGCGCTAAAATCCCTACGAATATTGGATGTATCCACGGGGACAGAGTTGTCGGATCTTGATGACTTTGAAGATTTAGAGTCGGTGAGATACCTAGACCTTGAAAACTACAATGGAGAGGCAAATGATATTGAACTCGAAGGCATTGACAAATTGAATGCCTCCAGGTGTTGAACATCTCTGCCCGCAAGTCCATCACAAGATTGGATCTTTCAAAGTTGGAGCGTCTGAAGCGATTTATTGCTAGAAATTGTGAAAGCCTAGCTGAAATTCAAGGCCTTGATAAGCTGGAGTCACTGGAGGAGTTGGATATCTCTGGGTGCAAGTCAATCGTGACATTACCTGACCTTGCAGCATGTAAGAAGTTACGAATTCTAGAGGTTAAATACTGTGAGAAATTGACCGAGATTCGAGGGCTAAAGCCGGACTTCAAAGTTGATTTCACCGGATGCAAGTCAATTCGGACAACTCGGGAAGATCAATTCAATGTTGATATTCCCAGATCCAAGTCAATGGAGACAACTCGAGATCGATTCAAAGTTGATACTCCCAGATCCAAGTCAATGGGGACAATTCGGGAAGATCGATGACACATACGCCTCATACAGAATCAATAAGACAGGTATATTATGGAAGCACTTCAAAACTTCGATTCTGGAGATCATTTACTATACCTAACAAGTACATGTAGTTATAGCAGATATATCGCCGTTTTTCAGTCGAGCTTACCGACTTTCATTAATATTTTTAGTTTTACATGAGTGGTCTTCCTTGACAACGCGCTATTGTTTTCCGTCCTAAAGTCCAGGAATCTTGACGAAGTTGGCTAAAGCAAGTGGATGCGAGGCTTCAGTGTAGTTTGACTCGTGATCATGACCGGAATTTGGAATCCAAACAGATCAGAAAACCTCCTTGAGTACATTTTATGTCATCAATCATAAAGTAAGATTCTTTATCCTTGACACGATATCAATCTGCGCTTAGGCAAATAGAGTAATAGCATTTCCCAAGTCCCATTAAGGTCGTTTTCCGTAGGCAGACGATAATTATTATGAATTCATTTCATTTATGCAGAAGAATAAAGAACATTGGTTTTGATTCATTTTAGCTTCTATTGATAAATGGATGATTTTCTCAGCGTTTTAGTAATTTTTATTTCAGTTATTTTGTCAAGTAGGCGCTGGGAGCACCATGATGGAAGTTTGGGGTTTTTCTCAAATTCAGGGTACTAAAGTCGAGATCATGAATTTCCATGAATCCTTATTCAACTTTGTTTGTCAATTTTGAGATGCCAATATGGAGATTGCTGTATCCAAATGCAGATTTATGACCATGATCATGTCAAAAGTAACATCTTCAACGGTGGAAAATTGAGTAGGAACCATGCTGCGCTCTTTCTTTATTTTTTTCATGCCTATATCCATCTCCCGTGTTCGTGCTAATCAGTCATTGTCTCAAAATATTGAATTTTCGTCATTCTATTCGTTCTTAATTCAGCGATGACAATTTCTCATGCTTCCAATGCTTTAAACGACCAAAAGCTTCACTGTATTTTTGGCAATGGTGCGAGATCCAAACAAAACACCTTCGATATGGGTGCAATATCCTGTTGTTTAAGCAGATTGCATCACGTCGTGCGTTTTTGAATGGGGAGCTATCCGTCATGGTAATGGAAACATGCGCTTTACTTCACTCTTGGAATGTTTGAGGGCTCATCTGGATCTTTAAATGCCCATCTTTTCTTGAACTATTGCTTAACTAGGTCGATATACTCATACTGAGAAATGTTGGGTACACTAACAGCTTCGTCTCATCTAATTTTTACTTTGAATCATTCAGAGTGAGACACCTGTCCGTGTCAGGTCCACGTCGTCCCACTTCTCCACTTCAAACCAGCGCGCGGGAGGAGGGCAGGGCTTCCTCTCCTCTTTACCTTCTCTCTTCCTCCTCCTCCGACGCTCTCTCTGCACTCTACCCAACGCATTGAACTTCCCGTCTAGCACTTCCTCCGACGCATTGAACTTCCCGTCTAGCGCTTCCTCCGACGTGCTTTCTCTCTCCACTCGACGGCCTCATCCTCAGATCTGCATTCTCTCGGTGCACTCCCGCGACGTCTTTCTTCCCAAATTTCTTCCCAAATTGCGCTCTCTCCCGACGGCCGATTTCGCTCGCCTCTCTCCGTCCCCCGACTCGCGACCGAGAAGCAATCGCTCCGTCCTCTCGTCTAATCTTCCGTCGACGACTTGCTTTCCGCTCTGCTCGAAGCGGTCCCTCGAGAAGCCCTAAATCTGGGGCCGCAAGTCAGGTTCGATTTCCTAAAGGTTGTATGGATAATGTGCCCGATTCCGATAGATCACTCCTTGCTCTAAGAGCCAGTCTTCTGATAACCATTCCATTTGTCCCCACATAAAGATATCAATTTAGTGTTTCTTCATTTTTTTGCCTCTTCAAATGCGACAATTTTTTCAGGAACTCACTGCCTAGGAACATATCACATTCTGTTACCAGACAAAAGGTTTTAATTAAAGAAGTTAATTTAAGCTTGTGCTCATTCACATATGCGACTTGATATATTTCGCACTTAATAACATGACAGATGCTAGTCTGAGACCAAAAATATCCTCTTAAGTTTCAAACCATCATATCAGACATGTCGCTGAAGCAACTATGCTCATTTTTCAGATGAGTAAATGTTCAACACAGTACTAAAAATTGTTTTTGTAGAGTAGATCTCCATTATAGGGAAGAACTTGTACATTAGTGGGTTCTGATTTGGACGGATTCTGGCAAATAATGGGGAAGTCATTGAACTGGTTAATAAGCTCCTACCTGGAGCCAGCATCAAACACATCATTGTCTAGTTGTTACTGTTACTATGAAGTTTTTGAGAAAATAGATGGCTTGCTAATTCTTTATGCTATTTTTGTTTCCAGAGAATTAGACTGGGCTTTTTTGCTTTTAAATAAAGACTGAGTGGATTTTGTATGAATTGGAACCAACTAAGATGCTTATTCTTAGACTAGGGAATACGTGACACACTGTAACCCGTGAATACTTCACTACCTTAGGAAACAGACAAACCTTAGAAGTTCAACCGAAGGCTAGGGGGATTGACATAAGGCAAGAACTCATTAAGTTCTATGAAGAAAATTACTCTGCCAACCTCATGCGTTTGGTTGTATACGGCAAAGGTACTGCTTGCATCCATACAACACAGCTTTACAATTGCTACATTCTCTTCATTCGGTGGTGCAATTTTGTAAAATTTCATGGATCTCCACAGCATCTCTTGATAAAATCCAAGATCTAGGAGTCCAAAAGTTCAACACTATTTCCAACAACAAGCGGAGCTTTTTGCATATTTCTGGTCATCCCTGTTTATGGGAACATTTACAGGTCCATTTCTGCAGTCCGCTCCCATTTTTTGTTGGAAGACATGCACATTCCTCATTTCCTGTTTGGTAAAAATTTCTATCCAGAAGAAAGTTAAAGAAACTCCTACTTGTTGTCCAGGTTCTTGTTCAAGCCATTCCAATATGTGACGACCACAAGCTACAAGTTCAGTGGCCAGTGCCTCACAGCATTCACCATTACAAAGAAGTCCCATGCAGCTACCTCACCCATCTTATAGGCCATGAGGGAGAAGGATCTCTGTTTCATGCCTTGAAAAGATTAGGTCTGTTTCTCATGTCATTTACATTGCTTATCTTATACTAATCCTCAGGAGGATTCATCTTAATGGTAATGTTCCTTTCTGCTAGGATAACCTTCTTGATTGAGTTATTTTCTGGTAATTGCAACTTAAATATATGCATCTCATTTCCAAGTAGGAGTTTTTTTTTTCCATGTATATGCAGCTCCTCTATATTATGGTTTCTTGCTCCCAAGATGCTTGAAATGTCAACTGAAGCAGAATAGAGTCGTGCTCTATGCACTGGGAAGGAAAAGGGTGATGCTCCATGCATTTCTCTTTTTCTGCCAGTATGAGGAGCATAAGAGTTCAATTGACTGAAAGATATTCTTCATTTTGCGCTCCATAGAGCATACGGAGTATAAACTTTACGATCTGTTCGAGCGAATATTGTTTTTTACTTATACTTTTTCTTTTTCTTGTCACCTTTAAAATGTGGCTTTAAATTAGTGTCAAACACCTGAAACCTTTTCGAAACATGCAAAAATTGACATAGAAAATAAAACTCTTTCAAACTTTTGGGGGAAAGAAAATATTTCTCCTTTCTAAACTAAATAATTAGGTTGGGTTACGCAAATTTATGATCCTCTGGGGTTGAGGGGCATAAAAGCATCTGGACCCAAACTGTCTACTTATCATAATTATTGTAAGAAGAAATTAACTCGTGAAGGTAAAATATCCAATTAGAATTGCTAGAGCCAGCATATTGCTTTGGCTTAATTGTTTTCAGCTACTTTGATCAAGTCCTCTTTTCTGAAGGGTTTATGATCAATTCTGATGCAAATGACTTTGCAGGATGGGCCACTAGTTTGTCTGCTTAGGAAAGCGTTGTGGGTTCAAATAACTCTTTCTTTAATGTTGTTATTGAGATGACTGATGCTGGTCACGGTATATTGTTTTGTTCTGGCTATTCTTGCCTCTGGGCGTTTCTCTGTTTTTCTTTTAGGTCATTTGCAAATAACCATTCTCACACACTTAGGGCTTTGCTTATTCCCTTTGGCAAAAATTCGGTCGTGTAAGAAAGCCTAGATTATTAGGCTTGAAATTCTAATCATGTATCGCACCAAAAAGCAGAGCACATGCAAGATATAATGGGATTGCTCTTTAAATACATTGACATCTTACACCAGTCAAGTGTTTGTGAGTGGATTTATGATGAGGTATGGATCCAAATGACCTATTTAGGACTATGAGTTGCAAATATGATAAATTCAGGATACTACCTGTAGCTCATCCTGTGCAAGAGGATAACCAAATGCTCTCTAGACTCTTTGATGGTCGCCTCGTGATGCCTTTACTTGCATTTTGTTTGTGGAACCACTTAGTCAAGAATGAGAGAAGCGATTATTAGGCCAAATTTTGGACTTTCAAAAATTTGTTGTAATTGGCAAGAGTTGACCCTTCTTCATCTCATACCATTCTTTTAGTGTGTTAGGGACTGATGAGCATCTTTGTGAAAATCACTAAAAAAGACAGCTGAGTATCTGGAGTGCAGGTTCAACATGTGCCCGATTTCCTATAAGTTAAGAAATAAGTTGCACAGTTCTCTATTATACTTGTGTCAATTTCCTATCTGCGGCCTCATCTTGTCATGCATGATTGTCATCAAACTAGTTTCATTTTCTATCAATAACTGCTGATTCCTGGTTAGTTTTAGCATATTCATCAACTAAGTTAAGAGTGGAATGATATACAATGCCTGCATCAGCCTATAGATTTTTTTGCTTGTGGCTATTGGTTAGTCATTCATTTTTTCTGTCCCATGCCATCATATAGATACTTTATCTTAATACAAAAGGCCCCAGCCCACTACCCATCCAAGGTTTCTTGAATGTGTTATAAATTATTTTGACTATGTGATTTGCCTACTTGGGTGAAAGAATCAGCTTCTTTTATGTAGAGAATTCTGGCCATAGGGAAAAAATACACACACATATATGTACATTTATTTTGTGTGTGTGTATTTACATAAATATACAAATTGGGCATTGATTCGATGCAGAAATATTTCCTTTTTCACATCCTTATTCCTCCAGTAAGTGGGGTTCTCCATTTACAACATTCTCACTCTTTTTTGATTTTCTTAAGCTGGAAGTTAGTGGCTATAATCACAAGTTGTGGGTATTATTGGATACCATCCTGAAAGCAATGACAGATTTTACAGTGAAGCCAGAAAGATTTTCTGTGATCAAGGTAACCATGAAATTTATGCTGCAAAAACAAGCTTATATCAGTTCCTGTGTATCAATAATCTTTCATACGCTTGGTTGAGAAAAGCTAGATAAGTGCAATAATCTTTCATACGCTTGGTTGAGAAAAGCTAGATAAGTACAGGCCAGAAGCAGCAACTACTTTTTACATTTTTTGACTTTTGTTATATGATCTACCAAGACATTTGTATTAGTTCCTGTAAGGACTGCAAAATAATTTTTTTTTGGGGGGCCGTCAAGACTGCAGAACAATAGGAGAAGCATAGGCTAAACTTTGACTTAAGATTGAGGCATGGAAATTGTGGTTATTGCTGCTAATTGATCTAAAAGCTCAAGCTATTATGTGAAGGAGTATTTTATTGTTTAAATATTTCAACAACCCCACATGCATAGGCTAAACTTTGACTTAAGACTGAGGCGTGGAAATTGACTACGATTGGGGGGCTTAGAAAAGGTTTGTCTGGACCTATTATGATACCATGTTGAAATTGCAGGACCATGTAAGTTCAAGCTATTAGATGGAGACATAACTTAAAATTTTAAAATTCTAACAAGGTTAATGTATTGAAATACTTTAAGAAATGTTGATATTATCTTTGCCTTATTCATACTCTCAAAGTGCATCTTGGCACAAAGTGCCATAAACTTGACAATCCATGTTCTCTTTGAGATCAAATAGCTTGGAGAAGACTAATTAATTGTGAACTCTGGTCAACTTTTCTCAAGAAGCTTCCACAACATTAGGTAGAAATGCCAATCATTTTGCAGAGTAATGTTTTTATTTGGTCATATTCGATATCTAATCGGGAAATCTCTTCGTACATGACCAAGTTGGGAAATTGCAAAGGGTTCAAATACAAGTCGCTGATTCAAGCAATCTTAAATTGTGTTTTTATCTGGTTCTGTTATGCTTTGACATTAAAAATGTCATAGAGTAATCTTATACATCAAGTTTCCTTAGCTATGTACCGGCAGCACCAATTACTATTAAGACTCATCTTTTATTGTCTTCCAGGAGAAGTTGACAAAAAGTAATCAGAATTTCAAGTTTGATAAGCCAAGATATCATGCCTCATATTATCGCTCTTTAATATTAAATGACCATTCATGGCCTTGGGAGGAAGATCTAGATGCTCGAGACTCTTCAGCCTGAAGAACTTTCTCGGTTTGCACCTACAATGCTCTCGAGAGCATTCTTAGAGTGTTACATAGCAGGTTTAGTGATTTTAGAAGTTATCCCTTTCTTTTTAAGTTAACTCTCTCATATTCGAATCTTGATCTACTTTTATTTTGTCATCACTCACTAGGGAATATAGAGCGTGATGAAGCAGAATCAATTGTTCATCATGTCAAAGATGTTTTCTTTAATGGTTCTCATCCTATATGCAAGCCTGTGCGCCAATCCCAACTCATGACAAGTAGACTCATCACACTTGATGAGGGTGTAAGTTATGTCTACTCAACTGAAGGCCTAAACCCAAATGATGAGAATTCTGCATTGCTTCACTATATTCAGGTACTTTTACCCAACAATATTAATGAAAAGAACAAATTTCTGTCTGCATAACTTTGTCATGAAATCTTCTGGCCTGAAAAGAACAAATTTCTATCCGCATAACTTTGTCATGAAATCTTGTGGCCTGTCTTTTGCCTGAATAGACGTTCAAGATGACTCCTGGCTCCAATGAACTTAATTGGCATAGGCAACCTTTGATCTGCTATTATGTTTCTCTCGGGTATGTGAGGCCATGTTTTGCTTGTAATTTTGGCCAAAAATCCTTCCGCGACACATTGCGCATAGTTTATCCCCTTGGGATGGTTGATTTCCGACACACCAATTCACTTTCAGAAAGTATATGCTTGTACATTAGCAAAGACAAGAGGTTCATCGATTACAAGCATTAAAAATCATGGAGTAACTCATTTTGGTAGGTCTACTGAGTCTTTTTCTATATGAATTTGATTACAATCCCCATGGATAATTGCAGATCCATCAAGATGACATTACTTTGAACGTACAACTTCAGCTTTTTGGCTTTTATCGCAAGGCATGAAGCCTTCCACCAGCTCAAAACAAGTTGAGCAACTTGGTTATGTCTGTTTTGCTCACACATTGGTAAAACCATTTAATTTCTCCTTTCTTTTCCCGATGTGTGTTCGCTAATTATTCTAAGGGTTTCGTGCGAGATATGACCTCGGGGTGCATGGCCCGTAGTTCACGTTTAGTCTTTGTGAAGGTATACCACAAGGTTTTCGTGTTCTCGACCGCCTCATCACCTTTAACTCCTTCACTTTGTTAATCTTAACGGTGTCCAAAGTACATCGACACATAGGTCCGAGCTTTCTTGAGTCTTTCGAAAGTGAACTCCTTAAGATGAGTGAGGTTGATTTCAAGGTGAGTTGTTTCTCCCGTGTTCCATCATGAAAATCATGTCAGTTTGTCAAATAATCTTTAAACCATTACATCAAACGTGTGGAATTTCTGCCTTTGACAGAGCCATTTAAACGCACTAATCGAATCAAAGATGGAGAAGGACAAGAATTTGTGGGAAGAATCTAGCTTCACGGGGAAAGATAACTAATAGAACTTTCCTATTTGATCGAATAGAAACCGAGGTACACGATATTGCCTCTCTCTCTCTCTCTCTCTCTCTCTCTCTCTCTCTCTCTATATATATATATATATATTGCAAACATCAAATCCTAGTCTTCTCGGTAGTGACCGAGCAAATCGACACTATTTTTCATCCGCCTGTTGGTTTCGCCTACATTCATCTTTTGCTTGATCTCTTTTTATGGAACTAAAGTTACCTCGTATACAATTGGCGGTATGCCCTTTCCCTCCTCTCAGCTGAAACTGCCTAATTTACCTTCATAAAGCCGGAAATGCAAAGCAACTCATAAAAATTCACTTTGTTTGTTGGACCAGATCGCAGCATTAAGGAAGTTGGTAAAACAAGAAATGATAGCTTTCTTCAATGAGCACATAAGAATTGGAGCACCCAAGAGGGAGGTGCTCGGTGTATGAGTTTATGGGAGCAAGCATTCTTCAAATTTTGAAGTGGATAACAATGAAGCAGCTTGGACCAAACACAAGATTTAATAGATGACATTTTTAACTTCGTGGCATCGCAACCTTGTTACGGTTCACCTAGAAGAGGGTATGAACATATGGAAGTTCATAGCCGTTCTAAATAAGCTAGAATTGAGGATCTTGAAAAATATACTCCTGAAACATTTCTCCAAAATCTATACTACCATGCCACACTTGCCCTGTGGCATTTGTACCTTATAGCGTTTTAGGGGTGCATGATAAAAATTATTTCATTGTTCAGAAATGATTTTTGCATCAATTTTAAAACGAAACTTATTTGATAACGTTATCAAATTTTCTATTTCGGAATAGGTTTCTATTCCGTAAATAGAAATAAAGGAAAAATCGAAGTAGAAATTTTCTACTTCCGATTTCTCCCTAACCCTAATTTCACTCAATTCTCCCTCACGTCTACGCCTCCTCTCTCTGCCTCCTCCTCCGCCTCTTCTCTGCCTCCTCCTCCTCTTTCGCCTCTGCTCATCTCCTTGAGACATCGTCTCCTCCGCCTCTCCTCCGCCTCTGCTCATATCCTCGAGACATCGTCTATTCCGCCTCTCCTCCACCTCTCCTCATCTCCTCAAGACATCGTCTGCTCCATTGGACGCTTAGATCGTCTCCTCCACCGGACGCTCTCGCCTCTTCTCTTGCTCATCCACATCTGCTCGCAAATCCACCCCCTCACCGCGACCCACCGTCCTTGCTTGTTGTCCGAGCACCCCTTGGCAACAGATCTCATGCCCGCACCCCGCCGCGCTCGTTCCCCTACAACGCCGTAAGCCCTCGCAAATGCATCCGAGCACCGACGCCCCAACCCGCTCCTGCTCTGCTCCATCTCACCAAAAGCCACCATCGCCCGCGAGCTTGGCAACGCCGCTCACGAATCCACCCCTTCGCCTCATCCAGAAGCCCTCTGCAGCAGACACCGGAGCCACTCGAGTTCGTCCGACGAGGCCCACGACTGTGAAGTGCGAGCTCAGCAACGCCGCTTGCGAATCCGCGCCTTCGCCTCATCCAAAAGCCCTCTGCAGTAGACACTGGAGCCGCTTGAGTTCGTCTGACGAGGCCCACAATCGTGAAGTGCGTAAAGAAGCAGAACTACCCTTCTCCTCCCTTCTCTGATTCGTGCCGATTCCTTTTCTTTTTCTCTTTCCGTTGAGTGCTCTGCTGCATTGCGCTTTGGTCGCGTCGAGTTTGAGGCGGGAGTGATGGGCCGAGACGCCGGATTCGGTGCCGCGATTCTGGATGATTGGGGTTGTTATCGGGAGATTTTAGGCGAAGGAGTGCTTCGTTGCTCCTTTTGGAAGCTTTCGAGCTCGTGTGCTACGAATCGCGCGTGCGGTTCCTTCATTCTCTTGCTAGCCTTTTGGTTCAGGATCGTCCACCGCGTCGCCTCCGCTTTCGTCGGTAGCTCGTGGACTCTATGCTTGTGTTTCATGGTGTTTTGCTGCTTCGGAAGCTGAACCGAATAAACTTGAAACTTCGTGAATGATGAAGAGATAACTTTAGTGTCGCTCCGTGTTATTTGGTCTCGTGCAAACAAACACCGATGCTCACAAACGTGGGAATGTGATTGCGTCGGCGTTGTTGTTTGGTTAAAATGAATGAAAATTTTGTGCTTAGTTGATCTCTCGTAATGGTGCGACGAATGGAAAGTGTGTCTAAAGAATTCTTAATCACGTTAATTTGATTATTTATATGTGCTACCTACTTGTATTGGAAATCGCACTTATCTAATCTTTCGCACTTTCCTTCTGAATTCTTGCAACGTCTGCACTGAATCAATGCTTGAAAGTTACTCAAAATTATCCGTGTAAAGCAAAAATTGTTATAGCCAATTTGGACAATGATGCTTCTCAGCCTGTCCAGCAGTAGCTCAACACTATACCTTGTAATTGCATGGAATGTTTTATTTGATAAAATTACTTGTAAATTTGTTTTAAGAAATATAAATTTTATTCGGTTATCAAACGAATTTCGTTTTCGAAACAGAAATTTTGTATTGTTATCAAACAAATTTTTTTCCTCAGAAACTCGTCCAGAAATAGAAATAGAAAAATTCATTTTTGTTCCAAAAACTATTTCTGGAACAGAAATGTTGTCATACGCCCCCTTAGTGGTTGGTGTGTGTAAATGACTAAAGGTATTACTTGGGATTTTACTATATAGCGGAATACAAGAATAGGTGTTTGCTCCAGCACAATGTTCCTGACCGAGTGAGCAAAACTGCTGGTGCTGGAGTTAGGGTGTAGTGCATATACGAATCTATACCATTGAGAGTTTCATAGCAAAACAGGCTCATAAACTATGAGAAATTTCAAATAGAAGAATGTCCTAGTTGCCAATTCTCCATACAAGCATACTTGCTCTGTAGTGAAATGCTGGCTCTTCTCACAATTAAGTACCAGAGGCATATGGAAATACCGAGAGCTTGGCCCCTCCGCACCGTAAAACATTATCCGATTCATGTTGAGGACGTCTACCGAGAGGCTGCACAACCTCGAAGCATGGGAAAATGCTAGCGAAAGGCCGTGAATTGATGAGACATGGCCTAGATTGCAGTGCAAAATGCTTCAAATGATGTAGTTATAGTGCCACGCATTATTGTTCCATTGTACTTCGTGGTCAATTTGTGGATGCTGTAGAGCAAATTCTTGTTCTCAAATTAGACAATAGCGCTTGTTTTTTAGATCTTGTATTTTGGGAACATTTAGGGCATGACACCATATCGCTTGGGGACAAAAATTATTGATTTGGACGTTCTCAAACCGTTAACAAGAGATTGATCGAGATCGAATATTGATAAACCGGTCGAGAAAACCAAATTAGGAACAAAATTGATTCATTATTGCATGAATTATCGATTTAAGCTATCTATGGACCAAATTGAACCGGTTGAATGAAGACACAATCGGTGTGAAAAAATATGTGACAAGACAAGAAATAACTTGATTTTTGGCTTCATGTCTAGGGACAAAATTGGGGAGAATTGTCCAAAAAAACCTAAACCTATTGCACTTTTACCAATTCAGTCCTAAACCTTTAACTTTGTCAATTCAGTCCTAAATCTTTTCACTTTTTGTCAATTAGTCCATCCGGCCAATTTTGGCCGGAAAATGCTAACGTGGATGCCGGCATTACCACGTAGGACTATTGGCGCCGACATGACTAATTTTTAATAATATTTTCATATGTATTTTTAAAATTTTTCTGTTTTTACCCTTTTTTTTTCTTTTTTTTTCTTTATGGCTTTTTCTGGCCTTTTCGGTGGTGGCCACCGCCCACCGGCCATAGGCGACGGCCGCCCACCGGCGACGGCCGCCACCGGCGACGGCTAGCAAGCCGGCCTCACCCGCCACCGGCGAGGCCCGGCCGGGCGAGGTTGAGCCGGCGACGACGACGCTAGGTGAGGCCGCCCGGCCTAGACGAGGGCGGCTCGCCTGCACCCAGATCCGGCACGAGCTCGCCGACGGCCCTCGCCCGACATCGTCAAGCATTTGAAACTGCTAAGCCCTTGCTTGTGTTTTGTTTTCGCCGTTTAATGCACTTTAGGCCGGAGCCCACGCTCGTTCGACTCACGTGACCTCCGGTCCCGCCTCGGTTCCCGTTGAGTTGTTATGTGGTCTCGTTTGCTTTTCAAAAGTTTTGGTGTGGACTTGGGTCTCAATCGAGCAAAAAATCCCTCTTTCCCATAGCATATACCAGGTGTTCGATGTAATGCCACAGTGAGATTTAGTTTTCTTTCGTTGTCTTGGCCATAGTCGAGTCGTCCAGGAGTTTCGTGTAGCACCCCGAACCCTTCGGCGGTCGCCACAAGCACCAAAGTTACTCCTTATTACCTTTCCCCTTAGAAGAGGCATCGTAGTTCACAGGCATTTTTTTTTTTTAGAGCGGTCCCAACACGACTCATTAGCGGAAATAAAACATCACCATCTCTCCCCCTACCAACCATGATACAAATACACACCACTAATCTTCATAATTTTATAGACAAGCCGCGACACTTTATTTACATATATTTTCAAGATGGGACTTCTTTTGGGTCACTACATCAAAAGGAAAAGTTAGGACTCAGCCATGTCCAGCCTAAAACCTCAAAAAGAACCCTCGACCCTTTACATCACATGTGCACAACCCCCATTATAAGTGTCAGCTAACTAACCCCAAAAAAAAGCCCCTACTCGTCACACTCGGGCCTCACACCCAGTCCGGTGCGTCAGGCGGTGGTGGTGGCAGCATCCCTCTCATGACCCCATTGTGGCGAACGTGGACAAAGACAAACTTCTGGACGACCTGGGCCCCCAGCCAGGCCTATATCGTACGTAACAAAACAAAGCGCACACGTATATATGCCAGTCCAGGCACAGAAGGACAGTTGAACTCCTCACACTCTACTTAGACGTCGGATGGTAACCCGTAAAATGCATCCCACGTGACGGCAGGAAGCGGCATACTGCTAATCTGAAATGTTGGTCCCCAAAAGGAGTGAGTACAACCACTCAGCAGGTAAAGGAATCCAATAACAACTCAATGCATCATACAAATCATACATGCATTGCAAGCGTTACTTACCTTGAAGCCATACGCATACTATCATGCATCATCATATCATACATGTCATCATCATCATCATAACATCATCACATTACACATGTTATCATGCCATATCATCATATATCATCATCACCATCATGCATATCACCATGCATATCATCATATATCATCATCATCATGCATATCATCATGCATATCATCATATATCATCATCATCATCATGCATATCATCATGCCATGGTTTAATTTCCACTTTTAACTTTCAATTTGATCACCACATCACCCATTCCTCAATTCATCAATTTCATCATCCCCTCGAGGCAAAGACCTCCGAGGCTTCCAAAGATTGCCATTTCGGGCCACTAGGGCATCCGCCCTCCACATTCAGGGCATCTCGCATCCCAACTAGCATCACAAGGCATTCCCTTCGGCCGAAACCTCCGACAGGGCTTCCGGCATTTACACTCCCTGGTCGAGCATCCCGCACCCCAAATCCTAGCATTGCGAGGCATTCCCTTCGGGTAGAAACCTCCGACAGGATTTCCGACACCCCCACATTCCGGGCATCCTGAATCCCCTAGGGCCATCCGGCAATGCATCTCTATACATTTTGGGCATCATCCTCCACCACAGCCACCTCTTCACTAATCATTATACACATTTACCAATTTCGGTCTTAATTTAGCATGGTATATGACGTGATATCAAACAAGTCATACTTGGCATGGAATTCAAACATGCATCTCAATTCAATGTCATGCATACATCAAGACCTTATCATACATGCAACATGATAAAATTATTTATTAATAAATTTAATGGAATTTATGGCCAATAAAATAATCTATTTTATTTTAATTTTCTTTTCTTATTTATTTATTTAGATTTCAACTTTTGTCATTTCCATAAATATTAAATTTAATATCAATAAATTCCCAAAATTATAAAAATTACAGCAAATATTAAACAAGCCAATAGGATGATAATTTCATAAAAATACATGGCCAAATAGCATTTCACACAATTTCCCAATTTTCGCAAAACATCATATAATTTTCGGATGAAACCAGAATGCACTGTTTCCGAAGAAATTCGATTAAAATATCCATACGGCCTCCAAAAATCACGAAATTTTACCGAGTTATAGCCAAGACATTTTCGTACAACTTTCATGAAGACTTCCAAGCCAGATTCTTTTTAGATTATTTTATACAGTCTCACGAAACTTCTGGATCCATTACGAATCGTCCAGTGCATGCTTCTCCGAAATACTGAGTTTTCACCTACCTTTTCTTCTTCGTTTCCTCTGAAATTTAGATATGTTCTACATCAAGATGTTCTCTACAAGTTTCATGAAGAAACCTAAGTCAAATAACCAGAGTATAGTCGTCATTTAGGTCCATGAAATCTCGGGTGTCCCAAAATACATCTCCAGAATTACCGTCTTCAAGATCTAGTCGATTTACTAGGCTATACTTGTTCATTTCACTTCAAGTTTAAGTATGTTGTATTTTAAGATGTCCCCTACAACTTTCATGGAGAAATCGAAGAGAGATTCTTAGCACAAACCAACATGCAACCACAAATCCAACAAGATGTCAGTGATACTGTTCCAGATTTGAGGTCTCCGTAGAATGAGAGTTTAACCCCTCAAATCTCCATCATTTTCCACTAAATTTCAGTATGTTGTAGTTCAAGATGTTAGCTACAACTCTCATGAAGAAATCGAAGCCAAAATCGGACTCTAAATATGCATGCAAGCTCACACAACATTCTGACTCACACTGTTTGAGCAAGAACAGCCATGCCATTCAAGAGTAAACCATCCATACTTCGGTTTTTCTCACCTAAACACCCAAAAATTCAACATGCAAGAGCAGCCAGAGGACTCCCACTTGCCTCTAGACCGGACGGACGATGGCACACAGCGGCTAGCACAGCGGCACACGGCGAGCGACGGCGACTTCCTCCTCAGCTTCTCCTCTCTCTCGCACAATCTCTCTCTCTCTCTCTCTCGGCCGAATGAACCGGCCACCCTTCTCTCTCTCTTCCTTTTTATCCCCCCTAAAGCTCATCATTAGTAATCATTAGGCTGCCTTCAAATTAGCCAATGCATGGCATCCTAGTCTAGGCCAATGCATGAAGACTTCTTGCCACTTGTCTTGATGGGCTTTTGGGCTTTTGGGCCGGCCACTCTTGGGCCTCCCTCTTGGTCGACGGCAACCCACTTGTGGGCTTCAATGGGCCGGCCAACTTGGCCCATTAAAGATCCACTCTTGGGCTTAAGGCCCAATCGAATTTTTACCCCTTTTTTTTTTTTTTTTGAATTTCTTCTATAAATATTTTTAAAGTCTTGTGACATTTTGTTTATTGAAATTTAATTTATAAAGTGCATGGCCAAGCATAGATCATTAATCTATCAAATTTAAATTCTCTCAAACACATGCACAAATCATCTAATCTTAAAAGACTAATGACTAAAGCATTAAATCATAGAAAATTTTATTACTTAATTAGAGACTTTAACACACTTTATGGCTTGACTTTGAATTTTGGGATGCCACATTTCGTCCCGGTGAACTGAGTTTTTTTCTTCGCGTGATGGTTAGCATTCCAAGCGTCCGGTGCCGATCGGACCGAACGACCGATGTCGGACGGTGGCTCCGGCGCCTCAAAGGTCGGTGAATGGCTTGTCGTAGTGGTGGCGCCGGTTCGGGTAGGGGAGCTACGGAGAGCGCTTGGTGAGGAGAGGGGGCTCGTCAAGGGAGAAGACGGGCGTGGAGAACAAGAGAAAAAGAAAAATAATAATAATAGAAAAGGAAAAAAAGAAAAGAAAAAAAAAGGAAAAAATAGAAAAAGTTATTAAAAATTCAAAAAAATATTAAAATATTATTAAAAATTGTCCACATTAGCGCGGCAGTCCTACGTGGCGCCGCCAAGGCCCACGTCGGCATTTTCCGGCCAAAATTGGCTGGATGAACTGAATTGACAAGAAGTGAAAAGGTTTAGGACCGAATTGGCAAAATTAAAAGGTTTAGGACTGAATTGGCAAAAGTGCAATAGGTTTAGAACTTTTTAGACAATTTTCCCTACAAAATTGACCCGATTGAATGGGGACAATTCGTGTCTGAAAAAATATGCAAGAAGACAAGAAACAGCTCAATTTTTTGGCTGGATGTCTTCCCTATAAATGCTCAAACATATCCTAATTAGAGAAATTTAATCTCTTCCTTACACAACAGAATAAACAATGAGTTCGGTAGAGTCGATTTTGAGCTTGTGGTCCAAACGAGGGCCATCGCCCGTGCCGCTGCTCGAGGAGTGGTGGTGGTGGTGGGAGGGAGGATGGTAATACAAACATGCAATTTGTGGGCAATGAGAGTGGAACCTTGCAGCCATCCTCACCCCTAGATTCAACAATTCCACGTACTTCCCCATGCGGTTACCATAAAGGAAGAGTTGCAATTTGTAATCAAGGCTTTTAAGACGTCAAACCTTTGAGAAATTGCAATATCAGCAAGCATCTGGAGACTGGAAAATAATTGCACAACTTAAACAAGAGAGAAACGGACTACAAGAGTGACGAGCTATTTAGGCCATGTGTGGTAACCATTCAAATAGGGCCAAAGTTTAATTTTTTGTTCCCATAATCGGTTTGAGCTCATAATCGTGTTTGGTAAAATTTTTGTTCTTGGGAATAAATTTGTTCTCAAGAACAGATTGGGAGTAAAATCAAGAATAAAAAAAAATGTGATTCTTGTTCTAGAATCAGAATTGAGAATCAAAACTCTTCATCTTTTATTTTTTTTCTTCTTCATCGGCCGACATCTCGTGATTGCCGCCGCGCGCAACCTACCGTTGCTTGCCGCCACCGATCGCCGGCAACCAATCGGGTGTGCTCGCCAAGCCGGGGTGAGGTTTGGCGAGCTCGTTGGAGGCAAGCCTAGCCACTGGTGAGGCTCGCCCGGCCCGGTGAGGCCCGCTCGGCCTCGCCGGTGGTTGGGCAAGCCTTGTGATGCTTAGCCCCACCAGTGGCCAAGCAAGCCTCGCCCGGCTCGGGCGAGGCCGGCCTAGCCATCGGTGAGGCTCGGGCGACAAAGGCGACGACGCTCTAGTGAGGTTGTTGGCCCCTCGTTTGGTTGGTCGCCGGTCGACGACCGGCCGCCTGAAGAAGAAGAAGAAGAAGAAGAAGAAGAAGAAGAAGAAGAAGAAGAAGAAGAATAGGAGAAGAAAAAAAAAAAGGAAAAAAATTTATAAAAATTATTTAAAAATTAAAAGAAATTGATTTGGAACAAAATCAATTAACGCGGTACCAAACACAATTCTATTCCAAAATCGAAATTTTGTACGATTCGAAACGTGTTCTTTTACTTAGAATCGGTTCCCGAGAACGAGAATAAAAAATAATCATTTCGATCGTAATTTGTTCATGAAACAGAATCGTTAACTAACGCACCCTTAGTGATGCAAGAACAAAGGATCTTAAGTCAAAAACACTAACCCTTTCTAATACATCAAAAATTTTCTTCCTTAGCACAGCATTCGATGTGTATATGATGGCGTTCATGATCCCCTAGATTTTGCACTTCAATGATAAGAAGAATATATAAAATGAAATGGCATAAAATCAACATCTTTCACTATACCTTGACTAGAAACAAATGATGAGAAATCTAGGGCTTGCATAGTAACATTTCCATCTCTCCCAATTTCTATTCTTTTGTTCAAAACAAAAAAAATAGAAATCTATTTAGTAATACTAACTTATTTTTCTATTCCTCGGAATAGAAAAGTAGCTAAATAATATATTTAGAGCATAAACAAAAAAAAAAAAGTAACTTCTTATTTTTAACAATTTCTAGAAATAAGCCAATTTTTTTTTCTTTTTTTCTTTTGTTTTTCTTGCTTGTTGCGGCCACTGCCGGCTGCTTGCCAATCATCGCCCACCTCCGGTTGTGGCCATTGTCGGTTGGCTGATCTGGCGCCTTAGCGCCGCCGCCGCCACCACCCGAAACCTGGCTTTTGTATTGATCAATTTAGTTTTAAACATTTTATGGATGTCAATTTAGTTTTAATCATTTTGACTTAGTTTTTGCGAGGCTTGTTTGTCCACTATGTTAGGGCCAGGAAGCCCTCGTTGACCGTCAAACCCCTTGCTTGGTGAGGCCATGGCGAGGATGGCCTCCCCAGTGGCCGATGAGCCTCGATAGTCATTGTGGGAAAGAAAAATAAAGAAGGTAGAAAACAAAAAGAAAAAGAGAAAAAATTAATACAAAATTTTAAAAAATTATTATTAAAAATTATCTATGTTAGTGTTGGCAAATGTCAAACATCTATGTTAGCACCGATCCGATCGGCCAAAATTGGCCGGTTAAACTAAATTAATATAATTGTAAAATGTTTAAGATTGAATTAGAAAAAAATAAAAAAATTTATAATTAAATTGATATAATTACAATATGTTTAAAACAAAGAACTAAATTACCGCCATCCCCGCTGCGGCGACGCCGCCCGCCCTCGCTTCGCCTGCATGGCCTGCCCCGCCGTGTCCTGCCACGCGCCGCCCGGGCCCTCCCACGCGGCCGCGCACGCCGAGGCCATGGCCCCAGGCCACGAGATCGCCGTCGACGTCGACCGCGCCGAGCTGTTCTGCTGCGTGTGCCGCGATCAGGTCTACGATCGCGACTTCGACGCCGCCGTGGTCCTGGCCCAGACCGCGGCCTCCACTCTGCCGGCCTCCGCCAGCTCCTCCGGCGGCTCCCGGGCGGTGGTGGCCCCGGAGAACCTGCGCAAGCGGCGGAGGGTTGATTACCGGCCGTGGTCGCCGGACCCGCGCGAGCGCGCCCTAATGGGGAGCTGTTCGAGCCCCCTCGAGTCCGTCTCGACCTCGGATTTGCCGCGGGGCTTGCGGGGGCTCGGTAACTTGGGGAACACCTGCTTTATGAATTCGGTGTTGCAGGCATTGTTGCACACTCCTCCTCTGAGGAACTACTTCTTGAGTGACAGGCACAATCGGTACTTTTGTCGGAGGAAGAATGGGGTTAGTGAAAATGTGAGTAAGAGAAATGTAGATGGTGCTGTTGATGGAGGCCATGGGAGCAAGAATGGCAGCTTCTGTTTGGCCTGTGACATGGACGCCATGTTCTCGGCGGTGATTTTGGGGAGTGGATGCCTTATAGTCCCGTGAAGTTCCTGTACAGGTCTGTCGATGTGGAGGAAATTGCTCTTCTATGAAATTTTTGGATAAATGTGGATGCTTGATGGTTTCTTGTTGGTTTTTAGAAGCACATGGGGGTTGGAAATTGTCCAAGAGGCTCTGTAAATTTTGCTGTTGTGACCTAGTGGGCTGTGAAGATACGGAAGTTGTTTGATCAGTGCGTGTTCTGCTATATTGTTAGTATGATGGACATTACCTAATTTACAATTGCGCTTTGACCTCCTTCGTGTCATAGGTTAGCCGCTCCATCTTTTTTTTTTTTGGCAAATGGAAATTGGAAAATGTTAGAGAGTGCCCTTCGCACTTGTCATGGTTTGAAGAGTAAAAAATCACAACCATCTTGGTTGAGATGTGTTGAACAGCTGAGATCAATTGCCTTTCAATCCAACGATAAAAGATTGCTGAGGCACCATGCCCTGTTGGGACTATGGCTTTGTCCCTTATCAGATGTGCTCTCAAAATTTCAAATTTAACACTGGATGTATTGCCTTAGTTAAAATGTGTATTTCTCTCATTATTTTAAGTGCCTTGGAAAGCATTATTTCTGATTTTGCTAAAATTAACAAGTGCCCTTGGGACATTCGTTAACAAGGCCTTTGGAAATTATCTTCTTTCATGAAGTACTTTTGTCTACTGGCTTTTCTGAAAATGGCTGCAGACATAATGGATAGGCATCTTTTCCTGATTCTAATGATGCATGCTTTTGTCAAGTTCCTTGTTGACCATCAGTGTTGGACTGAGACTTTCTTAACTGTTCTATCTAATTGACTTAGAGGGAAATGTGCTTTATACTTTTTTATATTGATTTGGTTATCCCACAGTTGGTGGCAACATGCAGCTAACTTGGCAAGTTATGAGCAGCAGGACGCTCATGAGTTTTCATTTCGATGCTTGATGGGATCCATGAGAAAGTGGATAAGGATTGACGCCGCCGCAGAGCCAAGGTAAATTTTACAGGCATTGCATTAAACCTGTTTCATCCAGTCTCCATTTTTTACAGGCATTATCTAGAATCTGGTGCTGAGGACAGATATCAAGTGTTATTAACATTTTCTCTTGGGTCAGTGGATCAAGCAGACTTGTTTTTTTTGTAAAATTATGTAAATGAACTTTTGAACTGATGTAGGATCGTGCTTGTGGGTTATTACCTTTCTGGCATTTCCCAGCCCTAATACCTCTGAGTCCCTTGGGAAGTTTCATTTTGTTCTGGTGTCATTCTTTCTTGAGGCATATCAGTCAGGAGATT
This sequence comes from Eucalyptus coolabah, assembly GCA_014182585.1. Classification (NCBI taxonomy): domain Eukaryota; kingdom Viridiplantae; phylum Streptophyta; class Magnoliopsida; order Myrtales; family Myrtaceae; genus Eucalyptus; species Eucalyptus coolabah. The sequence continues at coordinate 10,709,526 of CM024622.1, forward strand.
CAACTCTGTCAACTAATATCCATGGGTCTTTATATTTGGCATGCGTTAGCCTCTAGTTTCAACTTTTCTTTCAAGTTATTCCATGGCGAAACTTATTATTGTTCCATCACATGGTAATTTAATGCATCTATAGTATCTGCAGACAACTGCTTTCCTGGGCAAGTGTGCTCTTTTGTGTCATGTCTGACGGTTTTGTGTTTGTACTATAAAATATGTTCTGTGGTAACTTGTGATGCTGTGGAGGAACTTTTTTTTTTACGAATTGTGGATTTTCAGATATCTTTAGAAGTGCGCTAATGAATTATTACAGGGAGTGGAGATAGCTGTATTGCTCACAGAGTATTCTCTGGTATCTTACGTTCCGATGTCTTGTGTATGGCTTGTGGTTTCACATCTACAACATATGAACCTTGCTTGGACATTTCTTTGGATCTGGATCAAAGCCAACGTGGTTCTGTGAAGGCAACTTCAGCTAAGTCACATCACTCCTGCAATGGCCAGGCAGAGTGCATGAATTCAAGCCAGAACTATGGGATACCGACCTTGATGGGCTGCTTGGACCGATTCACAAGACCGGAGAGGCTCAGTTCGGACCAGAAGTTATTCTGCCAACAGTGTCAGGTGAGTCAGGAGTCTCTCAAGCAGATGTCCATAAGGAAGCTCCCATTGGTTTCTTGCTTTCACATCAAAAGATTTGAACATTCTTCCATACGGAAGATGTTGAGGAAGATCGACCCATATCTGCATTTTCCATTTTCACTGGACATGGCCCCTTACCTCTCTTCTTCCATTTTGAGGAGAAGATTTGGGAACAGGATTTTCCCTTTTGATGGGGACAAACCTGATGCATCACACGAGTTCTCCTCAGAATTTGAGCTGTTCACCGTTGTCACTCACACTGGTAAATTAGACACGGGCCATTATGTGACTTATCTGCGTCTGAGCAATCAGTGGTACAAGTGCGATGATGCTTGGATTACCCAAGTGAATGAAAACATTGTCAGAGCTGCACAAGGGTACATGATGTTCTATGTCCAGAAAATGCTTTATTATAGAGCAAGTGATAAAATGGGTGCTTCATGATAGCCTTCAGAAATTGAAATACCAGTTGCTGGTGCTGTATTATGCGTGTCTTGCACCAAATCGCCGGGACTCAAGGTCAATATGCAGAATAAAGCGAAGAACAGTGCTGCAGTTGCTGCTTTGTCTGTGAACTAAATTTTAATAAGTTGCTGCAGCTAATTGCGGAATGCCAAACAACTCTCTTCCATCGGGGCAAACATCTGTCGGAAAATAATCTGTAATTCTACTTTGGAGCTGTGCTGAGCCTAATTTTATTTGGGGTGCCTCAGCGGACGAGGGAATCGCTTAGTGGAGCCCTCAGAGTTATTTATGAGTTAATTATTTCAACTTTTCCCCCCTAATTTTTCCTGCTTGTCCAAGTATTGATGGTGGGTTGAATTTTTTTTTTTTGGTGACATGGATCCTTGTGAAGGTTGATGCTTGGAGCTGTGGGTTCTTTCCGGTATGCTCATTCCTTGCATTCCATATTGTACTTTTATTGGGATTTTTTTAAGCTTCGGAGCTTTCTTGGGGAGGCGCTTCATATCAATTTCTTGAAAAGGGAATGTGAGGAATGTTATGCTGGAGATTTTGTATGTCGTACTTGTTTTGAGCAAAGAGAAATCGTAGTATGACTAACTACACCTTTACGTTCTTGATAGTGTTCACTTGCCATCATGATTTGGTCTGAATATCAAAGTTCATAAACGCCAATCTGACACTGGCGAAAAGAAATAGTTGTGACCTTTCAATTCAAATGCTACAAACCGAATGAAAAGCAGTATGATGTATTTAACTTTATGAGCTGATGCCGGATCGAGGAACAAAGACTTGATTGCTGTTTTTCACTTCTTTGAGGTGTCGTTGGATCTACAGGGCAGACTTTCTGCTGTCTGGCTCTCGGCAAGACAAAAGTTAGAACAATCTCTCTAGCTGTTAGAGCATTTGCCCAGATGATCCGGAATATGGCCCTATTTGGTTCGGCATTCTTAAGGGACTTTTAGCTGCGAAAGCTCATTGGGAAAAAATTTAAGTATTTGGTTTAGCATTTGGAGGTGTCCTTGGCCAAATGTTGGCCTTTGAAATGCTAAAAGCCCAAAACATGTGGAGATCCTTTGGGCTTTCAACATTTCGAAATGCAAGTCCACCTCTACTATTCATTTGTTAACTTTTTCTTTTTTAAACCGATCATCTTCCGCACATCCCAACTGCCGTTTATCGGCGACGGAATTTCATTGAATTTTATTTTTATATTTTAAAAAAATAATAAGAACTCTTTGCAAATGTTGGGTTCGCCTTTTTTTTTTTTGTCATTTTTATCTTTTGATAATCAATAGCCCAACTTTTTATCAATACACTAGAATGATCATTAATTAACGAAGATGATTAATACTACAATAATTAAAAAAAATTATTCAAAGTTGAAAACAATATTAAAAGAACCCTAGGCCAAAAGTTGAGTTTTGCATTTAATTTATAATCAAATTCTTTTAATATAATTTTTAAATAAATTTACTAATATATATCTTTTACATTACTCTTAACATGAAATTGTAAAAGATTATATAGTCATTGTTTTTTTTTTTTGCAATTTTAAAAATACTAAAATTAAAAAAACTTAATTTGATTACACTAAATGGCTTTTCAAATATATATTTATCGAACAATCTTGCATTTCCCTAAAACACTTTTTAGTTATAGTTTACCAAACAATCTAACATTTCGGAAAACCCTTTACCTCAAAGATATTTGCATTCTTCCAAGGACATTTCCCAAAGCCGAATCAAATGGGCCCAATGCCACTGAAGAAGCTAGTTTTTGTATGAATCGAGCCAAGTGAAACCTCACAGAATGAATTGAACACACATTGAGATATAGGGGAAAATATTGGGTACACAGTGGGGTCATGTCATTTTAACAATAGTCCATTTACTGTGTGACATGTATCCATAAAAGGTGTACTTGTTAGATTTTTCTCTCCTTTGTTACCATTTCTTCTTTTCACTGTTTTCTCTTCTTCTTCATTGGTTCTTTTATTTTCCTACCTATTCCTTTGACCTGTGGCTGGTCGTAGGGTCGCCCTCGTCGAATTCGGCGAGAGGTCGGCTCTTGTTGCCAAGGCAAGGGTTGCTCTGCTAGATCGGCAAGGGTTGAGTCCTTGTCGGATCTGTAAGCTGTGGAGGGAGCGAGTTGCCTTCCACCTGTTGAGCTCGGCCAACGAACTTGAGCTTTAGATTTTGGATCTAAGCTCGGTAACAAGTTTGAGCTTGGGATGCAATTGATGGGATCTTGGGAGTGAGAGCATTTTGAAGAAAAAGGTTCGGCTTTCTTTTTTTTCTCGAAGAGAGAGGAGAGAGATGAGATAGTGTAAAGGAGTTTTTGATAGGTGGGCCCAAATGTGACATATGTCGTCCGTTTGGTGGATTTGTGTAGAAATGACACAACATCACTTGGTCACCTCTAATATTTTCTCGAGAAATAGATTGACATAAACAAAAATGGAAAAAAGAACGTGAGATATAGTTACAACCAATGTAACAACTACGAAGGAGTGTGCATGGTGAGAAAGGTGATAGCTAAACTAAACTATAAGTTGAAGAAGAAAAAGATACTTTGAATTGAACTAGTGGGCTAATGGTTAAAGATCATACTTCTGGAATTCATCATTCATCTGGGAGTTTGCGGTCCATCCTCTGGAAGTTCAATTTTTTCCTTGAAATGTCATATCCCACATTATAGAATTGTTGAGCATTCATTCCAATCACAGTAGTCATTGGGCTTTTCCGACATCGTCATGTAGAAATAAATTGGTGATGTTTGAGAGAACAAGTTCTCTGCCTCTAACCCCAGCTCTGCACCATCGCTATAATGAAAAATAATGACGGGAAGCCCCTCAATGTCCTTGTTAACATCACTTTCAAAGCACAGCGCATTGAGATCTTTGTAGGGCTTGAACCAACTTTTCAGTTCCGTCTTCTCTCTTACTGCATTGGCAAGCTCCTCATACGCTCGTTGGAATAAAACACCACTCTCGCCTCCCGAGTGAATCATGACGCGACCTTTCCTGAAGCTGTTCGCTTGAATGCAGCTCTAGGAATATTAAGCATAAACCCTAGACTTATCCCTTCCAAAGTGACAAAGTAAAATCCTTTGTATTCATCTAGGAGTGTCGAGTCACCTTCAAGAATGGTCCCTTCCCCTAAAATTAACCGGTTGGATCCATAAGAAGGATCTTTAACTTTTCCAACACAATAGGAGAATTTAGCTCCTTGTCGTGTAGCTAGAAACAATTATAATTAAAGAGACTACTTGGGTTTCACAAAGGAATGAATACTCAGAGTTGCATTTCTATTGAGAAATGCAGGGGAGGAATTGAGAGTTTCTAGGAATGACCTAAACTTATAGAGAATGAAGCTTTGTAATTGCAGCGATCAATGCATCTTTTCTTCAAAATTGATGAAAAAGAAAGAGCTTACTACCTATTAAAAATATATATATATCCATCCATCCAAGTGATTGTGTACAAATCTAAGATGTTCTATTATTTCTATTGTGATAGCATAGCCAAATAGTAATATATGTGAAATTTCTAACATAGCACGGAAACAAAGTATTTATATTGTTGGAATCTGTTTGACACCTAAATTTTGGCGATCCGATCATTTATTTATTGCATAGAAAATTAGGGGTCAATTTTATCCCCAAAAAAATATTAATTGTATATCGATTTAGGTGCATTTATTTTTAATTTGTATTTTTTTTTTTTTTGCATTGGATCGGTGGTGAATGAGTTCAAATTAATGGTTTTGAGCTTTAGCTTGCAGAGATCGGACTAAACCCACAAAACGAGCAAATTGACTCAAACATGTTTTTTAATGATTAAAAATTATCTCGTGAAAAATTAAAATTCAAAATTTTTTCTGAATATGATGATTTTTTTATAGGGTAGAAGTGACAGAAAAATATTGCGATTTATCTTTGCAAGATTCGGATTTAGAGAAAAATTCTATCATAATCTTGAATCCTTATCAATATAGGATAAAATTGGTGGAGGAATATTGCGGACGTGGATTCAAAGAAAAATTGAAATCCTAGTCTTTCCTCTATAAAAGGCCGTACATGTTTAGAATGAGGGGGCTTCCTTGGTCGAAGAAAAAAAAAAGTGAAAAGTGAAAAGTAAAGAGAGAGAGAGAGAGAACAGGGACGGGAAACGAAAAAGCAGAAGCAGTAGAGAGGGGGTAGTGATGGGACATTTACAGTTCATTGTCTTCCCCAAATTCGCTGCCCCGATCACCGGCTCCTCTTTACCCGCGCTGTGCTCACACCATCGGTCTCCACCAGCAACCCGAGCCCGAGTCAAGCTGCTCTGCCACCACCGCGCCAGGGCGCCGCTCACCTTCTGCCGCGACACAAGCACTCCTCGCTGCCCCTTTGCCGAGCTCCTCGCCGCCCCTTTGCCGAGCTCCTCGCCGCCCTCGCGAGTCCCTTGCTCCCTTCGCTGCCCAAACCGTCCGCCCAGACGCAGCAACGCCGCCCCGCCTTCGCCGGTGATTTGTTTCAGCGAGTCCTCCGCTCGCGACGCCCTTCGCCGGTGGTCCGAGTCGCTGCTTCACCTACGCCGAGCGACGCCAGGACTGGTCGTCGAACTCCCCTTCGCCCAAGCCTTCCTAGCTCTGCCCTTGTTTTGCTGCCAGCGCCGCCGGTTCGCCCTTGCCGGACCGACGACCTCTGCCCTTGGTGACCTACCACAAGCCGAAGCTTGAAAGGAGAAAAAACAAAAGAAAAAAATACATTAGGTAGTTTTCTTATTTATTTTTATTATTTCTTTTATAGTTGTTTTTTTAGTGGAATTATTACCTCTTAATGTATCTTTGAAATTCCAACATGAAAAAGCTCATCAAATTAGAGATTGACACTCCGATTTTCGCATCCGTAATCCGACTCACAATCTCGCAAAATCGACAATCTGATCACATGCTTAAAATTCGATTCGCGATTTAATTTGAAATTGGCCGACCCGATCTCATCATGCGTAATATATGATTCGTCAATTTTGGACAACAATCTTATCTTATTGGATGTGATGTCGTATCGTTTGAGTTGACTTTGTTATCATCAAAAAGAAACTAAAGAAAAAGTTGAATTAGATTAGGTTTATCATCTTAGGGTTATCTTGCATATTTAGAATAGAATTTTATATTGATTTTTTTTTTTCAAAATAATAAAAATCCAAAAAAATGCATTCATCTAGGATGTTGGTTTTTTTAAATGGCACGTTTAATTATTTGGCAAGTTTAATTTCGAATTTTATAAACAAATAAAAAAAATCATCATACATATATCATGTATGTGGCATTCCAAAAATTCAAAGTCAAGCCATAAGGTGTGTTAAAGTCTCTAATTAGGTGATAGAATTTCCTATGGCTTATGCTTTAGCCATTAGTCTTTTTAATTAGACGATTTGTGCATGTGATTGTGAAAATTTAAATTTGATAGATTAATAATCTATGCTTGGCCATAAGATTTATAAATTAAATTTCAATGAACAAAATGTCTTAAGACTTTGGCCAAGATGAAAATCAAAATTTAAAAATATTTATAGAAGGATTTCAAAAAAAAAAAAAAAAAAGAGGAACAAGGTTAATTTTTAGGATGGGCCTTAAACCCATTTGGCCAAAGCTTGATGGGCCAAGCTAGTCGGCCCAATTAGGCCCACTAAAGGGGGGTTGTCGCTGGCCCAATAAAGGCCCAAAAGAAGTGGCCAAATGGCCCGAGCCCAAGCCCAAAAAGCCCAAGCCCATTATGCATGCAATAGGACAAGTGGCACAAAGAAGAATGCCATGCATTGGTCCATTTAAGCGGCATGTAATCATTAACAATGATGAGCTTTTGGGGGGATAAGAAGGGAGAGAGAGAGAGAGAGAGAGTGGCCGGATTTCATTTGGCCGAGAAAGAGAGTGCGAGAGAGAGAGAGTTGTGCGAGAGGGAGGAGCGGCCGAGAGAGAGAGGAAGGAGGGAATCGCCATCGCTTGCCGTCCGTCCACCCGTGTGCCCACCATTCGCCGCCCTACGTCGTCGTCCGTCCGGTCTAGAGGCAAGTGGAAGTCCTCTAGCTTCTCTTGCATGCTTGTGTGTTGTTTGCGTGTTAGATTTTGGGTGTTTAAGTGAGAAAAACCGAGGTATGTTTGGCTTGTTCTTAAACCGCATGACTGTTTTTGCTCGGATGGAGTGAGTCAGTAACTTGTTTGAGCTTGCATGTGTGTTTGGAGTCCGATTTTGGCTTCAATGTATTCATGAAAGTTGTAGCTAACATCTTGTACTACAACATAATAAAATTTCGTGGAAAATTATGGAGATTTGAGGGGTTAAAGTCTCATCTTACGGAGACCTCAGATCTGGAGAGTTTTTACTAACCTCTTGCTGGATTCATGGTTGCATGTTGGTTTTCTTGAGAATCTCACTTCGATTTCTTCATGAAAGTTGTAGGGAACATCTTAAAATACAACATACTCAAATTTGAAGTGAAAAGAACAAGTATAGCTTGGTAAATCGACTAAATCTTGAAGACGATGATTCTGGTGACGTATTCCGAGACACCCGAGACTTCAAGAACCTAAATGATGACTATACTCTGGTTATTTAACCTAGATCTCTTCATGAAACTTGTAAAGGACATCTTGATATATAACATATCCAAATTTCAGAGAAAACGAAAGAGAATAGGTAGGTGAAATCTTAATATTTCGGAGATGGAGGCACTGGACTGTGTGGTAATGGATCCAGAAGCTTCGTGAGGTTGAATAAAATAATATATAAGGAATCTGGCTTGGAGTTCTTCATGAAAGGTATGCGAAAATGTCTTGGCTATAATCCAGTAAAATTTAATAATTTTTGGATGCCATATGGATATTTTAATTGAATTTATTTGGAAACCGTGCATTCTGGTTTCATCCGAGAAGCATAGGATGTTTTGGAAAATTATGAGATTTTGAAAAAATTCAATTTGGCCATGAATTTTGCATGTAATTATCATCCTATGGGTTTGTTTAATAATTTCTTGAATTTTGATAATTTTGGGAATTTATAGTAATAAAATAAAATAATAATAAATAAATAAACAAAACATAATAAATAAATAAATAAATAAATGGATTATTTTATTGGCCATAGATTCCATTTAATTAACTCATGTTGTATGTGTGATAAAGTCTTGGTATGTGTATGATATTGAATTGATATGTATATGTGATAAAGCATTGGTATGTGTATGGCATTGAATTGAGATGTATATGTGATAAAGTCTTGGTATATGTATGGCATTGAATCGAAATGCATGTGTGAATTTCATGCCAAGTATAATTTGCTTGATGTCACGCCATGTGCCATGTTAAAATGAGAATAAAATATTGGAAAACATGGATAATGGTAAATGAGGAGATGGCTGTGGTGGCGGATGATGCCCGAAATGTATAGAGATACATTGCTAGAATTCCCCGGGAGATTCAGGATGCTCGGAATGTGGGGGGTCGGAAGCCCTGTCGGAGGTCTTTGCCTGAAAGGAATGCCTCGCGATGCTAGGATTGGAGTGCGAGATGCCCGGCCAGGGAGTGTAAATGCCGGAAGCCCTGTCGGAGGTTTCGGCCCTAAGGGAATGCCTTGTGATGCTAGTTGAGATGCGAGATGCTCGGAATGTGGGGCGCCGGATGCCCGGTGGCCTGGGAGGCTGAATGCTGGAAGCCTCGGAGGTCTTTGCCCGAGGAGATAAATAAAATAATGATGATGATAATGATGATATGCATGATGATATGCATGATAATGATGATGTGGCATGATGATATGCATAGTGATGATGATATGCATGATGAGAGACATGCTAATGAAGATATGCATAATGATATGCCTGATGATGAGGATGATGATGTGGCATGATGATATGCATAGTGATGATGATATGCATGATGGTATGCATAGTGATGATGATATGCATGATGATGATATGGTATGGTGATGTACATACTTGATATGATGATACACTTGTACGTGTTATGACTATGATAATGATACATGATAGTATGCGCATGGTTGCAAGGTAAGTAACGCCTGCAATGTATGTCTGATTTGCATAATGCATTGAGTTGTTATTGGATTTCTTTATCTACTGAATGGTTGTACTCACCCCTTTTTGGGGATAACATTTCAGATTAGCCAATATGCCGCTTCCTACCATCACGCGAGGTACATTTTACGGATTACCGTCCGACGTTGAGGTAGAGTGTGAGGAGTTCGGCTGTCCTTCCATGCCTGGACTCACCTACATACGCGTGCGCTATCTTGTTATGTACGACATAGGCCTGGCTGGGGGCCCAGTCGTCCAGGAGTTTGTTTCTGTCCACGTTCGCCGCAATGGGGTGATGAGAGGGATGCTGCCACCACCGCCACCTGACGCACCGGACTGGGTGTGAGACCTGAGCGTGACGAGTTAGGGGCTGTGTTTTTTTAGGGAGTTTGTTAGCGACACATATGATGGGAGGTCGTACGCATGTGTTGTAGAGGGTTGTGGATCTTTTTTTAGGTTTAAGGCTGGACATGGCAGAGTCCTAGCTTTTCCTTGTTATGTATCAACCCAAAAATGGAGTCCCGTCTTAAAAGAATATGTAAATAATGTGTCGTCACTTGTTTAGAATATCTTGATGTTTAGTGGTGTGTATTGGTATCATGGATTGGTAGGAGGGATAGACGATGATGCTGTATTTGCTTCGCTAATGAGTCGCTGGGACCACTTTTTTTTTTTTTAAAAAAAAAATGCCTGTGAATAATGACGCATTTGTGACACCCCGAGCCCTTCGGCGGTCGCCACAAGCACCAGTGTTACACCTTATTATCTTCCTCTTGTTATACTTATAACAAAAGCGTCATTATTCACAGGCATTTTTTTTTTAAAAAGCGGTCCCAGCGCGACTCATTAGCGGAAGCAAATACAGCATCATCGTCTATCTACCCTACCAATCCATGATACCAATACACACCACTAAACATCAGGATTTTATAAACAAGCGACGACACATTATTTACATATTCTTTTAAGATGGGGCTCCATTTTTAGGTCGATACATAACAAGGAAAAGTTAGGACTCTGCCATGTCTAGCCTAAAACCTCAAAAAGATCCTTGACCCTCTACAACACATGCGCACGACCTCCCATCATATGTGTCGGCTAACAAACTCCAAAAAAAAATAAAATAAAACAGCCCCTAACTTGTCACGCTCAGGTCTCACACCCAGTCTGGTGCGTTAGGCGGTGGTGGTGGCAACATCCCTCTCATCACCCCATCGCGGCGAACATGGACAGAGACAAACTCCTGAACGACTGGGCCCCCAGCCAGGCCTATGTCGTACATGACAAGATAGCGCACGCGTATGTAGGTGAGTCCAGGCACGGAAGGACAGCCGAACTCCTCACACTCTACCTCAACGTCAGACGGTAATCCGTAAAATATACCTCGCGTGACAGCAGGAAGCGGCATATTGGCTAATCCGAAATGTTATCCCCAAAAAGGGGTGAGTACAACCACTCAGCAGATAAGGAAATCCAATAACAACTCAATGCATCATGCAAATCAGACATACATTGCAGGCGTTACTTACCTTGCAACCATGCGCATACTGTCATGCATCATTATCATAGTCATAACACGTACAAGTGTATCATCATATCAAGTATGTACATCACCATACCATATCATCATGCCACATCATCATCGTGCATATCATCATGCATATCATCATCACTATGCATACCATCATGCATATCATCATCACTATGCATATCATCATGCATATCATCATGCCACATCATCAGGCATATCATTATGCATATCTTCATTAGCATGTCTCTCATCATGCATATCATCATCACTATGCATATCATCATGCATATCATCATGCTTATCATCATTATCATCATCATTATTTTATTTATCTCCTTGGGCAAAGACCTCCGAGGCTTCCGGCATTCAGCCTCCCAGGCCACCGGGCATCCGGCTCCCCACATTCCGGGCATCTCGCATCTCAACTAGCATCACGAGGCATTCCCTTCGGACGTAAACCTCCGAGTGGCTTCCGGCATTTACACTCCCCTGGCCGGGCATCTCGCACCCCATTCGGCATCGCGAGGCATTCCCTTCAGGCAAAGATCTCCGACGGGGCTTCCGGCCCCCACATTCGGGCATCCCGAATCTCCCAGGAATTTCGGCAATGTATCTCTATATATTCCGGGCATCATCCGCCATCACAACCATCTCCTCATTTACCATCATCCATGTTTTCCAGTATTTTATTCTCATTTTAACATGGCACATGGCGTGACATCAAGCAAATCATACTTGGCATGAAATTCACACATGCATTTTGATTCAATGCCATACATATACCAAGACTTTATCACATATACATCTCAATTCAATGCCATACACATACCAAGGCTTTATCACATATACATCTCAATTCAATATCATACACATACCAAGACTTTATCACACATACAACATGAGTTAATTAAATGGAATCTATGGCCAATAAAATAATCCATTTCATTTATTTATTTATTTATTATTTTTTTGTTTATTTATTTATTATTATTTTATTTTATTACTATAAATTCCCAAAATTATCAAAATTCAAGAAATTATTAAACAAACCCATAGGATGATAATTACATGCAAAATTCATGGCCAAATTGAATTTTTTTTTCAAAATCTCATAATTTTCCAAAACATCCTATGCTTCTCGGATGAAACCAGAATGCATGGTTTCTGAATAAATTCAATTAAAATATCCATATGGCCTCCAAAAATTATGAAATTTTACTGGATTATAGCCAAGACATTTCGTACACCTTTCATGAAGAACTCCAAGCCAGATTCCTTATAGATTATTTTATTCAACCTCACGAAACTTCTGGATCCATTACTGCACAGTCCAGTGCCTCCATCTCCGAAATATTAAGATTTCACCTACCTATTCTCTTTTGTTTTCTCTGAAATTTGGATATGTTATATATCAAGATGTCCTTTACAAGTTTCATGAAGAGATCTAAGTTAAATAACCAGAGTATAGTCATCATTTAGGTCCTTGAAATCTCGGGTGTCTCGGAATACGTCACCAGAATCATCGTCTTCAAGATCTAGTCGATTTACCAAGATATACTTGTTCTTTTCACTTCAAATTTGAGTATGTTGTATTTTAAGATGTTCCCTACAACTTTCATGAAGAAATAGAAGTGAGATTCTCAAGAAAAACCAACATGCAACCATGAATCCAGCAAGAGGTTAGTAAAAACTCTCCAGATCTGAGGTCTCCGTAAGATGAGACTTTAACCCATCAAATCTCCATCATTTTCCACGAAATTTTAGTATGTTGTAGTACAAGATGTTAGCTACAACTATCATGAAGACATCGAAGCCAAAATCGGACTCCAAACACACATGCAATCTCAAACAAGTTACTGACTCACTCCATCCGAGCAAAAACAGTCATGCGGTTTAAGAACAAGCCAAACATACCTCGGTTTTTCTCACTTAAACACCCAAAATCTAACATGCAAACAACACACAAGCATGCAAGAGAAGCTAGAGGACTTCCACTAGCCTCTAGACCGGACGGACGACGACGTAGGGCGGCGAACGGGCGGCACACGGGCGGACGAACGGCGGTGCAGCTCCTCCTCTCTCTCGGCTTCTCCTCTCTCTCGCACTCTCTCGGCCACCCTTCTCTCTCTCCCTTCTTATACCCCCAAAAGCTCATCATTTTTAATGATTACATGCCACTTAAATGGACCAATGCATGGCATTCTTCTTTGTGCCACTTGTCCTATTGCATGCATAATGGGCTTGGGCTTTTTGGGCTTGGGCTTGGGCCATTTGGCCACTTCTTTTGGGCCTTTATTGGGCCGGCGACAACCCCTTTAGTGGGCCTAATTGGGCTGACTAGCTTGGCCCATCAAGCTTTGGCCAAATGGGCTTAATGCCCATCCTAAAAATTAACCTTTTTCCTCCCTTTTTTTTTTTTTGAAATCCTTCTATAAATATTTTTAAATTTTGATTTTCATCTTGGCCAAAGTCTTAAGACATTTTGTTCATTGAAATTTAATTTATAAATCTCATGGCCAAGCATAGATTATTAATCTTTCAAATTTAAATTCTCACAATCACATGCACAAATCATCTAATTAAAAAGACTAATGGCTAAAGCATAAGCCAAGGGAAATTTTATCACCTAATTAGAGACTTTAACACACCTTATGGCTTGGCTTTGAATTTTTGGGATGCCACAACTCTTCCCTCCTTAGAGAATTTCGTCCTCAAAATTCAAACACCACTCGTACCTTCTTGAAATAAGTAAGGGTACTTTTCCTTCATTTGATCCTCACTTTCCCATGTGGCTTCCTCTACATCATGATGTCGCCATAATACTTTAACCAATGGGATCTTCTTGGTCCTAGGAATTTGCTCCTTTCGGTCTAATATTTGCACAGGCTCTTCAATGTACCTAACTTTCTCATCCACTTTGATGGCTTCATGATCGAGTATGTGACCAGGATCCGGCTGGTACTTCCTCAACATCGATACATGAAACACATCGTGCAAATTTCCTAACTTAGAAGGTAATGCTAAACGATAAGCTACCTCACCTATCCTCTCGAGTACTTCAAAAGGTCCAACAAATCTAGGGCTTAACTTACCCTTCATCCTAAATCGAGATAAATAAAATAATGGTGATGATAATGATGATATGCATGATGATATGCATGATAATGATGATGTGGCATGATGATATACATAGTGATGATGATATGCATGATGAGAGACATGCTAATGAAGATATGCTTAATGATATGCCTGATGATGGGGATGATGATGTGGCATGATGATATGCATGATGATATGCATAGTGATGATGATATGCATGGTGATGATGTGGCATGATGATATGCATGATGGTATGCATGATGATATGCATGATGATGATGAGGATGATGATATGGTATGGTGATGTACATACTTGATATGATGATACACTTGTACGTGTTATGACTATGATAATGATGCATGATAGTATGCGCATGGTTGCAAGGTAAGTAACGCCTGCAATGTATGTTTGATTTGCATGATGCATTGAGTTGTTATTGGATTTCCTTATCTATTTGAGTGGTTGTACTCACCCCTTTTTGGGGATAACATTTTAGATTAGCCAATATGCCGCTTCCGCCGTCACGCGAGGTACATTTACGAATTACCGTCCGACGTTGAGGTAGAGTGTGAGGAGTTCGGCTGTCCTTCCGTGCCTGGACTCACCTACATATGCGTGCGCTGTCTTGTTATGTACGACATAGGCCTGGCTGGGGGCCCAGTCGTCCAGGAGTTTGTTTCCATCCACGTTCGCCGCGATGGGGTGATGAGAGGGATGCTGCCACCACCACCACCTGACGCACCGGACTGGGTGTGAGACCTGAGCGTGACGAGTTAAGGGCTGTGTTTTTGGGAGTTAGTAGCTGACACATATGATGGGAGGCTGTACGCATGTGTTGTAGAGGGTTGAGGATCTTTTTTGAGGTTTTAGGCTGGACATGGCAGAGTCCTAGCTTTTCTTTATTATGTAGTGACCCAAAAATGGAGTCCCATCTTGAAAGAATATGTAAATAATGTGTCGTCGCTTGTTTATAAAATCCTGATGTTTAGTGGTGTGTATTGGTATCATGGATTGGTAGGGGGATATATGATGATGCTTTATTTTGCTTCCGCTAATGAGTCGCGCTGGGACCGCTTTTAAAAAAAAATGCCTGTGAATAACGACGCTTTTGTTATAAGTATAAGAAGAAGAAAGTAATAAGGTGTAACACTGGTGCTTGTGGCGACCGCCGAAGGGTTCGGGGTGTCATAGCCGGTCTCTTTGGTATCAGAGCGAATGGTTATAGGTGGAGTGATAAGGAGCCTCAATTGGATATTGAGGAACATGATGACAATGCACACCATAGGATATAAAGCGAAATAAATGAATAACGGGTGATGAGAATTCACTCGTAGATCCCTAGTAGTTTACTCTGAATTGTCTTTAAGTACCAGTAACATGTATATGTTACTTATGTAGTAGTAGTAGTTGTTTTGAATGGAGGCAGTGAGTCTCAGATTATTCCGAGGCAATGCTTGGAAATTGCAGGAAAGTCATGGTGCGAGCTGGAAGTGCTCATCCATCGAGGGCTGAAGCCTCGCTGCAAGGGCTGAACCCCGAATGGAAGACATCCGCAGGCATTAGCCAATATGGAAATCGATGGAGAGGCGGGGCGCAGCAACAGCCCGAAGTAGAACGCCGTACTCAAGGACTGGTGGAGCAGTTTTTAAAGTTGAAGCCACTTAAGTTCAATGGAATGGGAAGTCCCGAGGAGGCGGAGCAATGGATTGATGGGATGGAACGAATTTTCCATTTGTTGGACTGCACCGATGCTGAAAAAAAATAGTTTTAGCAGAGTACCGATTGGAGGGAAATGCGAAGTTTTGGTGGAGAGCTTCGAAGGACATAATCTTTCCACCAGGTACCGATGTTAACTAGGAGGAGTTCGTTAGAGCTTTCAATAGGAAGCATTTTTCTAAGCGTGCTAAGGATGGGAAGATTTCTGAATTTGTTCGGTTAGAACAAAAGGGTTGTGATAGATCGGTATGAGGCTAGATTTTCTGAATTGTCAAGATATGCTCCTAGATTGATTGAGGATCGGGAAGAGAAGGCCAAGAGATTCTGAAAGGGCTGAGGACTAACATTAGAAAGCAACTGGTGCCATTGAACATAAGAGATTATAATGAGATTTATGAAAGGGCGCAGTTAGTGGAGGAAGAGCTGTTGAGAGAGTGATCGGAGTTTAGGAAACCATTGAATTTTAATGATGTGAGAAGGGGTAAGAGACCTTATTCTGGTCAAGGACAGACCTGGAATGTGAAGAAGAAGAGTAATTTTGGGAATTTTGGAAGAGCAAGGAGTGGTCTGAATATAGGGAAAGCACCCTATCAGCTTGGTGTTTGTCAAAAGTGTAATGGGAGACATGGCCCAGGACCTTGCACGGGACAACAGAAATGTTTTGGTTATGGACAAATAGGTCATCTTAGGAGAAATTGCCCACAAGAGAGGTCGCAAGTGAGTGTTGGCTCAGTGCGATAGGGATATCAGAGTGCTGTTAGGTCAAACCCACAAGGAAATCCTTAGAGACCACCTGCACAAGGAAGGGTGTATGCAATCACCCAAGAGGAAGCGGAAGCTTCCAAAAATGTTATCTCAGATACGATCTTTATTAATGGTGAAAAGGCATATGCATTGTTTGACACGGGTGCAATGCATTCGTTTGTGTCCGAAAGATATAGATGTTTGAATAAGATAGGAGTTATGCCTCTTGAGACGCCTCTTTGTGTTTCCACGCCTTTAAAGGATATGGTATTGTCTACGTTGGTGTGTGGAAATTGTAAGATATCAATGGGAGGAAAGGATATGGAAATAGACTTGGTTGTAATGGCTATGTATGACTTTGACGTTATTATAGGAATGGACTGGCTTCGTAAGTATCGGGCTAGAATGGATTGTTATAGAAGAGTGGTTCAATTTGTTTTACCTGATCAGTCTAGTTGTGAATTTTAGGAGGTCGACCCATTTTCCGTAGCACTTATTTCGGCAATAGAAGCCTGTAAGTTACTTGACAAAGGATGTCAAGGGTACCTAGCCATAGTTAGAGATTATGCAAGGGAGGAGCCTAAACTTGAGGAAGTTCGTGTAGTTAATGAATTTCAAGATGTATTCCCCAAGGAATTGCCTGGATTGCCGCTAGAGCGGGAGATTGAATTTGAAATTGAATTAATGCTTGGAACAGGACCAATATCAAAAGCCCCGTATAGGATGGCCTTAGTTGAATTGAAGGAGTTGAAAGTGCAATTGCAGGAGTTGCTTGACAAAGGATTTATTAGACCAAGTGCTTCACCTTGGGGTGCACCGGTCTTGTTTGTGAAAAAGAAGGATGGATCGATGCGTTTGTGCATTGACTATAGGCAGCTGAACCAAGTGACCATTAAGAATAAGTATCCTTTCCCTAGAATTGATGACTTATTTGACCAACTCTAGGGAAGTTCGGTCTTCTCTAAGATTGACTTGAGATCGGGATACCATCAATTAAGAATTAAAAAGGAGGATATTCCTAAGACTGCGTTTAGGACTCGTTATGGACATTATGAGTTTCTTGTTATGCCATTTAGATTGACTAACGCGTCGGCTGCATTTATGGATTTGATGAATAGAATATTTCAGCCTTACTTGGATCAGTTTATGATTGTTTTTATTGATGATATTTTGGTATATTCAAAAGGGCCTAAAGAGCATGAGCAACATTTGAGGATAGTTTTGCAGACCTTGAGAGAGCATAAGTTGTATGCTAAGTTTAGTAAATGTGAATTCTGGTTGGACCGGATCATATTTCTAAGGCATGTGGTGTCAGGAAGAGGAATTGCAGTAGACCCGGCAAAAGTTGAAATTGTAGTAAATTGGCTGAGACCAACGACACCCACTGAAATACGAATTTCTTAGGACTGGCTGGTTATTATAGAAGATTCATTGAAGGATTTTCATAACTGGCAGGACCTTTGACTAAATTGACCCGAAAGAATGTGACATTTGAATGGAATGGGGAATGTGAAAGGAGTTTCCGGGAGCTCAAAAGGAAATTGACTTCAGCTCAATTCGACTATACCCTCTTTTGGACCGATGGTTTCACGGTGTATAGTGATGCATCTCACAAAGGACTAGGAGATGTTTTGATGTAGCATGGCAAAGTTGTAGCCTATGCATCCAGACAATTGAAACCCCATGAGTTGAATTACCCGACGCATGATTTAGAGCTAGCAGCTATAGTGTTTGCCCTGAAAATATGGAGACACTATTTGTATGGGGAGAAGTTTGAGATTTAGATAGATCATAAAAGTTTGAAGTATTTGTTTTCACAAAAGGAGTTGAACATGAGACAAAGGAGATGGATGGAGTTGTTGAAAGATTATGACTGTGAGATAAGATATCATCCGGGAAAGCAAATAGAGTAGCAGATGCTCTTAGTCGTAAGTCAACAATGGAAATGGCTAGTTTAAGGATGGCAGAATGGAAATTGTTAGAATCTGTAGCAAACTCCGAATTTAAATTGAAGATGGATTGTCTTACTGGCATGCTTAGTGCATTAAGGATTGAGCCGGAGATTATCCAGAAAATAAAAATTCTACAAGAATCCGACCTAGAGATTTTGAAAGTGAAAGATACCGTATCTTTAGGGAAAAGATCAGAATTTCAAATCTCTGATGATGGAATAGTAAGATGTCAAGGACGACTTTGTGTTCCCAACAATGAAGAATTAAGGAAGGAAATTCTGTCGGAGGCACATAAGAGTAATTATAGTATCCATCCAAGTAGTACAAAGATGTACAGGAATTTGCGTCAGCAATTTTGGTGGAATGGTATGAAGGTAGATACGGCTAAGCACGTTTCTTAGTGTTTGACGTGCCAGCAAGTAAAAGCGGAGCATCGTAAACCCGCAGGACTTTTGAGACCATTGGACATTCCCGAATGGAAATGGGAACATATAACGATGGACTTTGTACAAGGATTGCCAAGGACATCAAGTGGTCATGACTCAATTTGGGTTATAGTGGATTGTTTAACTAAATCGGCACATTTCTTAGCGATTCGCATGGACTACCCAATGGATAAGTATGCGGACATGTATGTAAGTCAAGTGGTACGCTTACATGGTGTTCCAGTGACCATTACTTCAGATCGAGATTCGAGGTTTACTTCGAATTTTTGGAGAAGTCTTCAAATTGCATTAGGGACTAAGCTTCAATTTAGTACTGCTTTTCATCCTCAGACAGATGGACAAACAGAAAGAGTAATCCAGATATTGGAAGATATGTTAAGGGCTTGTGTGATTGATTTCAAAGGAAATTGGGATGAAAGATTGCATTTGGTGGAATTTGCCTATAACAATAGTTTTTAGAAGAGTATAGGCATGGCTCCTTATGAAGCATTATATGGAAGGAGATGTAGGTCTCCTGTATGTTGGAGTGAGGTAGGTGAAAGGAAGTTGACAGGACCTGAACTGGTACAAGTTACCACTGAAGCTATTGATGTTATCAGAGAAAGACTTAGAACAGCTCAAAGTAGACAGAAAGACTACGCAGATAGGCGTAGAAGGCCTTTAGAATTTGATGTAGGAGACCATGTATTCCTTAAGATATCTCCTATGAAAGGAATATCTCGATTTGGGATGAAGGGTAAGTTAAGCCCTAGATTTGTTGGACCTTTTGAAGTACTTGAGAGGATATGTGACATAGCTTATCGCTTAGCATTACCTCCTAAGTTAGAAAATCTGCACGATGTGTTTCATGTATCGATGTTGAGGAAGTACCAGCCGGATCCTGGTCACATACTCGATCATGAAGCCATCAAAATGGATGAGAAAGTTAGGTACATTGAAGAGCCTGTGCAGATATTAGATCGAAAGGAGCAAATTCTTAGGACCAAGAAGATCCCATTGGTTAAAGTATTATGGCGACATCATGATGTGGAGGAAGCCACATGGGAAAGTGAGGATCAAATGAAGGAAAAGTACCCTTACTTATTTCAAGAAGGTGCGAGTAGTGTTTGAATTTCGAGGACGAAATTCTCTAAGGAGGGAAGAGTTGTGGCATCCCAAAAATTCAAAGCCAAGCCATAAGGTGTGTTAAAGTCTCTAATTAGGTGATAGAATTTCCTATGGCTTCTGCTTTAGCCATTAGTCTTTTTAATTAGATGATCTGTGCATGTGATTGTGAAAATTTAAATTTGATAGATTAATAATCTATGCTTGGCCATAAGATTTATAAATTAAATTTCAATGAACAAAATGTCTTAAGACTTTGGCCAAGATGAAAATCAAAATTTAAAAATATTTATAGAAGGATTTCAAAAAAAAAAAAAAAAAAAAAAAAAGGAGGAAAAAGGTTAATTTTTAGGATGGGCCTTAAACCCATTTGGCCAAAGCTTGATGGGCCAAGCTAGTCGGCCCAATTAGGCCCACTAAAGGGGGGTTGTCGCTGGCCCAATAAAGGCCCAAAAGAAGTGGCCGAATGGCCCGAGCCCAAGCCCAAAAAGCCCAAGCCCATTATGCATGCAATAGGACAAGTGGCACAAAGAAGAATGCCATGCATTGGTCCATTTAAGTGGCATGTAATCATTAACAATGATGAACTTTTGGGGGTATAAGAGAGAGAGAGAGAGAGAGAGAGAGAGAGAGAGTGGCCGGATTTCATTTGGCCGAGAAAGAGAGTGCGAGAGAGAGTTGTGCGAGAGGGAGGAGCGGCCGAGAGAGAAAGGAGGGAATCGCCGTCGCTTGCCATCCGTCCGCCCGTGTGCCGCCCGTTTGCCGCCCTACGTTGTCGTCCGTCCGGTCTAGACGAAAGTGCAAGTCCTCTAGCTTCTCTTGCATGCTTGTGTGTTGTTTGCATGTTAGATTTTGGGTGTTTAAGTGAGAAAAACCGAGGTATGTTTGGCTTGTTCTTAAACCGCATGACTGTTTTTGCTCGGATGAAGTGAGTCAGTAACTTGTTTGAGCTTGCATGTGTGTTTGGAGTCCCATTTTGGCTTCGATGTATTCATGAAAGTTGTAGCTAACATCTTGTACTACAACATACTAAAATTTCGTGGAAAATGATGGATATTTGAGGGGTTAAAGTCTCATCTTACGGAGACCTCAGATCTGGAGAGTTTTTACTAACCTCTTGCTGGATTCATGGTTGCATGTTGGTTTTTCTTGAGAATCTCACTTCGATTTCTTCATGAAAGTTGTAGGGAACATCTTAAAATACAACATACTCAAATTTGAAGTAAAAAGAACAAGTATAGCTTGGTAAATCGACTAGATCTTGAAGACGATGATTCTGGTGACGTATTCCGAGACACCCGAGATTTCAAGGACCTAAATGATGACTATACTCTGGTTATTTAACTTAGATCTCTTCATGAAACTTGTAAAGGACATCTTGATATATAACATATCCAAATTTCAGAGAAAACGAAAGAGAATAGGTAGGTGAAATCTTAATATTTCGGAGATGGAGGCACTGGACTGTGCAGTAATGGATCCAGAAGCTTCGTGAGGTTGAATAAAATAATCTATAAGGAATCTGGCTTGGAATTCTTCATGAAAGGTGTACGAAAATGTCTTGGCTATAATCCAGTAAAATTTAATAATTTTTGGATGCCATATGGATATTTTAATTGAATTTATTCGGAAACCGTGCATTCTGGTTTCATCCGAGAAGCATAGGATGTTTTGGAAAATTATGAGATTTTGAAAAAAATTCAATTTGGCCATGAATTTTGCATGTAATTATCATCCTATGGGTTTTTTAATAATTTCTTGAATTTTGATAATTTTGGGAATTTATAGTAATAAAATAATAATAATAAATAAATAAACAAATAATAATAATAATAAATAAATAAATAAATAAATAAATAAATGGATTATTTTATTGGCCATAGATTCCATTTAATTAACTCATGTTGTATGTGTGATAAAGTCTTGGTATGTGTATGATATTGAATTGAGATGTATATGTGATAAAGCCTTAGTATGTGTATGGCATTGAATTGAGATGTATATGTGATAAAGTCTTGGTATATGTATGGCATTGAATCGAAATGCATGTGTGAATTTCATGCCAAGTATGATTTGCTTGATGTCACGCCATGTGCCATGTTAAAATGAGAATAAAATACTGGAAAACATGGATGATGGTAAATGAGGAGATGGTTGTGGTGGCGGATGATGCCCGGAATGTATAGAGATACATTGTCGGAATTCCCTGGGAGATTCAGGATGCCCGGAATGTGGGGGGCCGGAAGCCCTGTCGGAGGTCTTTGCCTGAAGGGAATGCCTCGCGATGCCAGGATTGGGGTGCGAGATGCCCGGCTAGGGAGTGTAAATGCCAGAAGCCCTGTCGGAGGTTTCTGCCCGAAAGGAATGCCTCGTGATGCTAGTTGAGATGCAAGATGCCCGAAATGTGGGGAGCCGGATGCCCGGTGGCCTGGGAGGCTGAATGCCGGAAGCCTCGGAGGTCTTTGCCCGAGGAGATAAATAAAATAATGATGATGATAATGATGATATGCATGATAATGATGATGTGGCATGATGATATGCATAGTGATGATGATATGCATGATGAGAGACATGCTAATGAAGATATGCATAATGATATGCCTGATGATGAGGATGATGATGTGGCATGATGATATGCATGATGATATGCATAGTGATGATGATATGCATGATGATATTTATGGTGATGATGTGGCATGATGATATGCATGATGATGATGAGGATGATGATATGGTATGGTGATGTACATTCTTGATACGATGATACACTTGTACGTGTTATGACTATGATAATGATGCATGATAGTATGCACATGGTTGCAAGGTAAGTAACGCCTACAATGTATGTCTGATTTGCATGATGCATTGAGTTGTTATTGGATTTCCTTATCTGCTGAGTGGTTGTATTCAACCCTTTTTAGGGATAACATTTCAGATTAGCCAATATGCCGCTTCCTGCCGTCACGCGAGGTACATTTTACGGATTACCGTCTGACGTTGAGGTAGAGTGTGAGGAGTTCGGCTGTCCTTCCGTGCCTGGACTCACCTACATACGCGTGCGTTGTCTTGTTATGTACGACATAGGCCTGGCTGGGGGCCCAGTCATCCAGGAGTTTGTTTCCGTCCACGTTCGCCGTGATGGGGTGATGAGAGGGACGCTGCCCCCACCACCACCTAACGCACCGGACTGGGTGTGAGACCTGAGCGTGACGAGTTAGGGGCTGTGTTTTTGGGAGTTAGTAGCCAACACATATGATGGGAGGTTGTACGCATGTGTTGTAGAGGGTCGGGGATCTTTTTTGAGGTTTTAGGCTGGACATGGCAGAGTCCTAGCTTTTCCTTGTTATGTATTGACCCAAAAATGGAGTCCCATCCTGAAAGAATATGTAAATAATGTGTCGTCGCTTGTTTATAAAATCCTGATGTTTAGTGGTGTGTATTGGTATCATGGATTGGTAGGGGGATAGATGATGATGCTTTATTTTGCTTCCGCTAATGAGTCGCACTAGGACCGCTTTTAAAAAAAAAATGCCTGTGAATAACGACGCTTTTGTTATAAGTTTAAGAAGAAGAAAGTAATAAGGTGTAACACTGGTGCTTGTGGCGACCGCCGAAGGGTTCGAGGTGTCACAATGTAGAATTAAAGCATTCTTAGAATGTGTTTCACTTTTAAGTTTAGATTGAGTTTTTAGATAGATTGCATCTTAGGTTAGAAATTGCTAGGTTAAGATAATATCTCAGTTTAAATTAGGGTTTAGCTTGACCTGATCCTTCATACAAGTTGGATAGAATCTTAATCTAGTTAGTTAATTTCATATTTTTCTAATTTCGAATGTCATGAAAAATACAAAAAATGTCCCAGGATAAATTAGTTTCAATCTCTAGGATAGATTGCATGCTTTTTTAAGAAAATAAAAAATGTCATATGCACGTCATATAGAATTAGGTTCATGAAATGCACGACATTTAATGATTTTTGTTAAGTTCATTTAATTAGAAATTGCCTTTCATTAGACTAGGTCATTTAAAAAATGTTGCATGACATATAGCTCGCATATTAAATTGCATGTTACATGTCATTTTAGTTGAAATAATTTTGTACTTCATTGCATTGCATTGCATGTCATTAGAATTAAGTCATTTTGGTTAATTTATATTGTATATTTAATTATTGCATGTTCATTAAGAAATCACAAATTTTTACTCATTCATATTGTTTAGGACATGTTGCCATGCTATATCATTTTATATTAGATTAGAAACATTGCATCCATATGGATTATATTCTTGTTAAAAAGTGAAAACAAAAATTGGGTGATTGCGTGCTAATTATAAAACATATCTAGGATTGTTGATGTAAATTCTTATCTAACATATGCTTTCGTTGATATAGGGTAAGTCCTGCATTTTATTTATTTGCTTTCTTGCGTGTTAAATTGGTGGTTTGTGTACTCATGTGATCACCTCACATGTTAAGAAAGTAAATTAAAATCAATTCAAATTGCTTGCCAAACAATTTTCAAAATAAAAGAGAAATGTACCAATAGGGCGTTAGAGAGATCTAATGTAATCAAGTCTCCGTACCCAAATTCTTTGGTTCGTAAAAGTAAAATAATTGTCCCATTATTTTACTTCGGTGTCTAATCGACTTACCGTAAACTGATTAGTGGTGACTCCCGATTGAAAATCTTTTGTATGCTAGATATTTCAACTTAAGTTGCGAATTGGTATGGCTTTGGGAGAGCCTAAGCTAAGTTTAAGCTTAGCAATCCATTAACCTAATTTTAGGTGGTACACCCGAAAAATTAGTCGCGACAGAATCAACTAAAAAATACACACTACCTATCAAAATATTATGCTCGGGATGTCAAAATTCATTTCAAGAAAGGAGTCCCAGAGAGAGAGAGAGAGAGAGAGAGAGAGAGAGAGAGAGAATTCCTCCAAGTCAAGTATTATGTTGATTAAACATGTGGGAAGGCCAAGGTTATTGAGAATGATAGGCGTCATCAAAGGATCACACAGTTGAATCTT
Organism: Eucalyptus coolabah; assembly: GCA_014182585.1. NCBI lineage: Eukaryota > Viridiplantae > Streptophyta > Magnoliopsida > Myrtales > Myrtaceae > Eucalyptus > Eucalyptus coolabah. The sequence continues at coordinate 10,734,328 of CM024622.1, forward strand.
AAATGCTCGGTCATCTAAGTTCTTTGTTTTTGACAAACATATGACTAAAAAGATCATAATAATTTATTAAGAAGCTAGAAGTCAAGATGATCAATCTATTATACCTCAAAAGTAGTTGGAATAAAAAATCAAAACCTTACCAATGATGAACTTCTCAATTTATAACCACCGACTGTGATGGCTCTGCTAGGTAGGCTCCTGCCTTTGAAGGGAAATGTCAAGTGTTCGAAGCCCCTACAATGCAAGTTGTAGGGAGGCTGGCAAACCATTAGGTGTATTATGTGTGGCGCCCTGGTGGTGGGTCCTGGGCTAGCGTCACTTGGGGGTTTACGTGGCGGCTGTCGGCTAAAGCGGTTCTTACGGCATAAAAAAAAAAAAAAAAACTTCTCCATTTATATTTATCAGTTCTAATAGTGAATTTGCATAACAAACTATGGTAAATTCAGCTCAGAGTGATGAAGACATGGAAAGGAGAATCACTAAGTCCGAAGGAAATCAGGTGCTGGGAATGAAAGGGCAAATCAGGTACAGACACAAGTAATAGTTAAGTTACCAGAAGACATTGTCTAGATGTAAAGCTCTGTAAGTAGGATTCTCTACTATGCTTTTTTTGGTCTCTATTTTGGCCAAAGAAAATGTCATTTCATGCCCCCACACCATATGGGTTTGGTACTCTTCCGATTCAGGTAACCAATGTGAGTGTGCAACTCTGAGATATGTGCATTGCAAAAATTATCTATGTCTTCAAACTTTTAGTTAAAAAGAAGAAGCCGTTTATGGTTTCATAAGAAAATTGTCTTAAGGTGAGCTTGGAGTGAAATTCGTTTCAAAAGTAGATATCATTTATCATCCATTGTCACTGGGCACAGAAGTATGGCAATGGTAACACGAAAAATTATAATGAGCAACTTGGGACATATTGATTTGAAAGTGCAATATAAATATTAATAGACAAATAAAATATATGTCACCCAACTATCATACATATTCTTTATGATTGGTAGAATTTTACAAATACTATTATGATTGTTTTCTCACATGACATGCAAAAACATTTGGAGCGAAGTGGACTCTTTTTTGTTTCTTTCCCGCACTGATGAGTCAACTCTTCCTTTTTCTCCTCAATTTGGAGCTCGCAAACTTTGAAAGAGCCCGAGCTTTCATGCATGACTTCAATAGCTCCTCATCCTCATGTTCTTGTGAAAGCATCTATCTATCATACACCTCCCACATAGCTCCCTCCCATTATTACCCTTTGCTATTTCCTTCACATCAGCCTCAACTAGTAGACGTTGATTTATGATAATTGTTTTCGTCGAAGACAAGAATTACGGTATCTTGTGTTGCTAGCCTCCTTTCAAAAATTACAAATTGGCACAAGAAAATTTATAAATGAGTGGAACATGAGATAAATGAGTGGAACATGAGGTCCCATATTTAAAACCGTTTTTCATTAAACCATCGCAAAGACCAATATTACTTGAAACGGTCGGGCCAAAAGTTAAGGCAGAGAAGCAAGAACATTTCTTCCCCTCACAGATGGACGAGCCAACTCTCTTTTTCTTTCTAGTAACGAAGCTTTGCATGCTGGAGCTTTCTAATGCCCTATTTATAGGCACCAATCTACTGCTTTAGGAACGTTAGCTTTCGGAACAAATTTTTTTGAAATGTGTAGCCAAAATTCCTGAACGAAAGATTCACACGTTTAGTCACGAATAATGAACACAAATTTTCAAAGGAAAAATCCTAAACTTCGTGAACCTCAGCTTCACGTACGACTTCAAGAGCTCCTCATCTTTTATTTTCTTGTGAAAGCATTTACTGTATGTCTTACCAAATAGTTCCCTACCATTAGGCATACTATTCGCTACACGGTAGCCCACAGATCCAGTGATGCCCCGCCGCATGGTTCAATTAGAGGACAGAAACTTATCGCAGTTTCTAAGAACGTACTGATTGGGTAAGCTTCCCCATTTTCCTTTGGACCGGCACCCAGGGCTTTTTCACGTTGACCCTAAAACGTAGAGGCCCCTGATGGCCGTGGAGACCCGGACATGAGCAATTGGGACGGAAGAAAAATAATTGATGAATGCTTTTCTATAGTATGATGGTGATTGTCCTCTCCATCTTTATCTCCTATTCGATTGGAAAGTTTGGTATAATTGACTAAATTTAGGTTGCATTAGATTGGACTTTTGATTTTTTTAAAAAAATATATATATAAAAGACTTTAAAGTAAAGGGATCTTTCAAAACACAAATTGCATTTGATAAATTGTAATATAAAAGTCCTTTTAAAATGCTTTTGAGCAAAATAGTTTTTGCACAAATTATATTTACAAAAATCTTTATTATCTTTTTAAAAAAAAAGGTTGTTGGTGAAGGGTAGTAGCCGTCGCCGATCCAAATCTATCGTCGGTAGTTGTCGTCTAGGGTTGTTGGGCCTCGGGCGGCCCACAAAGACCACCGGCAAGGGCTACTTGGGGTTGAGTGACCCTTGAGACCTAGGCAAGACCCTTGCTTGAGGTCACGTAGTCTCGTTGAGGGCTGCCTATGGTTGGGCAACCCTTGATGAGGGTCACGCAAGCTCGCGCAACCCCTAATGCAAGCGGCCCTCACCAAGGCCATGCAATCTCGGCAAGGGTCTCTCCTGAGTCACATGACCCTCGCCAAGGGTCGCCTATGGTTGGGTGATCCCAGCAAGGTTGTGCAACCTCAAGGTTGACCCTCGAGGGGGTTGCGTGGCCTAGATAGCACAGGGGGTCGCACGATGTGACCCCTCGGCGATAGTCACCATTGACCTCTCTCTAGCTAGTTGCTAACCCTCCTGCAACCCTATGCAACCTTGCCGCCTGCCCCTCAATGGATGCATAGTCATATAACAAGGGCAAAATTGGATAATTTCGGAAGAAAATTTTTACTAGCCTACTTGAATTTGCATGCCGAGAAAGCCAAAGCCCAAAGCACCCCAAGACCAGTCTTGGGCTTTTAGCCTTTAGAAGGCCAACTTTGCACTAATGGAGTTTGTAAAATTTTTCCCAAATACCCAAATATTAGCCAATAGGGTTTTGGGTGTCCAAAGTCCATTCCCAGTGCAAATCCCAAACATAACCCTAACCTGCTGTGTACAAGCATTTAGGAAACACTTGAATTCATTCGGGATTTGAAAGATAGGAAAATTTTATGTATTGCTAAAAGAGAGAAATTGAGTAAATTTTACGCATTTCTAAAAGGAAAATTTTACTACTCGAAATTGTGTGTGGGTGTGTGGTTTCTTTCTTTTTTTTTTTTTTTGGTTATTCAAAATTGCATATAACATAGACATTAGTGCTTGATTGATGAAATTTGGGATTTTGATGGTGCTAGCCAAGTGTTAGTAGAGTCATAGATAAGTGCTATCATGACCAAATCTGAGTTATAATTTTTTGAAGCATTTCTTTTGAAGAATGATTCGCTTCCTCTGCTTAAAATATATTTGATTCTGATTATTCCCTTATGCAAATTCTTTCCATTTCATATTATCCACGAGGATGCTCGACTGGAAGAACAATTGCTTCAACCAACCCATATGTTCTCTTCAGCAAATTCCTTAAGTTAAGCTATTTTAGTCCCTTATCAATTCTTTTCATGGTAAATCATTAGTATTTTTTTGATCAACTGCTATATTTCTTCACAAGATTCCTTGGCCATCTTGGATTCCTTAAACAGATTTACATGTCAAACGTGATCAAGTGCGATCAAATTCGTTCTGTTTGGAAAAATTATGTTCTGATTTTATGTTATATTCATTCAAGCGTCAGAATAAGCAATTGAGGCCCAAAATGTATGTGAAGTTCAAGTTGAGGCACTGGACCAAGGTAGTGCACACAAGCCCCCAAACAATCAACGTGTAGATAGGTTTCTTAGGTTTCTTAAAGGTTCACATTCCTTGACCCCAACCGGAAGAAAGATCTCGAGCTGGTCCACAAAACGCATATGATGGTCAAACAATGATGTAGACAAAGCAAAGTAGGTCCCCCTTGTCATTATCCCCATTAATTCTTTCCTTACATTGCTTTTCCAATGCGTGTTTGTACTCCATCCATGCCAGCCACAGACTAAGCTTCCATGGACGGTGTGTGTCGGCCCATCCATACGAATGCATTCCACATTTTTGCAATGACCCCAGAGAGCAAATCTCACGAAAGCTTCTAATAATTTCAGTTATAGTGCCATATTGCTACTATTGCATCATGCGTCACTCCCGAAAACAATCTTGGTGGGATATAACAATTTTATCAACTTAATCATATAAACGTTTATGGGAAATATCAATGTAACCTTTGTGGTGAATTATTGATGTGGTGACTTAGTTATCTTGGATTGTCCAGTGGTTTTCATCAAAAATTAGTCACAAAAAATATATTAAAATATCACATAAAGGTTTAGAATTAAATTGACTAAATTATATATTTTAAAACTAAATTGACATTCATATAATAAATTTAGGACTAAATGGACGATTTTCCTGATATAATAATTGGTTTAAAGTACGAAAAACGTTCATGAGTATGACGTCCGTGGCATTTGGTATGATGCATGTGATCTGCCTATGATGTCCATGGCATTTGGTATGATGCATGTGATCCTGCCTAGTTATACTTGTCTTGTTCCCACTTGCCTTTCTTTGAGCTATGTGCATCGCAAAAATTATGCCTTGTCTTCAAATTTTTAATTAAAAAATAGAGGTCATTAATGGTTGAAAAATCATTTGGAGGTAACGAGGAAGGAAATTCGTTATGGAAACTAAATATCATTTGTCATTCATTGTTGTCGAGTACATAAGCATGGCAGTGGCAATATAAGAAAATTATAATGAGCAACTCGGATCAAAACATACTTAACTGAAAATACATTATGGATACTACACAAAAATAAAAAGAAAAATTTGTCACACAATTGTCACACACATAATTTATGATTAATGAGAGCTTACACTTACTATTACAATTGTTTTTCTCACATGACACACAAAAACACTTAGAGCGAACTCTTATATTTCTTTCCCACATGGATGAACCAACTCTTTCTTTTTCTCCTCAGTTTGGAGCTTGCAAACTTTGAAAGAACTTGGGCTTTCACGGATGACTGCAATAGCTCCTCATCTTCATATTCTTGCGAAAGCATCTATCTATCAGACGTCTCCCAAATAGATCCCCACTATTAACCCATACTATTTCCTGCACAATAGCCTCAATAAGTAGACGCTGATTTCTAATGGTAGTTTTCGTCGAAGACAAGAATCACAGCATCCCTTGTCAATATCTGCGCGTGTTGCACAGAACTTGAATAAGAGAGAATAGATGGAACGTACTAACTAGGGGAGTTACTGATTGATGGGGGCTATTTAAGCCTCTTTGATGTAGAACAATATGCAAATGCTTTTATGGAAACAATGGAGCGTCATAAGAGCGGGCGGTCCCACAAATCAAAGAGGATTGCGTGATCTTCAAGATTGCAGAGGGGATTACAATATTTGATTCACGCGTTTCCCTTTATTTATTATTAGATTTAAGATATTATGGTTTATTAATATCGTTTCTTTAATTTGTTATTAGATTTTAAATTTCCTAGTTTATCAATATCTTTTCAATTTTGTTACTAGATTTAAGTTATTTTGTTATTTTCTAGATGGCAACCTTCTTATAAATAGACGCCAAAGATATTGTAATCAGCACTTTTATTATTCAAAATAAACACCATCCTTTGGAATTCTTTCCAAGCATCGCTTTTTCGCGTCATTTGGTATCGTGAGCAGGTTTCTCCTGTGACGATGGCTAATAACGTTAATGTCAATCTCCCCGTAGTTGAAGGCCATAGAAACGAGCCTATTACACGGGATGAGTTCAACCAATTTGTGGAGCAAAACGAACGGAGGTTTCAAGAATTACTTGTCGCCATCCAGCGTTTGTCTACCAACCCCATACCGGTGTTCTTCCGGCTGAACATGCTCAGGCAGCTCGCGACCCGGAAGCAGCTATGGAACGTGGGGCAAATCCCGACAGCAGGCGACAAGCCTATGTCGAGGACTCGAAGGAGAAGAAGAGTTCTGGATCGGCCTGTTTGTGGAGGCCACCGGAACCGGGATATTAACGAGACCCCAAGCAATATCAACTTAAGGTTGACCTTCCGACCTTTAATGGCAATTTGAATATTGAAGACTTTTGGATTGGCTTTGGGAAGTTGAGAAATTCTTTGATGCCATGGAGATTGAAGAGGATCGCCAAGTAAAATTGGTGGCATACAAATTGAAGGGCGGTGCCTCAGCGTGGTGGGAGCAAACGCAATTGACCCAACGTCGACAAGGAAAAGCTCCCATCCGAACATGGAATCGGATGAAGGAAATGTTGAAGGTTTGGTTCCTCCCAACCGATTATGAGCAATTATTATTTCAACAATTTCATAATTGTAAGCAACTAAGCCAATCACCCAAGCTTACACGGAGGAGTTTCTCCGACTTTCCGCCCGTAACAACCTGGCTAAGTCGGAGGCACAACAGACCGCTAGGTACATTAATGGTTTGCGACTTAATATTCAAGATTGTGTTTCACTACATCGTTTGTTCTCCGTTGAGGATGCTCAAGAGATGGCCCGAAAGGTTGAGATGCAATTAGAGAGAACTAGCCCCATTAATCGGGCTAACAATTATTCCGCTCGAGAATCATATGGAAAGGGAGGCAACTAGATGTTTCAGAATCCTCCAACCAGCAAACCAACACTATGAACCGAACTCTAGGAAGTAGTACCGGGTTGCGTAAGGAACCGCCGATCATTGCAAACAACCGTAACGCCAATCGAATGCCCGAACCCATACGCTAAGCCACCACCAATCAAATGCTACAAGTGTAACGAATTGGGACATCATTCGAGTGATTGTCCACGGCGGAAGATGGCCAATGTTGTCGAGCACGACGATGACATATACGAAGATGACTGGATTGAAGAGGAAGAAGTGGAGGATGAGGAGGGTGAGCATGTCAATTGCGTTGTTAGGAGACTATTGCTCGCTCCACGAAGAGAAGACACACAGCGGAATAGTCTTTTCCGTGCCCGTTGTACCGTCAATGGAAAAGTTTGCAATGTCATCATCGATAGCGGAAGTTGTGAGAACATAGTGTCCAAGGCTTTGGTGGATCATCTACAACTAAAGACATAGTTACATCCCTCCCCTCATACAATCGGTGGATTCGAAAGGGGCCGAACTCAAGGTGACGCAGTATGTCATTTACCTATTTCAATTGGAAAGTCCTATAAGGACACCATAATTTGTGATGTAGTGGAGATGGATGCATGTCATGTCCTATTGGGACGACCATAGCAATATGATGTTGATATCACTCATAGGGCTCGTGAGAACACATATTCTTTTGTGTGGAAAAAGATGAAAATTATTTTGAAGCCGATGAGTAACACTCCCCAGGCCCCAAAGAAGCAAAGTGCAGGGATTATGCTAAACGTTCGTAAACATGAGGGCATGTATATGATTGTGGAGAAAGGCAATCAAGAAGCCATTATTCCAATTCCGGCGGCTCTTCGGCCCTTATTGAGGGCATTCAGCGATGTTATTCCGGAGGATCTACCCGTTGGATTACCACCCTTGAGGGATATCCAACATGAGATTGACTTTCTTCCAGGAGCGAGCCTCCTAATTTGCCGCACTACCGGATGAATCCGAAGGAGAACCAGATTTTGCAAGACCAAGTGGGAGAACTGCTTCAAAAAGGCTTCTTACGCGAACGCATGAGCCCTTGTGCAGTACCCGCACTCCTCACTCCGAAGAAAGACGGAAGCATGCGTATGTGCGTTGATAGCCGGGCAATTAATCGGATTGTCATACCGATTCCCAATCCTCGCTTGGATGACATGCTTTCGGCTTGCGGGATCAAAGGTCTTTACAAAGATTGATCTCGTAGCGGATACCGCCAAGTACGCATCCGCCCGGTGATGAATGGAAAACAGCCTTTAAAACAAGTGAAGGTTTATACGAATGGCTAGTCATGCCGTTTGGCCTCACGAACGCGCCTAGCACCTTCATGCGTTTGATGACTCAAGTTCTTAAAACTTTTATTGGCAAATTTGTGGTGGTCTACTTTGATGACATTCTCATATATAGTCCCGATGACCAACAGCATATGGAGCATCTAAGGGACGTCTTATCGGCCTTGGGCACGAACCAATTGTACGTTAATTTGAAGAAGTGTAGCTTCATGACTGATCGACTCCGCTTCTTGGGATATATTGTCGAAGCAGAAGGCCTTTAAGTTGATGCAGAAAAGGTAGTTGCCATCCGCGACTGGCCGACTCCCCAAACCGTTGGGGATGCGCGTAGCTTCCACAGGCTTGCGACATTCTACCGATGCTTTATTCGAAATTTCAGTTCTATTATGGCTCCGATTACCGAGTGCTTGAAGAAAGGAAAATTTCATTGGGGTGACGGCGAAGCCAGCTTTGCTCTCATCAAGGAAAAACTTTCCATGGCACCAATACGATGCTTCCGAATTTTGAAAAGGTATTCGAACTAGACTGTGATGCTTCTAGTGTAGGAATTGGTGCTGTTCTTTCCCGGGAAGGTAAGCCTATTGCTTATTTTAGCGGGAAACTTAATGATGTTCGCAAGCAATGGTCTACTTATGAGCAGGAGTACTTTGCTGTAGTACGAGCTATCAAGCATTGGCAGCCCTATCTTTATCAACATGAGTTTGTCCTTAACACTGACCATCAGGCACTCAAATACATTGAGAACTAAAGACATCTAAATCGAATGCATGGACGTTGGGTCTCCTTTTTGGAGCAATTCAATTTCGTGCTTCGACACAAGGCGGGCCACTTGAACAAAGTCGCCCGATGCACTTAGCCGTTGTGCTGCAACACTTGTCACCATGCGCATTGACGTTGTGGGCTTTGACCACCTTTGTGTTCTTTCTGCTGATGATGAAGATTTTCAGGAAATTTAGGAAAAATGTTCTGAGACAAGTTCTCACGGCGACATGATCGTTCAGGACAAATTTTTATTCTTTGGCAACAGGTTGTGCATTCCTCGAAGCTCTTTGCGGGAACAACTTATTCAAGAGCTACATGGTGGCTCCCTTGGAGGACATTGTGGGCGAGATAAAACTGTTGTCTTAGTTGAGGAGCGGTATTATTGGCCTCAATTGAAACGGGACGTTGGATGATTTGTGAAAAAGTGCTACATTTGTCAGACTGCGAAAGGCCATTCTCAAAACACCGGACTTTACACCCTCTACCTATTCCTTCGGACCTTGGATAGACATTTCAATGGATTTCGTGTTGGGCTTCCCGAACCCAACGAGGTATGGATTCTGTTTTTGTGGTAGTGGATAGATTTACAAAGATGGCGCACTTTATCCCTTGCAAGAAGACTTCTGATGTTTCTCATGTAGCAAGTTTATTTTTTCGAGAAGTAGTTCGTTTGCATGGTGTTCCAAAAACTATCACCTCTGATTGTGATACCAAATTCCTTAGTCATTTTTGGAGGACCCTATGGCATTTATTTAAGACCGATTTGCAGTATAGCAGCTCCTTTCATCCTCAAACCGATGGGCAAACTGAAGTTGTCAATCGTACTATGGCGGATATTATTCGGTGTCTTTGTAGTGACATGCCAAAGCAATGGGACCGATATCTTGCTCCTGCTAAGTTTGCTTTTAACAACATCGTCAACCGTTCCACGGGCAATTCTCCGTTTGAGGTTATCGACGGGCGAACGCCACAACATACACTAGATCTCGTGCCTTTGCCCAAAGTCCTAGGATATAGTGTTGTGGCTGAAAACTTAGCAACAAAATTACAAGAGATACAAGAGGGTGTGAAGCAACGGCTAGAAGCTTCCACTTTTGTTTACAAAGTTGCTGCAGATAAACATCGTCGCCTCAAGGTATTTCTGAGGGTGATGAAGTAATGGTCTACCTTCACAAGGAACGCTTTCTGTTGGTACATATAACAAGCTGAAGCACAAGAAAGTTGGTCCCCTGTCGAATCGTGAAAAAAATCAATGACAATGCCTATGTTGTTGATCTTCCTAGTGACCTCAACATCTCCCGACATTCAATGTAGCGGACCTATTTGAGCATCATCCTCCAGATACTCCTCTTTATCCTACTCATAACTCGGGGTCGAGTTCTTCTGAAGTGGAGGAGACTGATGTAGAACAATATGCAAATGCTTTTATGGAAACAATGGAGCGTCATAAGAGCGGGCGGTCCCACAAATCAAAGAGGATTGCGTGATCTTCAAGATTGCAAAGGGGTTACAATATTTGATTCACGCGTTTCCCTTTATTTATTGTTAGATTTAAGATATTCTGGTTTATTAATATCGTTTCTTTAATTTGTTATTAGATTTTAAATTTCCTAGTTTATCAATATCTTTTCAATTTTGTTACTAGATTTAAGTTATTTTGTTATTTTCTAGATGGCGACCTTCTTATAAATAGACGCCAAAGATATTGTAATCAGTACTTTTATTATTCAAAATAAACACCATCCTTTGAATTCTTTCCAAGCATCGCTTTCTGCGTCACTCTTTTCCTTTTTTTTCTTTTGAACAGCTGAAGGCAACCTGCGTGTTTCACATTGGCGCCAAAAGAAAAGATCCGTGGCCTTTCAAACTCGGAAAGAAGAGGATGTATGAGAAAAGCGACAAAGGTCCTTGATTCATAAGATAGAAAGTCCGAATTTTCCGTTTGCGAAATACAATGATAGAAAAGGCCATCGATCGGTGCAATATAGGATGTAATTACATGTCGCGATGTATTGCTTGGTAACCGTGAATGCAGGGATTCTGGTCCTTCTTCATTCAAATCTAATAGAGATAAGATATCACTTTTGACTTGTAATTAGAGGCCAGCCCCACCACACATCCCCTTCCCAATGTAAAGTTAAGGACGTCCTTCCCATTCGCTCCTCAACTTTGTATCCTTCCTTTTTTTTTTCTATTTTATTCTCTCTCTCTCTCTCTCTCTCTTTCTCTCTCTTTCAATTTTCTTCTTGCCGAAGTTCTTTTGCACCCAACACAACCTTTTCATTTCTTCAAGAAAATATACAATTACTCTCTCTCTCTCTCTCTCTCTCTCTCTCTCTCTCTCTCTCTCTCTCTCTCTCTCTCTCTCTCTCTCTCTCTCTCTAAAGGAATAGGAGGTTCTTTTGGTAGGAAAGAAAAGGATATTTAAGAAAAATATTTCAAAGGAAAGGGAAGGAGAAAAGGGGCATTGCGCTTCATGTGGCAATCATCGAGGCCTTTGTAGTGTCTCGATCCCGAATAGAAGCCTGTACTACTTGTCATATCTCAGTGATTGAGGTGTCATATTATTTCTAATAATAATTTTTCTCATGGTCAGTGGTAGTTAATCTACTGCTCGGAGGCTGTGACCACTCCACTTACATCTCCATCAAGGAAGTGTAGACAAAGGGCACGTTTGGTAACGTTTTTTTTTTCGGAACAAATTCTGATTAGAAATGGAGATAAGTATACTAATGGTGCCATAAGTTGTGTACGACGCTCACTTTGGTGCCAAAAGTTTCCGCCGGATCACTTAAGTGCCAAAAATTTTGAAAAACGCTCACTTTGATGCCAACTCCGATCTGGTTGGCCGAAAATCCGACGTGACATTTTTTTATTAATATTTGAAGCCAACGTAGATCGCCAGAGAATACAATCAGCATGCAAACAACAAAACGACGCCATTTAGCGTCTTTTCCCCCAAATAAGAAACCCTAAATTCCCAAATTCAAGTAGAATCAGAAATTGAAAACCCCAAATCCCCAATTCGATCAATTCGAGTGCATACTTCGATTTTCTCTTAAAGTTATTAGCTCACTCTTGCAAATGGAGAGTAAAAGCTTCAGCAGCGGCTCACATTCCTATAAAAAAAAACGAATTAGATGGTGAGTGTTACTGTTATTGTGGGTTACCGAGTCCGAGAAGAACATCTAGGACTCGGTTGAATCCTGGGAGAAAATTCCATGGGTGCGGCGAGATATAGAGAAGGCTCGAAATGCAAATATTTCAAATGGGTTGATAGGAAATTCTCTAATTGAGCGGCGAGGTGATCCTGGAGTTACTTGAAGGCCGAAATCAACCTCCACCTGCGTTAATGGATGAGTTGGAGGATATCGACTCAATGCAAGCTCAAATGAAAGGTTTAACATCTTTGGTTGACCATTTAAAGAGGGACGTTTCAAGGCTGAAAATTGAAAGAAACTTTTATCGAGCGTTGATTGTGTTCTTATTCTCTTGTGTAGTTTATTTAAATGTGAAGTTAAGTAATGAGAAGAAGTTTGTATGTCTACCATAGTCGAATTTTGTATGTCTACCATTTTTGTATGAAGCAGAAGGTTTTGTTGTAATCCATGTAGAAATGCAAGGTTGGAGTTGGAATGCATTAATTATAAGCACTTCAGAAATGCAATGTTCTTGCTGCATTTTTTATTTGCCCTCCTGATTTGTGTTAAGAGAACTATGCAAAGTACTAGTGATGTCAAGAACAGAGCAAGGAAAGAAAGTGTCAATAACAGAGCAAGGAAAGAAGTTGACGAAAATGAAGAAAGCAACAATAGAGATTATAGCACGTGTAGCATGTTTACATTGAGGAATTAGTATTCAGTTTAAGCGTGTAAAGTCAAACTTTCTATTTTCATTTTCAGTTAGTTAGTTGGTTTTCATTTTGTTGTTATCCTCCAGATTTATATAAAAACTGATGAGCCAAGAGTAAACAAGTAGAAAAGTTCTTATATTATTCTCCAAATGTGACCGTTTGTTTATATGCCTTTATGTAGATTGTTTAGCTCTACCTACAGCATAAGTTGAATTATATCACCTTAGCGGCTTAGGTATGGAGCAGTGAATAGATACATGAGCAACGCTAATGTTTTAGAGCACGCAGGGAAAACATTTGTGATTGCGGAGAATTACGTGCATCGCCACGTTGGAAGCTCATGGCAATTGGAACTTCGATGGGGATTGGGATCGACCTTTCACTAGTCAACCAAAGGTAATGATCTTTCGATATGTACAGTATGCCATGACATTTATATGATTGATCTAATTTCATTGATTTGCAATGTTGTATGACAGAGAGCGCCTGAATTGGGGGAGCTGGTCACAATGGGAATAAATGCTGCGAGAACTTACTATGATATGGGCGTTATATCTGGTAACTCGCTCTATCTTGATTTCATGACATTGTCGCATTCTAAAATAAGGATTAAGGACAAGATTATGAGTTTTGAGATTGGTCAATTGTTTCAGCTGATGGGAAGAGACTCGATCACAAGAACATGATGAAGGCCGAGTACCATAATTTCAAAAAGGACAGCTTCCAATGGGTTTGTTTCTGTCCTTAAGAAAGACGGTGCCGCAGAGGACAGTGGTTGGATTGTCTCTTGGATGCATAATGAAGAAATAGTTGTGTCCCAGGTTAGGTTTAAGAGTTTCAATGCAATCATCATGTAGCTTTGCCTACTGGTAACTACGTTAGATATGATATTGAAATTGTGAAATTTGCAGGTTCATGTGATTGATGCGCAGACGTTTGAAGGCGAGCCAGTAGCCAAAATCACTCTGCCTCAAAGGGTACCCTGTAGATTCCTTGGTACCTTCGTCCTGATAACGAATTGATGATGGGGACACCATATCTTATGTACAAATCATAGTAGGAGGCCTTACTTTTCTCATCAGATAATAGGTTTTTTGCCTTTAGCATGTGATGTTTTTCATAACTTTCTATGTCCAGTTTGTGGTAGTATTTATTGCTTATAAGTAACTGTATCCGCCCCGGAAAAGTAGAGTTAAGAGGAACCGCACGGCTCTTTAAGCTACTGTAATGAAAGTCATGCATGTGTTAGCACGGCATCGGATGTTTGAGCCATTGAGACTATGTAGGCCTCTATGCACCGACTCTACTACAAGGTCATTGGCAGGAATTTTGCCTACTCATCAAGTTCTAGAATTTCTTCACAAAATTCTATTGCCATTTTGGATTCATTGATCAAACTTACGTGTTGAATTGGACCAAGGGCGGAATGACGATCAAATTCATCTTATCTGGAAAAATCTTCTGATCTTGTGTAATATTCATTCAAGCATTAGAATTTTTACCCTATGCACGGTGGACTCACTCCTTTGAAACTCGAAATGGACCTTTGAAATAGCATGATGTACCATATCATGATCATGCTATATATGATAAAAGCAACGACGTTCTTTTTTATTTGGGACATGGAAATCAAAGATACCATATGTGGAGTTGGTTCTGAATTTGAGATTAAGGATGGAGTGACTGTGTAAGTGTAGGCAGAGCTAGATGTTGTAATTGTTTTGTGACAGTTTTGGTCTCAAGACAATGTTTGGAAAAATGGAGATTCCTCACTGGTACATTACACAGAAGATTGAACATCATAACACTCGAAACAGAGGGCGCACTTGCAGAGTTTCAGGATTTGGCATAAACTAAGTCCATATTCAGTGATTTGAAGTTCTTTCGCTCCTGAGATAATGTATTTTGATAGCTCGTACAGTTGCTGAGATGTCAAAAAGCTGTTTGTCATCGATTCAAATGTTTTTCTCGTCGTTCTTATAGTAAAATCAAATTCGTTCGCCCTAACCATGAGATTGTTAGCCTTAGTTAATTAAGTACAGAAGTATAGACTAGTATGTTCATCCGCATTACTTGGCATTCTAAATTTGTACGCGGATCTTTGGTTTTGAACTCGATGGCCACTTCAGGTTCTTGTCTCTACAATTAAAATTGAACTCCATAGTCAGAGTCCATTGCTCTTCCAATTCTACAGGAAAGGAAAACAGAGGCACTTTACAGTTTTCTCTTTACTTTTTCCCATTTGTTGAAATAGAACAAGAACAGACACGGACAAACAGCTAGAAGAAAAAAAAGATTCAAAGAAGAAAGGGATGATCACGAAGTGAATGAAGGGATCCGAGTTGATATATCCGTTGACCGTGGGCGGAGATTCAGGGCTTGTGGAGGTATCTCCCGGCAAGCAAAGCAGCTTCAATGACAACAGAGAGGACGTCGACGACATCCTCAACTAGGCATTTGCTTCCTGTAAATGTTCGGCCTCCCAAGTTCTTGAAGTTGGTCATGCAGTTCAGTAAGTTTTGACTGCACTCCTGGCTCAAATAGTCATCTGCATAACACCCCGCCAGGTCTCAGTGTCACACCTCCATATATCTAAATGGACGACATGACCTGCTCTGAGTGAAAGAGCAAATTGAACAATCACACAATATGATGTCGTCGCCATCACATCCAAACACAACATTTGACGAGCCAAAGTATATGTGGAAGTTATTGTCCCGGATCGGCCCATGAGAAAGAGAAAATCTAGACATAGCACTTTTTTGTTTTACATAAAAGCAAAAGTTGATGTTATTGCGAACGTGAGTGCATCTCCTCCCCCACAATCTCCTCCCCAGACCTCACAACAGTGATTAAAGTTGGCTCATGAATGAAGAGATAATTTAGTGACATTGTGGAAGAACAGAGCCCTCACAGGCACATTAATTTTACTCGTGTCTCTTTTAGTCCCTTACACCATTTTCTCTATATCCACTCCGTAATATACTTTTTCACAAGCGTGAGTCCATGCACGTATAGACAAGTAAAGCTATTGTTCAGCAATGAAAATGCTTCCGCATCATCCTCATAAGATTATGTCCATGCAAATGCGCAGGCGAACGACTAGTTATATCAATCGATTGAATGAAAGAAAAGTTGAAAATATCGATGTCGAAACTCACTGTTTTTGGCTTGAACGCAGGCGTCGTGCTTCATGCAGCAAGCGTCGAGGCCGTCGCAGGGTCTCTCCCGGGACATCCACTGTACAGAAGCCCGCAATACTTCCCATATCTCAGAAATGGAGGCACTGTGTCATTTTCAATAATATTTTCGCTTTATGTCAGCGCTAATTAATCAACCAAAGAAAAGAAAAGCTGCAAATTAATCGACAATCCTTCATCACACTGCACAAGAAGAAATTCTTTTTTTTTTCCCAGAGAAGCGCAAGCATCAGTAGATACCTGAGCAGAACTCGGACTCGCATTTTCTGCTACAGTCTTTGCCCTGCGAAAATTATCCATTCACGTAAGAACCAGTGTGGGTTTCTTCTCTTTACTTCTCTTTCGATAGATTCAAATCAGGGTAATTAGAAAGATTTGAACTCACGACGGAAATCGCAGCGTCTGCCGCCTGAACGCCGACATTGAGGGCACGGGCTGGGACGCCAGAAAAGCAGAGGACAAACAGGGGAATAAGAGTTATGACAAGAGCTAACTTCGATGGCTGCGGGCTAACCATCGTCGTGACCGGCCTGAGAGAAGCGCTGAAACCGGGGAGCTTCGTTTTTGCTTCGAGGCACTGATTCACAGAGGAGAGAGAGAGAGAGAGAGAGAGAGAGAGAGAGAGAGAGAGAGAGCACAGCGAAGAAAGGGAGGGCTGAATTTCTTTTGTCGTGTTTCGGCTCGTGACGTTCTTTTGGAGCCTTGTTCACACTTGTAAGCCGAGCTGGCTGTCTAATATATATTTGTTAGAAACACGGTCACGAGTCTGCTGTCGGCGGTTGCTCTACCGGGAACCTGTTGTTGCCGGTCTCCGGTTCTTCGCTTCCGAGCGATTGGATTTTGAGCTTGAAAAAGCAAGAACGATGAAATTGTAAATTTAGAGAAAAAAAAAAAAGAGAGACTCTGGTGGCCAAGGATCGGAGAGGGGAGGAGGCAGAGATGCTGCGCTACCCTTGCCGCCCTCGGTGACGGTGGCAATGCTGCCTTCCCTCTCACTCTTCATCTCTCTTTTGATGACCTCAGTCTAGGAGTGAGTAAAAGAAATAGTCCGAACCAAACCGAACTGATCAATTATTAGGTGATTTCCTAGGCATCACTCCGGTCCTCGAGGCATCAATCTAGTTCCTAGTTTCATGCAATTGAAACCAATGAGCTTCGGTCAATTCTCAGATGTAGAACCATTCATCCGGATTGAACAGATTTTTTATTTTCAATATATTTTTTATTTTTTTATAAATGTGAAAAATCTCTAATATTTTCACAGTTCCTTTCTGTAGTCTTTCCCAAATTTCAAACAAAACCCTAGTCACTCTTACTCATGCCTCCTCCTCTGCCAATCTCCTCAGCCCCGCTCAATGAATCTATCGCGTTGCCCTGCTCCGACGAGGAATTGTTCGCTTCCGTCGCTAATTGAACACACCGCGGCTACCTTCGTTCCTTCTTCCCCAATTGAACCCCGAAATAGAGAGGGAGGCTCAAGAGACGGAGATGAGACCGAGTGTCAGCTTCGGGAGCTTAAACCAAATTTCAGCCTTGAAAGAGAGAAGAGCTGAGACCAAGAGCAACATGGAAGGGACGGACAGCGAGCTCAGAGCGGAGAGAGCATGGGAATGCAATCGTGCAGAAGTGGTGCTCCCAATGCAATCCAGTTTCAAAATTAGATGGTCTCACTCCTGGCCGGAAATTGGGAAGCTGTCTATTTGGTCCAGTTCTTGATTCCTGGGTGGGAGTTGAACTATCAGAATAACTAATCACCCCTATCTCAATCGCGTGACTTAGTTAAGGGCACTTTTCTTTGGACTTAAATAAAAGCAACAAAATTACAAAATATTATTCAATTTCATTCGATTATGGAAAAAACTACATGTGAATTTATATGTCGAGACATTTGCATATTACAGAAGCTTCATGTATTTTGAATTAAAAAGGTTGAAACACCTAAGTTATAAAACTTAATTAAATAATAAAACAAAAAGTAAGAACCATTTCAAACGCTTCCTAGTTCCAGGATTCAAATTTAGAGAACAGGAAGCTAGCAAGTTCCCGGTAAAAACATGTGATTACAAAGGCCACGTGTTCCTTAATCATGGGGAGCCCACATAAGCGGGTGTAAAATTTAATTTTGACTAGCATTCCTCGTGCAGATATACATTTCTCATCTAGGTACGGATATGAATGGAACATGTGGGGTTAGGCGGTCGGTCTCATCTCGTGAACATGACTTTTGAACCCACGCAATACCCAAAAACAGAGGTTACAGAGGATATCCCATTCGCTTCGTAGATTCTTCAGCAAACCCAATTTTTTTAATGCCTCTGAATTCCCTGTTGGTGACCGACGTGATTTTAGAAATCGCAGATCATTTTTCAAACTTGTAGACTTGGTCCTTTTGAATTAGAGGAAGTTCGATTTCTTTCCTCAGTTTGTGGGCAATCCAAGATCGGCAGATAGGCAATGAAGAAAGATCAGCTGATTGGCCATGATGAAGACACTTCAAGCCCTGTTTTGTGAAGGGTTGGAAACTTTGCTCTTGTAGGGAAGAAAGATGATGAGAGGAGAGTAAAAGCTGGCGAGGTGGACTTGTCGAGGTGCGCTAAAACTGGCCTGGACGCCTCATGACTGCAGCATGATCGAGATATAATATCACTATCGTGCTATTCTGGGTTGATCTCACGATACAGATGTTCATTGTAGTCTCTTCTATTGGATCGCAGATCGTCATTGTAGCCACTAGTTACCAGCTAATATGCTCAGTCGAGTTCTTTAATAATGGATTTTAGTTCGAAGGCAGCATCGCGGAAAGCTGATTTATAAGAGATGTTACTGCCTTTTAGTGTGGTTCTGTTCTTGAAGCAGCTACTTTGCATTGTTCACCTTATTCCGACATGTCACAGCTTGAGACTGTGGATGTCTATAAATCTGATTCCCCGATTTGTCGAGGCATTGCAAGCAAAATAGTTAGGTTAGATCAACCATGATTGCAATTTTTTGATGCAAGCCTAGTGTAGGCTTTCTCAAACAATAGGATCAAGAGAGTGACTCGTGCACGGGAAACAGGACAAATAGGAATTTTAGCACTGCGCAAGCTCAGGAGAACAGTCGTATCTTTATTGATACTGATTGGATCGACCTGATTCCAAAGCCAAATGAACAAGGACTTCTGGATCTACAATTTCTCTGTTTTGGGTTTTCTAAAATAAGCACTATAGAATAGTCGAAATTGGGTTGGAAGTAACGAACAGAACAGGAAAAGATAGAAACTTTGTTAGTTGCTCTTCTAGGCCTCCAAGGAAGTCGAGGGGCACCGATTCTTCTAGATCGATGACTGCAACTCTTCAAGGATGCAGGTTTCGAAAAGCTCCGACTCTTCAAGGACGGGTGAAAACTCTTCTAGTTTTCAAGGATATGAACTCTACAAGGTTCGCGATACTTGCTTCAAGCAAAGTTTTTCATTTATCAAAAATCGTCTATCCTCTACCAGGAATTTGATCACTTATATCGTCGAAGAAATAAAGATAGAGCATACAAACTTGCAAGCATTAAAAGAGCCTAGGAACTAGAAACTAGAAAAATAATAAAGAGCTTAGGAACTAGAAACTAGTAAAAGCATAATGTCTTCATGGTTCCCAAGCTGTCTTCTTTTCAAACTTCTGGAATGAACTCAAGATATCGTTATGGCTTCTCGGTTTCATCGAGCTTGAATGCGGGCCGATCTTCTTGGTCGAGAGAGCCGGTCTTCAATGTGGGCTGCATCATTTTTCCTCCTCCTGAAGATTGAGAATCTTCATCGCCTAGGCGTGTTTTAAGCATTTGCATAACATCAACTGATCGTTATCCGACAATCTTCATTCCCAATCATCAGACAATGCCTGCAGCTACTGCTAAGCCCGAAACTACCCAACTTCTCTTGTTGTTACTTAAAGTAGATGTTAACAGCCTTTCGAGTTCAAAGTTAAGATCCATATATTGTGGGACGGGTCAAATGACTCGCTGCAGCAAAAAGAGCTGAGCAATGGATTATCTGTATCTATCCTAGACCCGGTGTATCATCGCAGATGTACACATGTACAAAATTATTTCAATGAATGAAAAAATTGCAATGCCAATTTTGGTGAGAACCAATCCGATAAGTTAGCTAATACGAATCCCAGGAATACCTGCAAGTAAGAAGCCACGATCAAATTAGTCGATGAAAACAGTGCTCGAAACTTGTAGAGCCGGTGATTTTCTGTCACGTACCTGGACCGAGCCAAGAATGTAAATCGGCGAAAACCGCCGACCATGTATTAGCATGTCTTCCACCATGGCAACGGGTATCGTGAGGGAGGCTCCTAGCGACGCCACGAGAGGAGTGGTCCAAACAACACCGAGCGCCCTGTTCGTAATTTCCAACTCTTATTAATCAGATTCAAGAAGGTGGAAGTCGTCGTTTCATCAAGGTATAGCCTCTGAACTAACCAGAAGTAATCGGAGAGGAAACTTCCGGCGAAGCCGTTGGCAAGAACAACTCCCCACGGCCGCAGACTGAGGAAAGGCAAATTTGGGCTCTATGTCTAAAGCAATGAGAGGCCAAACTGGAAAAACCCAAGCATTAAAAATTAGTTAAGACACCATTCTTTGAGGAACAGAAAAGTACTTGGTTTTATTGCCACCGGTTCTGGTCAAAATTTTGAAAATCATTAAATAAATCAGCACACCATCATGCGAAAAACTTATACTCATGAGGGAGTTAAAATTAGGGATTGCTCTTACCAAGCCACCAAAGTGCAAGAAGCGAGAATAGTCCGATCCAACCGAATAGCTTTTGCATGTCCACCCTTTCTCCTTCTTCTCCAGCGTACTTCTTGAGAAGCACTGAAATTTTTCATATAAATATCGTTAGCTGCTACACCTCTGTTGAAAATTTTACCCGAAAGAATTAATTTGGAAGACAAAAAGAATGCCGTACCAGCAAATAGTCCATCAGTTGCAGCCGAGAGAATTGCGAAAAGATTTCCTAGAAGAGAGTAGGTTCTGTTGTTGAAGGAACAGATTGAACACAAAAAGAAGACTTAATTAGTTGCTGGTAAGTAATTTCAGTCAATATCCCTAATAAAGTATGAATTAAGAGGAAAATGGGCGGAACCCAAGAGCAAACTAAATAGGCGGATAATAATATGGAAGGATTTACACATATTTATTTTGTTATTACATCAGCTTGATTTGAGTTCCAAAAGAACTATCTCACGAGAATGTTGGATCTCTAATAGGAAACGAGCAGAAAGAAAACAAAATTATGAAGTCAAAATGAATCTGGAAAACAAAGACTACATACACAGCTGTGTTGGATTGTGATTGATTGATACTTGAAGTCTTCCCTAGTGTAGTCATGGCAACTCCGGCTATACTGATTAAGACCGAGATTACTTTTACTACACTTATGGAGTCCTGTCCTAGAAATGCACCAATCAGAAGGGTGAAAAGTCCTGATGTCGAGAACAATATCGTGGTGCTGGCAACGCTCGTTCGTGCGAGTGCAGCATTCATGAAATACTGCAAACAATAATAACACGCTTCAATACTAGGCTTTATCTAAAGAAAGTGCAATTTCCTCTTGGTATTCAACATAATTACTAATTAAGGCTCTCTTGGTCTTTAGATGATGCAGGTCATAAAAACGATCATAGTAAGAACAGACATTGTAATCAACTGATTCCAATAGAGGATAATAGATGAGTGCCAACTTTATGCAAAATTATATTGAGAAAAGACATGAATTTATAATAGTAAATCAGTACTTCTCTTGCAAGCTCCATAATGATACTTATACCAACTTCAGAAGCTGTGAAAATCACATGCTTTGTATCAGAAAATAAATTATCAGTCACTTAAAAGTAAATTCCCAGTAAAGAATGTTAACGATGAAAACAAAATGGTCTCTTACCTCAGACGCAAACCAAATAGGCGCAAGGATGCAGGCGACTTTGAGGATTTGCTTGCCGTTCAACTTCTCCTCTTGTTCCACAATGACATCATCTTTTTCTTCTAGAACAAAGGCCTTTCCCTCTTCAAGTAAATGAAGTTCTTTGCCTGTAGAATCTCCCACGGTCAACTTTTCTTGATTTTCCATTTCAATATTACTCTGCTTGCCATTACTTTTGCCTGGAGAATCTGTACCTGCAGAGATTGCATCGACTGTCTCTGCACTGTCGCCACTTTCGCTGGTGCGGGATCTTAGGGACTTCAGTAACCAGTCCTTGAAGAATGCTATGGGAAGATAGAACGCCAAGAGTGAAATCCCAAGATAGGTCACTGCGAATGGCTGATTATAGTCCTCGAAAACACCCTGTTGCAAATTCATATGTTATGCTGGAAGAGTTACTGCGATGGAGAAACTGATGTTCTTCATATTCAAAAATTTTCTCCACAGGGAAAGAAAATTAAATTACTGCCTAATAGGATCAGCAATTGAAGCAAGATAAAATAGGGACGCACGGTTCACCAACTAAACAATGTAAATAATTAGGATCGCCAAATAAAACTCTGAAAACAACGTCAAGGTGTGTCACTTATTTAGGCTCTGATCAATAACTCACTTATTAAATGGAAAGCACATGATGAAACCTGTGCGAGTATAGCGAACCTCGCATGCTGAGTTGGCTCTGTTTAGATGTATATTCTCATATTAAGGGATGCTTAGCAACGTTAATTAGCTTATTATAAAATGATTAAGCATCATGAGGTGTATTTACTCCCATGTGGAAAGATAAGGACACGGAAGATTATCTGATCAACTTTCGTCTTTCCCAGAACTTCTAAACCATTGGGTAAGCTCCAGGATTTACACATTTGCAAGATCAAGATGCATTTTGATTCTCGACCAGATTATCATATCTCACCACTTCATCATCATGATTGAGCATGGTTTGCTGATTTTTTTATTCTTAGTGCTGCTTCTGTGTAATCCCACTCAACCCACAGATTCACATCCTTTGATTGGAGGATTATGTGTGAGACAAAAACATAATCAAAAAGTTCAGCCGCACCCAGAAAAAGAAAGCTCCCCATAACTCAAGAAAGATTGAAGCCATATCTTCTACTTCCTCCTCTTCTTCTTCTTCTTTTTCAATTAGAAGAAAATATAAAAGGCATGCAATAATGAATTTCGCACAAACACAGAGAGAGACTAACCTGAGTGACTTCTGCAGAAGTGACCCACATGATCACAACGGTGATAATGAGAATCAACCCACCTTTGTATCTCCAACTCATTTTGCCAATTTTCACAGAAATGAGCTCACAAGCAAAGAAGAACAAAGAAGACAGAAAAGAACCTTGCCCAAAGAAAACGAAACGTTTAAGAGTGGAGACAGACAGACAGACAGACAGACAGAGAGTGAAGAGCTGGTTCGTCTTGATGTGGTGACGGTGGAGGGGGAGAGATATCGCTGAGGTTGCATGGGATGGGTACTTATAGAAGAGAAGATTAGATCCCATGCATGAACCACCGAATTAGAAATAAGCAATTATTATTATTATCATTGGTACTGTAGAGGACCTTGTGGATGAATTAGACAGTTTTAGTTGTCTACTTCCACCGACTGAGTCAACCGCGTTCTCTCCCCTTCCTCCGAGTTGGCACAACGTGTCTACGGTCGGCCCCACACCGGGGTCCCAACTCTAACTCTACCTGTCTCCTGTCTTGCTGTGGGACGAAGTAATTTGACCCGATTGAATAAAATGACCGAGACTTTGTGGGTTAATTTTACAGCTTAATTAATTGCGGGGGCTGCTCTACGTTTCCTTCTTTCCATACCCTCTTGAGGTCGGCGTATGACTAGGTGCTTAGTAAAAGAATGTCAGCATAAGCTTGAACATTTTGATTTTTCAACTAGTGAAAATAATTATCAAAGCTCGGAACGCACATGGTTTTTTGATCTTTAAAGATATTAGTTATGTATACGTGCCCTCCACGATGTAAAGTACTGCTTATCCAGCTTGACATCACCAATTTTCTAATACAAAAGATGACAAGTTGCAAAATGAGCACGTTTAACTTAATCAAGTAATTAGTTGTTGTAATTCTCCGTTTGTTCTTTAGATTTGTCCAAAAACCCCTGTTCTTCTACTTGGTGATTACGATTTTACCCAATGTCATTTTATTGAAAGCTCATAAAAAAAAAAAAAAAGTTACCTTAAAGCATTGAATGGTGGATACAAAAACCGCCAAGCTTTCCAAAGGAATGACATCCTTCCTGACGATCGGTCCATGGTTTTGCATCAAATATAAAACTGCCAAGGCTATTTCTTTCTTTCGTTTGGCTCACTAGAAGTGTAAACGAATGACAAATTTCAGTTCATTTTTGCTTTGACTTCTCGGGAGTCCTTCCAGGAAAGCTTCCCCTAAATGAAAACTCACTTTCATATTTCTAGCGAGATCTAGGTCTTTATCATTTAGTGGAACAGTGCATCTGTATCATATCCTTAAAAAATGACAAAGTTTCCAAAAGCACACATTTCTTATGTAACGACTTAACTTATTTCACGTAAGTCAAATTTTAAATCGAGTACTTAATATAATTACAAGATGATGACCATTTGAGATATATGTTAACTTATATATCACTTGATAAGACCCTCTCACTCGATGTAATATTTTGGAATGGTAGAAAATCCTTCATATTTAAAAGCTAATATCCTCGTAAATTTTAACACTCGTCCCTCAAAGATATATTTCTTGTCTCTCCACCTTGTCTGAACTATTTTTCCATGATGATCCCTCCTCACCTTCATTGAATCAGATACAAGCTTAGTCCATCCACGAACCACACAACCAAAGCTAAAGGAGATCCTATTTTGATACCATTTGTGATGATCCCGACTCATTTTCACACGGTCCATTTCCAAAAAGGATTGTCGACGTAGAGTCCTACCAGCAAACGAACATTCTAGTTTCACTCCCACTAGCAAATGTCATTTAATTTCGTGGCGACACCGGACGAGTCATTGTATATTGTTCTTTTTTTTTTTTCTTTTTCTGTTTTTCATGGAAGGCAAAAGAAGGGAAAGAAAGAACGAAAAGAACAAGAAGTAGAGGAAACCCCACCAGCTGAGGGGGACCAACCTGTGACCTCCACAAGAATCTGAAAATTGAAGGACTTTAGGACTTTCCTTGCTCCTACGAGAATATCAAGGCATTTCTTGGCCGTTGTGGCTCGGACAGCACCACCCCGCGTCAACAAAAACAGTTGTGAACTCATTCAGTAACAGTAGCACGAGTTTCGGCTCCTCCCCTATGTCTTTGCATTCGTCAGGAGTCAACACGTAGTCGTACATCTTCTTTCACATTGCATCTTCAAAGGGCAAACGGCAAAATTTAATAATCGAGCACTAACCTGTTTTTATCTGATCGTCTTTTATTTATCGTTGTCTAGGGTTTCCTTTTGCATTATTTTCTCCCCTTCACATTGACCTAATCGTGAAAGTTGAGTCATGCCCATCATCTTCATCCGCCCCACCAGTTTCTTTGGCGGATATCGAGGTGCTGATCTATGTATTTCTGCCACTGTGTTTAATGGGAAGCAATCTACTATCAGATTTTCGTCACAAATTCCGGCTGAGTAATAATTATTTAACCATACCAAAATAACACAAAAGACAAAAGAAATCGATCATAATAAGACCCTTTTTGTCTTCGAAGGGGAAAGTTTACTTCTTCTATTTTTGGCCAGACGGCGGCATGTATAATGGATGCGGCGTGCTTGACATTACAGATCAGTGTGATCATGCCAACCCCAACCATGAAAAAAAAAAAAAAAAGGAATTCATTAAGCATACCTGGAGAATTAGATGCCCGCATAATTCTGTGTCTCTTGGCAAAAGTACAAGTTTTGGAAAACTAATACCAGGAATTTGCTCAATAATCAAGTGTTTGAATAAGAGTCCTAAACCTAAAGAACGCGGCTAATCTTGACCTTTGTACTTAATCAATTTCCGTAATGTCTTCTTTCTAAAGTTGTCTATAAGTCTTGTCGGAGCATGTGCGGAGAGGTAGGCTGGATGTCAAGTGATACCTCAGATTGGATCGAGTACCGGTACTGGCCAACCCACCTTGGGTACCTCAGCATCAGCATCAGCATCAGCAGAACAAAGCACAAGAGAGAAGAACGGTGATAATTTTGTTAGGTCCATTGAATCCAAATATTTTGTAGTAGCTGCCAGTAAAACACAAACCCTAAAGCCAAATACTAGTAAATCTAATTGAATCGTAGCATTCTTTTCTTGACCACTATATAATAGGCAAGATCGGTCAATTTCGACTCATTGTACATTGCCTTATCATATGTGCGTCTCCGCTCAATTTACAAAACAAAATGGAATGCATATATTATTACATTATTGGTGGTAAAATCACTACTGGCAACAAATTTTACTGCAGCAAAATTAACATTCGTCGCCATGAATTATCAAAAGCAACAAAATATAGTATTTGTGGCCTTACAGTCAACCAAAGGCGACAAATCATTAAATTTGCCGCCTTAGAATTAGGGGTGATCAGTTGCCAAGTTGTCCATTTCCCACCCATGAATCGGGAATTGGACCAAAGGGACCAATTCCTAGTTTCTAGAATTGGAAACCAAACCGATGCCCCTTAGAATCAAGCCAACTAGTCCGATTAGGTTCCCTTGTGGACTAATGGATTCGATGGCATGTTAATTTGTTTTTGTTTGATTTGTTGTTAATGTTCAAGATGAAATCGAAAATGTTCTTGATAATCAATGCATTTTTGCAATCAATGAATTATGTGTAATATTGTAGGTTTCCTAAAGCCTTTTCCTATTTGTGGCAAAATTCGGTTGGAATGAGCAACTACTATTATGTTTTGATTTGTTCTTGTCATCTTACTCACATGCATGAGTAAAATGGGAGTCATGCACCTCGTGTATGTCTGTGCACATGAGTGAAGTCTAAATGGGAGATAGATTAGGGCTTTTTTGACAGATTTTTAAGAAACAATACAAATAAATCAATAAATAAATAAATCTGTCCAAGCTAGGTAGTTTAGGGGGATGGTTCCAAACTTGGAACCTGGGAACTAGACCAATGCCTCAAGAATTGCTTAGAAGCAGCCGGTCCGAGCAGTCTTAGTCCGAGCGTTTCCTTTAAGGTGACAAAATCAAAATTTCATCACCTTAAGTCAAATTGAAACAACAAAGTTTATACTTGTATTGCCATTGATTCAATCAAAGGTGGGATAATTATGAAATTTTGTCATCTTTTATTAGACCTCAATCAACAAAATCATGGTTTTGTCGCATTATGTTAGGTTTAGTATGCGATAAAATCCAAACTATCTCGCCATTGAGGAATGCAGATTCGAACCTAAGGTGGTAGAAGTAAAAATTTCATCGCTTTAAGGTAAACCTAAAGCGACAAAATCATTTTTTCGCGGTCTTCAACTATGAACTAAGGCCACAAACTGAGGGTCCTTCTCTTTTGGTCGACCTAAGGCGACAAGCTTCTTTTGGTCGACCTAAGGCGACAAACTTCTGAATTTATTGCCTTTGGTTTACCGTAAGTAGTTTTCAACACTTTTTTTTTTTTTGTAACCGAGGATTCGCCCTGAGCCCCCTTTCACTTATGCTAATTAGGATCACACGGCCCTTCGGTACCGCTGGCACCGGTAGACCTCGTCAAAACTATTTGGATGACTATACCTTGGGGAAAGCTGACCCAGCAATCCACTGCCAAGGCCTTCCACTTAAATCGCGATAAAGAACGCGGGGATTCAAAGTCTTAACCGTATCGAAGCGGGGAGAGAACGAATACCAACGTGGCTACCCAAAAGCGACAAAAGTAAGTTTCATCACCGTTAAGCGTAATTCAAGACAGCAAACTAATGTCATCTTTGGTGTACCCTAAGGTACTTTTGTCACCGTTAGTATACCCTAAGGTGATAAATGTGAAATTTTTTTGTAGCATTTAGTTGAAATGTCTATGAAATTTATTTTTTTTTTAACAGGGAAAAATAGTATCAAATTTTTAATTTCTAGGAAATATAAGTACTAGTTAATTGTGCTTGTTATCACATACAAGTATTTAATACTAACACATAGGTTGCAAAGGAAATTGAATTTATATTTCTACTTTGTCGACTAATATAATACATGCGGTATCATTACTAAAATGTAAATATTATATAATACGATTGGATATATTACAAGTGTAATAGAATAACTATTAATTCGTGTCATAAAAATTACTGGTAAATTTTCAACCACGAGAAACCAAGCAGATTAGTCTTCAGGTTACTAGGAAACTAAGGCAATCAATTGCATGAACTTTTTATTTATTGATATGATAAAATTCTTTTCACTAAACTTGCAAGTTGATTATGAACTTCAAATATTTGTTTACATGAGCTAAATAAAATAGCCATTAGGTTTCCATTATCTTAATGCGAAAAAAGCCACAAAAAATTTCAAATTATGTCCATTGTGAGGCATTTATACTGAATTTTTTTTTATGATACCAAAAACCCCAAATTATATCTATTGTGATATATTTACTCTAAACTTTTTGTAACTTAAAAAGCCTTATCCTTATATCTGCATGACTCATTTACCCTTCGTTAAAGTTCGTAAAATGATTTTTCTGCCAAAACATTGTTGTTCTTATTTCATTTAAGCTAGGTGGGTGTCATGTCAACACCATTTATCTTCCATTCTCCAAGGAGGTAAATTTTTAACAGCTCTTGATAGATGATAAATGTGTCATACAAATACAACTTTTGGATTTATTACGTTAAAAAAACTAAGATAAACATATTACAATTAGCATAATTTGAGATTTTTTTCTTTATATATATATATATATATATATAGAGAGAGAGAGAGAGAGAGAGAGAGAGAGAGAGAGAGGGGAATTGAACAAGTTGCCGAAATTAGACTATGAAGAAACCTTCAGTTCAGTTGTGAAATTGGCCACTTTCAAGCTAAAAGTCATTCTGTCTGATGAATGGTCTGAGTTGAGAGCTATAAGAAGACATAATCTAAGGAAAAAGAAGACATGAGAGAGAGAGAGAGAGAGAGAGAGAGAGAGAGAGAGAGAGAGAGAGAGAGAGATCTAATAATTTAATCAAGTCATTAGGGGTCACGAAGCTTCGTTGTGAGGAATAAACTTATACAATTACAACCAACAAAGGGTCATATAGGAAATATCTAGGGTAGGGCTTATCACACCTTCTCCCTCTCCTGTCTCTTCCCCTTTTTCTTTTTACTGGCGGTGTCCCTTTTCCTCGCTTGTGATGTTTTACTTTATTTTATCGGAATGGGTTTTGGATTTGTAAGGCTAATTCTGGATCTCTCAGGTCAAGCATCCGTTCCCCACCCAACCGCGTCAACTAGGAAGCACACTAGGACAACCAAGATCTACATACATTCATAGGTGCTCGTGATTGATCCGGTGTTGGACAGGCTACTTTGAGACATGCAGATCGACGTAACTCTAGTCATTTCAAACGAAATTGTCGCCAATTGATAGTATAAAAAGAGTACATCTGATGCCTTCATGGGGGTAATTGTAGCTCAATCATATATAGTGTGAATCTATTTTGTGGCAGTAGTCTGTTTTTCACCTTTTGACCCTCGGATATTTATAAAAGGTGAAGAAAATCCTCCTCGCGTTGTTTGGGAAATTAATTTTGACTCTCCACAAAATTTAATTGGGGAAGATTTGAGACCAGCCCTAACAACACACTCAAGGAGTTTCAATGAGGTCCATTTACATGGACCGACCCGAACATTGGATCACATGGACTGTAACTTCGATGCCGCTCGTTGTTGGCCTCAAGAGTTGGGCCCGGCCCGGACCGATACAGCTCATGCCCAGACTGGATCAATTCGCCAAGGATCGCCAGTGGGTTCGGATTGAATAGTGATACGGTGTTTCTTTTTTATGTTATTGCTTTGCTTAGTTGTCAAGATGGAGTTCGCTTCATTCTTTAAAAGGGTTTTTTTCCATTTCGGTTGTTTGCTGGTCATTAGTTTTTTTTACTTTTTGACACGTTGTGCATCGATATGCTTTTCATTATCAGCTCCTCTGATGCAGTCAAAGTATTGACTGTTTATTGCTTTTCATTTTAATTCATCGCGGCAAGGATGAATAGCGTGTGGGGATTGGGCTTTTTCGCAGCTGTTGACCGTTGACCAATTCATTGTCCTCATCTAGTCATCTGGGCCACTGTCTGGTAGCAACAGTTTTTCCGGCGAGGCACAAATTGAGGGGGCCTCATGAATAAGGTCTTGAACCGTCGATCTATGGACCTGGGCATGGAAATCGACACGTGAGCAACCGTTGGGACTGCCCAAAACGAAAGAAGAAAGATAGTCTAGCTCTCTTGTAACGTTTGCACATATCAACACTGAGTAGAGTATGGTTGAATTCATTTGCATAGCATGTTTGAGTTGTTATCTATAATGTGCTCGCACATTTAGGGATATAGTTCTTGAAATAAAAATTTATCTGTTGGGTTTGACCCACATTTTCTCTTTTAAGTAATGATTATTTCCATATGTGGTTTTTCACGCTTCGCATTTCTTCGTGTCAATCGCCTATTTGATAACCGCTTTGATGGGAGATGATTTATACAAGGAATAATACTCACAAGGTCTAACGCAAGCCCTCTCATTCGGAAATATATCATCAGTACGAGGGGATTGGGTTAGTAGACCGTGCCCATAATATCATCAAATCTCTGTGAATTTCCAACGAACACAAAGTCAAAAATGGCTAGAGGCCTGTTTTATTTTTATCTCATTTTTTCCACATATGATTTAATTAATGATTGAATTTTTTTCTTTAATGAGTGATTAAAATCACTATTTTATATCTAACATTTGGTATTAAAACATATTTAGTGTCTCTACCTTGTTTTTGTCGAATTTTGGTTCTTTTTTTTTTTTCCGAGGCTTTTAAGATGAACAGCATTTCCGCCATTTTGGGGTCAAAAGGAAATCACCAAGTCTCGGCCAAATTCCAGTGACCCACCGCTCGACTTCGGACCAATATCATCGCACCGCGATGGGGAAGAGTAGCCCTAAGTTAATCCGGCATATGGTGATCGCCGGAGACTAATTGCGCAGCGGAAGTTGCAAGTCGGGGTTTGTGTTTTGGGGAAGTTTTGCTTGATTCAGGCCAATTTCCATTTTTGCCCAAACTTGAATCAATATGGTCACGCCGGAATGGTCTCAAAACCTATCAATTATTTTTGAGCTGACCCATCTGGTCAAAGCAAGAATGTTAATCATAAAGACAAAATGTTCGCTCCCCTCACACACAAACCAAATAGGCGCAAGGGTTTTGGTGAGTTTGAGAATTTGCTTGCTGTTCATCTTCTGCTCTTGCTCCACAATGTAATCATCCTTTGCTTCTGAAACAAAGGCCCTTTCCTCTTCGACTAAATGAACTTCTTCGCCTGTTGAATCCACCACACTCAACTTTTCTTGATTTTCCATTTCAATATTACTCTGCTCCCCTTAATTTTTGCCAGGATAATCTAGACTTGCATAGATTTCATCGACTATCTCCACACCATCTCCACTTTCAGTAGTAAGGGATTTTAGGGACTTTGGTAACCAATCCCTGAAGAATGCTATGAGAAGATAGAACACCAAGAGCGAAGTCCCAAGATAGGTTATTGCAAATGGCTACTCATAGTCCTCAAAACACCCCGTCACACAAGCTGATATGTTAAGCTGGTAAAAGTTATCACTACAAAGGAGCTACTCTTTTTCGGATTTATATGTTTTTCTCAACAAGGAAAGAAATTGTAGTACTATCTAATGGGATCGGCAATCGAAGCAAGATAAAATAGGAGCACACGGTTCACCGATTAAACAATGTATATAACTAGGATCACCGAATGACTACTCTAAAAACAACGTCATGGTGTGTCAATTATTTAGGCTCTGATTAATAACTCATTTGTTAAATGGAAAGAATGTGATGAAAAATCCATTCCACGTGCTGTTCATAATCTAGCTTGCAATTGGCTTGCATGTGAATTGCACTTGCAAATGGTTTGCACATGAGTTGCATGGGAATTGCACGTGAGAGGGGATGTTGAAGTATTGTCCTACATCACTTAATAGTGAGAATAGATATGCCTTTGTAAGATGCCTTATCATTTTTTTTATCAAGCTAATTAACATTGCTAAGCAACCCTTAATATGAGACTATACATTTTGTTAGAAAATCAACCCAAAAACTTAAGCTAGTAAGTGGAAAGAGATTATATGAATATGAAGAGCATTTAAAACCCCAAAAAATGAGCTAGTGGATTATACACAGATCAGAGCCATGGCAACAACACATTAGCCTCATGGACCAAAAGGTGCCTCCT
This sequence comes from Eucalyptus coolabah, assembly GCA_014182585.1. Classification (NCBI taxonomy): domain Eukaryota; kingdom Viridiplantae; phylum Streptophyta; class Magnoliopsida; order Myrtales; family Myrtaceae; genus Eucalyptus; species Eucalyptus coolabah. The sequence goes on from CM024622.1 coordinate 10,766,560, forward strand.
AGTGTCTCCACCGTAGGGATGCCTTGAACTTCTAGAAAATTGATCATTAATCAATTGTTTGATCATTGATATTTTGAGCTGGTTTGATACTGCAGAAATAGGGTAATAGAGAAAAAGGGCATGGTGTTGTGGCATACCTTGGGTTCCATCGTGCGCCATATCAAGAAGATATTCCGTTGATGCCGACATTGAGCACCGGGTACCTGGACCAAGTCCTTCAAATATTTCTTTAAACTAGCTAATTAGGTTAGCCTTCGCATTTCTATTTTCTTATTTGTACATCCTTCTGATAAATTAATCAGCTTTATTATAATAAGTAAATCAATCCTTCCTGTCATTAGGGTAATGAAAACTTCGGTGTGAGGAATAAACTTATATAATTACAACAACAACAACGAAAGGATCATATGTGAAGTATCTGGGGTAGGGCTTATTACAGATTCTCACTCTCCTGTCTCCTTCGCTTTTCCTTTTTACTGGTAGTGTTTCTTGTCCTCGGTTATGATTCTTTGGTTTATTTTATTGGAAGGGGTTTTGGAGTTGTAATTCTAAAAAACGAGGATCTCCATGAAGATGCTGAAAGGGAGAGGTAAGAGGTTCAAATCCCCACCTTCTCAGGGGAGATGAGGTGGGAACGTGTAAGTTTCAGGAGTGAGTTTCGACTCTCACGCCCTGCAAGAGATAGGGCAAAAGTCTGAGAGTGAGTGTAAAGTAGAAATAGAGTAGGACTGACAAAAAAAAAAAAATAGGCTGCTTTGAGAAATCACACGAAGACTGAACAAATTATTACTATCATTAAATATACGAGACAACTCAAAAACCAAGACTTCCATAGCATTCATCAATGGTCATGATTACGGGCCACTTCGGGACATGCAATAAAGACACTAAGACCGACACCCTAAGTATTATTATTAAATAAACAAGATAACTCAAAAAGTGAGATTTCATAGCATTTGTCAACGGTTGTGATTGATCTGATCTTCGACAGGCTGCTTTGAGACGTGCATATCAACTTAATTCTAGTCATTTCGATGAAATTGTCTTTAATTGAGAGAACATATAGAGTTACATGCCTTTGCAGGAATAATTGCGGCCCAATCATGGATAGCACGAATCTATCTTGTGGCGGTGCCCGATTTTTCAGCTTTCGAACCTCGGGTACCTATAAAAGATCAAGAAAAACCTCCTCGCGCTCATTCAAGAAATTAATCTACACGAGGAAATTATTTACCTAACTGTCCAGGAAATTCAATTAGGGAAGCTTTGAGACATTCAAGAACTTCCAATAAGGTCCATTTACATGGACGGACCAGCGCGAACATCGGATCGCATGGACCGCGGGCCCGACGGCACTCCTCGTGGGCCTAGATATTTGGGCCCGGCCCGGCCCACACAGATGCCACTCAGGCCCGCTTTCGAGAGCAACACGAATCCTCCCCCAAAGACTCGATTTTTCTTCGTCAATTTCCTCATTTTCCTATCCATCTTCTGCCACTCCGGAAATCGAATTCCTAGCTGGGACGACATCATTAGGGCGCAGAATCGAAGGACCTCGGTGGGTTGTTGTGTTCTTTGTCGGCTTTTGGGCAGTCTTATCTTGATCCTCGAGCTTCCTCCTCCCTTCGAATCCTCAGCCGCTCGTTCTTGTTTACGAGTTCAATCGGTGTCGGTCAAAGATTCGCCGACGGGTTCGGATTGAATCGGCTTCTTGTCGGATTGCGCGCCGGCTGGTTCGAGAATTCGCCCGTTGCTTGTGGATTTTGATTTGAGAAGCGGGTACCCTTTGAGTTGCTGGGAGGATTTTTCAGCTGCCATTTGGTTAGTCCGAAGCTGAGTGCAAGAAAGTTCTTCATTTGCTCGTGCTTCGATTGAAGCTATCGTGTCGTTGTTTCTTTTGGTGTCGTCGCTTTGATTGGTTGTCGATATGGAGTTTGCTTGATTCTTTAAAAGGGTTTTTTTTTTTTTTTTTTTTTTGGGTGGGTGTTATTTGCTGTTGTTCAGTTTCTTGCCTATTGACACTTTGTGCATCAATATGCTTCTCTGGTGGGGTCAAAGTATTGACTGTTTTTTGCTTTTCATTTTAATTCACTGCAGCAAGGATGAAGAGTGTGAGGGAATGGGTTTTTTCGCAGTTGTTGACCAATTCATTGTCCTCATCGAGGCCATTGTCCGGTAGCGACAGCTTTTTCGGCGAGGCAGCGAACGAGGGGCCTCATGAACAAGGTATTGGACCGTCAATTGATCGACCTGGGCATGGAAATTGAGGCTTAAATAATTTTTGGGACTGCCCATAACGAAAGAAGAAAGATAGTACGGCTCTCTTGTAATGTTTTCACATAGCAACACCAAGTAGCGTTTTCATGGCATGTTTGAGTGTGTTAGTTGGAAGATATGTTCCTTATTCTCTGAATAATCTGCTAAGAAGCACTGGGCATTGAAGACAGTCCAAAACTGATTCCTTGCATTTTCAGTGTAGGGAGTGCTTAATGTCCATCTTCTTTTCTGCTCTTTGTTTGAATTGTAGATATAGACATCGAACTCAACATGACCTGCCCAAAGAGTTTCTGAATTTTTTGTCATGGAGTGTGCTATTGTGGTAAAAAAGTGGATTGAGATGAAATACCAAAAGGGAGGGAGGGACACTTATTATGTGATATGAAGAGTTTGTGCAATTCAGGAAGTAAATGCTATAAAGTAAGAGGACTAGTCATGCGCACTTGACATAGTATAATCATTGTAGGAAGGTAGGACTGCAAGATCAGTACAGTTTTCTCCGATACTAGGTGGTATAGACTGAAGCATATGATTGTGTTAAGTATTGTGGCATCTTTTTAATGTATATATCAGAGTCTATGCTTGCCCATGTGTTGTTTTGAGTGTAGGTAACTCTCTCCTAGCTGATATTCCTGAGTCGCAACCTTCAACAAGTTACATATTTGTTTGTTTTGGTAGTAGACTACTTTACTATCTCCATTCCCAGTTTGCACTGTGATATGGGAACTCATAATCAAGTGCTGGAAGTCAATATACGCACTTTTTGTCTTTCATGCATTACCTTCTTTCTGGGCGTTTTTCATGTAAAGCATCTGTGAGGATTACAGTATGATTAGATCCGGCATGTTGACCACAGCATCATAAAAAAGGTTGTTTCTTGAGTAGCAGGCTGCTAGCAAGGCCCTTCTAGTGAAGAAGTAGCATGGTCAAAGTTGACTTTTTAGCTTCGTGAAAGGGCAAGACTCATCTCACTTTCTATGATATTCAGCCCATGCAGATTCTCCAGAAGTGTCTCAAGCTTCTATTGATCAATCAGCTTCTTCTAATGGAACTCTAGATAGTCAGCATTATCCCTCTCAACAGCAAGGTGTGGTTGAAAATTGTTCCCAATCTCACTCTAGCTCTGATAGAGGAAAGTCAAATCCTATGTCTAAGATCAACGATCTCCAAATTAAGTTTTTGCGGATTCTCCAACGGCTTGGGCATCAACAGGACAACCTTTTGGCAGCGAAGGTCTTGTATCGGGTTCAACTAGCAACCTTGATTCAATCAGGGGAAGCAGATCCAAAAGTGTTGAAGCATATGCATGATAAGGCTAGAGCACAAGCAGCACAAGAAGAGGCTGCTGGTGTGCCTGAATTAGATTTTTCATTTAAGGTACTTGTGTTGGGAAGAACCGGGGTTGGCAAGAGTGCAACAATAAACTCAATTTTTGATCAGACAAAGGTAGTCACTAATGCATTTCAACCAGGCACAGATTCCATTAGAGAGGTTACTGGAACTGTCGGTGGGATGAAAATAACTTTTGTTGATACTCCTGGTCTTTGTCCTTCTTCTACTGCTAACATGAGAAGAAATAGGAAGATTTTGCTCTCTGTGAAGAAGTATATCAGAAAGTCACCACCAGATATTGTTTTGTTTTTTGAACGCCTCGATCTTATCAACGTGAACTATAGTGACTTCCCTCTTCTAAAGCTTCTTAGCAAAGTTTTTGGCAATGCAATTTGGTTCAACACAATCCTTGTTATGACACATGCTTCCTGTGCCCTCCCAAAAGGACCAAATGGTTATCCTGTTGTGTATGAATCATATGTTGGTCAATGTGCCAATTTGATTCAAAGCTATATTCATCTTGCTGTGTCAGATTCAAAAATTGAGAATCCTGTACTGTTGGTAGAGAACCATTCCCAGTGCAGAAAAAATTTATTGGGAGAAAAAGTTCTTCCAAATGGGCAGGTTTGGAAATCTCATTTTTTGCTACTATATGTATGTATGAAAGTTCTCAGTGATGCTAACAAATTTCTGGAATTTAGAGACAGCATTTAGAGACAGCTTTGCTCTGGGACCACCAAATGCTAAGAGGCAGCCGTCTCTACCTCACCTTCTCTCCTCCCTTCTGCGACATCGTCCTCCACCTAGTACCAGTGGTGCTGACTATGAGATGGATGATAGCATACTTTCGGGCACGGAGGAAGAAGATGAATATGATCAATTACCTCCCATAAAAATTTTATCAAGATCCCAGTTTGAGAAGTTGACCAAATTGCAGAAGAAGGATTATCTTGATGAGTTGGACTATCGGGAGACTCTCTATATGAAGAAACAGTTGAGAGAAGAGTTGCGGCGCCAGAGAGAGCTCAGAGAGGATAAGCTCTTGAGAAAGGAGAATTCAGACTACAATGACAGTTCTGACAATCAAGAAACATCCTCCGAGCCTTTTTGTTACCAGATATGGCTGTACCTCCGAGTTTCGACTCAGACTGCCCGCTACATAGATATCGCGGCCTTGTCACTGGTGAGCAGCTCAATGTCAGACCTGTTTTAGATCCCCATGGTTGGGACCATGATGTAGGTTTCGATGGAATTAATCTGGAGACATCCATTGAAACGAAAAGCAATGTATATGCCTTTGTCACTGGACAGATGAGCAAAGAAAAGAATGATTTCAGTATCCACTCTGAGTGTTCTGCAGTTTACAACACCCCAAGTGGACCTTCTTATACTTTAGGTCTAGATGTTCAATCTGCTGGTAAAGATCTTATGTACACTGTGCACAGCAATACAAGGCTGAATAATCTGAAGCATAACATTGCTGAATGTGGACTTTCTTTGACACGTTTTGGAGATAAGTGTTATACTGGTGCCAAGATTGAAGACACTATGCACATTGGCCGGAGAGTCAAACTTGTAGTGAATGCTGGTCGATTAGGGGCTGCTGAACAAGTAGCATACGGTGGCAGCTTTGAAGCTACTGTTAGAGGGAGGGACTACCCCGTGAGGACAGATAGCATAAGTCTGTCAATGACAGTCCTTTCTTTTGACAAAGAGACGGTGTTGAGTGGTGGTTTGCAGTCTGAGTTCCGTTTGAGCCGAGATACCAAAGTTCTGATCAATGGGAATCTAAATAGCAGGAAAATGGGACAGCTTTCTCTTAAAACAAGTAGCTCGGAGCATATGGAGATTGCATTGATCGCACTGGTGTCAATTATTAGGGCCTTTTCCGTAGAAAGATTACTGAAAACGTCGGCGCAGGATCACTAGAGAGTGGATGAGAGTGCATTTGTTCTTCCGATTGTTCTAATCCATAGTGCAAGGTTTAATAATGCAGTTATTCAACAACCTTTGTTTTGCCTCACACAGGAGAAGGTTAAATGTTGGCAGGCGATTGGAGTAGTTACAATCTCTCATCCCCCAGCCTTTTAGGATGCCACCCATGGCAGTGTCTTGGAGTACCGTGGATCAATTTTTCCAGAGCATGACGTTGTCTTTACTGCATGTCACTCGAATTATTGCGGTCGCTACTTGGTAACTTCAGTCTGGATGTCTTTACCCACATTTGTACAGCAAATGGTAGTGAGATTTTTCTGGCGGGAATGTAATAAGCATACTCAATTTCTTGCAGAGTAATAGCATAGCAATCTTAGATGAATAACCTTTGTGTGTTTTCCTTGTTCAGGTCTTTATGTGACTCAGAATCTCTAGTATCATTCGAAATGAGAAACAAGGACATTTATTGTAAACACTAAGCTCGTAGGCAGGTGCTGGGATATTCATATCCATCACAGGTATTGGCTGGATCAGGTGAGAAGAATACACATGAAAAACATACCATATCTTTGTCGATGCATGCGACAGGGGATCTACTTCGATGAGCATTATGCAATTGGCAACGTTTTTTATCGTAATCTGTGTGATGTAGAAGTGATTGACATGGTTGATGTTATCGGTATTTGCTGCAGTGATGGCACGAAAACCAGCCAGGTATCGATTGTTTTGCCGCCGGTGCACTTAATCCTTGCAATCCCTGCAATAATTGTAACGCAGGAGTTTCGGTGATTATGTCGTTCATGCCTGTTACTCGAGAGCTCAAACAAGCCAAAGAGAACTGGCATACCTATATATATATAATATTCAATTTCGTAATTTACACACAAGTTTGTAAGGTTATATCATGAAATAACATAATGTGCGAGCATTCAATTACTAACACGTTTCAAAAGTCAACATAAATTCTTAAAATTACCAACCAGACGAGTATTTGAAAGTGGAATGAATTTTCAAATTTTCTCCACAATTAAGATAGACGAAGTGGATGAGTTTTGCTCAGAGTACCTTTGAGCAGGACGATTGCAAGTCACGTAATTTATTCGCACATTGAGAAAGTCACTAATAAAAAACAAAAGTTGTTAGCATATTTGAATATTGTCATGGCCTCCTCTACCAAGCAAATGTGAAGTAACTGTAATTTTTCAATTCATGACAAATTTTAGAATTTTCGCCATAAATTAGAAAGAGGATAGGTTGGTAAGTGGATATTCTTTTTCTTTCCATAGCACCAGTAGGATAATTCCAAATTTCTTAAACTTACTATTGCATTTAAACAAAATTATAAACTGGATAAAATATTTACGTTCGTGAAAATACTAAACATTTAGAATGTTCATCAACTCTTGAAAATTACTAACCACAAAGAAATCCATAATTTCCGCTCATGATTTCTTAATGTTTTCATAATACATAAGAAAGACGAGGGGTCCGATGTTCTCTTGTTTTAGCTTAAGTAAGGAGTGTGCAAAACATACCGTCTAAATCAAGGACCACCCAGATTAGACCAAATCCGCAAGCTTGGTTCGATTCCCGAGAGTGTCAATCCAATTTCCAATTCCTAAAAAAGGAATTGATATCCGGGTAGTCTAGTTCTCAATTCCAAGGGAGATGGTCCAATTTTGATTCCAAAGGGTAATCAGATCGGATTAGATTGGCTATATATACCTTCTTTTCTTTTTTTTTTTTTTTCAATTTCTTCAGAAAAAAATGAAGGTAACCAACTTTTTTGGTATTTCTTCATAACATATGACATCAAGAAGTGGGGAAAAAAGCGATATATTCCATTGGATTGAACCGAACCAATGGTCCAATGTAGTACCAACTAATCCAGTACCCAATTCCCAATTTTGTGAACTAATTTCATTGGACCAAACCAGATCAATAACCTATCAACCCTAGCTTAAACAAGATGTTTTGAAATTTCGTAATTTAGGCTCCGTTCATTTCATAAAAACGAACAATTTAGAATTTTAAGAATGATTGCTTATTTTGATTGAAATAATTAATTAATTAAAAATATTTTCATTTTCAGCAACACTTTATATCCCAATATTTTTATAAACGACAAAATGTTTTTTATTTATTCATTTTTATAAACAGTATAAATAATCATTTTTAAGAAAATATTTTCAAAATCGTTCATTTCTAATCAATATAAGTTAATAGAAGTTACCAAACACATTTGATCAAATCATAAACATCTCTTAAAAATCATCGTCGGATTCGAAAACTCCCTGATTAAGGAGAGGTTGGTAAGTGGGACAATCTTTTGCCCCGAAAACTGCCCACGAGCTGCTGTTAATATTTTTTTCTCGGGTACAGACAACTTTGCTGTTTGCCCCAGGCAAGCATGACCTCAGATCAGACTTGATTCTCTCGTGCAACCCGCTCCAGCAGCATATTCTAAGAGCCGATTCGCCGATTCGCCTCGCCATCTAGTGCTCCTCCTCCATGCGACTCTTTTTAACATTTTTGAAAGAACCCACAATCTCGCCCCCGCCCCACCTAAACAATCATTTGCCGAACCCGATCCCCACAAAGGTCGCAACTTTATGGCATTTCGTCCAAACATCAGATGCCTTGAGAAAATTAGATCGTCAATGCTCCTGAATTAAAAATCAAATCTTGGGTCTTCCCCAAGTATGAATTTTTAACTAAAGATTGAATCCATTGAACTATTTCCCTTTCCCTATACACCACCTGAACCCATAGACATTAATTACAACGCCACTGCCGCCGCCGCTGCCGGCATGCGGCCCCGAGATGTGGGGGTTGCGGCGGCGGCGGCGGCAAAGACACAAGACGAGCCATAACCCCTACCGAACATGGAATCACAGAGCACCCCCTTAATTACCTTTCTGGCTCTCCTCCTCCTTCAAGAACACCACCACAAACATCTTGTCCTGTGTTCAAGGTGAAGAGCCCCACAAGACCTCGGCGACAATGGTGGCGGCCTCGGCATCGTTTGCCGACGCCTCCCTTACTCTCGCCAGTATCTCCTGCTTGAACGCCCTCTTCTCTCTGCCCCTCAGCCCTTCGCCGACCTCGAGCTGGACTGCGAACCTCGCCACACAGCTCGCGAACGGGTGGCTCTCCAAGAACCTCCTGGTCTTGCTCTTGCCCGCATTGGTCACGCTCTCGGTCTCGACCTCGCTCTCCTCGAACCTTCCCAAGTCAATCAAATCGCCACCCAACTCTGATCTCTGCAACTCCACGAGCTTCTTGACTAGCCCTTCTTCGATCATGGCCTCGATGGCCTCCTTCCGCCCAAAGTACCCAATCTCGAGAATGCAGTCCATGGCCACCACGTTGACCTGCAGGTCCTCGTGGCTGAGGAAATTTATGATTTTCGGTATTTGGCCGTTCGATTCGATCTCGTCGACGAGCGGGGACTTGATCGATTTGATGAGGGAACAGAGCACCCTCAGGGAGTGCGCAGAGGCCATGGTGATCAATGCCCGGATTGTCGCCCCCATGAGCACTTGGCCCACGAAAACGTCCTTGTTGAACCGAATCAGAGCGGCAATTGCGAAACCGATGTGCTCTCTGATCCTCTTCGAGCAATTCTGATTACACAGAGCCGTCTCCAGCAGCCCAAAGAGCTTCGACCTCAGCAACAAGTCCTGCAAGAAAAAACACGGGCGTCAACTCGTGTCGGTGCGAGAGAGCAAGACTCGAATACAGCACGAATTGATCGACAAGAATTCGAACCCATTACGCCAGGAACACAGCTAATTCGAAACAAACACTGAAATTGATGCCACACGAATCGATGGCCTCTGTACCTGCAGTTCCCTTTCGAACCCTCGCAGGACTCGGGCCTCGAGTTGACTCAGCAGCAGCACCAGCTCCTCCTCGTCCCCGCACCCTTCCCCGGAGCCCCGCGACCAGCTTCTCGACGGTCTCCCGGTCGATCCACGCCTGGATTTCGGACTCGATCGACTCGGCGACGCGGGAGATGGAGTGGGCGGAGGCCCGGCGGGCCAAGAACGAGCCGAGGCCGTGGCCGCGGGACTTGAGCTGGGCGGAGACGAGGGACCGGAGGGTGGAGAGGTGGGCGGAGAGGGCGGAGAGGTTGGGGTCCCGGGAGAGGAGGCTGTCGGACTCGGTCTCGAGCTCGAGGAGGGCCTTGACGGCGGGGGAGCAGCCGGAGTCGGGCGGGGCGGCGGAGGACTTGGGGTCGGAGTGGAGGTCGTGGGAGGCCTTCTTGAGGGCCTCCAGGACGCTGAGGACGTCCGGCGGCGCCGGATCGTTGGGGTCTCCCATGGTCGTCGCCGCTGCGGCGCTGCGGCTCTAGAATCAAAGATTCGAGACTGCGGGAATTGAATGCGAGAGAGACAGAGAGGAAGACAACGTGTGTCGTTCGGACAAGAAGGCGGTGGTGGTGGTGTGTTCTCTTGAAACGTGAGGAAGAAAACAACGAGGTTTTTAATGCGATGGGCGATTGAGTAATTTCGAGTGGGAAACGAGCGGGGCTCAACGACCAGTCAACGGGCGCGGGCGCGGGCGCGCCTTCGCAAATCGCCATGCATGGCCGATGCTGCCCTTTTCCCTCTTTTTTTAAACATTTTTTAATATATTAATATGAGGTGCTCTAAAAGTTGTTGTTTTCTGATTTGATCACCAGTTTATGAGATTTTTTGCAATCGTTCCCTTCAACAATCAAATGGTGGCAAGATTGGGGTTGGCGCAATGCTAACTGTGCAAAGAAAGAGGACAAAGGTAAGGATTGTGCACTCGTTGGCATTGATAGCATGAGCCAGCCGACCCTCATGAGTGATGCAAATGAGATGAGATGGAAAGAGCCTATGACTTATCTCCATAGTAAAGTTCACCGGCCCTTGTCATGGCCAGGGTATGGTTGGCTATCCTCGCATGAGGTATAATGAGTGTCATCTTAGAAGTAGTTGAGAGGCAGGAGGACTTTCCTACGGCTATTGCAAGAGTGAATCGAGAATAGTGATGATTCCATTCCAGAAAATATCCATATTTAGAAAACTGTTATCTTATCAATTGGTTTCGGACACTTTCAAAAAGTATATAATGTGGTATGTTATAATTACTCTTTTATTTATTTATTTATTTATGTGCTTCAATTTCAAAATGGAGTTTCTCTATTCTTCTTAGGAAAAATGAATGTAATTCGGGCAACAATAGTAATTAAAAAAAAAAAAAAAAGAATAGTAACGTAACATTTGATACTTTTTAAGAATGCCATATGGTTGGCATGATGGACACATTTCACCTACATAGAGTCTTAGGTATGATGGGACCATTGGTTTTTAGGCATTGATGCAAGTGGATAAAAGGATACAGATCTCGAACACAAAATCATTGTGCGACGGCATTTTAAGTCATGACTGAAACTGGGAAGATATGAAATCGCCATCTGCTCCATCTGGTTTTCTCCCACTTAATTTTCTCTTTTGTCCCCTCAAAGAATTCAATTGAACGTCGGAAGATAGAAACTCACTGATCCGGACCCAAATGAAAGTTTCAAAAGTGAACTATAAATAAACTATAAAAGGAGAAGAGAAGACAAGAACCCAACTACTCAATTTAAGGGACAAATCATGTTGTAGCCCTGCGCATTCAGGACAAGGATGATTGCTCGTCATTGGCCCTGCCCGAACGAAAGAAGACGGCTGCTGGTCTCTACCGAACCTATCTTTATCGCAGGTTACGTGGTCAACCGAGGCATTCACCTGGAAATTAGTAAAGTAGACGAAACGGCAACCGATCGGATGTTGCCAGTAGGATTACGGTCAGCGGCAATTCAGCATATTCGAATCTTAAAAAAACCGTATTTTCCGATGCGCCATGTCGTCACCCGAAAACACGTTCGAGGAATCATCGATATCTTGTTGATTTTCTTTGCGTTTTGCGGTTGGATTTTGTCTGGCTCCGGCCGAACAGACGTTTTCCGAAAGAAAGAGTACGACCCTACTGCGTGCATGATTGATTTGCGCGTACCGGAGCCACGTTTAATTGCTTTCTAGTCTTCGAGCGACATTAAAGTCTACGTAAACTTTTGTTTTTGCTCTTGAGAAAAAGAAAGTCTACGTTAGCTCCGGTCCCATCTCTACTGGTTGATTCGATTTTCTATAGTTTTACGCATGAACTCTTGATCTTCGTCGATGACTACAAGCCACCTGGTCGGCGAGCTAATGTAACTTCAATTTCATGGTCATTGAAGTATCTTTGTATTGTCTCAGTTTCGTCTTGGGAAAGTTAACTAGGGTGTCGTGCTATATCACCGTAAACCGAGAGATATTGCGGATCGGTGTGGTTGAGGCAATTATCAAAACATACTTATTTAAGATTTTTTTTTAAATTTTCAAATTATTAACATCACATGACAAGAGAGCAATACATTTTAAACCGTAATTTTTTGTTTATTTGGTTGCTTTTAGTGTTTTAAGGCACTTGTTCACGGAAGTCCTCTTATGAATTATATAAGTTCCCACCTAAGTTTTTCTTTCTAGGTGAGTGGGAACATGGGAAGTGATATTACGGAGTTTCTCATCTTGGGTAGATCTCTCGTTTGTTTCTTCTCCTTTGAGCTTTTTAAGAACCTGCTTGGGTCCATTACGAACTATATAGTAGATGGCAACTAAGAGCTGGCTTGTTTAGTAACACTCCAACAAATAGTGCCCAACTCTATTTTTTAGTTTTTCCTAAACAAAAAATAAATAAAATAGAAATCCGTGTAGTAAATGTTTTGTTATTGGCAACAAAAATCTTTTTTTTTTTTTGTGTTCTCGGAAATAGATTTGGAACATAATTAAGAAATAAAAAAGTTACTTCTTTACCAAAAAAAAAAAAAGTTACTTCATTTTCATGGAAACAATTCCTAGAGTCAAGTCTAATTTTTCTTCTTTTCTCTTTTCTTTTGTTCCTCCTTTTGGTTGGTCGCCAACCTCAATCATAGCTGGCAACCTTGTCGAAGTGTTGCCAAACCCCGATGACCTCACTAGAGCATCGCGGGCGCCCGATGACCTTGAGCCATTGCGAGGCTCGTCGCCTGAACCTCACTATGGCTAGGTGAGGATCGACCTCGCTAGTCGACATGAGGCTAGGCCTAGCCAGGCCAAGGCGAGGTCAATTTTGCGCTACTTGGGCAAGATGGAGCCTCATCGGTGGTCAAGCGAGGCTCGGACTTGCTTAGATTTGCAAGATCGAGGCTTGCAATGGTGAGGCAAGGCTTTGGTGAGCTCACTAGACCTTGCAAAGCTGGTCACCAACTATGGCCGTGGTCAATGACCAACCACAAAGAAAGAGGAAGAAGAAGATACAAAGAAAACGAAAAATAAGAGAGAAAAATAAGAAAAATATAATAAAAGTATTAAAAATTAAAAGAAATAAAAAATTTAAAAATTCTACCAAAGGCATTTCGTTATGAGAATAAAAATTTTGGGCGGTAATCAAGTGCTTTTAAAAACTCAGAAATTATTTCAGAATAAAATAAAAAGAGTATTTCAAAGTAAAATTTATTCTTAAGAATAGAATGATTGCCAAATGCACCCTAAAAATCGCACTATAACCCCATTTGGTTCAGTTTTCCGAAGGGGTTTTAGCCTCAAAGCCTTTTGGGAAAATATTTTGTATTTGACATGTGTTTTTGAAAGCTCATTTGCTCAATGTTGGCATTCCCAATGCTAGGGTGGGGCTTTGAGCATTGGCATTTTAGAGATGCGAATTTTAATGTTCACCAAGTCACTATTCATCGTTTTCTTCCTTGCCCATCTTCTTCACTGTTCATCTTCTTTTTTTGTGGTGGGCGGCGCTCAGCCGTTGGGAAGCCTTGCTTGAGGCCACACAATCTCAGGCGAGGTGGCTTGAGGTCATGCAACCTTAGGCAAGGCGGCTTGAGGTCATGCAACCTCAGGCGAGGCGACTTGAGGTCGGGCGACCTCAGGTGTCACTTGGATCAAGCGACCCAGGCACCACCGCCTGAGGTCGAGCAATCCGTGTCTTTCCGCTTGAGATTGAGTGACCTAGGGCGTTGCTTGAGGTTGGCACGACCGGGCGGGCGGTTGCGCGACCCAAGGCGTCGCCCGAGTTCATCGACCTCGGCGAGCCGTCTCCCGCCACCGCCACCACCACCGCCTCCCCACCACCATTAGTGCCATGTCACCAGCCGCTCCCCCACGATCACACAACTACATCTACTCCTCCTTTTTCTTTTCTTTTCTTTTTTTTTTTTTTTCCTTTTTCTTTTCACCTCAAAATTACTTTGCAAAATATTCATAAAATGCCCATTCACTCCAAGATACTTGATAAATACCTTTGTATTTCTCCAAAGTTGAACTAAATGGGCCCCATATATCTAACAACAAAGAGCAATATCACCACCAACCCTCATATGATCTTGTTATTTCGTTACAGTCCAATTTCTTCCCTAATTATATGCGTGCCTTAGCGACGCTCCGTGCCATCGTGGTGAATGTGAGTAGTGTGAGAAGGTTAATACAATTGGGTCATGGAAATGAAGGCGGAATGCTCGCGCTCGAAATATTGTGATGCTGCTCTTTCCATGAGCCTTCTTTTTCGGTCTCTTTTCGAAATCCTGTCAGCCAAAATTGGCACCGGTAGAAAGCGGACGCTGCTCTTTGAATGCAGCCACGGCAGGTCATAGGCATTTAGATTTTGTTTTGAAGTGACTTGCATGTTTTTACTCGAGGGATTGGATGTCCGACAAAATGATGCATGGTACCATTGGTCATCATGACAATACGACTTGCAATGCTACGCTCAAGAAAAAAATCTAAAAAGAAAAGCATGATATGGCATCACGGGTCGCGAAACGATGTGTGAGATTATGTCAGCCCATGACAGTTCATATTATAACCGGGTTTTCTTCGTATTGGCAAATGGCAAGTGCAATGAAAGATCCCTTGCCACGTTTCCAACCGGAAAAGAAGACTCATTGGGTTGGGATCCTCGAGAGCGGGACGATTGTCGAACGCAAGCAAGAGATAGAATGACCATTAATGATGGCGTTGTGCAAATTGGGAGTTAAAGTAAGGACGCAGATACTTCTTTCGGAATGCATGCGTGAAAGTGATGCTTCATCACTTAGAAATGAAAAGCACGAAAGAGATGTAGATTTCATTAATTATGTGAGTAGTGTTGATGTATATTTAGGAATCTATAATGGCAATGATTATCTTTCTAGCAATATCATTCAACGGATCGAGTTTCCTAGTTACCCAAAGTGAGGTACAACCAAGCCTTTCCCGTTTTGTTCGACTTTCCCAAAGTGCTTTAGGCCCCCGAAGTCCTTAGGAAAAATTTTGTGCGTTCAGCAAATATTTTTGGAAACTCATTTGCCAAATGTGAGTATTCTCAATGCTGAAAGCTGAATGTTGGGGAGGAGGTGCTTTGGACTTTGGCATTTTGGATATGCAACTTCCATCATTCATTGCATCACTATTCATCTTCTTCTTCTCCGCCCATCTTCTTCCTCGCTTGAAAGTCGTGCTTCTTCGGCAGTCACCACTGCTACCTGGGGTTGTGTGTCCTCGGTGACCATCGCTTGGAGTTGCACGACCCTCGACCCAGGCAATGTCGCGCGATCTCAGGTGACGTTGCCTAAGGTTGCGTGGACCTCGGGCGGCGTCACTTGGCGTGCGCAAACCAAGTGACACCGCAAGTGACTCGATTTGGCTGTCGGGAAACCTCCCTTGCCCGACTTTAGGGAGGTGGCTTGAGGTCGAGCGACCCAATGCGTCGCCCGAGATCGGTGACCTCAAGTGAGCCGTTTCTCCCCACCGCCACCGCCACCGCCACCAACTGCTCCTCCACGATTTTCCCTTCTCCAACTATATCTCCTCTTCCATTTTCTTTTCACCTTAAAGTTACTTTGTGAAATATATGCAATTAAACACATTTGCATTTCCCCAAATTGAACCAAACGGTCCACCAGCACGGTTATACGGTGACTGGCGTGCCCTCATCCATGGTCGAGACAACCGCTCACGTGCATCTCGATCTCGCACGTGCACCTGATCCGACGACCGCCTCATCTTTCTGGTGTACAAGGTACGTCCACGTCATCGAACCGGCCCGACACGGCCAAAATAACTAGCGGCGGTTCCGAAGACTAACTTACGCCGCCGCCACCTCGTCTTCCCCGCTAACTTACGCCACCTTCAAGCTCCGACGTCCCTGTCTCTCCTCTCAACAACCGGCGAAAGTTGAAGTTCC
Source organism: Eucalyptus coolabah (assembly GCA_014182585.1). Classification (NCBI taxonomy): domain Eukaryota; kingdom Viridiplantae; phylum Streptophyta; class Magnoliopsida; order Myrtales; family Myrtaceae; genus Eucalyptus; species Eucalyptus coolabah. Next base: position 10,782,373 of record CM024622.1, read on the forward strand.
CAACCTCCGCCAGTTCCTCCCCAGAAGAGGATCGGCATTTCCAGATTCCATCGCGCGCCGATCCCGCCGAGAGCTCTCGCCGGTCGCAGGTAAGCTCCGCTCCCGCTCCCGCCCTCGCTGCGCATTGGCACGTCCGCCGGAAGCGATTCTTTCATTTCGGACTCCGGCGACGGACGATCGGAATCCCGCTTCGGTTTTCTTTCGCGTCGTGGGTCGGATGAATGGTGTTTGGAATTGGATCGCGCGTTTTGTTGACTTGACTTTGGAAAAGACGCGAGTCTTGGTCTTGGGTCTTTAGTGTGCCTGGGTTGACCCGTGATTTGAGGCGACTGCTGGCGCGAGAGGATTGATTTGTGAGGCGTTGAGGGATTTGGAGGAGGAAAGACGTGAATGTGGGTGCTCTCGTTGCTGAATTGAAAGTCCTCGAGCGGACCCTTTACGGAGCGGTGCGAGGTTATGGAGAGGGAGAGAGGGGATTTGATGGGCAAGCTGCTAAAGAAGAGTAGACCTGGTTACTTTATCACACGGTGGCTCCTCTTCGATTATCTTGCAACAAAATGTCATATTTGACTATGTTCTTTTCTTGAATCTATCACTATTGTGCGCTCGCTTGGGATACAGGGTGCTGCTGCCGATAATAGTTTTGGGATATAGTTAGAAGGGAGGTCTCGTTGTTCTTGTCTGAAAACTTGCTGCAGTGTTTATCTGTCGTAATTGATCTCCATTACTGACCACCCTAGTGAAGAAGGGCATTGCCGTTGTCGTCATTTGTCTCATTTTGTTGTGATGGGCTTCTATTGGTTCTGTTTGTTCTCCTGTATGGGGTGAGTAAGTAAGCTCTAAAGCTAGAATGAAATGTCTCTTATCCTATGTGAATCATTCAACGTGCAATCAAATCTTATGAATGTGCGTGCGAACTTGTGCTTTGTAGATTGAATGAGAAATTTCATTCTAAATAAGCATGTTTCTGTCATGCTTAAAAAAAGGTGTAGAGCTCGAGGTTGAGATCACAATATGTGTCATTGTGGACCTATTTTTTAGTTCATCTGGAGTGGCCTGAATGTCTTATGCTGGTCAAACTCACTTTGAAAGGGGAAAAGAAAGGAAAGAGAGAACAATTTAACGTTGAAGTAATGTATGAGTATTCTCTCTCTTTTTCATTTTTAGTTTCTTTGGAGTGGATATGCTTCAACAATTGGCGCAATCTATGATGAGTGAGCAATATGTAGACAACACATATTCCAGTTGCCAGCGTTTTTCCATTTTTTGATGAAGACTTCTCAGTCAAGATGTATGCTAATTATGAGTTTAGTACATAGAAGCAATTTATGATGTAAGCTAATCATAAAATGCACTACCTGTCATAAGGAAATTAACTTGTGTTGGCATCGGCTGTTTGTTTTTTATAACAGCTTGGTTTATCACATTGAACATGATGTTTTTATCTTCAGCCTCTATTCTTATTGTTGAGTTTATTACTTTTCTTTTTCTTTTTTTCCCGCTCGCCTGCACAGGGAAAGGAGGGGGGTGGGATGTTGCTTCTTTGGATCCTTCAACCAGCATTCATGTCAAGCTTGCAATGTCATGTCTTTCATTTGAACTTTCTTTTGAAAATTATTGATGGGCTTTTTCTTTGATGGATCTTCTTTAGGATGCAATGAATCATACTTGTCAGCTAATTAATCATCAATTAAAGCTGAAATGCAGTCCTTCCTTTGGTTCATTTCAACATTATTCGTCTTCCTGAGCTATGTGGAAAATACATTTGGTGGAATCACGAGTACTTTCATTCGATCACAGTGGCCATCAGTTGATATCCCGCTTGATAATGAAGTTTTTGCAGTTCCAAAGGGTCATAATGCACCGCAACAGGTGAGCATTCAATCTTTTGACACTGTTTGACTTTCCACGGAAGTTTCTTTTTGTAATTTCCCTTAAACATTTGGTAGTCCTCAGAAAACGATGTAGTCATGCAACAAGGCAATGGTTCACATTGTTTTTCACATTGAAATCTCATACTTTCCTTGTGTGCATCTTTTGGGGCATCTTGCCTTCAGTAAATTCTTTTGTTTACCATGATCTATAAATTGATGCCTGGAATTGTGCTGGAGAGATGAATTATCCTAACTTATGAGATATTCTTAATTTGATGAAGTTACGTGTAAACCTAAGTTGTGTTAAAGAAGGGAGTGGGAAACACTTACTTTTAAGTTGTAGCTGGACCAGAAAGATTTAGACTACTACTTTTGGATTTTAGGAGTGAATTTGGTGACCTCAGGCACTGTGTGGCATAAACTTTGGGCTTGAAGAGGGACTTTCAGTTCGAGTGTTGGAAAGAAACAGATTACTAAGATGGTCCTCTCCTTCTTATTTGGCTCATTCAGATAGAGAGGAACAAAAGGGGATTTCAAGGAGTCGAATCCTCTTGGGATTCTTTTAGGGATGATTGGTTGTACACTCTTCACATTCAGTGTAGTGGAAAAGTGTAATTTGACACATGTAGTTTGTTGGCAATGTGAAGAACAGTCTTTTGTGCACGATTTTGTAGATGCGTGACTTCTACTTGAAGCCGTTTTGTGTAGGGGTGGTACCTCCTTGGTACCTTCTTAATAAAGTGTTATTTTATCATTTTAAAAGAAAGTACTCACCTTGGGTCATCTTTATTAATTTCTGCACTCAACTAGATTACGTTCTATCAGGATGTCCCTGCGAAGAATTCATTAGCTTGTTTCATTCACCTTGAAATAATTTTTTAGGGATCATTTAGTTCGTTTCAGTCTTTCTTGTGTCATAACCCTTTTCCTTCTTTTGCAGGTTCATATCACCCAAGGTGACTATGATGGAAAGGCTGTCATTATATCATGGGTCACATCTGATGAACCAGGATCCAGTGAGGTACAGTATGGCACCACGACAGGAAAGTATGATCATTCTGCTGAAGGAAAAAGTACAAGCTACTCTTTTTACAAGTATAAATCTGGCTACATCCATCATTGCCTGCTTGATGGCCTTGAGGTGATCCTCTATTTGATTGATCTGTGAATTGACAATTTGTGGGATCATCCTTTAAGTTTTATAGACCGCAGATTCAGCAAAGATTTGAATATATTTCAGTTATTTCACGAGTTGGCAGACAATGTCTAATTGATATTCTCTCTAAATCGTTCATTTGCTGCCTACAGTATGATACCAAGTACTATTACAAAGTAGGAAGTGGTGGTTCTTCTCGAGAATTTTGGTTTCAAACACCACCAACAATTGACCCAGATGCTTCATACAAGTTTGGAATTATTGGTGAGCTATCATCTGTTTTCAGAATTTCAGTAGCCGAATTAGACAGAGGGAAGATTGGTTTGGTCTTATTTGGAGTTTGTCTTGTTTCAATTCATCAAAAGGTCAGAATCTTGACTAGTATTGATAATCAAAACAGCTCAGTGTCTAGGTTCTTAATCACAGAGTGGATTGTCACTTGGTGTTGCATTAAGGTAGTATCTCCTATGCTGGCTTATATTATATAGTTCTGTGGGAGAGAACCTGCGAGAGCCCAAAGGGAGAGAGGGTTTGGAGCAGGGGTTAAAATGACTGGCAAATTTGACACTCCTATGTAATTTAAAAATCCTACAGAAACTTTTGCTTGTAAGAAAAACATTTTCCCTTTTATCACAATTTTTTTTCACTCTTCTATTTTAAACTTGCCTTCCACTTGTAGGTGCAAATCTATTAATCAATCTCAATTGTTCACATTTTCTAGTACTTTGCTATCTCTAGCCTGATATGCATGTCGCAGGTGATCTGGGCCAGACTTATAATTCGCTTTCCACTGTTCAGCATTACATGGTGAGTGGAGCACAGGCAGTCTTGTTTCTGGGGGATCTTTCTTATGCCGATAGATACAAGTACAATGATATTGGGCTAAGATGGGATACATGGGGTCGTTTTATTGAACAAACTGCGGCATTTCAGCCATGGATCTGGTGTGCTGGGAACCATGAAATAGAATATCTGCCTTACTTGGTAAAGTATCTTCACACGTGCTTTTTAAATGTACCATTTTTGTTTTTTGCTTTTCAGTTTGTGATGACTTCTACTTTAACTATTAAATTTTTGTATATTTCATAGCACTCACACCTCCAATTTTTATTTAACACGAAACAATTGAAACCTTCGTTGACATGTATATTTGTTTTCCATGAGTTTTAGAAATTTGTCATTTTCAAGTTTTGGAGGAAAAGTATAGTAGAGGTTATAAAGTAAAAGAAAATCTGCCCCAAAAGCTTATTTTTGTAAACCATTTATCATGGAGGACTATAAGAAGGCAAAGTGTATAATGTTCAGTGAAAAAACAGGGCTGCTTTTTGACAAGATTTTCTTTTGCAGAAACAAGATTATCATTGTTGTATATAAATTAACTATTAATGGGAGCTCAAAGAACCATATGGCTCTTTATGATGCAAAACTAACAACGTCTAAGTGACTACTTAAGTGTTAAACTGTATCTGATCCTGCAACTTCAAAAAGCAGTATGCTTTTGGAAGACTTGAATTCCTAGGCTTTCTATTGTGTGTGGGAGATCATCTATGTTTCTAATATCTGCTACTAATCTACTCTTCGCTATTCTTGCGTCCTAACATGCTGTTTCTATGTAAGTAAAGGAGGAGCTTGATCCATTCAAATCCTACCTGCATCGATATCCAACACCTTATTTGGCCTCAAAAAGCACCAGTCCTCTTTGGTATGCCATCAGACGAGCTTCTGCCCACATAATCGTGCTTTCAAGCTACTCTTCCTTTGGTAATTCTTCTTTTTCACTTCATTCCCTACCTAAATTCGTTCTCATATAGCAATTTGAGGTCCTTTAATGTGCATAATAGAAACTTTGGCAAATAGAAAGGCATAAAAGAAAAAAAAATGATGAGTTTCACCACCAATAAGATTTTGCGAGAGAAGTCAACATCTGCTAATTTGAACCAATTAAACCAAGATAATAGAAGATTCAAACTGGTTCCTCTAATAACTACTAAACCGTGTTTAATGCTACATCTGACAAATGCTGCTCCATTGCTACCTTTCTCTGCATGTTGGGACTGATCAATTGTGATTGCGAACAGTGAAATACACACTTCAGTGGATGTGGCTGCGAGAAGAATTTAAAAGGGTAGACAGAAAAAGACACCTTGGCTTATTGTTCTGATGCATGTTCCTTTTTACAATAGCAATGATGTACACTTCATGGAGGGCGAAAGTATGAGAGCAGTGTTTGAAAAGTGGTTTGTTCGCAACAGAGTTGATATTGTTTTTGCTGGGCATGTTCATGCTTATGAAAGATCGGTATGGTTCTCATCTGGCATGTTCATCTATTCATGCTTATGTAGCAATTACTTTCAGATGCTGCAGATATTTGCATTGTTACAATGATTTATAATGTTTAAATCTGAGGACTCCATGTGATCTGTCCGTCAGAATCTGAGGTTGCACATGGAATTACAAACAAATTTACTTTAGTTGTACTGTCTCCAGATCATGGTCAGGTGGTCTGTCTGTTCCTCCAATGAAACCTTGTAGTGATCGGAAATTACAGACTTTGGCAGAGTTACGTGTGTAAAGTAAAATGTAAAAAGCCTTGTCACTGTTCGAAAGCAAAATGACACAAATGTATCTTGACGTGTTTATATTTATAATAAAAGCTGAATAATGCTTGTTTTATACGAGTTGTGAGATAATGCAATTTACTTTTCCATACAATAATCTGTTATGCTATGACGTTTCTTTTGGTTTTGGTGATAAATTCGAATCTTTGTTCCCTTGTCCACTGCTGTATACTTGATGTGTATATGGTCGCGTAAGTAGAATTTCTGGTGAATAATCAAATGAAATAAATCCCTCAATTAAAAATAGCTCCTTATACTTATTTTAGTCTGAATTTCTTTCTCTATGACATAATGAAATTTTCATTCTACTTCTATTTAATGGCAAGAAATACTAGGTTTCCTGTTCAATGGAAGCCACTCAATATAATCTCAGTTGAGCGTGCAAAAGTATCTCAAGTGTTGTCTTTGACAAAAGCAAAGACCTATTGTCCTTGAAAAAGACAAGACCTACTTTACGTGTGTTGATGTTTCTGTCATACTGGTTCTGTACCACATCTTGTGTTTCCCTGTTTTACTGACTTAAGTGGATTTGTTGATTTTCAGTATCGGATCTCAAATATACAATACAATGTCAGTAGTGGTGATCGCAACCCTGTACCAGATAGGTCTGCACCTTTATATATAACTGTTGGAGATGGAGGTAATCAGGAAGGCCTTGCTGGGAGGTGAGTTGGACATCTTATGTGCAGTTCTTTTTAATAGATCATCAAAGGTAGAAATTCTGATGATCGTTTTCCAAGAAGTTCCCACATTGCATTTTCATGATGAAGTTACATTACTATTACAGGTTCAGGGATCCACAACCAGACTATTCTGCATTTCGTGAGGCCAGTTATGGCCATTCTACTTTGGAAATCAAGAACAGGACTCATGCATTTTACCATTGGAATCGGAACGATGATGGGAAGAAGGTGGAAACAGACTCTTTCATATTGCATAATCAGTATTGGTGAGTAAATTTTAGAATGTTTGATTTAGCTAAATTTGGCACGTATTGAATGTGACCCTTAACATAATAATTGGACAAGCCATGGAGCGTAGATCATTTGTACGAATTACATTATATGAATCTCTTGCTAAGTACCATCTCCAAAGGAAACAATTGTATAGATGTAACTTTCATTTATACACGTGAGCCTTATTCACCGGTAACCAACAGCCAATGATTACTATCATCATGCATATTGTCATTGGTGATCATCACTCTTGTTTCGATGTAATTTTGGCAGATCTTTCCTTGTAACTTATGATGTCTTATTATGGTTCATTAATGCAGGGTAAGCAGTTTCCGGCGAAGAAAACTAAAGAAGCATCGTTCCTAGAGCATACAAAGCAGATTACCATGGTCTGATTCGAGGTTTTGTTGGGTCACGAGACATTTAAGATTGGCAGAGGAAAGTACTTGATACAGATGGTTGTTTATATGGGAGTTCAAGATAGAAAGTAGAGTTTTGTAGCAGGTTAGATGATCTTCAACAAATAGTTTGATTAGCACTAGCTAGTATACACGGACCAACATTAGACTCATGGATTACACATAATTTTTGTTCCGTACATTTTCTTCTCTTCATTGTATTCCACTGTTTTATTATTTTTCCTTGCGCCGCAATCTGTCACCATGAAATAAAGTCAAGGGAGCAAATATGCACTATGTGAGCAAACTCATTGCTCAAACCTTTTTTAGGTTAATCCATTCATACGAAGGCCAAGTAGCACCAGACATGAGGTTACGTTCTGGCTTATGTAATCTTTCTTCTTCTTCGCGCACTGTAGTAAAGGTAACATATGTACCCCAGAATCGGAAACTTTCAGATTTTTATTGCAACATGAACTGTTGGGTGGGCATGGTGTTCTCCACATTAGAGTTTCCACGTGACCAAAGTAATAATTGTCGAGGAAGCTCCTCTAGAAAGGCCTTCATTCGAATATGGAAATCGAAGGACAAGTATAACTTATTTTGAAAAGTGATAAGGTATATAATCAATTTAGGAAAAGTTTTGTATAGCAACTTTGAGTCTCCAATGTCCTTTCAGTCAAATACTTTCCATTGGGTAACGTTGTTTTAAATTTGTTTAGTATAATGTGATTTTAAAAAAAAAAAATCATGATAAAAAATGCATATTAGGAAATCATTTTATGGATCCTTTTTTAAAGCAAGGGAATTCATTATTTTTATCTTTAACATGCATATTTTCTTCGATCGCAAATGATTGTATTACCTAATCATTTTTATTCAAACAAATTGGATGAAAGTCTATAAAATTAATTCGTGAAAATTCCTGTACAAGAATAAAAAAACCTCAAACTAGCCTTGAAAAGCCCAAACTTCACGAAGTCAAGTTAGAGTGTCAAGCAAGTCAACCATTTTCCCACACATATCCCACTTACATAGTCATCCACTTGATTTGTCATATTATTCAGTTTGGCAAGGCGACATTAACTGTTTAATTCAAGCATTCTCAGCATACATCTCAATCAAAACTGACATTCCCTTCATCATTCCAGTCGTCCAGTAATCAATCGCACTAATTATGGCCTTTCTCTTTAAGCCAACCAACAAATTGGCTTCGGCTTAAATGGAAAAACATGACAACCTCTGTTCTTGGGGACAGAAACATTCCTTAATTCGGTACGGCGATGCCAGCTGATCCTTGGTTTCCAAGAAAATGCTCGGCATGTTTGACCTCCAGCAAGGGGGAAAAACAGCTGCTTTTTCTTCGAGATCCCCCGATCCCGATTGGCCACGTGAACAGACAGACGTGAACCCACAAGGCAAAAAACGAGAAAAATAAAAATAGGAAACGAAAGTAATCTCACTGTCTGAATTACAACGTGATTGGCTGAATAATGCTCTCTGGCTTTTCGACCCCTGCTTTCAAGAACCATTCTTTCTCGCCTGTAGATCCGAAAGGAAGCACCTTTCGCTTTCGGCGGTCTTCTCTCTCTCTCTCGGTTTCGTTTCGAACCATTGGAGCGAGCTTCCCGCGAGGCCGTAGAAGAAAGATCCGGAGCTCCGGGAGCCGGAGACTGCCGTTTCTCTTGCTCCCAAGTGCTGTTCTGTTTCGGATTTCGCCCACTTTCTTGCTGATTCTTGAGGTGACCCGAGTGTTTTGTCAAGTGTTTGAGCGACACGACCTATGGAATGTAGATCTTTTCGGTTGCTGAACTGCAGATTTTGGTGCTTGTTTATGGTTTTGTTGGTGGGTTTGTTTTGATTCGAGATTTGCTTCTGGGAGTTTTGAGCTTGCCGTTCTTGGTGATTTTAGTTGGTTTAAGAGGTCAGTTAAAGCTCAAAACTTCCTGGTCCTTGATCGCGAGCTGCGCTCCGAAGTGAAGTGGGTTTCAAGAAGTTTTGCTTGAGGTGTGAGTGAATGGAAATTCGAGAATGCGGGGCAAATTATATGTTGGCTTCGATGGGCAGGTCACGAAATGTATGAGCATAATTGGCTCAGGATGGTGTCCTCAGGAGGGCACAAGCTTTGACCTTTTTTCCGTGCCAGCGCGGTGGGCTGCAGGTTGATTTGTGTGTTTATCTGGTTGAGCTATTTGGGATATTGATTCTGGGGTGCTTAGGTGTTGATTTAAGATTCTTGCGCTTGAAAAAGAGGGCCAGGACTTTATTGTTGGTTCAAAGTAGTTTATACAAATAGGGTCACATTAGATGGTGTTTGGTTGCATTTGCTCGTTCACTTAGCCCCTATAGGAAGCTGGAGATTGAAGCAGTTGAACCTTTGACCGAATTTTCACTATGGCATCCATCAGAAGGACCTTGTCCCCAGTTCCTCGACCTGGAACTCTGCTAAATGGCGAAGCCTGTTCAGTTTCATCTCCTTTGTCGAAGTCATCTTCTTGTGCCCCAACCCCAAGTCAAACACCATCAGGTGGAATACTGTCAATTTTGGTGGGTTCATTGGATTCTCTGGCTTTTGCACTCAGAGCTTTCTCTCAACGACCCTCTAGGCCTTACGATAGGCAAAAACCAAGAGGGCAAACTTGGAGAAGGGCATTATTTCATTTCTTCATTTGTTTTGTCATTGGGATGTTCATTGGAGTTACCCAATTTGCCTCAATGAATGCATCGATAAACTTCATTTCGAAGCACCATGCCGTATCCTTTGAGCCGAGTACAACTTTCAGGAATAACCAGTTACAAGATGATGCAGCTAGAAATGCGACACCATTTTACAGTATGAGCAATGAGAATGACTCTACCCTGCAGCTACAATCACATCAGCAGCTGTTGTATTCGATTGCTCAAAATAGCAGTAATAATGAATCAGCTGCTAAATATGCACATGTGGAAGTTCAGAAGCTTCTGATTGTCGTGACCCCAACACAGAGACACCTGCTTCAGGCCTATTATCTTAATCGTCTGGCGCATACACTGAAGCTGGTACCACCTCCTTTGTTGTGGATAGTTGTGGAGATGACCTCACAGTCTCCGGAAACAGCTGACACCTTGAGGAAGACTGGTATCATCTATCGGCATCTCGTGTGCGATAAAAAATCTGACCGAGGTCACAGATGTAAGAGTTCACCAAAGGAATGTGGCGTTATCTCACATTGAAACACATCATCTTGATGGAATAGTTTTCTTCGCAGATGAGGATAATATCTACGCAACCGATCTATTTGATCAAATGAGGCAAATTAGGTACTTTTCATCTACAACAAATTCTGCATTTTTCTTTTCTGGCAGCAATACTTTGGTAATTCATGGTTCTATCTGGGAGATCCTCCTGAATTTGTAGTGGTATGGGTATATCTAAATCTAGAATTGGACTACTAAAGTGCCTAGCAGGAGATGCAAGAGTGAGCTTTAATGGTTGTTTGAGCATCAAGATCTCACCTCTTTTTGGACTGTTTCTGTACCTCACCCCATTTAGATGCATATAGTTGGCTGTAGTAAAACGCTTTCCATTTATTGACTCGCATGGCAATTGGAATTGGTGGATTAACTGTCTCCATCTTCCTATTGAGATGCTCCCTTTTGCAATGTCCTACTTTTATCTAAAACTCAGCTAAACCTTCTTTTACAATGTTGTCACGCAATCTCCTTCTCTGTGCTCTGTTCTAGTTAAACCTTATTTCCTTTCTTAATGTAGGCGCTTTGGAACTTGGCTGGTGGCCAAAGTGACAGATAGCAGAAGCAGAGCTGTATTGGAGGGTCCCATTTGTAATGGCACTACTGTACTTGGGTGGCATACAACTGAATCAAGGAGGGGATTCAAAAGATTTTATGCCGAATCATCAGGATTTGCCTTCAATAGCACAATACTATGGGATACCAAGAGATGGCACCGACCCACCCTTGAACCCATTAGGCAATTTGACACACCAAAAGACAAATTCCCAGTAATTGTCCTTCCCCTTCTGTTTTCTTGACCCCTATAATTAAAATTTCAAGACTGAAATAACCCGAATGCATTTTCTTGACTCATCTGCTATGACTGAGGTTTTACAATGTGATCTACATGTCTAGGTGAGCACATTAGTTGAACAAATTGTGGAGGATGAGAGCCAGATGGAAGGCTTACCCCAAAACTGCTCAAGGGTGATGGTTTGGCATCTTCATGTGGATTCATCTAGTTACTTTTACCCACAGAGTTGGTTGACAAAGAGTAATCTCAATGCCACTGCCTCACTGACATAGCAGTTTGTGGGGGGAAGTTGTTCAATTGATACTTCAAGGTAATGCAGTTTCTATTATCTCTATTCTCTGCATACCTTTTCAACAATGTCTGGATGTAACAATTGTGGATTGTTGCTCTGGAGAAAAAAGACATCATAAGATTTGGTCCAATAAAGTTATTAGATGTTTTCCTTGACAATTAGACAAGACTAAACTTCAAATTTTTATAGCAGACAAAATTAGATCAGTACATCCCATCATTGTAAAGGACTGAAATCTGCTGGCCATGGTAGTCATGCTTATGAGCTCTTCATTTGAACTGGTAAAAAAAGATGGTTACATTTTTTCCTTGCAATCTATCTTGGTGATTAAGCAGAGATGAAATTTGGCTTTTAAGCCGGTTGTGTACAAATAAGAGGCACCTACTCTACATTTTGCAGTTTTCATTGCAATATGACGACCAAGCAAAAAAGCCATTGTTTTGCGCACTTTAAAAGGCCAGTTTTACCTTGCTAATGAGATGGCGGTTCTGAATGAACAAGATCTTATATCATCACAAGATAACCTGCTCATATCAGCTTCTATTCTAAGCTTATATTCTTCTGCCATCACAGCGGTAAGAAATCGTCTCATGAGTACTTCCAATTTTGCTGCAGCTGATTTCAGAGGGATCTGATTCTACTATGTTGGCATTTCAAAACAAGGACCATCTGCCGAAGATTTCTCTGTACTGTTTGAAGTTTGCTTTGGTAGCATTGTATTCATCTCCCACGGTTTTGTAATTGTACAGTCATATGAGTTTCTTTATTTCTGGATCCTCTTGGATTCTTTAAGCAAGGATAAATCTCAATTGAGCTAGATTCAGCTCTGCCTGCTTTATATGTAAAAAACTGAGTAAAAAAGAGATAAATCAAGGCAGATTTAAACAACGATTTCTTGCTGCCATGGTCATTTCTTTGATACCCAGGAGAAAAGTTTCATCTAAGAGCTTATCATCCCCATCACTCATTTACAATTTATATCCCCTTCTCAGATCTAACACAACCAATATTTGAATTACAGCTCATCAACGGAAAACCATATAGTTAGAGAAAATATTCCTTTGCTGGTTTTTACTCTTAGTCACTGTCATCCGCAAGGCACAGAACAAAAAAAAAACGGTTATCAAGAGTGCAATTCTGATTTTGACATGCCCTACTGAAAGCTTCAGGAGAATCTTGTTTTGCACTAGAGAATACGACATCATTTACTTCAGTTTCTTTTCCTTTCCTGCTGAGTGGAAACGCAGCACCAATATCTTGTGAACCCTCTTTTCCTAGTGGAGTTTTCACAGCAGCCTGAGATTTCAAACCTTTGCTTTCAGCTGGGGGCTCTGTCTTCTTCTTACCTTTGATTGTCTGAAAGTGACTCGTGAGCAGATTGAGCGAAGATATAATCTTTAACACTTAATACCCACTTTCAAGTTCAGTCACACCAGTTCCTTATTTCTCTTCCCAGTTCGATTTATTTTCGTGTAAGAATTCTCAGTTTCGGCTGGTAGCTTAGAGGAACTTTTACGGTCTATCTGGTGCTATCATTCCATTGATGGTTTTAACCGATGAATCTTCACAATCTAACGGACTAAATAAATACATCTCTAGTCCTTGAAGAACTTGAGCAACATGTTCGATGCAAACACGAGCTGAGAATACTTGTAATATGGATGTTAAAGAAGCATATCTAAGATATAAATAAGGAATGTATGCTTTTAATTAAGTTTGCAAACATAAAATGGAATTGAAACTCGCAATGATCTCTCCTAATTTTGTTGAGATGTCGCAATCAGGACAGACTACTGACATTGGATACCCTTTCCAAGGTTTCGCATGGTGACTGAATTTGTCAAATGATGGCATTTCCTATTTTATTTAGTTAATAATAATGTCCTGACCGCAAACCGTCGATATGTCCGAGTGGTTAAGGAGACAGACTCGAAATCTGTTGGGCTTTGCCTGCGCAGGTTCGAATCCTGCTGTCGACGATACGTTTTATTTTTAATCCCTTTTGTGTGTGCCTCAGTGTCAATTTGTATAAAATTATTGAGGCACTAGTCCTACATTTCCTTAATTGCATCTCGATCCGTTTTACATTTTGCCGGCATGTTAAATGTCGAGTAACTCCATCGTGCGTGATATTATATTCTGGGATCATTGAGCAATGGACATGAAATGAGGGGAGTTTAGTTCGAAGCAAGGCTTGAGCTAATTTAGATAGCATCTGACATAATGGGGAACACTCAAATCCTGAAATTTGGTGCATCTATACAGCCGACGCCATATATGTGATCTCTGCGCGAATAGAACAATATACACCGACGGATCATGTGAGATTCTCATGGCATTGGACTGAGACATACATACCATGCGATTAGCCACTTTAACTCTTCTTATCGTCTGTTAGCTTCAATGGGTTTGACAGAAAATGAAGCACTGGAGAAGGTGGCAGAGCAATGGGATGAGACCAAACATGATGAGGGAGCACAATCTCAATCTCGCCAATGCCACCAGAGTGCTGCACTTGTGCTCTGCTGCTGCACATTCTGCACCGGTCCTCGGGCTTTCCTTGCCGATTCCTACTTGCAATTTTGAAATCCCGGCAGGCTCATTGAGCAGCACATTCGTGATCGTCCGCCTGATCCTTTGTCTGTCTCTCCATGACCGCCTCTCAGCACCTCTGCATCTCGCTTTGTCAGTCCAATCCGCCCATCACCGGGTGAAGCAGAGAACGACAATTGGGCTTTCTCTCTTGAGCCTTCAAATGGCAACACTGGCCATAGTCAAAAGCATCTGGGGGAAGACCGCAATCGATATAGGTTTCTCAGACGATGCACGAGGAGTGGCGAGCATCTCCACGACATGGCTGATCCCATGATATTGTCCAAGCGGCGTGGCACCGGGTGATCTATGCAGTTGCTCCAAACGAGTTCTACTACACCCGACTCTCCAAGATCATGTCTAGCATTGCATCATCTCTGTATCAAATGGGGCTGTCTGCTTGGTTGGTGAGTGTTGTTGATGACACATGATAATAAGATGAGGTAGAGAGATTTGGGTGTCTCATTACACCATTAGGGGTCATTTGACTACTTTTTTGGGGTTCCTGCTGCTCTGAGTCCTGCTAAATTGTCTGTTACATTGTATGTTGCAGAGCTTTATGGTCCTCGTATGGGAGAGGAGGAAGCATTATTCACTACATAAAATCTCCATTCATGTCTTGTTAGTCATACCAAATAAGTGACCGTATATCAGACATGATTCCAGATATGTGACTCTAATCATGTAAAAGCGGTAATATACTGCTGACAGAAGTTTAATATACATGCCATATTGACTAATGGTCAAAGGAAGAAGAAAAAATCACTTCCTTTGCCTAATTCAAGAAGTAACACTGATGTCTTCATCTGCCACTCTACTTGAAGCATCATCACCACCTTCTCCTTTGCAGGGCCCATAGGCCTTGCCGCAAGCAAGAAAGTACACAAAGTTGAGGGTGCTAAAACAAGTGATGACCCAAAAGTAGTAATCATAGTGCCCCTTGTTGATATCACTCCCAACCCAGCCCTCCATCTCTCCTCTCTCAGTAACCAACTGGACAATGCTGATTATGAGGCTGGCCACCAGGTTCCCCACCGCCATGCTGACCCCAAACAGAGTAGCGGCGATGCTAGACATGGTCTTAGGCAACTCCGAGTAATAGAACTGGTTTTGTGCGATCGCATTGAAGCCCTCAGCGATGCCGATCAGAATATAGTACAGAAGTAGCCACATTGCCGACATTTTTACCACCCCCATTCCATCCAAATGTTCTTCCTTTGTGGCGACTCTTCGCCTAACTGATTCCACGATGGCCAACACTGACGTCGCAAAGATGGATATAACGAGCCCAGACCCCATCCTTTGTTTCAAGCTTGGATAGACTGGCTTTCCAAGATTGCAGAGGCGAGACGGAGGAATACACGGTTGTAGAGAGCAACGAATGCTAGCAAAGAGAGAACCACGAAAGTGTTGAAGGAGCCTGCGGGGATTTCGAAATTTGGGGTGACGCGTCGGTCCATGGAGGTGACAAGGAGTACTAAGAAGGTGTTCTGGTTGCTGGCCACGGCCAACATGATCCCGGTCGACCATAATGGGATTATGTTGATTAGCGATTTCAGCTCTTCGACTTGGTCAACTGTGCAGAGACTCCATGGATCCAGGGCCTTCCCATCTGTGAGGTGCAGTTGGTCAGTCTCTGATGACGCAAGCTTTGTTCAGAAACCTGAAGAATTGAGTAAAGAAAATTCAACGATACAGTCTGGAAATGCGATAGCCAGGTAAATCACATTGCAAGTATGCCCAAAAGCACCTCAATTTTTCGCTTGGGGCTTGAAGCATCGATCCTTTTCCAATATAATACGATTCGTCTGGTTGCAAGGATGACAGCTTGATGCTTCTGTTTCTAAAGGCAGCTACAGCAACTTGGAAGAACCTTGTGAGCAGGCTTGATTCTACCTTCAGTTTGAAGTAGAAAGGTGACGCCAAGAAGAATGAGAAGGTCGATATGAACATGAGCACGACGGGGACTCCAAAACCAACTTTCCACCCTGCGGTATCTTGAATGTACACTATGCAGGTCATCGCGACCATCACTGAGGCCATGACCGAAACATAGTACCAACTGAAATACTTCTGTAACAAGTTGCCTGAATTCTTGGAGTTTGCACCTGTTTTTAATTGGTCGGCGCCGAACGCTAAGGCAGATGATCTTACGCCTCCGGCTCCTATGGACATGAGGCCAAAGGAAGAATATAGGAGCAACAACTGCACTGTGGTTGCTGATCCGCAAGTGTCCTTGCTGAACTTGTCACAAGAAGGCGGCCTTGCTTGAGGAAACACTGTTGTTAACCATAGAAGAATCATTCCCTGGTATATGAAACATGGGTTATTCTGATCCAGTCACTAAAATGTATCAAACTTTGCATGATTTCACAAATCTGCTATACATAAGGCAATTCAACATATAATGTTGCTCTTTTCTAGTCAAGATAAGATCAAGAACACAGAATCCACAAGAACTGGCCCCGCAATCAAAATCAGAAAATCCACAACGTCTAATGCACTTTCCAGTGTCTTACAGGAACCAAAAGGAAAGAAGACAGAATCAGAATACTACAGGAAAGTACAGAAAATGTGAACACAACAGACAAGTTGATGTTGTGGGTGCAAAAATGTTACAACTCACGGGCACATCCTTGACTCTTGCTTAGCGACTAAGGTAAGGCGTTTAGAGCCCGGTTTAGACTCCATGGTGGGACGATCAAAGGCTTTTGGAGCACCTGACCAATTGTATTTGGATTTAGAACCCTCTGGTCCACTAATTTGAATGAAAGTGTTGAACTTGGAAGATGACAAGTCAACTGAGACTTCATTCACTAAATGCACAAAAACCTTTTTCTACCTTTTCTGTTTGGATTAAAACATAAATCTCATCTGCTAAAATCTGCACAGCCACGAGTGAGGGGATCTCCAAACTTTGCTCTAGGCCAAAAGCTAAGAAGCCGGCTATTTTTTTCATTAAACCCTGTTTAACGTGAATTCCAACAACAGACGAATCAGACAAATGCCCAGAAAAGGCACGGCATCATATGAATCCTCGATAAGGACCCGTGCTGTTTCATTGTTTCGCATGTCACTTTCCACCCACCCAAAAAGAAGACGTGCAAGCCTATCGTGATCATCCTCAATGACAGTGGGTGATTCGCGGATGAAAAGGAATCCAGAAGCAACGGTGATGGCATTGGCAAACAACCCAAAAATAAAAAACAAAAAGATAAGATCCAAGCAATAATTTCACGAAATGAATGAGGTAATCAATAGTACCGTGAAATTCACTTATTGATTATGTTAATTGTAGGTTTTCTGTCGTAGAAACTTTTTGATTTACAAAATTATATTTGTTAAATTGACATTGTTGACTTTTATCTTGTATATGAATCAGTTCATCTGTCCTAAAGCATCAACCTTGATTATCTCCTCTTTCTAAAAACGATTAGAGGGTTAGATTATGGTTCAATCAGTGGGAGATTGAGCTTCAAGAAATAGCGAACGGTCTTCGTAGGGCGATTTAGTCAACATCGGTAGATCGAACGCATAGATTAGTTAGCGTTGCAACTCCTATTTTTCTGGAAAAACCAGATGCTGTGTAACAGAACTTCATTCTAATAGCATTGACTGACATGATGAATCTATTACCAGGAGACTGGCGATGGAACCGAACCCGATCATTGCGTAGCGGCCGAAGTAGGAGTCGGCAAGGAAAGCGCCGATGATCGGGAGGAAATTGGTGGCGGCGGACCAGAGGAAGAGGACGTTGGCAGCGGCGACATTCTCTAAGTGGTACTCGGGTCAAGTACAACACCATGTTGGGCAGCAATCCGAAGCTCGCCACTTTCTCAAACGCCTCATTCGCTGCACATATAAACACACCCCCAACCCTGGAATGAACGAAACCATACACAGACACGATCATGCAATGAACGAAAATGTACACGATATGTGTATGAATCCTATACCAATTATGAAAGGGATGGTTCTGAGGCCACCCTTTGGGGTTGGGTTCTCCAGGAGCGGCTCTCTGATCATCTTCTTGGCCGGTTGATCACAAGAACGGTCACCCATCTGACTCATGTTCGCTCTTCACACAGAGAGAGAGAGAGAGAGAGAGAGAGAGAGAGAGAGAACTAAAGGGCCATGAAACGCGAGCACAAAGTCAGAGAAATGTTAGCTGAGAAGGAGATTATACAGCAGGGAACGCCGGCATCGAAAGGACTAGAGAAACTAGAGTAAAAATAAATAAATATCAAGAGGAAGTTGCGTGAACGTCGACACGTACGAGGGGAGTGGCTTGACTGGTCCTGCCACTGCTCAACAGGTTGCTCCGAGGTCTCCGAGGTGGTTGCATCTTGGAGAATCACCGACAACCCCCACGAGGCCGCCACACCTCCTCGTCCCTTCGTCCACCCTGAAACCAAACTACTTTAAGAAACGAGAATTTCAGAACCAGAATCTTCTCGTTCGAAGCCTTCGTCCTAAAGTTGAAAATCTTGCAACGAACATGAAGCTTTGACCGTTAGAATTTTTCAATCCTTGACCAACCGGATTTCTACATCAACCAAAACGAGGGATCGACACATCAGCCCTTACGTAATCTCCTCGTTCTTTTGTCTTGCTTTTCGTCTTTTGAGGTCAGACGGTGCATCGAATCAAACGGCTTACGTAGCGTTTGCTTTTTCTTCGACAGTGCTCCAGGATCGGTATCGAGACTTCATTAGGTTTCCTAAGATGGGTTGTTTGGATCTGGTCCGATCGATTTTGATATTCAAAATATGAAAGTGAGGTCTTTTGACGAACGGTGATCGCAAAAGAAATCACGGAAACTGCTAATCAGGTGACGCAAGATTATTAGCGTGTAGGTTATTGTGCCTATCAGCCCTACATTGAACGGTTGTTGTTCAACTAGTGTTGCTTACAGAAATAAGATATTTTCACCAATAATTTGTGGAATGGCGTCTTACACGTAAAGATGGTTATTTGATTGCAGTGATGAGATAAAGTAGGTAAATTACCAAAAAAGTCCTAAATTTTTTAATCTGATAAATATAGTTATAAATCTTTTTACGATTTATCAACGTAATACTTTCGATCAAATTGACTAAAAATCACTGATATAAACATGGGAAAATTCACATAAAATGGCCGGCACTGACATAAATAATCTTTACAATTTTTAAATTTTCATTTCTTTTTTTTTTTCTTTTTCTTTCTTTCTTTTCCTTTTTTTTTCCACCAAATCCAACAAAGGCCAGCCAACAGTCATGGACCACAAGTAAGGGCCGTCGAGGGGCTCACAGCCTCATTAGGCTTAGAAGAAAAGAAAAAGTTAAAAAAAAGGAAAGAACAAAACTATTTAAAAAATTTAGAAAATTTTAAAAAGATTATAAAAAATTATCCACGTTAGCGCTAATCATATGGCGTAAGATGGCCGGCACTCACGTTAGAGATTTCTAGCCAAAATTAACTAGAAAGATTACGTTAGCAAAGTGTACTAGGTCCATTTTTACAATTTCCCTAGAAATAAGGCTATAATGCAAATCGCTGTTGCATTTTAATTCAATAGAGCTGTAATATATATTATGTTGTTTGGTCTAAGTAATGTGTTGTCTGTTAGGCTATCTGGTTTCATAAATTATAAATGTATCAAGGGGAAATAGCATCAACATTCTCAAAATACCCCTTAGATAAAAATTAGAGGGGATATAAAATAATCTAATATTTGTAGAGTCAGTGAAAAAAAAAATGGTACTTTTGGAATAATGTAGCCATTAGTGCAAGTTTACATTACAAAAGGTAGCCAACTTGTAATAGACGTATAATATAATAGTCTTTATTGAAACCAAACATTTTGGGAGCGCCTTCGGTTAAAATTAAATTGTGCAAAATCATGTGGTTCTTACCATGCTCTATGAAAGTCCCTATGTCACCACAATCTATATGACACTTATGAGTTCCCCTTTAGCTTAGTTTAGAAAGGATGGACTCTACCCATTATTTCAACATGCATAATGTGGTTTGTTAAATAACAGTGAAGATTGATTCAAGTCAAAATTGGTTCTATACGAGCCAATTCTCAAGTAGAACTTGTTTAGACCACCAATTCGGAATTTAAACTGGTTTGGCCTTAGCTGGTCCGCAGAATTTCTACCCAGGAACCTGCCTTGTTCCCCAGAAAGCCGGCCGGTCATCTGGTTCAACCGGGAAGGACTGGTGCTCAGTGCTCACCCCCATCGATGGTTGTTATTGTAGCGGCTAACCGTAGAAACTTAAGGCCAAGGCCAGAAAGAGATAGCCCAATGGCGGCCCAATTTTAAGCTTAAGACGAAATGGTTTTGGGTCTTTCTCTGTAGCCACAGGGACATCTCTGGAAAGCCCACTAAAGTGCCAATCCCGAAGCTACAAGGAAAGCAAAACTCATTCTTCTTCTCCGACACACTTGAAAGCTACTTCGGATTGTATCCATCATTCAGTCACTTCTCATCGCTAAAATCATCCGAGGTGGGTTTACAGGACGAAATTCTCCTAACCCTCGAGTCCCCACGAACGAAATGCAAATCGTACTCACTTGATTAGCTCAATTTGTGCTGTTCAATCACAATTGAGCGATAGTGGACGATGGCGACGGGGACGGCTAAATGGACACTCATTTTTTAAGATGCACACATCTCTATGCGCTAACTCATTGTTTGATGATGTGCGTCAGATGAATCTTTCCAATATGAAATGGGAGCCTTGAGCTTTCCCCAACAAAATCAAGAATCTGCAGCGCTTAGTAAACCGTTAGTAATGGCCGGCCTTCGTTTGTATAGCCTTTTGTAAGGTAGGGTGTAGGAGAATGAGTGCATACCCACTTTCTTAACAATCCATGTATCCTCATATGATTCTCTACTGTAATTATTTGGGCAGTGGAAGGTGGGACACTCCCATTAGCTCGTGTGCAGGATTTAATTTTGATTTCGAGACCACGATTAGTGATAACAGCAATCATGAAGGAGTCAGCACTTATGATGTTTAATTTGGGAACCTTGCATGTGTAATATAGTTCCTGAAAATCCTTCCACTTTATGGGACTGTATGGTCTCTATACATAAATGCTGTGTTCATTATATTGTCTTGAATGATCGAAAGATGCAGAGGAAGGGAACATGAATATTTACTATATGGCTGAAAGGTGTGTGATTGGAATGGTGTTCCATGCATGAATACGATTTTGAAGATTTTTATGAACAATTATAATTGAGGGCCTCTTTGTTTGTGTGTTTTAGAATAAGCGATTTTTTGCTTTCCGACACAAAATTTAGGGTTAATACCTTGAAAACCCCACTGGTATACTTATGACAAATTTACCCCAAACTATTTTTTTGACTACCAAAAATCCCAAACTGGTATACTCCAAACTGGTACACTTGTGACAAATTTACCTTCTATTAGTTTTCGTTAAATTTTACTGTCAAATTATTAAATTAAATTACACGTGATGCTTGACTCGGTATACCAATTTGAGATTTTACGCTCCGTTTGTCACAGATTTACAATTTTTGTGATTTTTGTGGTATTAATCCAATTTAGCGGAGGGTATATTTGATACAAGACGTTCCCTTGGGAGAAATTCAACAAGAAATCCATCTATGTCTTGAAGAATTATGCTTAAAGCGCCGAATGGTCCGAACATACATCACAGATGACAAACGTCTTGAATCAGCCTGTTCTCACCAGAAGTTAAAGATCAAATGCTCCAAACGGGATTGTGATGGTACTTGTGGCCATTATTCCCGGAAGAAAAAGCACTACAAGAAATACTCGATTAAAAAATCCAAGCATGGCTCCAAGCATTTCCGGAAAAAGAAGAAATGGCGATACCTACGCAAGAGAAAAGATCACACAGGCCATAAGAAGTCAAGCCGTTGCTACATTTGCAACAAGAAAGGACATTTTGCCAAAAATTGTCCTCGGGCGAAAAATGTCGAACCATCGATTGAAAATGAAAAGGTATTTCTCTTGAAAATGATGATATTGAATCCTTATTTTCGCCGACGAAGAACCAACGAAATGTACTCTTTGTGTTATCCCCTTCTATCAAACTTCCAAGTGAAAATGAGTCTCGATGAATCGAATCAAGATATTTTTCACATATCTCCTACATCTTCAGTAACCAAATCCCGACATATTTTCAAGTCAAACTCACCGTCCTCATTTCCCTCGTCAAAATCTTCACCTCAAAGTTCGTCAAGCCCATCAATGTCATTGCTCTCATTGATACCGGAGCAAGTTGTTCCATTCTGACACTAAAGTTCTGCCCGAAGAATATTGGACTCCTCATATCCGATATTTCACTCCGCCTCCTGGAGATACTTTCTCCACAAACGTCAAAACCACTCCGCCATCTGTCAAGTTCTTCCCCCAATGCTCCATAAAGGCAAAAATCTTTGGATCAAACCTCCCCAATAAAGATTTACTAATTGGGTGGGACATCATGACTCAAATCTCTCAACTCCGCATCATTCCTGGAAAGGGTCTTAAATACAAAAATCAGTTCTCTGAGTTCGTCGATATCCAGAGACTCTTTTCCATCCAGATGAGTTTGTTAGATCCAATCATGCAAAAGTTGCTAGAATCCTGCTCGGAATCCCACTCAGAATTCGCTCAAAAATGTTCTCATCCTTTATGAGAAAATCCAGAATTCTTTGTTCGCCTCCCCTTCAAAAAAATGAAGACATCAACCCAACAAAGGCGAGTCATGCGGGAATGAAGCCAGAACACTTGGCTTTAGCTCAAAGGGAATGCTCAGAATTATTACAACAAAGCCTTATTGAAGTTTCTGATTCTCAATGGGCTTGTGAAGCCTTTTATGTCAATAAGCGATTCGAGCAAAACAGAGGAAAAATGAGACTGGTAATCAACTACCAACATCTCAATCTTTTTCTCCAAGATGATAAATTCCTTTTACCATCAAGAGATTCTCTCTTTAGTGGTTTAACCAAGGCTCATATCTATTCCAAATTCGACCTCAAAGCCGGATTTTGGCAACTGGGCATTCATCCTGAAGATAGATCCAAAACGAGATTTTGTATCCCAAACCAGCACTTCCAGTGGAAAGTTCTTCCTTTTGGTTTAAAGGTAGCACCATCCATTTTCCAAAAGGCCATGTGTCGTATTTTCCAACCCATTTTGTCAAGTGCAGCAGTATATATCGATGATATTCTGCTTTACAGTCCTGATGAACAGAGCCACTGTCAACTCCTTGAAAAATTTGCAGAAATCGTGAAAAAGCATGGCATCATGCTTTCTCAAAGAAAAATGAGTATTGCCCAAACAGAAATTGAATTTCTTGGTATGCACCTCAACAAAGGTACATACTATCCGGTGGCCACATATTGCTCAAGAACTACCGAAGTTTCCTGTAGATAACTTCACGACAATGCAAGTTCAGCAATTTCTTGGGATAATCAATTATCTCAGAGTTTTTGTCCCACACATTGCAAAGCTGGTGATTCCTTTGCAATCTATGCTGAAAAAGAATTCCCCACCTTGGGGAAAGATCCAGACTAAAGCAGTTGCTGAGCTTAAGGAGATTATGCAGAATCTCCCACCATTACAAATACCATCAACGGGCAAAAGAATTCTCCAAACCGACGCCTGATGAATACCGGGCAGCCGTCCTGTTTGAAGAAATTGATGGTAAGAAACACCCCGTGCTTACAAAAGTGGAAAGTTTTCTCAAGCTGAAATGCATTACCATTCCACTTTCAAAGAAATCCTGGGCAAAGCCAAAAATGGAATCAAAAGGTTTGAATTTCATCTCATCGGCCATCACTTCCTGGTTGAACTAGACATGACATCTTTCCCTCAGATGACCAAGTTTAAACAGAAGCAGATTCCAAACCCTCAATTGCTTCGATGGGCTGAATGGTTCTCAAAATATTCTTTTGAAACCAAACACATTCCTGGGAAAAAGAATGTTCTTGCTGACTTTTTGTCAAGACCCAAAGCACCAGCAGAGATCAACATGTACATTAAGAGGCCTGCCTTTCATATGCTCAATCATGGAGTCAAATACAAGATTGAGAAAATTAAAGACTCGCCAACCCAGAAATATCCCAGAAATTATTCAGCAAATCCAGAACGACGCCATCAAAACATGGAGAACCTCATGTGGCAATGCCACACGACCTTTTCGCATTCAATGGAGGTTCGATTCTTTATCCTTTTGGGTTAAATTTGAATTATCCTTTTATTCATCCTCTTATCCGGAAGGAAGATGATTTCCCCGATCACTCAAGACGCTGTTATGGTACTTAACCAATAAGTACTTAATAGCCATTGAAATTCCCACCGAAGATTCATTGCAAATCTCACCAGAATATTCATGCTCGGAAGGAACATTGAAAAAGAATGTGATAGAAATCTTTTAGATTTTCTAAATTGGTTCTATCATCCTACATGTTGGAAACAAGATTTGGAAAGAGAATTAAGAACCATGACACCTAATCCCGAGGTTCACACCATCCTCGTTCTTTAGACGTCCATGGAATTTTTTTAGAAATAATGGCGGTATTCTCGATACACCACTCGAAATAGGAACCACAGCTTATAAACCTCACTCGAACAACCGAGAAGCCCGGATTCACAAATCTTATCCAGATCTCGTTAGATTTTGTGAACATGAATACCGAGAACCCAGAGAATCCTATGCCAGAAAACAAGACCATTCCCGAAGATATCCGGAATAATGTACTTCACTACGTGGGATCATTATGACCTAGCACCAGAAGCTAAGGAAGCACTCAGGCAACACAGACAATCTGCATCGTCAACACAGACAAGCTGCATCGTCCCAAGAGCATGACTGAAATTGGGTGACAATAGAAACGTAAGCTGGTCTTGTTCTGTGAGTGATTGCCACCAAAATTTAAGGCTCCCTGTGAACCTTGTAACAAAATTGTAAAGGACATCATTCATATCATGGTTGGTAATGGACTGTGTACTCAACCAAGTATGAAACTCTTCAATTCTTTCTGGCCATTTTGGATAAGGAATATCATCAATGGAGAAGAATTGTTTGGATGCCATGGACACATGTCTTGTGACATCCAGATTTTCGGGTTCTAATTTTGATTGGATAAATATGGCCGTTTTTGTTCAGTTGAAGCCAGGGATTGTGAAATTGGGATGCAAGTGGGCTATATTGGTAGGGAAAATTTCCAATTGGAATGACGATGTGTTGAATGAAATTATGGGAGTCAATTTAAATTGAATCAAGGGGGATTAAGGTCCAATTGGGAAGAAAAAAATTAGCAAAATTCGTATGCCACCTCTACCCCATATTTTGGCCTACCTAAATGCTTATAGAAGGGGCAAATTTGTCTTTGAATTGTGAGTGGAGGGCAGCTCATGGTGGCCCACGTGCGGATGACATAAAAGAGAGAGTGAGAGAGGAAAAAGGGGAAATCGGTTCCCCCTTTTCTCGTCGTTGTCTCTCTCCCCTGCATCTCCATCTTCTTCCCCTTTCTTTGGGGTTTCTTCTTCAGCAGCAACCAAAGAAGTCGAAGCAGCAGCAGCCGCTCCGCCCGTCGCCGCCTCTCGCCGTCGTCGTCGCACGCCCGCAAGCACCGGAGCTGCTCGCGCACCCGAGCTCGCCGCGGTGCTGCCGTCCGCGCATCTTCGCCCCCTCTCCTCTCTCTGGTTAGAACAGAAACAAGCGAACAGCGCCGAGAGAAGAAAACCGGAGCCGCGTCGCTACTCGCCCCACCCGCGTGCTCCGCCGCTCGCCGGTTGCCTCCGCGCGCCTTGGTCGCTCTCTCGCCCGGCTCGGCCGTTCGCAGCTGCTGTCCAGCTCCTGCCGCCTCTGTTCAGCTTCGTTTTGGCCATCACAGGCCACGGTTCGGCCACCTCCGGCCACCGTGCGCCGCCACCTCGACCCGTCGGAGTCCCCTCGCCCTCCACCGGCCTTGTCCAGCTCGAACCGGCCTCGAATCTGCCCCGACCAGCAGCGATCAGAGAGAGCAGAAAATGGGTATCGCAGAGGGTTTTGGCCCGTTTTGGCCGTCTTCCCGAGCCCGGATGCTCGGCCCGCTTTGGGGAAAGTCGATCCTCGCGTCGAGCCCGTCGTTTTGAGTGAGTTTTACTCACTAATGCCTTCTTAGTTTGCTAATTACGCTTAAAGGTTGATTAGCGTTAATTAAGTGTAATTAGGTTGTTAGATTAGAATTGATTAGTGATTATTAGTTAATTGCTTTGCTTATTAGTTGTGTGATTAGTGTAATTAGATAGAGAATTGCCTGTAGTATTTATTGGATGCTTCTTGGGATTTTTCCGTCCCTTATCGGGTGTTAATTAAGCGATTCGGGCCTAAGTGGTATTTTTAGGAATTTAATATTAATTTTCGAAATTATTTATTTAATTATTTATTTTCCGGAAATTCAACCTGGGATGGCCAGGATCGGGATTTTATGCTGATGATGGTGGCGCAGACCGTTTATTTAATTGAGCTTCATATGGTGCTAAATTGGAATTATTGTGTTTATTTATTTATTTTTCGGAATTAAATTAATTAATTATTTATTTTCCGAAAATTCAACTTGGATGGCCAGTGACCGGAATATTATGCTGATGACCATGGTGAAGTCTGTTTATTTAATTGAGCTTTATTTTGTGCTAAATTGAATTTTTAATATTTATTAATTAATTATTTTTCGGAAATTAAGATTGAGATGGCCGACGACTAGAAATCTCGTGCCGATCGTCGTGGCGCAGTTCGTTTATTTATTTGAGCTCTAAGTTGCATGGAATTAAATAAATTGTGATATTTTAGAGATTTACCCTAATTTGATTTGGAATTTATTGAGATTAAATGATTGATTGGTAGATGGCCTAGGTCGTTAGAATTTCGCGCCTGATCAGCGGTGCGGTCGGTTTGTGTTAATTGTATGTTTAAATTGAGAAATTGAGTGATTGATGATTATGGTTAATAATTCCAAAAGTGTGGAATTGTGTGAAATTGATGAAGTTGTGGTATTTAACTTGAAAATACCCGGTGTTGGCTTTTAGCACCGTAATTGGTTTGTATGACCAGTTTGAATCGATTGGATTGATTGATTGATTGATTGAATTGAGATATGAGTTGGTTTATTATTAAATGATAAGCTTTGGCGAGCATTGGTTTATATATATGTATCAGCTTGGGCGAGCAATTATGATATACATATATATATGGCAGCTTCTGGTGAGCTATAGTATACTATATTGAATATTGCGGCAGCTTCTGGTGAGCTATAGTATACTATATTGAATATTGCGGCAGCTTCTGGTGAGCTAAGATCGTTAAATCAGCTTGTGCAAGCACGATCTATATATTTATCAGCTTGTAAGAGCAATGATCGTTTATCAGCTTGTGAGAGCAACGATCCATATATCAGCTTGTGCGAGCTATCATCTATGTATATATCAGCTTGTGCGAGCTACCATCTATATCAGCTTGTGAGAGCATTGCATCCAATTCAGCTTGTGCGAGCCATAATTGTATTGATGGATGAATAGATAGTATGGTTTAATAGATGATATGAAGTGATAGATGTGTGGATCGTATCATATCAATTGATTGACTAAATGGAAATAACCGTGAGTGGTCTTGTTGGCATATAATCGACTAAGTCGATTAGATCGATGCTTCGATCTATAATATGATTGCTTGGGTGCCTGTATGATCGGTGCTAATATGCGGAGTGGAATCGAGGCCAAGGTAAGTCTTCGACTCATGTTGTGCATAGACACCCCTAAGGTGTATTAGTTTACTAATCGGGTCTTAGGGGTAGAACTTGCCGAGACGTTGTCTCGGTGGTTATTGAATAACCATTTCAGGACCTGGATGAGGAGCCTAAGGAGCATGAATCTAATGAGGAGATCACGATGAGGAACTGAAGAGGAGTACGTGGAGGAGGACCCGAGGATAACCCAGTACGACCCGGATGAGGACCGAGATCCCATCCTGTCTTGTCGACCTTGTTTGCATGTAAAAAGTTATAGTTGTGAATTTTCAGTATGAAAAATGTATGGCCTGCTTTTCTATCCCATTGCTTTATTTGCAGGGAATTATAATCGCTTCCGCATGTGCAAATATAAATGAAAAGGGTCGGCGATACATAGTCGGGATATCGCATTTTTAAAATCAACCAAAAGTAAGGGATGTGTGCGTGCACGAGGATCGGGGCGTGACATGTCTGGCTGAATTGTTTCTGGTGGGATTACTCGTCTGCCCAAATTCTGGATCAGAATAGTTTGATTGCATTTCATAGTGTGAAGGAGTATCACCATGAATATTTGTGAAGTTGGTGGAACAAGAGGGGGAGAATCAGGCGATTGATCCGAGAAGGATGAAGAAGAATAAATAGATACCGAATCTGATGAAGAGGAGGAAGTTTGTTCGTAAAACGAGAATCTGTTTTCGGGGATGACAGGATCAGGCTCGGGCTGTTGGATAATAGGATCAATTTCTTGCTTACCCAAATCCTTCAAAAAGGATTCTAATGGATTTGATAACATCATCTGATCTGGCCTTTCTCTTATAATGATTGAGCTTGATTCTGTAGGTGGTGTTTTCTCTTTCCCTTTTCCTTCTTCAAGGCTTTGAGTCAATTTCGTAAATCGATTCTCTTCGGGAGGGATCTTACGGGATATTGGCAAAAGCAGGACACTTGTGGTCTTTGGGGATACATACCCGGTTTGAACGGGAGGTGCCAATGGATCGAAAGGTCCGAACCTTCCTTCTTCAAGAAGTTGAATTTGCTTCTTGAGTTTGTCTATTTCTGGTTTTGGACTTTCAAGATAATGGTACCCAAGATGTTGTCCACGATTCCAAGGCATGAAGCCTTTTACGGAACTCAGAAAGTATCTTCTTGGTACTCTCATCATATCTTCGAGATCTTGGTGCACATTTCCAATCTTGGAATCAATAGCCTTGAAGGCATTGTTTACCAACGAGTCTCGATTGCCGAGTTTAGAACGACTTCGGCGACGGGGTTTTCTTTTGTTTTCCATGTTCGTCCACATCAGTGGGGGTAGGTATTTTGGGAACATGGCGGTACCTACCATGTGGGTCAATAAACTCTTATGTAGCAGGGAACGAGAGTTTAGAACTTTCCTTGACAAGAGGAGGAAAGTCAGTATCTTGGAACATGGCGATAGATGAAGTGGGTGGTGTTTCTGTCGGGATTTCGAGGGGGTGAGAGTGTTTCTTAGCCCATTTGAGGATTGGTTTATAGAATGGAGAGAGAACTTGCTTTTTCTGGGGAGGAGAAGGTGGAGGCGATTTTGGTGGATCTGGTGAGACTTGGGATGTGGTACTAAACTCTGGTGGTGGAGGTGGTGCATAAGATACCATGAACTGGTATTTATCACACTCACCAAGAGTATATACAGAGGTATCTCCGTCTAAGTACCTCTGGTACACCTTATCCTTGGACTTTTTCCATCTCGGTGGAGATCTTGCATGAGGGTCTACCTCATCGGGAGAATTTATACAGTAGGAACATTGGCAAAAGGGATCCCAAAAACAATGACCATGCTTATCTTTATAGTAATGGACAGGATGTCCATCACCATCGAAGTGTCGAACATGCTTCTTTGGATCAGTTCGGAAATAGATTCGGGAATACATGGTTCGATCATGAGGATGGTCTGGAAGATAGAAGGACTTTCTTCCTTTTCTTTGCCAAATTTGATGGAAACAGTTCCATCTTTTTTTTCGCACAAATTCTGAGTCTGTGGACTGGAAAGGCTTGTTATGCTGGTGTAGCTTTTCATAGTTGGTGATCCAAGTCTCTGGAAGGAGCTTGGCCAACGTATCCTTTGGAATCTGTCGTGGGACATGGATGCAGGATGCCTGGTCATTCTGCATGGAGATGAACAACGCATCTTCATTACCATTGTTGAAGTTGAGGTCAAGAGCATGGTTCTGCACTCGATAAACCATCTGGTAATGTAGGGTTGCAGCTACAGAGTCAGCAATTTGGGGTGCTCCAGTGAGCTGGATTTGAACTTTCATAAAAGAGAGAAGTTGGGGGTCTGACAGAGTGATGTTGAAGTTTGGATACAAAGTCACAAAGACTATTCCGGCATTCAGAGTGGTTTGAACAGTACCGATGCAAGCATGCTGATATTGTAAAAACCTGGTGTCTAACAACGCGATTCTTGCCACTACTGGCAAACCTTTACGACCATGGAAGGTGAGAGCAAGACGAACAACTCCATAGTGAACATGAGAATATCCCCTGTTGTACCCATTGTCCTGGGAAATTCAGGAGAGGAATCAAGAAGAGTAACAAAGTACTCCTTTTCAAATGAGCGGGAATGGGATCTTTGGTCGAACTTGGAGGACTGAACGTACTCCTTTACTTGCTTTGGTGTTTGGTGAATAAGTTGACGAATGGAACGGATATGTGAGAATGATGAGGTGGGTTTAGCAAAAGCTGAATAGGGGTTCATAAGAGGAAGTTGGGTTTCTGAGATCTTGGTTTCATCGCTAAGAGAGACTTCATATAGATAATCTATCTTAGAAGCATTTGAAACACGAAATTCTGAGAGAGCTGAGGATGAACAAGAGGGAGCAAGAGAAATGGGTGCTTCGAGAATTTCTGGATCTGTCATGGTGTGTAAGTATCTTCTCAGCACTAGATTCACCTATCAAGCGCACGGAATGGATAATATCAAAAACGAAACCGTGGCTCGATACCATGAATACCGAGAACTCCAGATGGTTGAAAGATCTTTCTTTGGAAAGCAAAGACGGATACAAGACGTTCCCTTGGGAGAAATTCAACAAGAAATCCATCTATGTCTTGAAGAATTATGCTTAAAGCGCCGAATGGTCCGAACATACATCACAGATGACAAACGTCTTGAATCACTGTTCTCACCCCGAAGTTAAAGATCAAATGCTCCAAACGGGATTGTGATGGTACTTGTGGCCATTATTCCCGGAAGAAAAAGCACTACAAGAAATACTCGATTAAAAAATCCAAGCATGGCTCCAAGCATTTCCGGAAAAGAAGAAATGGCGATACCTACGCAAGAGAAAAGATCACACAGGCCATAAGAAGTCAAGTCGTTGCTACATTTGCAACAAGAAAGGACATTTTGCCAAAAATTGTCCTCAGGCGAAAAAATGTCAGAACCATCTGATTGAAAATGAAACAGGTATTTCTCTTGAAAATGATGATATTGAATCCTTATTTTCTGCCGACGAAGAACCAACGGAACAGACTCTTTGTGTTATCCCCTCTATCAAACTTCCGGTGAAAATGAGTCGATGAATCGAAATCTAAAGATATTTTTCACATATCTCCTACATCTTCAGAACCAAATCCTGACATATTTTCAAGTCAAACTCACTGTCCTCATTTCCCTGTCAAAATCTTCACCTCAAAGTTCGCCAAGCCCATCAATGTCATTGCTCTCATTGATACCGAAGCAAGTTGTTCCATTACGGGACACTAAAGTTCCGCCCGAAGAATATTGGACTCCTCATATCCGATATTTCAACTCGCCCGGAGATACTTTCTCCACAAACGTCGAACCACTCGATTCTTTGCCCGAGTTCTTCCCCCAATGCTCCATAAAGGCAAAAATCTTTGGATCAAACCTCCCTAATAAAGATTTACTAATTGGGTGGGACATCATGACTCAAATCTCTCAACTCCGCATCATTCCTGGAAAGGGTCTTAAATACAAAAATCAGTTCTCTAAGTTCGTCGATATCCAGAGACTCTTTTCCATCCAGATGAGTTTATTAGATCCAATCATGCAAAAGTTGCTAGAATCCCGCTCGGAATCCCACTCGAATTCGCTCAAAAATGTTCTCATCCTTTATGAGAAAATCCAAGAATTCTTTGTTCGCCTCCCCTTAAAAAAATGAAGACATCAACCCAACAAAGGCGAGTCATGCGGGAATGAAGCCGTAACACTTGGCTTTAGCTCAAAGGGAATGCTCGTAATTATTACAACAAAGCCTTATTGAAGTTTCGATTCTCAATGGGCTTGTGAAGCCTTTTATGTCAATAAGCGATCCGAGCAAACAGAGGAAAAATGAGGCGGTAATCAACTACCAACCTCTCAATCTTTTCTCCAAGATGATAAATTCCTTTTACCATCAAGAGATTCTCTCTTTAGTGGTTTAACCAAGGCCCATATCTATTCCAAATTCGACCTCAAAGCCGGATTTTGGCAATTGGGCATTCATCTGAAGATAGATCCAAAACGAGATTTTGTATCCCAAACCAAAGACTTCCAGTGGAAAGTTCTTCCTTTTGGTTTAAAGGTAGCACCATCCATTTTCCAAAAGGCCATGTGTCGTATTTTCCAACCCATTTTGTCAAGTGCAGCGGTATATATCGATGATATTCGCTTACAGTCCGATGAACGAGCCACCTTGTCAACTCCTTGAAAAATTTGCGAAATCGTGAAAAAGCATGGCATCATGCTTTCTCAAAGAAAATGAGTATTGCCCAAATAGAAATTGAATTTCTTGGTATGCACCTCAACAAAGGTACATACTATCCAAGGCCACATATTGCTCAAGAACTACCTGAAGTTTCTGTAGATAACTTCACGACAAAGCAAGTTCAGCAATTTCTTGGGATAATCAATTATCTCATAGTTTTTGTCCCACACATTGCAAAGCTGGTGATTCCTTTGCAATCTATGCTGAAAAAGAATTCCCCACCTTGGGGAAAGATCCGAGACTAAAGCGATTCTTGAGCTTAAGGAGATTATGCAATCTCCCACCATTACAAATACCGTTAACGGGCAAAAGAATTCTCCAAACTGACGCCAGTGATGAATACTGGGCAGCCATCCTATTTGAAGAAATTGATGGTAAGAAACACCCTTGTGCTTACAAAAGTGGAAAGTTTTCTCAAGCTGAAATGCATTACCATTCCACTTTCAAAGAAATCCTGGCAGTCAAAAATGGAATCAAAAGGTTTGAATTTCATCTCATCGGCCATCACTTCCTGGTTGAACTAGACATGGCATCTTTCCCTCAGATGACCAAGTTTAAACGAAAGCGCATTCCAAACCCTCAATTGCTTCGATGGGCTGAATGGTTCTCAAAACAAGTTTTTGAAACCAAACACATTCCTCGGGAAAAAGAATGTTCTGCTGACTTTTGTCAAGACCCAAAGCACCAGCAGAGATCAACATGTACATCAAGAGGCCTGCCTTTCATATGCTCAATCATGGAGTCAAATACAAGATTGAGAAAATTAAAGACTCGCCAACCAGAAATATCCTCAGAAATTATTCAGCAAATCGTAACGACAGTCTTACTGAAAACATGGAGAACCTCATGTGGCAATGCCACATGACATCTTTCGAGATTCAATGGAGGTTCGATTCTTTATCCTTTCGGGTTAAATTTGAATTATCCTTTTATTCATCCTCTTATCCGGAAGGAAGATGATTTCCCGATTAGCTCAAGACGCTGTTATGGTACTTAACCAATAAGTACTTAATAGCCATTGAAATTCCCACCATAAGATTCATTGCAAATCTCACCAGAATATTCATGCTCGGAAGGAACATCGAAAAAGAATGTGATAGAAATCTTTTAGATTTTCTAAATTGGTTCTATCATCCTACATGTTGGAAACAAGACTTGGAAAGAGAATTAAGAACCATGACACCTAATCCTGAGGTTCACACCATCCTGTTCTTTAGATGTCCATGGAATTTTTTTAGAAATAATGGCGGTATTCTCGATGCACCACTCGAAATAGGAACCACAGCTTATAAACCTCACTCGAACAACCGAGAAGCCCGGATTCACAAATCTTATCCAGGATCTGTTAGATTTTGTGAACATGAATACCGAGAACTCCAGAGAATCCTATGCCAGGAAAACAAGACCATTCCCGAAGATATCTGGAATAATGTACCCACTACGTGGGATCATTATGACCTAGCACCAGAAGCTAAGGAAGCACTCAGGCAACACAGACAAGCTGCATCATCCCAAGAGCATGAAATGACAAGTGAAGATGACATTGTCCAGTCAACTCAAGACCCCTATGCACGCTTTGGAGGCCCTCTGTCCTTTAATCCTTACGAACGGGGATCTTCGTCCTCATTCCAAAACATGGATACGTCCTTTTATGCACAACCATCCAATTGGCCTCAGCCAAGTATGTCAAACATTCCTGCCAACACTACAAGTGAAAATACAAACTAGGCAGAAAAAGAAGCATCCCATTGGGCCCATGAAGCATCCTCATTTCAAAGGCTGAACCAGATCCTTTCGCCTCAAGATCTTGAAGCCCTCCAGCAGAAATACGAGGCACATCTCCTAGAGGACAGTTTAGATGACGATTCAGTATGTAGCTACAATGCACGAGACGGACGAGATCGTTGAGTCCGTACAATATCACTGTAGCATAGTACTGTTCACTTTTACTGTAGCACTAGGCTAGGGAATGTACTGTTCACAGTACGATTCTCGTTCATAGTGTGCGAATAATTCCCTCCGGAAAGTTCCGGTGCCTCTGTGCTTGTATACGGGACCCGTGAGTTGGTCCCCTGTGTGTCCTTGTTTTCCTTTATTTGCCTATATAAGGTATTGTTGTTGCATCGTTTTGGGCAGAGTCCATTGGAGTAAAGAGTGTGCTTCGTGAAAAACCTCTATGGCTTTCTAAATCTCTCTTCTTCTCCAACCTGGTAGGATCCTTCGAGAAATGCAGCTTGGATAGATTAGAAGCGTTTCCATCCCGGCATCCTCGAGTGTCTCTAGGCTCTGGATTAAAGGGCTGAGTGGTTTTTTGCTTAAAGGCTGTCCCTGAAGGGCTTGAACGGGAGTTGTTCGCCCAATATGGGATGCATACCTGCAGGAAATTTACTCTCCTTCCCTGATCCTAAGTCTAGGTCCATATTTAGGGTTTTTTGCGGTCAAATAAATTAGTTTGGGATAATTTTGTCATAAATGTATCAATTTATGTTTTTTCTTTTTATGGTTAGTCGAAGTAAATTTGTCATAGGTATACCACTTTGGGATTTTTCATGGTCAAAAAAATAGTTTGAGGTAAAATTGTCACAAATATACCAGTTTAGGGTTTCTTAGGGTATTATCCCCAAAATTTAAGATGCCATCCAAATTTTAGCCAAAGGGTGTGTGAATGGAATGGTTCCATGCATGAATACGGTTTTGAGGATTTTTAGGAACAATTATAATTGAGGGCCTCTTTATTTGTGTTTTTGAAAAGGATGGAGCCACTTTTTGCTTTCGATGCAAAATTTAAGGTAACATTCAAATTTCAAGAGATTGTGAAAAATTATGTGTTAACATTCGTATTTTTGTTTGATGGTCACAGCTCATTCCTCTCATCACTAGTAGTTTCCTTACTTATCATGCACTGAGCATTCCCCCCTACAACTTAAATCTAATCATGTTCAAGCCATGTGTGGGAGGATACTTTTAAGGGAGCTTGAACAAGACTATTTAGCATAACACTTGCCTAATTAGGCCTCGGAATTTGATAAGTAATTTTTTCATTATGAGTAGGTGTGGGCAATAAATTAGGCACGACCTAAGAGGTCAGCCACGCTCGAGTATGTACATTGGTAAACACCGTTGTAACTATTAGAAATTAAACTAAATTCATTGGTACCAAAAACCGTTTGATATCGGCATTAAAGATGAGTCATAATTACAATGTTATCTTTAATGAGTTTGTTCATCATGATCTATAATGAGTCTGATTGTTTTTAGAGATATGGTGAAATATGATGAGATAAGATGAGATATGATGATTGTTTTGTTAGTTTCTAGATCTTATTTGAAACGCTAGTTTAATCTAATGAGAAGGGCAAAGGTTATGTAACAATTCTATAAATAGAAGAATCTTGTGATTGTTTTTGCTAAGGTGAAATAAATCTATAGGCCTATCTATCTTTTCTCTTCCTTGCATGAGTTGTGAGCGTTTCACCTTCAACCTTCAAATTACTTCTATCAAAGTGGTATCAGAACTTACGGTTTGTGATCATAGTGTCAACAAACAAACAACTTCCTCTTTAATACTCTTGCCTTACCAAAGAAAATTATGGTAACTAGGCCGTTAGAATGAAAGCTCTACTTGGCACCTACGGTGTGTGGGAACTCATCAACACTAGCTATGATGAGCTAGAGGATGAAGCTACCTTGAACCAGAACCGGAACAGCAGGAATACCTCGAAGAAGGTTTGTTCGAAAGATGAATATGCCTTGTCTATCATCTATCAAGCTTTAGGCCCGTTTGGTTCGGCTTTTGAGGAATGCATTTGCGAAATGCAAATACCTTTGGGTAAAGGGGTTTTCCGAAATGCAAATGTCGTTTGGTAAAATTTGCATTGAGAAACAACTTGGCAAAATACCGTTTGGTAAAATTTACATTTGTAATTAACTTTTATTAAATTAAAAAAGCAAAAATATGTTTATATTTTTTATATAAACATATTTTTATATAAAAAATATAAACATATTTTTATATAAAAATATAAACATATAAACATAAAATATATTTATTAAACATAAAAAAATATATATAATAGATAAGTTTATATAAATATATATTTATATAAAAGCAATCGGAGAAAAAAATAGATATGTTTATATTTATAAATATAAATATATATATTTATTAAACATAAAATATATTTATATAAAAAATGGATATGTTTATATCTATATAAAATATATATAAATATATATTCTATATAAATATATATTATATCTTTTATAAATATATATTTATTAAACATAAAATATAAAAAATAGATATGTTTATATTTTTATATAAAAATAAACATAAAATATATGTTTATATATTTATACCGGACCACCGAGGTCGGCGGCCGAACCGCTAAATAAAAAATATGTTTATGTTTTTTATATAAACATATTTTTATATAAAAAATATAAAAATATAAACATAAAATATATTTATTAAACATAAAATATATTTATATAAAAAATGGATATGTTTATATCTATATAAAATATATATAAACATAAAATATAAAAAATATATATGTTTATATATTTATATAAAAATATAAACATATTTATTTTCATATAAATATATTTATTTTCATATTTATTTTTATTCGGGTGATCGATTGGCTTACGGAGATATGAATAATCTTTGGAAGTTGCATTCGAAGATGCAACTTGCCAAAGGACCTCAAGAGCTGCATTGGGCTAAAGGCCCTTAGAGCCACTTGGAGATGCAATTGCATCTCGCCAAAGTCGCGCAAAAAAACGAACCAAACAGCTTTGCATTTGGCCAAGGGACTTTAGAGCCCAAATGAGCATTCCAAATCTTGAACCAAACAGGGCCTTAGATGATTTCATGTTCGCAAATGTGTCAAACACCACCGCTGTTAAAGAGGCATGTAAGATTCTTCACAACACACATCAAGGAGTACAGAAAGTTGAGAAGATTTGCCTTCAAACCTTGAGAGGTGAAATAATATGAATTGATTGCTAAATATTTTACAAGAATTTTGGTGATTGTCAATCAAATGAAAAGAAACATAGAAGACGTTTTGGATGTTCATGTTGTCGAGAAAATACTTATGTCCTTAGACAAGAAGTACGATTAGACAGGAAGTACGACCACATCGGTGTTGCAATTGAAGAATCCAAAAACTTGGATGCCATGACGATTGATGAGCTTATGGGTTCATTACAAGCCCATGAAGAAAGATTTAGGAGAAAAATATTGAACTAGTTGAGGAAGTTCTCCAAATGTGATTGACCACCCGAGATGAGAATGAGCAAAGAAGAGAACTCACACAAACTTGTTGGAAAAACCAAGATTGTGATTATGGTTGAGGCCGAGGCCACTTTCAAGGAAGAGGTCGTGGATGAAGCAGAGGAAATGCTGCTCGAAGTGACGGTAGATACCCATATCAAAGAGGTGTTCGTGAAAGAGGAAAGAACTCGACGAGCTAACGGTATGATAAATCTAAAATTCGATATTATCATTGTAATAAACTTGGCCATTATGCTACTAAGTGTTGGACTAAGGAGAGTAGTAGAGTAGATAGAAAGGCAAACTTGGTGAATGATGCCAATCAAGTTCTATTATCATCCTTCAAAGAAGATGAATGAGGTCAAATTGATATGTGGTATTAAGATACTGTGCAAGCAATCACATGTGTACAAGAAAAGAGATGTTTATCAAGTTAGATGAGACAATTAAAGGGAAAGCCTCTTTCGTTAATAACTCAAAAATTCTTGTTTAAAGCAAAGGTACAATTCTGATTCGCTTGAAGAATGGTGCATGTCAGTTTATTACTAATGTTTACCATGTCCCGAAAATGTCAAGCAATATTTTGAGTTCGGGATAGTTTCTGAAGAAAGGCTATACTGTTCATATGAAAGATCTTAGTCTTATGCTAAGAGACAGAAATAATAAACTGATTGCGAATGTAAAGATGTCGAAAAACATGATGTTTACTATCAATATAAAGAATGATATGTCTCAATGTCTGAAGGTGTGCACGGATGATCCTTCATGATTGTGGCATTTAAGGTTTGGCCATCTCAACTTTGGTGGACTTAGTTTGCTTTTCGCAAGATGGTTTATGGCTTACCACATATTGATCATCCCGATCAGTTAGGTGAATGGTGTATTATCGGTAGCATTCTGGAACTAGTTTTCCAAAAGAAGCGACTTATTGAGTGAAGAAGCCATTTGAGTTGATTCATTCTAAGATGTGTGGCCCAATCATTCCTGAATCATATGGTAATCATCGATATTTTGTTACCTATATTGATAATTTTACTCAAAAAACTTAGGTGTATTTTTAAAAGAAAAGACATGATTGTTTGATATGTTCAAACAACTCAAGAACTTGGCTGATAAGGAGAGTGGCTATTTTAATAAAGTTATGATGATTGATTGTGGCAAAGAATTCACCTCAACCATATTCAATAAATTCTGTGAGGATCATGATATTTGGTGTTACTTGATGGCTTTGTATTCTCCTCAACAAAATGGTGTGAATGAACAGAAAAATAAAACCATTCTCAACATGGTTCGGAGCATGTTGAAGAGCAAAAAATTTGTTTAAAGAGTTTTGGGCTAAAGTTGTTTTGTGTATGGTCTATCTTCAGAATAGATGTCCCACATTCGAACTTAAAGGCATAACTCCAAAAGGAGCATGGACATGAAGAATACCAAGTATTTCACACTTGAGAATTTTCAAGCACATTGCCTATGCTCATGTCCCGAACCAGAAAAGATTAAAGTTAGAAGACGAGCAAAAAGCTCATCTTTATTGGGTATGAATACTCATCCAAAACTGATCGATTATTTAATCATAACACTTTGAAAGTGTATGTAGCAGAGATATCAAGTTCGATGAAGATGGTACATGGTAAGACAACCCAAAAGATGAAGCGAATGCTCATAATGATATCGATCAAACATAGTTGAAGGATCATTCTACACCTTCTTCTCCAATATTGTCTTCAAGTTCATCATCACCAACCTCTTCAAAGTTCAAACAGTGTCGATGAACCACTAATGCCAAGATCAAGGAGATTGTCTAACATTTATGAAGCTACCGATGAGGTTCACCTTGTATGTCTTCTTGCATATTGTGAAGCACTTGTCTATGATGATGCGGCCAAAGAAGAAAAATGGAGAAAAGTCATGAATGAAAAAATTGATGCCATTGAGAACAATCAAACATGGGAGCTTGCCAATCTTCCAAAGGACAAGAAATTGACTGGAGTTAAATGGGTGTACAAGAAGAACGAGAAATGAGAAGTAAAAAGATACAATGCTAGATTAGTCGTGAAAGAGGTACAAGCAAAAAGCTAAAATCAACTATGATGAAGTTTTTGCCCCAGTCATTTGCATGAAAACAATTACATTGATTATTTCTATCATTGTTCAAAATAATTGGCGAATTTATCAAATTGATGTCGAATCAGCATTTTTGAATGGCATCCTTGAAGAAGAGATTTATGTTAAACAACCTGAAGGGTTTGTTGCAAAAAGTCATGAAGACAAAGTGCTGAAGTTGAAGAGAGCTCTATATGGGCTTAAACAAGCACCGAGAGCATGGAATTCCATAATTGATGCATATTTCAAGGCGAATAAATTCTCTCAATGTCCATATGAACATGCACTCTATTTGAAGCAAGAAAAAGGTGATGTTCTACTCGCTCGATTATATGTCGATAACCTTGTTTTTATAGGAAATAATTCAATGATAATTGATGCTTTTAAGACATTGATGATGAAAGAATTTGAGATAACCGATAATGGTCTCATGGATTATTTCTTTAGGATTGAAATGAAGCAAAGTGCCAAGGGATTTTTATTTACCGAAAAGGACATGTAGAAAATATTCTTGAAAAATTCAACATGAAGAATTGTACTACGATCAATACACAAATGGAGTGTGGAACTAAGCTTTCAAAGTTTGATGATGGTGTTGATGTTAATTCAACATATTATAGAAGCTTGATAGGGAGTTTGAGATACTTAACATGCATGAGACCGGATATTATGTACATTATTAGAATTGTGAGTCGATATATAGAGAAGCCAAACTCATCTCATCTTGGAGCTGCAAAGAGGATAGTTCAGTACATCAAATATACTACTATCGCTCCTAATTCTTCCAACTTAAAGCTTATTAGGATAGTGATTATGGTGGAGATATTGATGATGGAAAGAGTATTACAGGCTTTGTATTTTTCATGTGTGACACTGTTTTGATGTGGTTTTTAAAAATGAACCTAATTTCACTCTATCAACATGCGAAACTGAATGTGAAATTGCATCCTCATGTGTGTGTCATACAATTTGTTGAGAAGACTACTTAAAGATATTCTTATGGAGCAGAAAAAAACAACTGAAATTTTTTTGATAATGTTTCTATTATTGCAATGAGGAAAAATCTAGTTTTTCATGAACGGAGCAAATATATCAATGTTCGATATCACTTCATTTGAGAGCAGATTAAAGAGAATGAGGTTGAAGTGTTGCATGTGAAAACATGGGATGAAGTAGCAAACATTTTTATCAAATCTCTCAAGATCGATGCTTTTGAAAGTTCAAGAGCTTGCGTAATTCTAGATGTAATGATTGTTTTTAAAGATATTGTGAAATATTATGAGATAAGGTGAGATAAGGTGATTGTTTTGTTAGTTTCTAAATCTTACTTGGAACGCTAGCTTTATTTATTGGGAAGAGCAAAAGTCATGTAACAAGTTTATAAATAGTGGAGTTTTGTAATTGTTTTTTTTGTTAAAGTGAAATAAATCTACAAGCCTATCTATCTTCTATGCTTCCTTGTGTGAGTTGTAAGTGTTTTACCTTCAAATTACTTCCATTGGTAACATGGTAAAAACTCAATCCACGCGATGACTTTAGATCCATTTACCACTATCGATCCAATGTAAATTCAATTAATGAACTAAATTATGTGATGAATACTTCTAAAAACTATATGCTATGAAGTTTAACAATAAATTTTTTGATTAGGGACTAAATATTTATCCCTAATTTTCTACATAATTAATTCCTAAATGATTAACAAAAATTTAGGCATCAACAATGGAAATCTCCATTTCAATGTTTAAATAGAATAAATAAATATGAATATCTATTAGAAAGGCAAATATATATTTTATTTCCTTCTTTATCAGTTTGACCTAAATATTCTACTAAATTTGGACTCTATGGACTAATCGTCATTGTCTTTCCAGTAGAGCCGATACAAAGCTTATCCTACAAATGGAGATTCCATAGATGTACATACTTTGTCCACCATGTTCAATATAAATTAAGCCAAAAGTTTCCATACCAAACGTCACTAATATTATAATACATCACAGCAATGAAATCCCTAAGTCGATTCACGCATATCCTTTTCTTGTCACTTTTCTTCATATCCTCTCTTCCACCATCACAGGCCAACAACTTGCATTTCTTGAGTGATTCTAGGTAAAGTGCCATGTCCATGTCATCAACAACTTGCCTAGCGATATCGGGATCCTATGTCAATCTAAGGACGACAATCTCGTGTCCCGAAACCTCCAGCCATGTCAAGTGCAAGAGATCGCTTTCACGATGCACTTCTTTAAGTCAGCCCTCTTCTGGTGCGTAGCTCGGGGATAGCGGCATTACAAGATGCTCAATGTGTTCACGCAAGATTGGGATAAAAACCATTATGATTCCGATTGCAAGTGGTCTATACGGGATGACGGGATTTACTTTAGCAATGATGGCACCACGTGGGCCCTTGAGTATACGTGGGAAGTGCCCAATTGAATATTGTTTTGATTGAACAAAATAGTCTAAAATAAAGTGAACATGACTCTTTTTTGTTGGTCTTTTGCCCTTGTTTTCTATTGATGGTACTGTCTAGACCTTAGCAAGTCCTTAAACTACTATGTCTAAATTTTGGGACCTAAAATTTCAAGAGAAGAAAAAAATTTCCTCTAACCATTGTCAATGTGATGACCTTGTTATCTAATTTGTGGAGCACCCTCGTATCACAACTATATCTAGGACTATATTCACTTGAAAGAAAAACTTTCATTAAGATTGGATTAGATTTGTTGAAAAGCCAAGGATAAAACAGTAAAAAAAGTTGCAATTAATTTTTTATGTACCTTCAAATTAATATTTCATGGTGCCTCAAGTTGCCAAAAAGTCAACAACACAGCTCGATGGTCTTCTTTTGGAAATCGATAATGATGATTACAATTGTTTTTTGGTAGAAAATGATTATTGCACTTAAAAATACAAAAAAAAAAATTATTATTTAAAGAGTATTCGATACTTGTTCACAATGTGAGGGCTAAAAGCTTAAGGTCCTTGGTTAAGCACCCCAAAGGACGCTTGAAGTCATGCCAATGGACTAGAGTTTTCATTTCTCCTCTAAGTTATTTGTCACGCCCCGAACCTCGAGGCCGCGCGCATCTCTGGGTGGTCAATCAAATTGTGACGTTCCCAGGATGCGTCGCCAACCCATTCATTTTATTGCACATGTAGAAGCGAAATAACAATCCCTAAACAACAAACATTTATGGAATAGAAAAGTAGGACAAGCGATTTAAACAAAACACACTTTATAAACACATCTGGTTTATACATAGAAGGTCCAATTCAAAAAGAAACCTCTAAGCCATCTACACTCTGGACCCTTCAACCTCGGGCTCTGGATCATCCACGCTACAGCCCTGAAATTGATAACCCACAATAGGGTGAGATAAAAATCTCAGAGAGTCTACACCTTAAACTCTAATTAGGAAGATAATACACCTAGAGGCAGCCTAAGCACACATCAAATGAGACTTACCTTGCCTCAACACTTCCCTACAAGTCAGTACAGCTCATATCATATATGCATACTGTAAATGCACTCAATAATTAGAATGCTTCAACTTATATACCAGTTAATCACAAGGATCCCGATTATGAGGCCAAATCGTTGTGACACGTTCCATTCCATGCCACATAATTTTGTCCCATAATCGGGCGCGGTCATCTCACTAAGTTAAGCATTCCAATTAATTACGGCTCAACGGGCATGGCCGACTCAATAGTTAGTGGTCATCCGAATAGCTGGGCATTGTCCCGTTTTGTCAGGTTCGGTAATGTCTACATCTAGATGGCATTCCACATAGGAGCATCAGTCCAGCCTACACTGCGACCAGCATCCATTGTCAAAGGCATTCCACATAGGAGCATCATCTACTCGACACATATCAAGTGATGGGTTCTCATATTGTTCACACGCACATCCAATCTCGCCCAAGAATATCGTGCTTTGCACTCAAATGCTTCAATTTAAATAATGCGCTTGACCTATTTTCTTCATATTAAAAAGACACAGTAAAATAAGTGTGTGTGAACACACGACCAAATTGGACAATAAAGCGTGATATCCTTTCATTTTAAAATCTCACGATTTTATATAGTATTAGAAACATTTTCAGCGTCAAAAACTAACACTCGGTATTTTTTTCTAATTAAATACCAAAAATCCATAATTTTGAAATAATAAATCAAAATTCACCAATCAACATCAAATTGCACAAATTAACACTCAATTGCACAAACTAATTACACCACAATAATCAGCACGAAATTCTAGCAACCGGCTATCTTGGTATAATTTTCGGAAAATAATCAATAATTACAAAAATTACAAAAAAATTAAATAATTGCAAAATAATTAAATAAATGACTAATTAATCTACTTATGCTAATCTAACCACCTAATCTACTAATCTAACTAATTTAATCTAACCACCTAATAGCTAATTTAGCCTAATTACCTAATTTAATTAAATAACTAAAATAATTGATTTACTCTAATCTCTCTTAAGCTAACTGATCCTTCCTTAGGCTAATTAAACCACCATAAGCATAATTAACCCCATAATTAAGGTTTAGAAAATAAATTCACTGATTTAACGAGTTGATGAGTTCACAAAGAACGCGCGCGACGACGAGCAAGACTCGAGCCTACAACTATGTCAAAGGGAGCTCGGATCGGGCTGAAAAAGCCCACGAGGCCCACGATTGGGCTACTCGATTATGGTTTTGGGACAAGTTGGCTTTGGTGGCTTGCGATTGGGCTTGGCTGAGCTAGACTTGGCGCGAGGATGGCGGTCGGTTGAGGGATTGGTCGTGGACCATGACCGGAACGGCCGAGCAACCGGGGTCGAGCGTGAGGAGAAATAGAAAGGAACAACTTCGGGTGATGAGGGGGTGCGTCGGGGATTGAATTGAGGGGAGTGAGATGGTGAGCGGTGGGATGGGGATGATGGGGGATCAAGTGACTACAGATGATGATACAACAGCAAATAAAAAGAAAATGATGGGGAACGACACCGGTAAAGAGGCGAGAGAAGGTCGGTGGCAAAGGGAAATTGAAGGAAAAACTTGAAG
Organism: Eucalyptus coolabah; assembly: GCA_014182585.1. Lineage (NCBI taxonomy): Eukaryota > Viridiplantae > Streptophyta > Magnoliopsida > Myrtales > Myrtaceae > Eucalyptus > Eucalyptus coolabah. Next base: position 10,827,230 of record CM024622.1, read on the forward strand.
TGTGTGTGGAAGTGAAAATGAAAGGAAGGAGCAGCGGGGTTGTTCAGCCGAGGTAAACGACGCAAGAGGGGAGGGAACAAGGTCTTAAAAGGTCAAAGAAAATATCTTATACCATCAATGCTTGGTCCCAAAAGTCCACATGCTCATCCCTTTGGCCCCCATTACTTTTTGCATATAAATTCCCACAAAACCAATTTTGGATAGCAAAAATGGCAAATCCCTCTCCCATCCGAATTTCTTTTCTTTTTCCGAATTGTCCAAAATTCAATTTTTCCGAAAAATTCCAGGCTCACTGAAAATTTCTTGAAGGATGAGATGATGTTCCTTAAATAAATTGTGACACGCTCGAACTTTCAATTCTTGAAACTGGGTTCAATTTCGTGGTTAATTTCAATCGGACGCAATTTTAATGTGTCTTAACCTATTTGGTAGCTTTTAAGAATTTTTAATGCATTTTGACCCGTGGTCGATTATTTTCGATCTACATCATACATCTTCGACTCATAGGTGACTCGGTTGTTGTGAAAATCTCAAGGTTTCAATTACGAGCACATGATACAAAATCAACATAAAAATTGATTTAGTGCTGTTCGACATGAATTTTGCAATTAGGTAGAATCACCCACACTTCAATTACATATCTCTGTCGAATCAACCTATCTCCGTCTCTAATCGATTTTGACGGTGCCATATTGACCCTTGCAAATTAGTACGGTCAAGCAGTTGATTTCTGACCGAATTCTCAAGTCCGTCGCTTTTATATTCCTTAATAGCTTCACTAGATAGATTAGTTATCTCGTGAGTGGCCAACTCAAAGAGAAATGCCATGACACATCGATGAAAAGTGCAGTTCATTTAATCGAAAACAAACTCGAAAATCAGGCTATCACATTATCTATCACAAAAAGACTACTATGACCACATCTTAATAGATATGCAATTCATGATGGCCCCAATCAATTTGATGAGGGTGTGGGGTGTTCATTGGGATGATAAGACACAGACATGCTACAGCTCTCAACATGTTCCTAGAATGGTAAATTGCAAAGAAATAAATTATATCTCCCATTGGGAGTACAACTAACCAACAATATAAGTTGAAGCAAACACTATTTTACAAAAGGTTTAGCTGCACTATGCCGATTTCCTGACACTCTCCGCAATGGACAAATTGAGCAGTGAAATTTTCAAGCAACGGACTGATTGAGCAGTACAATTTTCGGGTAAAGAGCCATATGATTGAAATTTATGCAGTCAAAACAAAAATTAATCTCGGTTTGAATGTTCCGGAATGTTCCGGATTGAATTCAAACCATCAACTTCAGCAGGAATTTTGTGTTCTGTTTTGTTTGTGTAATCATTGAGAGGATCTACCGAGATTTGCACACGGGCCCTCGCTTTGCTCACTTTAAGTCATTTCAAGTTTTCATATTGACAAAGGCAAGAAGAATCTCGTGGCTTTCATGAATCCCGCCGTTCAAGAAGGCATTCTTTAAACCCCTTCTATGGGCAAAGCACCAAAAACAGTGGAGTCCAAAAGCCAAAAAGAAAACTAGCAACGAGACAAAGTTGACCCCCCTTTAAACTGGGGTCTTCCGACTGTCTGCATTTTCTTTTGCCACAATTATATGAAAATGCAGAAAACCACAATTACGAAATGGAGTATCGTACTCTAATTGGATGCTATAAAGCATATATATACTCGATATTGAATATAATCCACTTATCTAGCGACTTTCTTACAATATGTTGCATTGTTTGGTATGATTGTAATCATAAAATAATTATGCTATGATGACGAGAATGTAACTTGCATTCTTTGTGATATGTACTCTTTTAAATTTATAGTACTAATGAAGTGATTGTCGAGGCAAGAATGCTTAGACAAAGTGTGGCCCTAATAGACTTTTAAGATGGTAAAGGAAGGCATGAATAAATTATATGGAGGTAGACGTCCTTGGATTATCTAATTTACACGAGTTGCCATTTGACGTAATGGCATTGTTTAATATTGGTACTCCAAGATTAAGTATACTCAGATAAAAGCATTTCTAGATTGAGGGCTTCCTAGAAAAACGGGCTTACTTGTATACCATAGAACACATAGAAAAACGGGCTTACTTGGTATAAGATGGATCCAAACGGACAATTCTCTGGGTGAGTTAAACTGGAAGTGTCATAAGTTCCTTAAAAGTTGGGTGGTGCAGTACCTAAAAGCCATTTTAAGTTGCTGCAGTGGTGGATGCCCTACAACCTACAGGTAAGAGATTTTTACTGAGTATTTGATTAATGATTACTCTTAGGATATTTATTAGACAAGCTTAATGAGCAAATATTCGATTTAAGGTATTAACATATATATGAATATATATGTATATTATGAGGATAGTCAGTGTTCTCTTATTTAGTTGCTTAACAAGTCTCTGATAACATTCTTAACAAAATCTTTTTCCTAAACAGTAAACACCCTACGAATGCCGCAAAAACTCCTTATACGGTTAAGACTGCTCTAAAAGAACTGTACCAAACATCCTTTTAGTTTATCTATAACCATTCTTTCCTCGATAAAGGAAATAAAGGTCCTTTGCCTACAACCCATTATGAGTACCCTTCAGTCATCATATCATGATCACTCTTGATTAGCTTGTTCTTTCAGGTTCCTCTAAGTCTTGAATGTGCAAAAAGTAAGCTCTGTCTCTTGAGTTAGAGCTTGGTCTTGAATAAATGACGGTTTTATATGAGACTAACAACTGTGTTTTTGGAGCTTTGTTTACAGTGACTTCATGCAGCGTTAAGCAGAAGAAGCTGGAGCATATCGATGAAAATGGCCCTACAAACTTGTCGCCATTGCAAGCATCATGCATGACCCCTGAGGACGTTGGCAGCGGCGACGTTCTCCAAGCGGTACTCTTGGGTCAAGTACACCACCATGTTGGGCAGCAATCCGAAGCTCGCCTCTTTCTCAAACGCTTCATTCGCTGCACATATAAACACACCCCCAATCCTGGAATGAACGAAACCATACACAGACATGGTTATGCAATGAACGAACATGTACAGATATGTGTATGAATCCTATACCAATTATGAAAGGGATGGTTCTGAACCCACCCTTTGGGGTTGGGTTCTCCAGGAGCGGCTCTCTGATCATCTTCTTGGTCGGTTGATCACAAGAATGATCACCCATCTGACTCATGTTCGCTCTTCACGGAGAGAGAGAGAGAGAGAGAGAGAGAGACAAAGGCACATGAAACGTGAACTGGTCACAGAAATGTTAGCTGAGAAGGAGAAAATATAGCAAGGAACGCCGGCATCGAAAGGGACTCGAGAAACTAGAGTAAAAAATGAATAAATATCAGGAGGAAGTTGCGTGAACGTCGACACGTACGAGGGGAGTGGCTTGACTGGTCATCCCACTGCTCAACAGGTTGCTCCGAGGTCTCCGAGGTGGTTGCATCTTGGAGACACACCGACAACCCCCACGAGGCCGCCACACCTCCTCGTCCCTTCGTCCACCCTGAAACCAAACCACTTTAAGGAACGAGAGCTTCAGAACTAGAATCTCCGTGTTCCAAACCTTTGTCCTAGAGTTGAAAATCTTGTGAACACGAAGCTTTCACCGTTAGAATTTTTCAATTCTTGACCAACCGGATTTCAACATCAACCAAAACGAGGGATCGACACATCAGCTCTTACGTAATCTCCTCGTTCTTTTGTCTTGCTTTTCGTCATTTGAGGTCAGACGGTGCATCGAATCAAACGGTTTACGTAGTGTTTGCTTTTTTCTTCTGCAGTGCTCCAGGATCGGTATCGAGACTTCATTAAGTTTCCTGAGATGGGTTGTTTGGATCTGGTCCGATCGATCTTGATATTCAAGATATGAAAGTGAGGTCTTTGACGAACGGTGATTGCAAAAGAAATCACGGAAACTGCTAATCAGGTGACGTGCAAGATTATTAGCCTGTAGGTTATTGTACCTATCAGCCCTTCATTGAACGGTTGTTGTGCAATTCGTGTTGCTTACTGAAATAAGATATTTTCGCCAATAATTTGTGGCATGACATCTTACACGTGAAGATGGTTATTTGATTGCAGTGAAGAAACAAAGTAGGAAAATTACTAAAAAAGTCATGAACTTTTTAATATGGTAAATATGAGCATAAATCTTTTGACAATTTGGCAACAAAGTGCTTCTGGTAGAATATTACTGATGTAAATGTGGAAAAAACCACGTAGAATGGGCAATACTAACATGAATAATCTTTACAATTTTAAAAAAAAAAAATCTTTTTTTCTTTTTCTTTTTTTCTTTCTTTTCTTTCACCAAGTCCAACAAGGGCCGTCAAGGGCCTTGCAGCCTCGTTGGGCTTAGAAGAAAAAAAAATTATAAAATTATAAAAAATTATTCATGTTAACATTAGTCATGCTACGTAGGATGGCTGGCTCTCACGTCAGAAATTTCCGGCCAAAATTGGCTGGGAAGATTACATTAGCAAAGTGTACTAGGTCCATTCTTTTCAATTTCCCTAGAAATAAGGCTATAATGCAAATAGCTATTGCATTTTAATTTAATAGAGCTGTTTGGTTTCATAAATTATAGATGTATCAAGGGGAAATAGCATCAACATTCTCAAAATATACCTAAAATAAAAATTAGAGGGCAAATAGTTTTTCTTGTAATTGATAATCTAATATTTGTAGAGTCAGTGAAAAAAATGGTACTTTTGGTATAATTATTAGATATGGGTCCATGTAATATGCAAGTTTACGTTACAAAAGGTAGCCAACTTGAAATAGATGTATAATGCAACAATCATTATTGAAACCAAACACTTTAGGAGCTTCTTCAGTTAAAATTAAATTGTGCAAAATCTTGTGGTTCTTACCATGCTCTACAAAAGTCCCTATGTTACCACGATCTATATGAGACTTATGAGTTCCCCTTTAGCTTAGCTTAGAAAGGATGGACTCTTCCCATTATTTCAACATGCATAATTTGGTTTGTTAAATAATAGAGAAGATTGATTCAGGTCGAATTGGTTCTATCCGAGCCAGTTCTCGAGTAGAACTTGTTTAGACCACCAATTTGGAATTTAAACTGGTTTGGCCTTAGCTAGTCTGCAGAATTTCTACCCAAGAACCTACCTTGTTCCCTAGAAAGCCGGCGATTATCGATTAAACCGGGAGGGAGGCGACGCTCGGTGCTCACTAGAGGTGTGCATGATCCGAGCGGCGATTCCCGACCTAGAACTAGGAACCGCCCACTAGTTGCATGGATCCACCGTAGGCGAACCGCCGATCCGGTTTGATTCTTGAGTGGATCCATAGAGCTGGTCCAACCTCCACACCTTTCCCTTTTCACCTTCAACTGGTTGCAACCCTTGCTCCACTTCCATCCCGACCACCACCACCAACTTGGCCACTGCCTCCATCGTCTCCCACTCCTCCCTCAAGATCGACAATGAGGAGGACAACAAGGATGATGAACCGTTCTTAGACCTAGAGTTCGCCCGTCCCCAAAGATGAGGATGATGGGAGAAGCCCTGAGGAGGGGGAGGAGGAAGAGAGGTAGAAGCAAGACGAGCCCAACAACGAAGATGACAACAATGACGAGAGAATGCAGAGATGGCGACGATGTGGAGAGAGAGTTCAAGTTCAAGGGAGGAAAAGAGAATTAACTTACTTTTCGCCAAGTTCGGATTAGGACTCAAAGGGAGATAAATAGATCCGTAAATGAATTAAAGAGGAAGAGGGAGCTCGGTGAGATTTTGAATTGAGAAAGACGAGATAGAGTAGAAGAGTAATGAATTGAAACAATACGATAATTGGAACCCTAAATTTTAGATTTGCTAATTTCGAATTTTTTAATACAAAAAATAATATATTATTATAATATAACCTAGTCCGGTCAGATGAGCGGATCCGCCCATGGAACCAAGAACTAGACCGGTTCTCTTAAAAATCATTAGTTTCAGGCAGTCCGGGCTGGTCTCGGTTCTTTTGCACATACCTAGTGCTCACCCCATCAATGGTTGTTATTGTAGCGGCTTACCGAAGAAAATTAAGGCCAAGGCCAGAAAGAGATAGCCCAATGACGGCCCAATTTTAAGCTTCAAGACGAAATGGCTTTGGGTCTTTCTCCGGAGCCACAGGGACATCTCCGGAAAGCCAACTAAAGTGCAAATCCCGAAGCTACAAGAAAAGCAAAACTCATTGTTCTTCTCCGACACACTTGAAAGCTACTTCACATCGTATCCATCATTCAGTCACTTCTCATTGCTAAAATCATCCTAGGTGGGGTTACAGGACGAAATTCTCCTAACGCTCAAATCCCGACGAACGAAATGCAAATCGTACTCACTTGGTTAGCTCAATTTGTGCTGTTCAATCACAATTTAACGATAGTGGGCGACGGCGATGGGGACGGCTAAATGGATGCTCATTTTTAAGATGTACACATCTCCATGCGCCAACTCATTGTTCGATGATGTGCATCTGAATCTTTCCAATATGAAATGGGAGCCTTGAGCTTTCCCCAACAAAATCAAGAATCTGCAGCGCTTAGTAAACCGTCAGTAATGGCCAGCCTTCGTTTGTATAGCCTTTTGTAAGGTAGGGTCTAGGAGAATGAGTACATACCCACTTACTTAACAATCCATGTATAATCATATGATTCTCTACTGTAATTATTTGGGCAGTGGAAGGTGGGACGCTCCCATTAGCCCGTGTGCAGGATTTAATTTTGATTTCGGAACCATGATTAGAGATAACAGCAATCATGAAGGAGTCAGCACTTTAGAGCTAGCCCTACCCCCTCCCCTTATGGTGCCTCTACATTGAAGTCACAACCTAATCTTCAATTTTTTCTTCTCCTCCTTTTTCATTTGTGGGATTAGAAACCTTAAAAAAAATGTCTTGCACGAGTGCAAGTAGGTCAGCTCCACAGCCACCATAAGATTCCAAATCGGTACTATAATCAAGGGTCTAATACTATTAAGACTAGTGCTCCTTTTGTCTACTTATGATGTTTAATTGAGGAACTTTGCATGTGTAATACGGTGCTTGAAAATCCTTTCACTTTGGGCGATTGTGAGGTCTCTATACATAAATGCTGTGTTCGCTGTGCTGTCGTGAATGATCGAAAGATGCAAAGGAAGGGAACATGAATATTTACTATATCTAGCAAGTCAATTAGGGCTTGGCCGATTTTATATGAATTAAATAGCTGAAAGGTGTGTGATTGGAATGGTGTTCCATGAATGAATACGGTTTTGAGGATTTCTAGGAACAATTATAATTGAGGGGCTTTTTGTTTGTTTGTTTTTGAAAAGGAATGAGTGACTTTTCGCTTTCCAACGCGAAATTTAAGATAACATCCAAATTTTAGCTAAAGGGTGTGTGATTGGAATGGTGTTCCATGCATGAATACGGTTTTGAGCATTTTTAGGGACGATTATAATTGAGGGCCTCTTTATTTGTGTGTTTTTAAAAAGGAAGGAGGGACTTTCCACTTTCCGACGCAAAAATTTAACCTAACATCAAAAATTTCAAAAGATTGTGAAAAATTATGCATTAACATTTGTATATTTTTGTTTGATGGTCACAGCTTATTCCTCTTATCATTAGTAGTTTCCTTTCTTATCATGCACTGAGCATTTCCCCTACTACTTAAATCTGATCAAGTTCTAGCCACGTGTGGGAGGACACTTTTAAGAGAGTTTGAACAAGACTATTTAGCATAATGCCTGCCCAATTGGGCCTCCGAATTTGATAAGTAATTTTTTCATTATAAATGGATGTAGGTAATAAATTAGGCGCTTCGAGTATGTACATTGGTAAACGCCACTGGTAAATGCCACGCTGCTATAACATGGTACTACAAGTCCTATGTCAAATTGTAAAGGTCTTGCGAGATGATCGATAACAATACCCATTCTCTAATGATCATCACTTTAGGTGGTAACAGTTAGATATTTCTATCAGCGTTCACCCTATCCGAAATGGGCTTGAAGGTTATAAATGGTACAAAAGTAAGGTTACTCTCAATAGATATATGATTCATGATTGCCCTAGCCAATTCAATGAGAGTGCAGGCTATTCATGGGGATGATAAGACACGGACAAGTTGCATCTCCCAACATGTTTCTAAAGTGGTAAATTGCGAAGACATGAATTATATCTCTCATCGGGAGTACAACTGAACAACAATATGAGTTGAAATAAATACTGTTTTACAAAAGGTTTTATTGCACTCATGTCGATTTCCTCACACTTTATGTGATAGATAAATTGAGCAGTAAAATTTTCGAGCAATAGACAAATTGAGTAGTACAATGTTTGAATAAAGAGCCCTATGTTTGAAATTTATGCAGTCAAAGCAAAAATCAATCTCGGTTTGAAAGTTTCGGATTGAATTCAAACCATCAACTTCAGCAAGTAATTATGTGTACTGTTTTGACGGAATAATCATTGAGAGGATCTACCAAGTTTTGCCCACCGGCCCCCGCTTGCTCACTTTAAGTCATTTCGAGTCTTCATAGCGACGAAGGCAAGAAGAATCTCGTGGCTATCATGAATCCCGCCGTTCAAGAAGGCGTTCTTTAAACCCTTTTATGGGCAAAGCACCAAAAACAGTGGGGTCCAAAAGCCAAAAAGAATAGCAACGAGACAAAGTTGACCTCCCTTTAACATGGGTTCTTCCAACTGTCTACATGCTCTTTTGCAAATTAGCTTTAGATAGAAAAACCACAATTATGAAATGAAGTGTCGGACTCCAATTACATGCTATAAAGCATATATTTACTCTATATTGAATATAATCCATTTATTTAGAGACTTGCATACAATATGTCACATTGTTTGATACGGTTCTAATTGTAAAATAATTATGTTATGATGTCAAGAGAATGTAGCATGAATTCTCTTTTAAATTTATTGGACGGATGAAGAAGGCTTGGACAAATTGTGGTTCCTAGGAGGCTTTTCAGATGGTGAAGGAGTGCAAGAATAAATTATACGGAAGGAGACATTCCTAGATTATGTAACTTAGTGCCTTTTGATATAATGACATTGTTTAATATTGGTACTCCAAGATTAAGTGTATTCAGATAAGAGCATTCCTAGGTGAGGACTTCCTAGAAAAAAAAAAAAAAGTGTGTACTCGTACACCATAGAACACATGAGACTTGGTATAAGATGAATCTTCTTCGATGCGTTAAACTAAGAGAGTCACAAGTTCCTTAAAAGTTGGGTGGTGCAATACCTAAAAACCATTTTTAGTTGTTGCAACGGTGGATGCCCTACAACCTACCAGTAAGAGATGTTTATTGAGGGTTTAATTAATGAGTGCTCTCAGGATACTTATTACACAAGCTTAACGAGTGAATAGTCAATTTGAGGTATTGACATTTATATGAATATATATGCATATTATGAGAATATTCAGCATTCCTTTATTCAGTTACTTGACAAGAACTCCAGCGACACTCTTTAGCAAAATCTTTCTGCTAAACAGTGAATACCTTATAAAAGCTGCAGCTCCTGCTCCTTATACGGTTGAAACTGCTTTAAAAAAACTGTACCAAACAATATTTTAGTATATCTATAATCATTCTTTCCTCGATAAAGAAAATGAAGGCCCTTCTTTGCCCGCAACCCAATATAAGTACCCTTCAGTCATCATATGATGATCACTCTTGACTAGCTTGTTCTTGCAGGTTCCTCAAGTCTTGAATGTGCAAAAAGTAAGCTTTGTCTCTTGAGTTGGAGCTCAGTCCCGAATGAATGACAGTTTTATATGAGACTAACAATTGTTTTCTTTGAGCTTTGTTTACAGTGACTTCATGCAGCGTCAAGCAGAAGAAGCTGGAGCATATCGATGAAAATGGGCCTACAAACTTGTCATTGCAAGCGTCATGCATGACCCCTGAGACTCCAATTGAGTCCATGGAGTTTCTGGCAAGATCATGGAGTGTTTCAGCCATGGAGCTGTCGAAAGCTCTCCACACTACTCATGTCTCTAGCGGCAACGACAATAATGACAATGCAGAGAGATCATCTTTTTCTTCAGTTGGCACAGATACGAACGAAGCAAATTCCAGGTCTCCAAGAGACTATGTAAGATTCCCATTCCAAACTCTTATTTTGTACACCGTGAACAAAAGGAGAAGTTTCATAAGCCTATGGTAGTAGCCACTGGCATAAACACTTGGATGGGAAGTAAGATCGCTTATGTGTGGCTCCTACTTTGTAAAATGCTCAGTAAATTTTCTGTGTCAAATCTATTCTATGTATTTTCTTGGTTGTATAATCTATAGATAAATCTCTTATCTCTGGTCACTTGTATGATTATCTTGACTACCTCAAATAATTTTGGAGCTGGAGTTATATTAGTTTCCCTGCAGAGATAAAGAATCCCACTAACTGTAGAATCTTCTAAGGACCTGTCAATTCTGTCTTCCAAAATTTATGTTCAGATGAAGCAATATCATGTAAGTTAAGTTGGGTCTTGAAAGAAGAAGATGAAATTGACACCATATTACTCTTGAACGAAGCAAAGCAGAGACATTTACCTAGTTAAAGAGTACCTTAAAACACTTGCCATCCATCTGTATTTTTTCCCCTTTAAAGTTTTGTCATCTTTGCCATCTGCTTTGGTTGTACACGATCTTGACAATTCTTTCTTTCACCTTGCAGCTACCTCAGCAACCACCAACTAATGAAACCGAGTCCATCTCTCCAAGAGACAGTGGTGAAGTCAGGGTAACTCAAAGCTTTCTATTTTTCCCACCCCACATACTTGCCCTTCACTTGTCATCAAGCAGACAAAAAGAAAAGAAGTTTTCAAGCACTTCAGATAAAAATGGTTGTTAAACTTTTGTTCCAAGAATGTTCTGGATAAACTCAGAAATTTCACTTTGAAAAGAGTAAGTGAAACACATAGGTGACAATCTGCAACTCAAGTTTAACTCAGGAGCCTTGTCTGTGAAGGAATTATTCCTACTCCATCAAGCACTCAACCCGGAGTTCCTTTCCAATCAACAACTTCTCAGAAATGGGGTAAATCATCACTCAAAATCACTACTTTCATGAAACTCCAGAAACAATACTTAATCATATTGACATTGCTACTTTGTTCTGCAGATCTACAAGAACATAATGAGGGGAAAACAATTGGGAGGTGGTTGAAGGACCAGAAAGAGAGGAAGAAGCAGGAAACCCGGGCCCATAATGCACAGCTACACGCAGCTGTGTCCGTGGCAGGGGTTGCAGCTGCTGTGGCGGTGCTCGCAGCATCCAACGCAACCCTGACAGAACAACCGACCAATCACCAGAAGAAGCATGCCAGGACATCCACAGCTATAGCTTCTGCAGCAGCTCTGGTGGCATCCCACTGCATCGACCTTGCGGAGGAAATGGGAGCCGATCACCAACAGATTACAGCTGTGGTGAGTTCCGCAGTCAGTTCAAGGACTAATGGTGATATCATGGCCTTAACTGCTGGAGCAGCTACAGGTACGAGCAACACTTAAAACATAATCCTCAGGATATTTAGGACACAAAAGCCAAGTTTTTCTCGAAGGGAAAAAGAAGAGGCAGAGTAAGCTTTAGTTGAATAGAATTGAGCTTTTATCAATGGAAAATCATAGTGCAAACCCCCCCCCCCCGGCACTTTGTTTAGCAATCCTCGGTCAAGAAATCTACAATTTGGCCCCATATGTCAAAGGCTTGCATTGCACAATTTTGGTGTTCTTTGAATGGAAATTCAATTAATATATCTTACAGAATAAAAGCACACCTTAAGCTGATTGGTTCAAGTATCAACAGAAAATGTAGAAAAAATGGAGGTATAAACGCTTGTTGAAATTTGGAAAGGGTACATTTCTGGGGCAAAGGGGATGCCCAGCGCCAATGGTGGTTTGGGCTTCTGTTCCCAAACACAAGATCACCACTTCAGATTGCTTGTGGTAGCAATGCGTTCACTCACTTTGATCGATATGATTTGGACCTCTAAACTCTTCAGCAGGGCTAAGGTGATGGGGCTTGCCTACCTCGGACCAGTAGTTCACCACTGTTGCTAAGTGACAACCACTCTGCATTTTTTAATCTCAACATATGTAGGCCGCAGTGGGTGTTAGAACCCTCATGGTAACGCCCAATGGGAGTAGCCATGATGATTGCCCTCCCTCGCCTTTTTGACACAGTTAAAAGGAAAAAGAAAAGGACAAAGGGGATACCTGTGTAATTTGACCTACCCATAGAGCTTACTGTACTTTCTAAGTTATCATCTTGAGGAGCACTGTCATTCTTGGTATTTTTCCTACAATAATCCAATTAAGTGTAACTTCTACAACTCAAACTGTGCAGCATTAAGAGGAGCCGCCACCCTGCGATCAAGGCTTCAAAAGGGTTATGGAGGAGGGACATTTGCCATGGCAGAGGACAAGGGAGAAACTGACAAGGAAAACTACATGTCGATGTCAAATGCATTAGACTTTGTGTCTAAAGGAGGAGAACTTCTTAAACGCACAAGGAAAGGTATACGGACATCATTAGAAAAAAAGAGCATCCGCTTATGCTTTTACGCTTCTGACTTCGTTGTCTAACATTTACACTTCTGCATTCGGTTTCCAACATAAATGCCGTTGACAGGAGCCCTCCACTGGAAACAAGTGTCTTTCAATGTAAATTCAAACTTTCAGGTACAAACCTAATATTATAACAACTACATTTATGTCAAGAAAATTGGAAGGGTACATCAAATTTTACCGGTGCACTTAAATTTTTTTCTTTCCTTTTCTTGTCTCCTCCTCAATTTGCTTCAAATGACACAGAAAGCTCCACGTGTTCATGAAGAGCAATTTATTATCATTCCCCATCAGACCCATAGATAATACATTCTTCTAAAATCTTCAATTCTAACGATTGCTCAAAATTTGAGGCAGGTGGTAGCAAAGCTGAAAAGTAAGCATGTGGCAGGAACATTCACAAAAAAGAAGAAAAATGTAAGCGAATGCTTTTCACGATAAACTCTTTTGTCACCTGTTGGCTCTGTTTCATCTGAAACGAATTTCAAATTACAGGTGTAGTCACTGGAGTGCATCATGATATCCCAGTCTGGAATGGAAGGGAAAAGGAAGACGGCAGTGAGAAGGCTTACTTTGGTATTATAACGACAGACAGGGTGGTTGAGTTTGAATGCCAAAGCAAGGGAGACATGCAAATGTGGACTGAGGCGATCCAGCAAATGCTGAATTACTGTTCCAACATGATATGATCTGGAGGGAAAGTGGTATGGTTGGAATTTAGAAGCCCAGAGAATCTCCAAGGCTACCTCTGTACAAATACCTAGTGAAAAGCAAGATGAAAAAGCTAATCAAAGGTGAATTTGAATTACCTCAATATCTGGCCCCCCAGCAATGCTTCAGTCACACCAATTCTTTGAGGAAGTCAACATTATCAACGAAAACCTGAGTGAGAGAGTCAAACTTTGTACTTGTATTTAAATGGAATTAGAAAATACAGTGTGTGTGCTTTCAAAATCATTTAGCACCAGAATAAAATGAGTTCCACATGCATATGCGTATCAAATCTTCAAATGAAAAGATTATAAAGGTCTTCATTGTTGAACTTAGCTCTTTTTATTTGCTCAGCAACATCTACTGGGTAAAATTATAAGAAGAGTATTCATAAGGCCAAGGAAATCACAAGAAAAAGACGTACCGATTTCCAACCATCAGGGTCCAAGCAAGCAGTTATCTTTGTATTAATACCTGGTAACGGGCCAGGTTCAAGGGCAATTATCCCATCAAACAGTTTAATTGCCTCGGCTGTCTTATAAACATCATCAGTTCCAATTGCTATCTGATGAAAGACATAAAAGCTCAGTGTGTCACATGATTACCATGAATGAGCACAAGAACTCCAAGCGAACTTTTGCTCAAATAATAAGAAAGACTGGTGGGAGCATAAGGGTGGAGACCTCACCTGGGCATAGCCATCTCCTTATCATATACCGTGACCCCATAATTGTAAGTTAGTTTCAGGACTGGGTTTGTGTCTTCGGGACCGTAACCCAATGTAACTTCAGAATACTAAAAAGTGAGAAAAATGCTGAAAGCATCAGAGAATGAGACATTGCCATTTTAAAGAGAAATTATCTGCAGACCACAACCAATAAACTGCTTTAAGAAGGAACTAAAAAGCATTCCTGAATTGAACTAAAGAAATGAAGGCATTGACTTGTGCTCCGAACAGGGTCAATGTGCTCAATGCATCAGATATTGAACGAAGAGAGACAAAACAACTCATGGTTTTGGTGCAGACTTTTCTTGAGACATTACTAATCATCACTCACCAAGAAAAGGAGTGTGCCTACGTACTTACACCACATGCCATGGGATAAAGGATAAAAGATAGTATGAAAAGATTCAGGATCAAGAGAGATGCAGAATTCTCATTGCCACACAACCTTCCCACGCATGATTACACCACACCCACCATACGACATGCAAGCACACGTTCCCAACTTTTAAGACTTCATAGGACAGCCTAAGCTCAATGCTTTCAACAAGGTTCAATTAAGTGTTATTACTGATCAAACAGTAAACAAGAAACAGAAAACCAGAAGCTATAGATTTCAAATGAGGAAGAAAAGCACAGAGAAAACAGAACACGAACTTGCATACATCGGTTCTCTAGGGAAACTGTCAAGTACAGGACAACTTAAACAAGAACAATAACTGCTTACAAACCACACACACGTGCAGCATATAACTGCACCTAAACGTGCTAATTCACTTCCTAAATAACAAAAATACCAGCTGCATAATATAACCAACTTAGCAAGAAAAATAAACCTTAAGAAGAAAACAGAACAGAGGAACATCAGTCGAAAAACCAGCAGCACTGAGACATTATAATCCAACATTAAGTTGAGATTGGCTATGATGAGAGACATTAAATCACCTTGTATTCAGGGTTGTCTTGTTTGCTGAGAAGGTCCATTCCAAAAGCCTTGCAGTTCAAAAGGACAGCAATTTTTATCTTAAGCACGTATATGCGACAAGAACTTACATGGTCTGGTGGAAACAAAGGAAGTTCTTCATAATTAGTCAATCACCTTCTTGTAAAAGTTTATTGATCGATCGAGATTGCCCACACAAAGCTTTACATGATGTAGGGGCTCAGGAGTAGTTGCTGCTTCTGACAGCTCAAATTTGTATCCATCTGGATCTTCCACATAGGTAATTACTTTACCGTTTCCATCAAGCAGAACAGATTCCTTTATCACTTTACCTCCCTTTGCCTTTACAAGATTCACTGCTTTTGCTACCTGCAAGGAAATATTGGTAAATAAGCCACAATATAGAGCAGTGGATAAGTCTATTTCATTGGGCAAAACAAAATTTAAGAGACAAAGAAAGTAACTTTTGAGGTTTCATAGCAAACTTTTAGACGAATGCAAGGATACTGTCAGTCTCATAGACACAAGAAAGGAACAAACTTTAGACAAAGAAGGATAATTTACATCGTCCACTGTGATGCCAAAGTGGAGTCCATTTCCTACATTGTACTTGTCGGTGCCATAATCTGTTAGGCATCAGCAAATTATGCTCAAGAATAGAAGGAATATCTGAGCAAAGACTTCAAATTCACAAAAGGATGGAAACAAAAAAGGAAACAACTTACTATAAGTTAGTTCCACAGTGAAATGGGAATCTTCAGGTCCATATCCAAGAAAAGCATTCGAGTATCTCTCCTCTGGTATGTCCCGTTTTCTCAATAGTTTCATTCCGAAGCATGCAGTGTAAAATCTGCAGTATCTTGCTAATTAGCTATTTGCATGAAAGGCACATCATTAGATGAGGAAATGAGCAATATGAGCAATTACAGGTCAAACGGTTAATGGACATACTTTATAGTCTTGTCCAAATCACCAACACGATAAACGGCATGGAGCATTCTTCGCTTGTCTTTCTTAGCCCACTGCAATGCACTGTCCTCAGTGAGATTACTGTTCATTTCTGCTACATTTCCGATGTTATTTGTTTCGGTCGTGCTCTCTGCAGGCCTAAGCAATTCAGATGCTTTTACACCCAAGACTTGTGACTGAGGAATAGCTGGAGAAATTCCCCAAAAGCTCTTCAGATCGTGGACATAACAATATTATAATCACAGAATGAAGCAAAGTAGAAAAAGCTAACTCAACAGGTTATTACAGAATAGTCACAGATAATGCAATCACTACATAATCCATGAATTATTCATGAAATAGGAGCTCTGTGACTACTATGTTTCGGGCATATTTTCAAGCATTGATTTTTATATATTGACTATTTACAACCGCAAGAAAGAGAAATAAAAACCACTAATCCAGTAGTGATCAGAATATTCATAAGAAAGCAGTTAAAATTGGTCAATTGTCATTCAAGAAACCACTGGAGAGAACCGGTCAGAGCTTGCTGTAGACAAAAATAAATAAATAAATAAAGTAGTGAACAATGCTGTGGAGTTGAATTTTGTCACCATCAACCAGAACAAACCCGAAGCCGAAATGTCCAAACTCTTGACATTGTTTCCTCTTCTATGAGAATTTACCTGTACCCAGTTGGAACAGAGCGAGCCTCCGGGAGAAATTCGAGCAAGAACTCTCATTGCTTTGGTTGTCGCTACAACAGAGCTTGAGCGAGCACTGTGACGAAAAAGAATGTTTTCTTGGGAGAGAAAATGGCGGTGGAACCGGTACCGTTATCGTCGTCAACATGGCGCTGCAAATCTGCACTTGCTTGGTCACCAACGAACGGAAGCAAAAATCCTAGCGAAATTGGAAGCTGGAGATTGGGTGAATGTGAACGGGCTTCAGCTTCAGGCCCATTTGATCACCTACTCTGTTCTCATTGTATTATTGATGGCGTTGATTGCTTTTCTATTAGATTAATACCCTAAAAAACCCCCCAAACTGGTATATCCGTAACAAATTTACCCTAAATTATTTTTTTTACCACCAAAAACCCCAAACCGGTACATATGTGACAGATATGCCCTCCATTAGCTTCCGTTGGATTTTGCCGTTAATGTTTGCCGACGTGGCTGTTGACGTAGCAAGCCATGTGAAAATTCATAAGTTTAATACCATTAAAAATCCCAAGCTGGTATATTTATGATAAATTTACCCCAAGCTAGTATATTTACGGCAAATTTACTCTAAATTAATTTTTTCGATCATAAAAAACCTAAATTGGTACATGTGCGGCACATTTACCCTATTTTAATTTTCCAAAATTTAACCGAGTTGTGATGTCCAATCAATTTTATTTTCTGGATTACTCTAACATTGCCTCCATATCATTAATACTTGATTTTTTATTCCTTTTTATTTGAATCATTATTAGAAAACTATTCAAAGACTACCAAATGTGCACTTCATTCTTGTGCCTAGAGGATGCTCATTAACTAAAAGATGGATAAATCGCTTGCGCACATATACAAAAGAAGTGCACATATTGTGGTTGCTTCACTCGTTTTTGGTTTGTGACAAACTTGGCTTTATGTTTATATGTTTTAGCCCCACATGGTTTACTGCTTGTTCGCAATCTATTTGTACGCTTACATATTACTCTTGCTTTTGCTGGTCATTCGTGTTAGTCCATGTCCTTATTAGCATTATGTAGTCTTTCTTACCTTGAATCATAAGTGTGTCAAAATTTTAACATGGAACTTGCATATGAATGGTATGATTGACTCGTACATCACATGCTCGTTGAAATGCCGGAACCAAAATCACTTATGTTTGTCACTGATTTCAAGTGTATTTTGAGTGTGATTCTTTTGTATATGTGCCCAAACGATTTGTCCATCTTTTAGTTAATGGGCATCCTCTCGGCACAAGAATGAAGTGCACATTTGGTAGTCTTTGAATTGTTTTCTAATAATGATTATAATAAAAAGAAAAAAATCAAGTATTAATGATATTGAGGCAATGTTAGAGTAATCTAGAAAATAAAATTGATTGGACGTCACAACTTGGTCAAATTTTAGAAAATTGAAAGAGAGTAAATGTGCTGCACATGTACCAATTTAGGTTTTTTATGATTGAAAAAATCAATGTAGAGTAAATTTGTCGTAAACATACCAGCTTGGAGTAAATTTGTCATAAATATACCAGTTTTTGGTAAATTTGTCATAAATATATTAGTTTAGGATTTTTAATGGTATTAAACTTATGAATTTTCACACGGCTTGCCAGGTCAGCAACCACGTCGGCAATGTTAACGGCAAAATCGAATGGAAGCTAATAAAGTGTAGATTTGTCACATATGTACTAGTTTAGGGTTTTGGTGGTCAAAAAAATAGTTTATGGTAAATTTTCATAAATGTACCGGTTTGGGGTTTTTTTTAGAGTATTAACCCTTTCTATTACGTCGGTTCATATGACACTTGAAAATCAAATCTTTCCTATTGTAGTAATCTATTATTTGTTGGAAAGCGTGTAATAGAAATCCAATACCTTCATCCATGGAGATCACCAAGATGAAGTTTAAATTAGATTTCGTCAATACTAGTAAAGCATGTAACGAAAACTCAATACCTTCACTTGTAGTGATTGCTAAAAAAAAGTTTAAGTCCAAACTCATTAATATATTCAGTTGAATCCTCCTTTACTCAAAAATCTAAGCCAATAAGTTATGAATCAACTAAAATATGTTAATTGTTCAACGAGTGAAATTTTATTGACAAAATTCAAATGTGTAACTTAATATTTTCTACAATAGCACGAAAAAACCTTTTTTTCTTATATTCATCATCATGTCAACTTGTTTATTCTTTCGTGTTTTGAGCTGTCTAGATGATCATATGAAGCAATCATATAATCTTATGCGGAATAGCAATAAGATAAAGTTGTGATTATCAGAATCCAGTCTCATGTTAGTAATCCACCGGTTGGTAAATGACAAGTAACCCTGATAAAGGTAAAGTATTTGGTAACTTGCTTACCCAAGTGTTAGTCATTTACCAACATACTTTGACAAGTACCAACATCTATCTACACTTCGAATATTACCAACCTTTCTAATAATTTACAAACCTTTTTATGGCTTATCAACGACACGAAAGTTTATACGTGTCTATCACGTTATGATACTAAATAATTTTTGTCTCTTATTAATTGTTATTTTACTTATTTTGAAAAGTACCAAAAATTACTCCAATAATGTAGTAACACCTATTTTAATGGCCTATTGACCCTTTTATTTGAAATTACCAATCTTAATTTGACTAATGTGCCAAAATCTGTCACGTTATGATACCAATTATTTTTTGTCACTTATTAAATATTTATCTTACTTCTTTTCGAAAGTAGCGTTTTTATTTATGCTTACCTAGAAAACATCCACTTTTTCTTTTCTTTTGATTAGCGGGTCAAGTGGCGTCTGGGCCAACGACTTCCTGTACCTCAACTAGTACATTTAAGATTTTACCCCTACAATGCTATCAACAAATACTTAAACTCAAGACCACAAGGAGACGAGCAAACTTTCTTACTCAAGGTTATTTTGTGACTTAATAATACCTTGAAAGTTGTTAATTTTATAAAAAAATCACCAATCTTAATTGTTTCAGTTCACCAGTTTTTGTCCCATTAAGATATCAACAAATTTCAGTCGCTTATCAACTCTTTATCTTGCTTGGTTTTGAAAAGTGCAAACCTTTATTTATACTTCCATGATTACCAATTACTTGGAAAAAGTGCCAAAAATGCCCTAAACCTTTTGTCTTTGTACCAATTTAGTCTTAAACATTTTTTTGGTGCCAATTTAATCCTAAACATTTTTAGGTTGTGCCAATTCATTCATTTCCGGCCAATTTTGGCCGAATTTTGCTGACTGGACGTTGGCCAACCGACGTGACTTGATCGGCACCGATGTGGATAATTTTTAATAATATTTTAATTTTTTTGATTTTTTTCTTTTTTTCTTTTTTTATTTTTTATTTTTATTTTTTTTCTTTTCCTCTCCTTCCTCCAGCCGGTCGCCGAACCTTGGCAACCGGCCGAGGCGACGATCGACGAGGTTGAGGTCGACCTCGCCGACCACCTCGCTAGTGGCCGCAAGGGCGGCCTCGCGCGAGGCGACGAGGCTCGCCCATGGCCGGCGAGGCTCGAACCTCGCCCACTCGGCGCGAGGTTGCCCTCAAGGCCTAGGCAGCAAGGCTCACCGGATCTAGCGAGTGTGGGGGTCTAAGTAGGGGGAGAGAGTCAAAGGGGTAGATGGCCGGCCACCGCACTTGAGCCACGGCCGTGCTTGGTCTCAACCGCGAAGCTCCGGTAGGCCTCGGTCCAATTTTTTTTTTTTTTCTCTTTTATTTTCTTCTTTTTCTTTTTTTTTTTCTTTTTCTCTTCCTCCTCTTCTTCCCTTAGCCGGTCGTGACCTTGGCGATGGCCAGCAACCTCATCAAAGCCTTGCTAGCCCCTAATAAGGCTTGGCCTCACCTTGGTTGGATGAGGTCAAGCCAAGGCGAGGCTTCATGGGGGTGGACCTCACCCAACCACTAGCCAAGGCTTAGCCTCACTGGGGGTCGATGACACTTTGGCCCTCATCTAGGCGATCACCAACCTAGTTGAGACTAGCGATTGGCTAAAGAAAGAAGGAGAAAAAGAAAAGTAAAAAGTAAAAAATAAAAAGTAATATAATTATTAAAAAAATTGTTCCCATAAATAGAAATGTTACTATACGCATCCTTAAATACCATATCAAAGAAAAAAATTACTGAAATACCAATGGCGAGAAATTCCGGCCAAAAATAAGATGTTACTTTTATAATTAGAAATTTTATATGACTTGGCATATTATTTAAAAAATCCAGTCCGTGTGGCATTTCCATGTGGCATGCTTGGCACTAAAGTGATCACTTTTTAATAATAATTGGCACTAAATGATCAATTTAAACAAAATTTAGCATTCAAATGATCACTATATATAACTTTTAAATGATGTCATTTATGGGTTATATACTAACTAGGCACGTCGACAAAGCACGAGATTGAAAATTTAAAAAATGTGGCCGTGTCGAATTTTTAGCTACCTAAATCTAAATTGGCACATAAATGATTATTTTTAAAAATGTGGCACTTTGACACTAAAGTAAGCACGGTCCATAACTTTTAATACTTTTAGTGTCCTTTTCCCATTTAAGACTTTAACAAGTTAAGGGCAATCAATTGACAAGCCACAAGGGGAAGATTTTCCCCTTCTTTTTCATCATTACAGAGTTAAAAACGAAGGACTCATTTCCATAGCAAGAGTAGGCGAGAGGAGCAAATCATGAGAGCCAAAAGAAGAAGAAGAGCACTCAACCCTATAGATGCAAGACCTGGCAAAACGATAAGATGCTACATGGTAAGCGAGTTCTCGAGACTGATTCACATATCTTAGAAGTTGTAAAGAATCGATCTTTTCGCATAGACAACGGTTTGCCTAGAATATAACCACGTGAAACACCGATAAAAACAAATAGAATGGATCATCTAAAAATTGGACGGCAAATCTTTCAGCCAAAAGAAACGACAAAACCCACCCTCTCTACATGTATTACCTTCCGATCCAACGGAACTGACAGCTTCAGGCGATCAAAACTACGACCCTGAGAAATGGATGGCTTGTGGAGAGATGCACTGACATGCAAAGCATGAGAAGAGAGTGCCATCTTCTTCTTCCTCCTCCTCCTCTTCTTCTGCAATACTACAACAGACTATCACGATGTTCACCGAGAATGAAGAGAGGCTACAGTGATGCACTCATGAGCCTTGACATATGTAACAAGAGGCCTCAAAAATTCGTCCGATGACATAGGTATGTCGCTTTCCCGGAGGCGAATATTCACTCGTGCTTGTCTCTGCTGGAAAGGACAGATGACGAACATGCTCATCGAAGAAGAGAGAAGAAGAAGGATGATATATATCATCGCGCACACACACACTTCCATCCATGCACTCGGGCACTTAAAAATCAGCTCAAAATAAAACGCTACGTCCCATGATCTGCGTCGTAAGAATAAGTCTGCAAGTGCTGCATCTCAAAGTGTCACGACATTGATCGAATTCAGCCATTGCTTGCCTTCGAATATTCCAACACGTACACTATTGGCTATTTGTACAAAATCAAACATAGGATCTCAAATTCGATTCCTACCGATATCTGGGCAGGCATGGATGACTTTGTTGAGGTGCAAGAGTGAGTCGTGATGAGTGTCAGCACCTAAATTTTGGCGACTTATTTAGTTGTTCCTTACATGGAAATTTAAAGAATCGACATCAATCCCTAACCCAAAAAAAAAAAAAAAAAAAAAAAGTTGTTGCATTTACTTATAGATTACATTTCTTATGCATTGTTAAACCCACATAATTTGCATGTTAGTTAAACCAGCAATGGATGGACCAGTACAGGGGAGGTCATGATCTTGATCAGACTAAACCCATGTAAGTTAAAATTTGGCCAAAATTCATTACATGGCCAAAGTCTTAGGCTGGCGAAAACATATTGATTAGAGCAAAATTGGAGAACCGATTTAACTAGGTGTAGCCAAATTTTGATCACGGGGGTGAGGAACGAGGATAAAGAACATATTTGGACTGTTTAGCACGTCCAAGTTGTGTGTTTAAATATTGGAAATGTGTATGTCAGCACGTTCACACGTGGCAGTATCCCCTGATATTTCAAAGAAAGGATGAAAGGGTAAGATAGTTTTGTTTTAAAACAGGATAGAAGGGAACATGGAAGACACACAAGTTCAAAGAAAAGAGACAAAAAGTAAGATATTTTCTAAGCATCCCGCAATAGGAAAAGAAGATCTGCCGTCTTTCCTTAAAGATCACTGGCCATCTTACTTATAAAAAGAACATGACCCTTTACAGAAAGGGGTCTTCCTCTCTCTCCCCTTATTACATGCTAAAAAGGGAAAAGCACGTTCTTTCACGGACATAAACGGCAACAAGGAGAAGAGATTGGACCGAGATTGGACGCTCGCCCGGCCCCTAATGGCGGCAGGAGCAGGCATTTCCCCATCAATGGAAGTTGGGTAGTAATAAATATATGAGAACGATGCACTCTATCCTCTAGGCGGTCTCAACTAGCAATCTTTAAATAATTACAATAGAATATGCCATTTCTAGCCAAGCACTTTTCCCAAAGCTGGTGTTACTTATACTCAAACAAATAGATTTCACTATCTTACAACTAAGCACAAATTAGAATATTGATAACATTTCTCAATACTGTGATTTCAGTATGCTCAAAAAGACGATGTAATAATATAATAATGTTCATACAATGTTCATTTAAATCTTATAATTTACTTTCCAATCACTTAAGTATCATAACTTTTAAGAAATGTTTACCTAAAATACTTGCATCTCAAACCCTCAAAATTCACATGGTAGATTTCAATATGCTTCGGATCACCTTATAGCATCATAGATTTATGATTCTCTACATATTTCATGAGGCCGATGGCCTTGGAGCCTCTAGTTAAGGTGGATTTCGATCCTCTCCAACACATACAAATCGTAATTGGCTAATTAGTTAGTTTACTAATAAGTAAGAATATTCAAATAATCTCAATAATAATATGGCACATAGTCTCAATGGCTCAAACAACCGATACCGTGCTAACACATGCTCAACTTTTAATATTCGTTGTGTACAATAGATTGAGCGATTGGGCAAACGCAGCCACTGATAAGCACGAAACGCTTGCACATAACTGAACTCAGAAAGAAAGAACATCTCACACAAAAGGCAAAAAAAACTACCATATGATGACAAGAGTAAGGCCTACTACTATGATTTGCACGTGAGATCTGGATTCCTGGTGATCAATTCGGTACGCAAATGAAGGCACCGTGAAATCCATAGGGTACTCTTTGAGGCAGCGTGATTTTTGCTATCGGCTCGCCTTCAAATTTCTGCGCGTCAATCACGTGCACCTGCAAATTCCCAATCTCAAAATCAGAACAAAAGTCGTTACCGGCAGGCAAAGCTACGTGCTGATACTACTGGAACACCCAGACTTGACCTGCGACACATCTGTTTCTTCATTATGTACCCAGGTGACAATCCAACCACTGTCTTCTCTGGCGCCGTCTTTCTTAGGGACAAAAACACTCCCGCTGCAGAAGCTGCCCTTTTGGAAATTATGGTACTCGACCTTTACCGAGTTCTTGCCTTGTCCTCTTCCCTAATTCAAGGCTGAAGTTTAGCACATTTCGACATACAGAATGGATAATTAGAAGAGTGACTAAAAAAACTCCCGTAGTGCCTCAGAATCAGATAGGCTAGGACGAGGTTCGTCGAAGTATAATTTCGCCAGACCTCCATATTTAGCCATTCCTGAATCAAACAAGTGATGCATAAACATTTGGAAACCGATCTTATGCGCTGCTTTGAGCAACTGGACATGCACTAGAGAGGGGAGACTGGCATTGCATTACCAGATTCAGAGCTTGACTTAGAATTGATGACTTGAGCATAACCGGACTTGTTAGGCAAGCCGGTGAAATCGGCATTTATGAAAGGGAAGTCCATAGAGAATTCAGTGCCAGTAAGATTCGACTCCTGAACTTCCCCGGTTTCCATGTTCAATCTCCACTCATAGGCACAGGTAAACAGATAGCCTCCACGCTTGTCAGCGTGTGGATCCACCAATTCCCTGAAGTCGAATCCTCTCGAGAACCAATCGAACTTGTCCATACCCCAATCAGGACCGGAAACATCGATGCAAGAGCCCTGCATCCTCTCACCACAACCTGCTTCGTCCATCAATATCGGTCGAGTTGAGGCCTTTTCTAAGAGATCTTTAACACTCAAGTTAGGCTTTTGGAAAGAAAATACCTCATCACCATCCTCAAAGCAGTTGAGTATGTGAAATGTGCAGCTTGATTCTACATGAAACCACCGGACTGAGCCAGCGTCTCCACATCGAGGCATCACCCCAATCCTTGCATACCCATCCTTGTCATACTTCGCAAACCTAGATTCCAAGAAAGCTGTTGATCTAAAGCTGCTCGACATGCTTGAAAAATATGGCTAAAAATATGATTACGTAAAGATTTCAAGGTTTTGGATTCAACTCACCGTCCACCATTGACGAGTCTGTTAATGTCCAGGACAAGGGGATGATCAATGATTACATTGTACCTAAAATTAAACGGATCATTGGTTAATCTCGTACATTGTTACCCACCGATGTTTCCAAAGTAGAGTGCTCACCTACGCGTGACCCCAATTTCATGGCTGAGAACACTCCGATCAAACTTGAGATCGGCCTTATGTTTGAGTTTCTTCCCATCACCTGAAACAATTAACCAATCTCAAGATTGACAGTCTTATCCTTAATTCTTACAGTAGAACAGGACAATATCATGAAATCAGGAAATATCGAATTACCGGATATAACGCCCACGACACAATAAGGTCTCCTAACATCTACTCCCATGGTGACCAGCTCCCCTGACACAGGCGCTCTCTGTTGCACAAAGCAATGATTTATAGTAAATCAGTGAAATTCAATCAATCGTATGTACGTCAGGGCATACTTTGCATATCGAAAGATCGAACCTTTGGGTGGCTGGAGAAAGGTTGATCCCAATTCCCATCCAAGTTCCAATTGCCACAAGCTTCCAACGTGGTGATATCTACTTCTTGAGGTACGTAATTCTCCGCGACCGAGTATGTTTTCCCCGCATGCTCAAAAACACTAGTGTTGCTTATGTATTTATTCACTGTTCCATACCTAAGCTGCTAAGATGAAATAACTCAACTTATGCTGAGGGTAGAGCTATACAATTTACATAAAGCCAAATAAACAATGTTTATATGTGGAGAATAATTAATTTCAAATGAAGGGACGAAAAGTAATACAGTGTTCAGGAGATAAGCAGCCATAATAGCCCAAGAATCTCCTTCAATAGCTGGAAGAAAAGACGGCTTGTTGCGTGGCTTCTCTAACTTGAAAGTCTCGGACTCGACGTATCGGTTTTTGTAGGATAGTAGCCATTTTCCTCTGGATTCCTTTTTGAAATATACTGCATGAAGCATTCCTTCTCCCTCGACCCAGGTATGGCTTGATCTTCCAAAAATTGATTTCGTCGATTTAAAACCGCCAAACAGAGGATTTGGACCTGCACCATCATATATTACTCATTAGTTAGCTAGTTCGAGAAGCTAGTCATTGTTCTGCCTCTACAAGCATTGCTGAGAATGCCATGCGTACTTCGAGTTCTCTAATTACAGAAAGTAAACAAAATAAGCTAAAACCTGTAAGACTGATTTAAGTAGTTGGCATACCATTTCTAACGAAAACTCCCTCTGGAAAATCGACAGGAATGTCACCTTCGCAGCAAGCGACTACAGTTGCCTCGCCTATTTCTTCAACTGGAGAAAAGTTTTTCTGCATGCATGCGATGCCCTTACTTTAGGCTAGACAACTCACCAGAGTCTGGATTTTTTTAACCAAATTTATAAATCACCATTTGTATCTCAGGCATTATTCTTAGGGTGTGCTTGGTACGTAAAAAGAATATTTGAAGAGCCATTATATCTGAGCAAATAACATATCTAGCGTCTACATAATCAATCCAGTCAATTCCATTTTGTTACACTTTCCCATATTAAATAAAGAGACATAAGCAATCAATGATCAATCATCGACTATAGCTCCGATTTTAATTTGGTTCCATTCTGTACTTTACATATCTTCCATTTTTATTGGTGTGACCTATGGTTCGCCGAATGTTATCATAAGAAGGGAATAGCTATTTTATAGGAATAAAATAACACAGGAGGAATGGAATAGCTATTTTAAGTTGACAATATCATGATATACACATTCGGATCAATAGGTTAACCATTCCATTCCAGCTCTATGATTAATAGAATGTTTGTTACACGCCATTGTTAATTACATCTGTATCGCATATCTAGAATGTTCTATCCAAAATATCGTTTCCCTCGAAACAAAACTAACTACTTTGACGCTGTTCCATCTTATTCATGATCCATACGCCTGCCACTCAAATTTTTCTGGTACCTGAGAGGGAAGCAATGGCTGATCAACGAATCGAAACATGGAATCCACGACAGTATCCAGCACTTTCCTTGAAGTGCTCTTCATGGCTTCAAGCACATGTTCTGGCCATGGCTTTTGTGGCAACCTGATCTTCCACGGATGCTGGGAGACATGTTTTAGCAAGTTCATGAATGAAAGTGAATTTGGGGTGCATCTACAATATCAGTAAGTAAAAGGAGACTATTGGTAGCAAGGATTTATTTGTTTCATATGATCATGGAGAATGAGCATACATATTTTAGACCTTACCAAGCTAAAAAGAGGGCAGACCGGCGTTTAGTTGACATGCCACAGGGATTTTATCATTACAGATGCTTAATAACGAAGGACTCATTTCCATAGCAAGAGCGTGCGTGAGGAGCTAATCGGGAGAGGCAAAAAAAAAGAGGGCTCACCTTATAGACAAAAGTAAAACGATATAACCTTGTGAGATGAGCGAGTTTTGGAGACTGATCCACATATCTTAGAAGTCAGAAGAATCAATATTTTCGCATACCCAGTATTTCGCTTAAAATATAACTGTGTTTAACACTGAAAAAGAAACCGAAAGATTGTCTAAAATCGGACAGCAAAATGTTCAGCCCAAAGAAATGACAACACCCTCTCCACATGTATTACCGTCAGATTCAATGGTATCGAGATCTTTAGGCGATCGAAACTATGAGTTTGAGAGTTTGATGGCCTGTGAAGAGATGCATTGACATTCAAAGCTTGAGAAGAGAGTGCCATCTTCTTCTTTCTCCTAGTATTCTTCTGCAACACTATGAGAGACTATCCAAATGGTTATCAGAGAAAAGGGAGGCTACAGCGATGCACTAATGAGCCGTACAACTCATACTTATTCTCTGCCAGAAAGGAAAGACAATATATATATCCATCGAAGAAACATGATAGAAGAAAGACCATATGTGTCATCATATACACACACTTCCATGCACGCACGCACGCACTTACAAATCAGCTCAAAGCAAATTCCTACCTCCAATGACCTGCGTTATTAGACTACTCTCAGATAGAAGCCGTAGTTGCTGTCGTTTGCGGGGGCAATGTGCTGTGGTAGGGGACGCATCCCAAAGTGTCGCGACATAGATTGAATTCGGCCATTATTCACCTTCGAATATTCCTAGGCGTACACCAGTCGTCACTAGTAAAATTGCCGACTTATGCAATCGGAAATGCTGCCGGAAGCCAGGTATAATGACTTGGACTTTACGTCCAATAACAAATGAAAAAATTGTCTAAAAAGTCCTAAACTAGTTGCACTTTTATCAATTCAATCCTAAACATTTTTCACTTTTTGCTAATTGAGTTCATTCGACCAATTTTAGTTGGAATTTACTGACATGAACGTTGGTGTTGACATGGATAAATTTTTTAATTTATTAATTTTTTTCGAATTTTAAAGTTATTTTTTTATGCTTTTAATTTCCTTTTTTTTCTTTTTTTTTTTAATTTCTTTCCCTTTTTCCTCTGTCCAATCAACCAACTTTTGACAACCGGCCGAGGCCACGATCGGTGAGGGTTGGCCTCGCCGCCTCGGGCGAGGTCACCCTCACCAGGATTTGGCAAGGGGCACCTCGCCGACCTCGGCGAGGTCGAGCCTCACCAGAGGTTCACAAGGGTTGGCTTTGCCACCTTCGGTAAGGTGGCCCCCGCTAGGATCGGCAAGGGGCAACCCAGGCGGGCTACGAACGAGGCTCACCTCGCTAGATCCAGTGAGGGCGAGCCTATCCAAGGTCGGTGAGGTCGCCCCTTGCTTGAGGCCCGCAAGATCGACCCTCACTGGCCTCTAGCCCAAGGACGACGAGGTTACCCCTCACCAAATCCCAGTGAGGGTGACCTTGCCAGAGGCCGAGGAGGCCAACCCTTGCCAGTCATGGCCTCCGGTTGGTTGTCGAAGATTGGGCGACCGGCCAAGGGAAGAAAAAGGAAGAGAGAGAGAAAGAGAGAAATTAAAACTACAAAAAAAATATTTAAAATTTTGAAAAAAATTAAAAATAATAAATTTTGTCCACATCAATGTCGGGAGTGTCACATAGGATGGTTGACGTCCACATTAGTGAATTTCAGCCAATAGATGGACTTAATTGGCAAAATGTTGAAAGGTTTAGGACTCAATTTTGTAACGTTGAAAGGTTTATGACTAAATTGGCAAAAAAAAAAAAAAAAAAGGTTTAGGACTTTTTTAACAATTTACCCAACAACAAATAGAGGATGACAAATTCAATTCCTACCGATGTCTTCAAGTAAGAGTATATATAAAGAAAAATCATTCCCTACACTTGCATGGATGACTTTGCTGAGGCGCAGGCGAGTGGTGGTCACTTTAGTTACCACCTTAAAGAATTGATATAACTTGAAGCAATTAATATATCTTTTCCATATGAAAAGACTTTTCCTAATATATCTGTTCAAAAATATGAGATAACGGAAATGTTTTCACTATCGACAAAAATATTTAGGCATAGGTTATTATATTTGTATCAATTAAAAAATTTTCATTACCTCATTTTTCTAAGAGATAAAAACAACCTAAAATTAAGAAAATATTTTTTGAATTGTTGACTTTTTACGAAACAAATGGAAGCTAAGCTTTTGAGTGAAAATAACACAACTTTGGATATGTTAGTTAAAGAGCTCAGAGTTAAGCCTCCCTCTTGTTTGATCTCTCAAGGAGGGACTATTAGGCTTCTATAACATGTCTAAAAAATATAGTATTGGAGCTGATGATTGATTTGCAATCCCTCCGAATTTGTATTGGTGTTGGAGAATATGTTATGGAAGGAATCTTGTAATCAACATTATTTCCAAGTGAAGAAAGGCATCACAGTTCAATCTAACTAAAGAGACCATAGGTAAAGGTGAGCGTTGGGGTAGAGCAAACCGGTTTGGAGTTGGCAATGATGTAAATGCGATGCATGACCACAAGTGCATAGAAAGTAGGTCATTTATTAAGTCGAGGTATATGTTGATGAATGAAGGGGAGTGCCGATCTAACACAAAACAGTCAAACATGAGTGAAAGAAAATGTTCAATTGCATGTGTTATGATTTGAAATAATTAATACATCTTATTTGATTCACAATTTATTGACTTAAAATGTTGAACCTTTAA
Organism: Eucalyptus coolabah; assembly: GCA_014182585.1. NCBI lineage: Eukaryota > Viridiplantae > Streptophyta > Magnoliopsida > Myrtales > Myrtaceae > Eucalyptus > Eucalyptus coolabah. Next base: position 10,857,467 of record CM024622.1, read on the forward strand.
CAGATTCGACTAAATATGCTAATAACTTGGTCTTATGCTTGACTCTCAGCAATTTCTAACCGATGAGGTATTAAGTTTTTATTCCCCAATCTTAATAGGCTTCTTTTTGAATAGATTATAATTTGCGAAACTTCTCAGAGCAAAAATTGATCATATTGTGACCTGACTTCAATAGCAAAAAATAAAATATCTAATTCACGCATATCAAGTACTAAATAAAAATTTTGGAATATGATATCCAAGAAATAGTAGTTTGGCTCAATGTTTATGTACCACTAGAAATTCGTCTTGTTACTTTAATTAAAAATAAACCTTCAGTGGCATTTTTTTTCCCTTTCATGAATTGATTGTCCACTAAAGCAAATTAAATCAACCAGGAAAGGGAAATCTCATTCCAACAGGCAACAACCAGAGCCTTTCTTATTCCCATGAATTTTAATTGTGACATAAATTGCAGATATGATGTGATTTAATTAATTTAAAAATTTTCCCTGCAGTGTTGCACAGAATCGATTGACAGGTGGAAAGATTTTGTCCTGTCTCTGCACGAATCAAGATCCTGACAACCAGGATGGAAACCCTGACTAGGAAGGACAAAAAGGAATCAAGTGCTGGCACAGTTCCTCAACCAGGGGTACTACTGCAGCCAGTTGGTTGAGGAACTGTGCCGTTAGGCGTGCTGCAGTAGCAGGAGGATTTTCACCTCCCCTCACTCACCCCAGGCGCGGGAGGCTACTATATCTGCCTACCCGATGGTAGCCAGGGTTGGAACCCTGACGTGGAGTCTACCTTCTCCAGCGTGAGGCCCCCTAATTCCCTCGTCTATCTTTATCTTCCCGACGAGAGAGGGGATACGGAGGACAGCATGGGGTCTCCCACCCCCAGGTGGTTCTCCCACTGTTTCCTCCTTGAGCCTTTTAAGGACATGCTCGAGGTCCAGCTCAGTTTATAATTGGGTTAAGCGAATATTGCTAGATAAAAGCAAGCATACAGCCAAAGGGAACGATTCTTTTACTTGAGTCCAAGGTACGTTTCACTACACTTACACATTCTCTTCGAAAAAATTATTAAAAAATTCTTAAATCTATTATCAATTCAGTCTTAAATTTTGTTTATTAATTTAGTCTTAAACATTTAATAATTATGTCAGTTTAGTCCATCCAATCAAAATTGACCGGTCGGTGCTAATATGGACATCGGCTGTTTGGCGAAATTGAAATGATAATTTATTAATATTTTTTTTCCAATTTTTAATTTTTTTGAATTTTTTTCTTTTTTTTCACATTCTCTTTTTTCTCTAGACAGTCGGCACTAGCCAGAGGCGGGGGCCGACGAGGCTAACCTCGTTGTCGCTAGGAGGCCCCGCCGATTTGGCAAGGCTCGGCCCCGCGCAGCCTCAACGAGGCTGCCGTCACCAAATCGGGCGAGGAGCCTCGCCGGCCACCCGCCGAGGTCGACCCTCACCTAGGCTGGATGAGGCCCCTCCAAACCTAGTAAGGCTCGACCTCGCCTAGCCAAGGTGAGGGTTGACCTCGCCGATGGCCAACAAGGCCGCTGTCACTAGATCTAGTGAGGCTTGGCCTCGCCCAACCATGGCGAGGCCGAGCGAAGGACCGGCGAGGAGCCTCGCCGAGATCTAGCAAGCCCTTGCCCGCCAAGGCGAGAGTCAATCTCACTAGTGCCTGGCAACGGCCTCACCAAGGCTAGGCGGGCCAAGCCCAACGACAAAGCAAGGCTGGCCAAAGGAAAGAGAAAGTAAAAAGAAAAAAAAAAAAAAAGATAGAAGAATTAAAAATTTTGAAAATATTTAAAAATTCAAAAAAATTGTCATGTCGCTTTTGCTAGACAACTGGCGTCCCCGTTAGTGTCAACCAACCAATTTTGGCCAAATGAACTAAATTGGCTAAAAAAAAAAAGTTTATGATTGAATTAACACAATTGTAATATATTTAAGACTTTTTGGGCAATTCTCCATATTCTCTTCAGACGCTCCAAAGCATGAATCTATGTAGTCCAATCAGTACCACAACGCATTTAATGGGAAACTATCACTTCCAATTAGAATTAATTGTGTAAAGATCATCTTGTGATTTTACTCATACTAAAAATCTAGACCCTCTCAAAGAAAACTCCCTATTCAACAACAAATCATACCAACAAAGTTAGGGAGGACATGGACAATCATAGTGGCCCAAAAAAAGTGTGCTGCCCATCTCCAATCACATGTTTGATGTGAGGCTTAGGAAAACGCCTTGTTTTAAGCAATTTTCTCCAATCCAAGGTACTCTCTCGCCTCGAGCTTGGACAATCCCAATTGTCTCATCCTGGAGGAAATAACAATAAGTCCACCACTATATTGGTGGCCGCGATGGTTTGGGCTCTCTCCCCCTCACGAAGAGGAGGAGTTCAAATCCCCTCACAGTCGCTTGGGATCTTAAGTGGAACGCTAGGGGTGGTGGATCATCCCGCTTACATATCCCCGGGTTTACTGCGGCCACCGGCTGTACGGGGTTCTTGAGTCACCAAAAAAAAAAAAAACAGTAAGTCCAGGCCAGATTTCAAAAGGAGTCCCTATAAGTTCTTTAAAGCACGAGCAACATTCCAAACTGCAAGCTTCCTAAGGCCTAGCCCTCACATTTGGGCAAACAAACATCTTCTCATGATTACTTTTGCTCCCTTGACAGTCTGCATTTTTGCTCTATCTACATGATAACTATTGGGTCAACACCGTAGAAATCCAACACCTTCACCCAAGAGATCAGCCCAAATCCGAGCCCGCATCTAGTTAGATCCATAGAAGGGAGATATATATGTAATCTTGAGAGATGTGGAAAATTGAGAAAATTATGCAATTATCTCTAACATAGAAAATATAATAAAGAAATCCTTGATTATCTCTAACACACTCAAAATGTTAAATCAATGAGTTATCAATCAACTAAAATATATTCAATGCTACACATTATATTGATGTGGAACTTCTTTTGCCTAACACCCTCATACATGCACCTCAATAATAACTTAGGTTAGTATGAACATCTGGAACTAATGATTAGTTACACTTAAAATAACAGTTCTGATGAGCTGAAGCCTACCAGCGTACGAAAGATGCCTTACCGTCCATTATTCCATAGTGGTAGCCTAAACCAAATGCTTACACTCTTCGTAACTTAGCTAACCCGATATCAATGGGAAACCTAGAAATTTTACTGGCAGAACACCCCTCCTTAAAGCTACTCAATCTAGCCAATTCAGCCCGTTGTTCACCACTGGAACCAGCTAAGGAAATTTCAATCCTTGAAAGATTCAACTTTCGGCCCAAAAGATAATGAAACAGCTGTAACGGAGAAGGGATTTGCTGCAAGGAATCTTGTCCCCTTTGGAGAAAATAATCAAATCTTCCGCAAAGTTTAGATGAACGCTTTGTTTTTAGAGCAGAGAAAGTGAAGTTCTACAGTATCCCTAGAAGCAGCGTCGTCAAGCACTTCTGAGAAAACCTCCTATCCCTTAGCTATATCACAAACTAACAAGGAGAAAATAGATCTCCTTGCCTTTGTCCCTTACCTCCTTTAGAAAAGCCTCCGAGGCCACTATTTAAGGAAATAGAAAACTAGGGAGAAGTAATGCAAGCTGTAATCCATTTCGCATGAATTGATCAAGAACACAATAACTCGAATCACATAAAGCAAATGATCCCATCTCACTGGGTCAAAAGCCTTCACAGGATCAGCTTTAGTCAATGAATCTAGGGGTAATCCGACCGGCTATGATAATTTTGACAATTCGTGGGTTAAAAGAACATTATCAGAGATGCTGAGAAAATCAATATAGATATGGGGCGTGGTTAGAAGGGTGTCAAGAAAATGTGGGTTTTTGTTTTCTTTTCTTCTTTTCTTCGGCTGGCTAGATTAACAAAATATGATGACTCTTGAAATGCATGATTGGAATGGACTCGTCGCCATCAAATGAAATGAAAGGTGGTGGTCCTCAGGCCTAGTCTAACTTGGCCCATTCGGCCAATAACCGAAGATCTATTCAGAGTCAATCAGCCCAAGCACGATGCATAGCTGTTAAACTCCTCAGGCACGCATAATATTCCATACAGAATCTTCTCCTTTTCCTTGTGTATCTGGTAAAAGGTCTTCGAGATGGAATGGGCATTCCAAATGAAAATGGCGATTCCATACTCATATAGGAAACCCGAGCACAATGGAAAGCGATAAAACAGATTAGACAGACGAGATAAGCACCCGCGAGAGACAGCTATACAGATGCACATAAGAGGATTTATATGGTCATATTATGCTATTCAAGAAAATGCAAGAGGTTGCAACATGCACATATGCCTCATTCATAGCCCTAAACCCAATAACACCATCTCTCTCAGTGTCTAATCTCAACTCAGAATCCCCATATGAATGTTCTCTCAACTCCCACAGTCCCTCAACATTGTTTTACTGAGGCTAAGCACTACAAAACCCTTATTACCATGCAAAATATGGAAACCCGCACATCAAGAAATATGCTCTACTGTTATCTTTCTCTTACTGGATTGACAGTCAAATTCAGATGGCAATGCATGTCGTTGGGCTAGAAACTCAAGACACGCTTAAAAGTCTTAAACTATACAAATAGAAATGTTCATTTTTTTCCATCAAGACGATAGGACTCACTTTGTCATTTCTTTTTCCTAGACGTACTTGGCTTTTCCTTTTTCATTACCTATTTAAGGAGAGTTTTGATCATTTGTTGCTGTCAATTTCTTTCCGTTTTCCGTTTCACATCTTCATCACGGCCAAATAAAGGAATGAGAGTGATCGTTCCTTTCAATCTATTGAAAGAAGTACACTCTAAGTGTCAAAACTTAACACAAATAGACACTTAAAGTGCTAAAATTAGGAAAGTGACACTAAAGTATCACTTTTTTTTTAAAAGTGGGACATCTCTAGCGAACCCATCGGAAATCCTACGTGACGATTTTTTATTATTTTTTCGTCTATGTGGCTCGCCGGAGTGCTGACTCAATCAAAAGAAAAGAAGCAAAAACGACATCGTTTTTTAGCAAATTCAAATTTTAATATAAAAATTAATTTAATTGAATTAAAAAATAATAATAACTAATTAAAATTTTAAAAAAGGGGGTGGGGGAGAGGAGGCAGCGGCTAAGGGATGAGCCCTCGCCGCCGCCTCCCCCCCGTACTCGCCTCCCCCACCTTTTTTTTAAGTTTAAATAATTATTATTATTTATTTTCATAATTTAATTAAATTAATTTTTATATTAATTATTTACCACGTCAAAAAAACAAAACTATGTTGTTTTTGTTTTTGTTTAGCCATGTCAATGTGCAAAATGATATCGTTTTGCACTTATTTCTGCCGGAAAATCGCCACGTCAACATTTTAGCTAGATTTTGATCGGATTGGTACTTAAGTGATCTATTTTGCTTCAATTTTGTCACTTAAATGTCACTTCATAACTTTTGGCACTTAAGTGTCCCTCTGTGCCAAGTTTTGGCACTCTAAGTGGAGAGAATTACCAAAAAGTCCTAAACCTATTGCAATTTTGCCAATTCAGTCCTAATTTTTTTTTTTTTGCCAATTTAGTCCTAAACATTTTACAATTATATCAATTCAGTCCATCTAGCCAAAATTGGCCAGCCGATGCTGATGTGGACGCCTAACCTGGGATAGCTGGTCGGCGAACGCTAATGTGGCAATTTTTTAATTTTCTTTCAAATTTTTCAATTTTTTTTAATTTTTGAATTTTTTGAATTTCTTTATTTTCCCCCACCTTCTCCTTCCTCTAGCCGGCCGGTGCTGGCCAGAGACGAGGGCCGGCAAGGCTGACCTCACCGGCCAGAGGAAGGAGAAGATGGGAAAAAGAAAAGAAAAGAAATTCAAAAATTCAAAAAAAAAAAAAAAATTTAAAAAAATCGAAAAAAAATATTTAAAAATATTTAAAAATTGCCACATTAGCATTCGCCGACTTGCTGTCGCCGACCGGCGTCCACGTCGTATCGACTGGACAATTTTGGCCGAATGGACTGAATTGGCACAATTGTAAAAAGTTTATGACTAAATTAATACAATTACAATAGGTTTAGAATTTTTTTGGTAATTCTCCACTCTAAGCGTTTGGCACTCCAATCTATTCCATTCTTTCTTCCATCTCAAGGTCTTTTACTCATCATTTCACCACACCATATAGAGAAAAGAGGCTAAACGAGGAGATAAAAAAAAGTACAATGCATGCAGTATATTACTCTCATGAACTCACACGAGCAGAAATAAAGGAAAGTGTACTTCCACACATCCTCCGGAGGACAAAAATCCGAAGCCTCTCGCGAGGCGCTCCTCAGACCTGCCAAGAAAGGCCGTTCATAGCTTGTGGGTCGACAGTCATTAATGCCGTACTAGTTGATCCCTCACCGTTCAAGAAGATGCAGAAGTGCCAAGTAGGTTTGAGACATCGCATGACCCGCGGGCTCATCACACGCATTTCGTTCGCGGTCGAGACCTGGGATGAGCTGTTGGCTAATGTTTGGTGGCCAAAGCGTTATCACGATGGGATAGATGAATGCATCTCATGGAGAGAAATGTAGCGTTGCTTTGATGGCGTGGTGGACCGATCAAAGCCAAAAACGGTGCAGAAATTGTGCGAAACTTACGGCCGGTGGATTTCATTTTCACGTTATTTGCAAAACCAATGCAATACGCCATGAATTCGAGGCTCACTCATGCACCGTACGGGCTCATTATGTATATGGGCCATGCATTCACTGATATGGACAATGGACATATCTTTGCTCAATCACGAGGCCATTATGCACACGTGTACGTAATGTAAACGTACAAATCTCTTGGTCGTATTCCTATAGTGACAAATAATAAAAGCCTAATAAAAGCTTAATAAAATAGAGAGGTGGGGGGAATCAATGGTGAAACGTGGTGTTATTGAGAGAATTCAAATGGATTATTTGGTTGAATGGTGTTCGTTGCATCCTTTTTTTTTTCTCTTTCTTTTGCTTTTAGTTTTGTAAGTTTTGTCCTTACATTTGTTTTGGAAGTTATCCGTACACCAAAACACGTGCCGTTTAACGGCGTTAATGCTAGATTTTTTAGTTAACCATTATAGTCCTCTTTGAAAGCCACAGCCTCTTTTTTACATAAGTTCACAAAAAGAAGTCAAATCTTATTTTCAAATTGATGAATAGCCTAGATGCGTGGTAACATTCCCAAGTACATGTAGACTCACTCGAAAGGACTTCAACTTCAGCTATTCTGTAATATATCCGCATAATTAGCAACTCGGCTCAGTAACACTTAAGCCATTGAACTTATGCATATGATCTTAAATAGTTGCAACAAAACCATGGATAATCTTCCTAAACTTATTATACGCAATCAATTCATTCGTAAACTTTTCAATTTTGCTAATTTAGTCTTAAACATTTTTATGATTTTTCAATGTAATTTTTCTAAGTCAATTTTGGACAAAAATCACTTATTAGACTACATGTTAGTAGTATTTGATCAAAATAAGCCGCAAGGACAACATTAAAAATCATCAAAAAGTTTACAACTAAATTAGAAAAATTGAGTTGAATAAAATTGAAAAAATTGAAAACCCAGGTTTTTTGGACAATTTTTCCGAGAGAAAGTAAATTTTTAGCAAATGGGGCAGGCCATACAATCACATAATAACATTTTTTTAAAAATAGTGATTAGACCCGTCCTCTAGCGTCCGAGCTGGGACTTTATTGAATATGGGCCTCAAGTTCTTTCTTTCCAGATCTAGCTAAAGCCTAAAGGTCCCTCCAGATCTCAATCAATCATGCAGAAAGGAAAAAGAAAGACCTGATGAGCATTGTGTTATTCCAACACCCATCACAATATAATATAGTCATTCCCTTATTTATAAATATCCCACTAGGGCATGGCGGCACTGTAAACCCTAACCTGTTGCTTCACACTGAATCAGCATATCCCCACCAACCAATCTTGGGAAGACAAAAGAAGAACTTGTGAACGAGGATTTCTGTCTTTCTCCTTTTCTCTCCTTGATTTTACTTTGGCAATGGAAGGAGAAAAGGGGAAGACTTCTTTCTTGGGTGATGAATAATTAATTGATTTACATGGGGTTGGTGATGGCCCCTGAAACATGATAAGGGGTTAAATGAACAGGAGTGACTAGGTGAAATACTGAAGCTACAGAGAGAGAGAGAGAGAGAGAGAGAGATATGAAAAGCAAAGATTGGAAGCTACCTTGTTGCTATGACCTAAAAGAAACAAAGATCAAATAATTAAATGTGAGGGTTTCTTTGGGTCTTATAGAGAGGGGGACCCCCCCCCCCCCCCCACCTTGTACCTTAGGGTGACCCATTTCTTTTATGGGTCCATCTCTCCGTCGTTCTCTCCATCTTCTCATATCGAAGCCCTTTATAAATGTTGGGGGTGACTCGCTGGGAAATATTGGGGGAGGGAAGGGAACAAAACAAAAAAAAAAAAAACAAAGAAGAAGAAAGAGAAAGAAAAGATGCAGCTTTGTTCAAGTAGAGTAGCTCTCTAAGTGCACACCCACTTTGCTTAACTCCTTTCCTGCCCAGTGGCCTCAAGTCCTCTCTCTCTCTCTCTCTCTCTCTCATTCATCATCACCATCACCATCACCATCATCATCTCTCTTCTCTCTCTCTCTCTCTCTCTCTCTCTCTTTCTGAGAGGTCCTCTTTCTCTGAGTCTCAGCATCTCAATCTCCTCTACTTTTAGCCAAGAGGGAGACAGTTTCCATAACTGAGCCCGTCACCCTTCTCTGCCTCACCAAGACTTTGGAATTTTCTGAATTTGCCCCATGTGGGCAAGCAAGCTTGATTGTCATCCCTCTTGGTTGCTTCACTTGCCCTGAAATACAAACCAAGCGACACTATTGTCTCCACACGATAACCTTTTCTTCTTCTTCCATCTGTGAAGACCCAGTGGCTCTTCTTCCTCTAAAACCCTCATTTGGTCATCCATTTCTGAACTCATTGTCTGCCAAGAAAGCACAAAATCAAGAATCAAGAACAAGGAAGAGTCCCCAAGAAAGCAAAGAGAGTACCGTGTTCGCCAGATAAAATGATTGAGCCGCCCAACTCGGACCGCGAAACCAGCTACAACTCGCTCTCTTCCCCACCATCCTCCCCTTCCTCGCCCACAGGGTGGACTGACTCCTCCCTCAACACGGTCCCAAAGCCCACCGGCCACCAGAATTCTGCCGACTTGCCAGCCGAATCCGACAAGAAGATCAAGCGCCTCCGCGACTCGGGCAAGCACCCGGTGTACCGCGGCGTGCGTATGAGGAACTGGGGCAAATGGGTCTCCGAGATCCGCGAGCCGCGGAAGAAATCCCGCATTTGGCTCGGGACGTTCCCAACCCCGGAGATGGCAGCCCGTGCCCACGACGTGGCCGCCCTGAGCATCAAAGGCAGCTCGGCGATCCTCAATTTCCCCGAACTCATCAGCTTGCTGCCTCGGCCCATCTCGCTCAGCCCGCGCGACGTGCAGGCGGCGGCATTAAAAGCAGCCCAGATGGATAAATTCGACACAATCACCACATCAACGGCGTCTTCATCCTCGTCAATGAGTCCTTCGTCATCACTAGTCTCGGCAATGGATCTGTCCGAGACATCGGTGGAGCTGAGCGAGATCATCGAGTTGCCTAGTCTTGGGACGAGTTACGAGTTGACGAGGCCGAGCAGCGAGTTCGTGCTCGTCGACTCGGTGGACGGGTGGCTTTACCATCCGCCATGGCTGGGGGCGAGCTTCGATGACGAGTGTGGTTATGTGGGTGGATGATCCAATGCCAGTACCGGAGAGTTTGATACATGATGAATCTGCAGGTTTGTTGTGGGATAATTATCAGTGATGGTATGGAATTTGTGAATAACCTGTCCATGTAAAACATGTGCTTTGACTTAGTTACCTCCTCTCTTTGTGTCCATCTTCTCCTCAAAGTTCTCACTCATGTAAAGCCCTTCTTGTTTTATTTTTCAAGGGCTTGTGTTGGACTCCGTTCACCATATGATAAACTCGGCCAATCACAACATGCAATAATCAAGATATGTATGAATTATATATCTAACTCCGTTCATGTTCATTACTATTGTTGGCCGAGTTTATTTGAACTGTGTGTAATTAACTTCTTAATTAGTTCTTCTCCATTGTTAATTAACTCCATCGTCTCTCTTGATTGCTTGTGTGTTTTGCCGTGCCCACTTCAATGGACTCAACCACTAAAGTATGTTCAAGAGAGGCCTCATAAATTGCTTCTGCTTTTGGATGGTTGAGTGCTCATTTTTCTCTCTCTCTCTCTCTCTCTCTCTCTCTCTCTCTCTCGCTCTCGCTCTTCTCTACTGTGTACGTAATGTGTTGTGTTACAGTTCCTGGATTCGTCCGCACCTGTATAATCTATACTCCACTCAACTTGCCGATAAAATAATGACCCTTTCAGCAACTTTTCCTAATGAAGGTTCGTGCATGAAACCACCATCTCATGATTCTCATGACTGTATCAGCGAAACGTAATCGACAAAAGTTTTTCTGACCAGAGAGGGGTTTTGATCATGACTTGGCGGTATCTTCCCCAGCGCATTTCCTGCCAAATTGGGCATATAAAAACGAATGATTCGCAAGGGCGACGAAAGTCTAAAAAGCTCATGATCACCTCAATGACGAAAGACTTTAGCCACTGAAACGACGACCCTACAAGCCTATGTTACTGTTGTTCATGCTGTTCTTATTTTCTATGGTTGGAAATTTAACTTTTAGGGTTTCTGGCAGACATGGCGGATGGTGAAACAGGGGTGAGATTGCAAGGGAGGGATGGCGATGGTGACCATTTTGCCCCCCCCCTCTCTCTCTCTCTCTCGGTGGGATAATAACACCCACTTCAGCCTATCGTATCTACGAGCCTAATTATTATTCTCAGCTTTTTAAACCGATGTCATAATCAGTGTGCACTGTCAGTCAGCTGTTTTTGAACTTACGTTTAATTTGTTTGGCGTATGGATAAATGCGGGCATGAAAATGTGGCTGGTGTTGAAACCAAGTTCGAGGAGATATCTGTTCTCTTCTTTATTTCTTTCCGCTGGAAGCGAGACGGATTCACGGAAAATATCTGTCAAGCCGCGACAAAAGGATAAGTGAAGAATATGCAAAAATTGAGTCGATTTAACGAAATGATTTGGATGATGTTCGACTGAAAATTGGCAATAATGCTTTTCCTTCATATGTTTGACTTTTCCCTGGCGAACGAAAGCAGTTGCTTGAACGTGATGCTACTAAAAGGAGGCACATTGAATTTTGAAGGTGAGTGATAACTATATAGGTTTGCATAGAGAAGAGCAACCAAGCTGGTGGTTCAACTCAGAAAAGGAACTGAACCGAATCGGCTTCACCCAATCGGTTTCAAGTTAGTTTACATGGGGACTGAATCGGTTCTAGAATAAAAGATTTGGGAACTAGCCTCAACCGGTTCGGCTCCCAAGTGGAATCATTTTGAGGTCAATTTTCAAATAGAACAAGTTTTTAACTTGTTCAAAACCAAACCCTACCTACAAGTTTCTTAATTGAGAGTTTTGCCAATTATAATGTTGTTGAGCATTCTAACACAAGCATGCTATTGTGGTGTTGTATTTGAGAAATTTTGCCAAAATAATGCATGTGATCTAGTACTTAAATAAAATTGAAACAGAAAAATATTAGAAAAAAATAGGTAAGCCAATTCCAATGTCAACCGGTTTGGTTCCCAATTCTATAAATCGAGAACTGATACTGGCAAGCTAGGTTCCAAATTTTTAGTTTGAAACTTACCCACTTTGAAATCAATTACCCTTAATTTTGTAAGGTAAAAGAAACCTGAGATACGTCAACATTGATGAGCTAGTTGTAATTGTCCAATTGATAGTACAAGACTTATATAGCAAACAAAAATTTTAATAAATCTTATGGTCCCGGTCATTTAAATCAAGGGGGCTAGACAACGAAGAGAGTGGTGCCGTTGGATCTTCAGTGCCCAATTAATTATATGGTCCAAATTGGTGGCACCCATCAAAGCTGAGATCACAAAATTTCAAAAACATATATTTTTTTTTATTTTACAATTTTTCTTTCTTTTTTTTTTTCCTTTTCAGAGGTTTTTTTCACCCGCAAATTCCATAGAAATTATATTTCTAGGATATATTGATGAGGAAAGCCCTATATTTTTCGTCCCAATAGGTCACAAATCAAAAATTTCACGTGGTCGAAAAGGATAGGGCTACCTCCCCCTCGGATAATATTATCCAAGAATTTATTACATAATTATAACATATTTTTGGTATATCGATTTTAATATGGGCCAGTTTTTTAAATTCTTTGCGATTCCCCATTCGCAAAAATCTTTTAAATTCCCTGTTGTGTTTGTTTTTTCCTCTTCTCCTTCAGTCGGGCATAACATAACTTGACGAAAGAGCAAATTGCAATTATATTAACGACGTAATTAAATTTCTCATTTTTCTTTGCCATCGCCATCCACTCTTTTCGAACAGAAATGGAGATGGTGGGATTCTTTGGCAACTTAAAAGTTCTTCATTTCTTTATCTATTTAGTTTGCTTTTCTAATTGCATATATTGGAAGGAGACGTGTCTCCTTTTCTCGCACTCACCTAACATCCAATTTGCTAGGCACAAATAGAAATCAAACGAAAGCGATGTATATCTCTATTTTGGGAATCGTGGATTCGGTTCTTGAGCCATCAAGGTGCGATGTTCAATTACCAAAGCTAGAAAAGCAACAAGGAATTAAGAAATGGTGAAGTACGAAGAGGTATGTGCATGAATGAAGCATCGGACATGCTCTATTTTTAATGGGGTTTTCACTAGATTTAGATTAATCATTAGTGTCGAAGGGGCAACCTACTACAAATCAAATATCATTTGCATTGTACTTCTCAAGGTTTAAGCTCTTAAGGAGGAACTATGTTGGAATTGTAATCACTTTTTTGGTTTGAGATGTGCCAAATTTGCATTCACTAGGCCTTTATCTTTTGATAATCCATGAGCATAGACATGGAAATTGACTATCTAAAAACCCATGAAACACCCCATGCTCCCACAAACTAGTTCCTAAATCTAACCGTATAATATGTACAGAAGATTCTAACTTAAAGCAGTTTGCATGAGGTTAATGAATTTTGAATGGGTGATCTTTAGATTCTATATTGGAAATCCCCAACACCATATTCAACCAACCAAATCTAAGGGGTTACTCAAATTGCCTAATATCAAAGTAATACAAATGAACTTAGCTTGTGAAAAGAAAAACTGAACTTATAAATAAAACACCCAGCTCTTGCCCGAGCGAAGGCCGAATAGGGTCACTTTTCCATGACACGAGAAGGCATTTATTAGATGGCAATCCTCGAAGTTTATGCTATTTAAAAATGGTGAATGCATATAACTTGTTAATTTTCATTTTCCTGTATATAAGTTGGAACTTAGAAACGAAAAAAGGACATCACCGTTGCCAAATTAATTAAACAACCGGAGATAGGAAAACGGACAAAATATAAAGTACTAATGAAAACTAGTGTGAGTATCAGAATTCAAACTTGCCATATAAATCAACCAATTCTCTCTAAAAATTTGATCAATTACGAAATTGGGTTATAATATACTCTTTTTGGGTAAGTCTTATAATGAATTTCTGTATAGCGCATGATACACGTATTTCTTTAACAGCAACAATGGATCATGCTAAAAGAGGCTGCCAATCATATGCGACTAAAACACTGCAATTAAATATTGTGTGAAACTTCACTTCACTATTTGGAGATTCAGCACTTCTCCTAATAAAACATGATTTTAATGCTAACCTTATCCAATTTGGCAATGTTTGTAGAAGGATAAAGGAAAGGGTTTGACTATAATTTATGTTGGTTTTAAATTATTGGAGGCAGGTATATAAACATCAGTACTTTTTATTTTTTATTTTGTGTTTAAAAGAGTTCCATTTATCGCACTTCAGACAACATTTTGGTTTGAATTTATTAGTTAGTAGTACTTCTCCAATCGGAGGGCTCTATGACTGTACATGATTGAAGTGATCGGTTTCAGGGTAGTACCGATACCTCTCCCGTCTGAGTCGATTCCCGGTCTCTAGGATTAATTGACTAAGGGAGGAATAAACGCATTAGGATTTTTAAATAATTTGTAAATAAATCTAGGAGTCTAATTTGTCTATGTGGAGGAAAATTGGACCTGATATTTCAACAGAATGGACATGACTAATCAAGTTTTTCTAGTCTCCTTAACGTCTTAAGCTATTGTTTGTGAAATACTTGCTAGGTCATGAAAACTGTTGTCGGATGAAGTTGATGAGCTAGCAAATGAAATGTTTCTCTATTCTTTCTCCCACAATGTTGACACGGTTGTTGTAGAAATTATATTGATCACTACCAATTTATTTAAAATAAACATTACGAATAAAAGCATATAGCTCCAATCTAAATATACTCTAATACTCCCTCGTTGACCCTTAAGCTGAGATGTGATGTATCACCAATTATAGAAAAAGAAAGGCCAGAGAGGGGCTGGATTAAACACAAGAGCTAAAACTCTAATGTAACATACATAATAAGGGTCGGTGGTAACTTACCTAAAAATTTAGTAATAGAAACATGACTTGATGTATAGATACCGTACCACCACGGACCAAGTAAAGCCCATACATGATTGAAACAAGGAAAACTACTGGAAATACAAGATTATAATGGAAATGGAAATACTAGCGATTAGGGTTTAACGTGAAGACAAAGCACACTTTTGCATCAATCAGCTTCCTGCTTCAAATCCTCCGGCCAACATGCCCCGACTGGCGTACACCGGCCGTCCCTACAGTATTGAATCACACGACCTAGCTATACACTTCAAGCTCTTCTTTTCCACAATCATTTTCCCTTTCTTTCCTTTTTGTTCCTGTTCTAGATTTCACCCAATTCGATGTGGGGAACAGCATCAACCCAGCACACTTTTGTTCATCTTCGTCGCAGACAAATGGGTTTTCTCTGCCAGATATGAGGCAAGAAAATCGCATGAATGCATAAATGAAATCAAACGAGTGATGATAAAGCTGACGGATGACTTTCTAGCGAATCCCATCTTCAAATGTTTATGCATTATGAGACACCAAGATCTTGAAGACCCCCTCTCTCTCTCTCTCTCTCTCTCTCTCTCTCTCTCTCTCCTCCTTTTCATGGGAAGCTCGCTTTCTGAGCAACTGTACAGTGACCAAATTATTTGTACGAAAAATCGTCATATTGACCCATTTCCTAATCTTAGCTGTGAGCCACTCATTTTCCAAGTCCAACACTGCGTATGTCGGACCTTTTTTTCTCTCTCTTTCTTTTTCTTTTCTTTAGATTTTGGGTATACTTTTTTAAAGCTGAGCACCTTTTCTTTCTTCTTTTTGTCACTTTTTGCATTTTTGTTTTATTTTATAAAGTTTTTGGCCAACTGCATATACTAAAAAATCGAGGAAATTAGCACGTGCAGATCGAAATGCAATAGCTTGCTAACTCATTTTCACGCGATGGCATGATTCATGCTTCGTAGAAACGATATATACAGAAACATATATATGGAATGTACCATACTTTGAAATGTAAGACCTAGAACGATTCTAATGATGCATGGTGGGTCTAATGGATATATTTAGAACGTGTTTGTTTCACTAACAAATTTTATGATAAAAAAAATTAATTTTCATTTGTCTTGTGATTTTTGGGATAATGATTTGTTTCTTTTTAGAAGGGGAAGTAATTTTCTCTAGTCTAAGCTTATTGTTTGCAATCCATAAGAAATGTCCTCCATAAATCAATTAGTTTTTCCAAACACTAGAAAGTAGAAAAACAGTCTTTTGAAAACAATTTCCTTTCAAACAAAAGGACTCCAAAAAGTGGTTTTGAAGGGAAAAATCGTGCTATGGATGGTGTTTGTAAAAATCGTGCTATAGCTTGCTGCTGATTTGATCTCTCTTTTGTGAACACAATCTTTTGCACCTTTTTTTGGTTTTTGGAGACTCGATAGATAGATAGATAGATAGATAGGTAGATAGATAGATAGATAGGTATAGGATAAAAGTTCCAAAAAGTTTTAAAACTTGACATGAAAGTGCAATTGAGTTATAAAACTTGCAAATAGTGTAATTGAATCTTAAAATTTGTCATATTTCTGCAATTGAGTTTTTCCGTTAGCTATGTTCAACTTAGCTAACAAAAAAAATACTGATGTGGCTTTTTTTTTTATTATTTTCTCTATTCTATATGGCAATGATGTGATTGAAACAACATCCTTTTCATCCATATTTAATTTTTAATAAAAATATTTAAATTAAATTTAAAAAGTAAGCTAAATTTAAATAAACAAATTGATACTACATGGTTTCACACCCCCTTTTTTATGAAGCTTATTTTTTTAATTTAGTCTAAATACATTAAAAATGAATTTAGACCAAAAAGACATCATTTTAATATTATGTTTTAGCATCAAGACGTAGGAGACACACTATTAAAAAAAGTCATATTAATATTTTATGTTAGTCAAATTGAACAAAGTTAATGAATGACTTTGACAAGTTTTGGGACTTAATTGCACTTTTTGTGATTTTAGAACTCATTTTCATGATAAGTTTTAGGGTTCTCTATGTATTTATCTCATACATACACATACATTATTATTGTTGGTGGTGGTGGTGGTGGTGGTGGTGATGATGTAAAGACTTTTGATACATTCATCGTAGATGGACGAGACAATATAACAAGAGATGTTATTCAAATTCATATGCACGTCAACTATCCAAAACTTAGTCGCCAATGTATATGAACAGTACAAGGATGACTTCTTGGACTTCCGTGAACACATATATAAAGAAAAGAGCGATCTCCAACTAATGGGGATTATGACATAAACCCAGCGTATGGATGACAAGATCAGGAACATATAAAAGTAGGGACAGAGCATAGAAAATCTTGGATTTCCGAAACCTACAATTATTTAGCAAGATTCTTTCCGCGTCGTGCCTCATTGGTTTTTTAACTCCCTATTGCGTTTGTCATTTTTTTTATTTGAATTGACACACATAAGGTCGCCAAGTCGATTTAACATTTTGATTCTTCCACTAAAAATGATGAAGGAATCATGATTATGGTGGTCATCATACAATCTTGTCCCTCTTTTGCTAGGTAAAGCAAAAAGAGGCAATAAATGATACTTTAATCCGATTACTGTTACAATGGAAAACTTCTTTCACGTCTCTTTTAAATTGGTCATTGTCGACACCAAAAAGTGTCCAAATCCTGACTGTTGACTCGGACTGAAAGTAGCCGCATAAAGCACAGTTGAGGCAAAAATTTACTAAGTCTTTGTGGTCAGCAAAACAGGCAATCAACAAAGGTATTGAGCCGATGGGTGATAAAAGAGAAAATTACTAGGTATTGAGCCAAGAGTGTCAATGAACAAGACTTGATTCAGCCGATGAAGGAATGGAAGCAAGAGAAAAGATCAATGAATTGAAGACAAGACAAGTATTCAAGCCATGAAGCCAACAATCTCGGATACTGCCATCATGATTTATTCCGTCATGGAGCCATAAACCTCAAAAGCCACAAATATTAATGGTCGAGAAACATGGACTGTTGTAATCATCAGGGACAGGATTTACGATCTAAAGAAATAACCATCAATGTGGGGTGAGTGATGAAGCCATGATTGTTGAGTAGTGAGTCTTTTAATAACTGTTTGTAAAAAGGTGTTGCTAATTTATAGGAGTCACGTAGGATGTTATTTGGTTTCTTTGTAGCCATTGTTAACTATCAGTAATTGTATAAATGCTTGATCCATAGATTGTAGAAAGGACCGCCAATCAATCAATGAATAACATTTGTTCAATTTTATATTCTTTATCTTTACATTCAAGCGTGCTTTTACATAGTTGGCATGATTTCATCGAATCTTCGTACTTTTAATTTTTCATCAGTTCGTTTTTTCTGTCCAAATCAGCAAATGACTCCTTATATTTTTGTCGGTTGGTTTACCAATCCATTCTTTGAAAGGTCTTTCGTCAACTCTTTTCAGCAAAACAGTCATTTTGCTTATCTTGCTTCGTAGTTCCTGCCATTGCCGATGTTTAACCAAATCTCGATGTGTGTAGGCGTGCAATGTGGCCAAGAGAAAGTTAGTAGCATGTATGGAAGAAAAAGGATGGTTATCGTATGGTTGTGCGTCTTAGATAACCCTAGAAAGTACTAAAGCTCAATGCTGCGACAAGTACTACATTGACTCAAGACTCTACTGGTTTATGCCTTTTAGCAGAAATGCCACATTCCATACTAGCAGTACTTGCTCTCCCAGTCCAATGATTTGTGATGGATGTAAGTCTGATGAAATTATGCTACACAGCTCCTTTGATATATCGACCATTATTATGGGTTGCTCTCTGAGTCATTATATTGCAAAAAGTAGTAAATTTTTTTAGTAAAAACAATAAATTTTAAATGAGACATTTTCCTTCGTCTTTTTTCTCTTTTCAAAATACAGAGCTCAATTGATTCAACAAATTAGTTCGTTTGAATTATCTTATTATTAGTCCAAGGGTTATCTGTTTAACCGTATGTGCTATATTGAGAGTAGCATGGGTTAATGAAGCATGCGGGTCATATTGGATTTGGGAACCCAAGGAAACATGGAAATTTATGATGGTTGAAATGGGCAATTATACCAAAATTGTTGATTAATAGTATGCCTTTATGAGGCAAAAAATCCGAATAGCTTATGAGGTAAAAACGAAAATGGTATGCCATTACTTGCCCTTCTTTAATTTAATGCGTGGATAATTTCAAAAAAATCAAATAAGTTAAACAAACCTCGTTTGTTTTAGTTATGGTATTGGAGAGTTAAATATTAAATGACATCTTGTATACCTCATCTGTTAACGGTATGCCATTACTTACCATTCTTTAATTTAATGCGTGATAATTTCAAAAAGTCAAATAAGTGGATAATTACACTCAAAAGGTCAAATAAGTTCAAAAAGAACCCTCGTTTGTTTTAGTTATGGTATTGGAGATTTAATGTTGGATGACATCTTGTATACCTCATCTGTTTTTAGTAAGGTAAATATTAGAATGGAAACCATAGCCGTCATGTCACATGATCAATTGTTGCAATTAATCCTTATTATGCACATATTAATAGTTTCAACGTGAATACAAACACATTTTAAAGAAAGGTTTAGTTAAGCACAGGCCCCTAGTGCCTCTGTATTAAATAAATTAAAAAATAACTTAATCAAGAAAATGACATGAAAAATAAATTGTCATTTTAATTGTATTCTCTCTTGTTTTATGTACAATCAGAGTACTGTAAAATAAAAATATTTTTTTATTAAATATGATTAACAGTTAACGAGTTCTCAAAAGAAAATAATGTACCTCCTCTAATTCTCTATATTGCTGAGAAGAGATGAGGTGGATTATGAACGTGTAGTAATTACTTTCCTCCCAATTATTTTCTAATTCTTTTCCAAACCCATAAGTGGATTAGATAGGTCCACTTCATAGAGAAGCTCGATGAAATCAATATCAAAGGGTGAGTTCATTGCTTCCGATGATGGTACTTGGTCCAAATTATTTAGTTCAATTAACATTCTGATAATAACTCCTATTTTATTAGCGATTTCCTAAATTACTTATTGAGCAAGACATTTCACAGTTTTCAAACTGTATATTCTCAATATGTCTAACCAAAACAAATATATGTTTTATGGATATTGATGCACAAATAAAGAAATTCACGAATTGTAAAATTAATTTTACAGTGTGAAATGTTTTTTTTTTTTTTTTTTTTTTAGCCTAAAGCTAGATGCGGATTTTATCTCTCTTTTATGAATATAGTTTTTCCCCAGCTTTTTTATTTGGTTTTTTGAAGACTGTGTATATAACTGTTATTAGTTGTATCATTGGTGTAAAGAACATTTTATACATTTTCATAGATGGACAAGACAAATTACAAGAGATAGTTATGTAGTCTTATTCATTGAAATGTCAACAATCCAAAAGTTATATATATCTATATATATATATATATATATATATATATATATATATATATATATATATATATTTTTTTACTTTTAATGGTAATGGACCCCATAAGAATCTATTTATGAAAAATTGCTTGAAGAAAACATCTTATAAAAATGGCACATGGATGACTTATTGGACTTCTGTGAACACGAATATAAAGAGTGGTCTCCAGCATATTCCTATAAATATATATGACAAAAGCAGGAGCATGTAAATGTAGGGACGGAGCATAGGAAATCTTGAATTTTCCAAGGCCTGCAATTATTTAGCAAGACAGCAAGATTCCCTCCCGACATCAAACCTCATTGGTCTTTAACTTCGCTTTCGTGTCAAAGTCATTTTCCCATTTGGCATACCTAAGGT
The DNA here is from genome assembly GCA_014182585.1 of Eucalyptus coolabah. Classification (NCBI taxonomy): domain Eukaryota; kingdom Viridiplantae; phylum Streptophyta; class Magnoliopsida; order Myrtales; family Myrtaceae; genus Eucalyptus; species Eucalyptus coolabah. The sequence continues at coordinate 10,877,986 of CM024622.1, forward strand.
CGCTAAAATTTGATTTGGCTTTTGATTCTTCCTGTAGAAACGATGAAGGAATCATGATGACAATAGTCATGGTTATGATGGTTGTCTCGCAATCTTTTCACCCTCTTACTAGGTAAAGTAGAAGAGCAGTTATAAATGATGCTTTAATGCCATAATTGTTACAAGAGGCTATCCATTCACATTTCTTTTAAATTGGCCATTTAAGATGTGTGTTTGATAATTGTTATAACAGAGAACTTCTTTCAACATTATACAAAGCTCAATTAATTCAAAATTTAGATCAATGGAGTAATCATATTATTAGTCTCGGTTTATCTTTTAACCATAGGTGTTCTTTTGGAAGTAGTATGGGTTAACGAGGCATGGAATTCATATTGGAATTGGGATCCAAAGGAAACTTAGCAATATATAATGGGTGAACTAAACAATCATGAGAAATTTGTTCATATATGGTATGACCATATGAATACAAAAATCGAATCACATATTTGTCGCCTCCATATGGATTGGCTTTGTATCTCAATTTTTAAGTTATAAAAAGCATCCATTTTTAAGTGATTAATATACTATATGAACCATTACCCCCATCTAAATGATTGTACACTTATGTGCATGTAATAATACAGACATAATTTTTTGTACGTATTATCTCAAGATTCCAAAGATTCTGATTAATTAAGTCTGGCATATCTACAAACAAATGACAAAGCATGTGCTCCATTTGGCAAAATTCTCCCTGACACCTATCTTTCAACTTGCCCTATCAAAGCAAATCACGTTCCCAAAAAGATTCGGGATGAAGAAGGGTTGACGATTTGCCACGTCCTTAGAGTATATAAAGTACATATTTCCCTAATTTGCATATATTTTGTTTGGATTAGTCACATTCGGGCAAGAATGATTGCAAGGTGCCTACTTGATTAATTCCAAGGGGGATGCAACCAAGCAGACTGAACATATGCCTTAATGGGGCGTCGCATTTTGTCCACCAGTGTTTTATTTTTGATTGGCTACCTAACTGCCCCTTTATTTTATTTTTATTATTATAAGTTGTGACACATGCTGTACTTTGATTAGTCATAAATTAGTCATAATTTAGTCAAGTGGGTATGAATATAAAAAAAAAAAGAATATATATGTATTTTTGGCTGCAACTTGTCTGCATTCAAATCGAGTTTTCGAACATGGAAAAACTAAAGCAAGTACGGAATTTTCTTTAAAATATGGAATATCACAGTGTTGTGTGGAGCTCGTTCATGTGCAACATACGAAATTTTCTTAAATGAATATCAAGTGTAATTAGTCACTCTATTCATATATTGAATTATATAGAATTAAATGCCTTTTAAGCTGTCGCCTCAGTTCTCTAATCGGTCCTTTAAAGCTGAGATGAGGGGAAAAGGAAAAATAGAACATATGGCCCAAGTAAAAGAAGTCTTGCGCAAACAATCTTAATTACCATTGATTTGAAGATTTTAAGTTCCCACTTTTTTAAAATCAATGATAGAGGGATTGCATTTAGTTAATTTCTTATAAAGTACACCATACTCTCGCTACAAGAAAACACTCTAAAGTGACAAAATCTATATTGCCTTTGATCGTATCGAAGGTGACAAAATCGAATTTCATCATCTTCAGTGTTGAACCTACTGCCACAAACATGAAACTTGCCGCTTTGGGTCTGATTTGAAGAGACGAAATCATGGTTTCATTCAAAATTGTGATTTTATGAACTTTCTTACATTATTTTTCTTCTTCTCTTTAGTATATATTTTGGACTAATGTCCTGAAGCATCTTGCAAAAGTAAATTTCGCTATTTTGTGAGAGGTCGCTTCGAGGTGGTTCGAACGATTTGATTGCTCGTAGTGTTAAAAGACAAAGTACATCAATAATGAGGATCTACATGATCTGCTCCAATACATATATATCCACTCCTTTTTATGATATGAAACCCTAAATATCCGCTCCGGAAAAGCCCCTACAGGAGGATTTGTCGATCTGCTACTCGTTAGGTGGCCATGCAAGGAGAGAAACGACACGAGCAGTGATGGATCGCAGTAAATAGGGATGGACAATTCAATGCAACATGATATGGCCTTTTGCTTCGATCAGGTCTCTCTCTGCACATCAAATCAAGCCACGCCCTGTGACCATACCATGTCTCTTGTGATTGATCGTTCGATCTTTGGGCTTTCACCATGTGGAGATTGATGAAGAATTTATGGAGGTGGGTTCTTCACTCCGAATGAATAGCTTGGTTTTAGACTCCGTCAGTTTCAATGGATTTTGGAACGAATTTATCGTATTAAACTATAGGGAAAAAATTATCCAATTAGTCATGAAAATCTTGTGCCGGTGTTAATTCATTTTTACTTTTCAAGTTCGTTAATTTAGTCCTAAATCTTTGCATGAAATTCCAATGTAGTCATTTCGCTCAATTTTGCTAAAAATCGCTGTTGTAATAGTGTACCGCATAGGACAATTGGCGAAAATTAGATTGCCATATTGATTTCTAACTAAAATTGACCAAAATGACTACAATAGAATTTTGCGCAATAGTTTGACTAAATTGACAAAATGAAAAAGTTTAAGACCGAATTAGTATTCGTATAATAGATTTAAGATTCATTGGGTAATTTTCCTAACTAAATTGTATTAAAGGTTTTTTTCTTTTGTGTTATGCAATGGATCATTACACGATTCGTTCCAATGTGGTTTTCAAATGTCTTTGTTCTATATTTACCCTTTCTTTGCCTATCTGGTAACTCAACAGGCTGTGAAGATGCGTTTCCTATTTTTATGTGCCAATGCTCCTATGCCCTACATCCCAAATTCTCTTTGTATTTTTCCTAAGAGAGGAAATGCCCTCTTGGTGTTTAGTGTCTCAGAGATGCTGAGGTGCACACGTGGCCTCAAACAAAGCATTTTGGGGACATACTCAAGTCCACCGTACAAAATGCTTTCATGATGCTATTTTGACAAGTTGCACAGAAATCAACTTCACTTGGCAAGCCATATACAACACTCATTATTCCTCAAAGCTAATGTTATTCCTGTTGAGACTACTAATTCCTCACACTTTTCCAGCCCGTTTGTTTAGACTTAACTATAAGAAAAATTTTAGTATTGTTTAAGGTTCCTGTCAAATTTTAAATACCAGTGAAATTTCTAAAAAATTATAAAAGATTCGTATGTGAATCTGCGTGTTAATGTTTACAAAATGAAAATTTCATATAATTGAGATTAAAAAGAAAAGTTGAAACATGTGAATTGCAAGATATGCAAAAAGTAAAAAGTAAAAGTCAGTCCAAACATATGTGAAAAGGGATAATGAAGGAAAAAGCAAACGAAAAGGATAGGTAACTTAGGTCGGCCATGGAAACATGATGAGCTCTTTTGCTTCCACTACCAAATTTGGAGGATCTTCAATATCGTTTTGAAAAATTTACCGCATAAAACAGAAGTCGCGCTTTGTCGCTTAGTGCACTTTGGTGTTAAGCTCAATCATAGACACAGAGAGGAATAACATGCAGCAGTGCAGAGCCATGTAGGGCTGAGCTATGGCTACGCATGACAGGTGCTTGGCAGATTCAACCTTGGCCGACCGACCCCAGAGACGATATAACGCGCCCTAGCAAAATTTAAAAGGTTGCACGGACGAAGAGAAGGCATTGGGAACACTGAATAAGAGCCATGACATGCGTCAATGCGTCAAAAGATGGTGAGAGGGTTGGCCATTTGAATTATTAAGATTGTGACTCGCAAGCTGGGCCACTGCTCCTGTATCTCCCCTTCCTATTCATGTTCCTATCATCTATGGCTCTTCTTGCCTCCATTTCGTCTTCCTTTTCATCCGCTAGTACACTGTTATGTCGATTATCCGTGTGCATATTTCTATATGGGGATAGTGAAAGCAATAATTACGAAATTATGAGACTGTTCAGCGGCTGATCCATAGACATGCGTACGGGGATCGAGCGCATGACCCGAATTTGATTATTTCGTATCTTCATGTGCAAACGAGTTATCCATTTGTCCATGGTTGCCGATCTATCAAATTTTCACACTTCGGTTAGCTTTGTCATCACATTAGCTTTCGAGGGAAAGGAAAATGTCTGGTTATTTTGTGTAATACTCATAACATAAATTTTTGGAGTAATAGAGGTCAGACGCATCAATCTAATGTCCTCAATGTCCCTGGAACGTTGAGCTGTAGCTCCCCTCTGCCTCGGCGGCTACCCTACGACCATCGCGTTTTTGCCAATGAGTCCTTGCTATGCTACCGTTCCGTGCGCGCCACCATCACCCTCGTGGTCCCTCGCTGTATCCTCCGCGTCTCTTTCCCCGTGTCATGGAAAATGTAGGAGTTGTCTCGGTGGTCCAAACACAGAGGTCGCAACCGCCAGTCTCCAGCAACCATTGCCCGAGTTTGGCAGTGATCAATCTAAGTTGAGAGCCTAGTGAGTTGGGCTCAGAAAGAGAAAGATGTTGAGATGCACACATGATTTGTAAAAATTTTTAAAAATCTCATGTCGAAAGATTTCTATAGAATTAAGCAATTAATATATAGTAGTTGACCCATAACTTATGAGATTAAACTTTTAAGATAATTTGGGTTCAATTGAATATGTTGACAAGCTTGGACTTGCGTTTTCTCTTAACAATCTCCCAAATGAAAATATCAAACTCTATCGCACACTCCTAACAAATGATATTAAAGTCAATAGTTGATTAGTAGTACATTCCCACTGCGGATTAGTCAAGGAAGGACTCTCGCGACATACTTGGGTCCACCACTCCCATAGCGTATTAATCGAGGGAGGAATTTCGTGACATACTCGGGTCCACTCTTGCTGCATATCAACCAAGGAAGGAATCTCATGATATAATCGATTTCCAAGCAGCCTTCATGATTTGGTTTGACAAAATAAATTATAGAAGATTACTTGGATTAAGAAGGAATAAAGCTAACAATAAAATCATGTGAATAAGAGATTATTGAGATGCACTATTTCACATTAAATACTTTATTTAATGTGAAGCAATTAATATATGATATTTAACTCATAACCCATTAACTTAAAATTTTAAGTAAATGTGAGTTAGCTGAATATATTACACGGCTCGAATTTGAACTCTCTCTTAACGATCTCTCAAGTGAATATTTCAAATTTTATAATTTACTCCCAACAAAGGGGGTGTAATGATGCTACAAGGCCTGCTAGGGGACTTGAGCGATGGCTTCTTACGGATCTACCGAGGCCAGCGGCAACACCGGAGGCTTGAGCGGCATCGGAAGCGCGCTCAAGCGATGCCGCTCAGCGATGCCGTGCGCCGATGGAGAGGTTCTTTCGTGATCACCAGTGCGAGACGGGCAAAGTGTGAAAAAGGAAAAGCTGAAAAAGAGGAAAGAAAAAGAAAAGTGGGAAACCAGTACATGAATGGGATCAGGCGTGACGCATCATCTTCTCTAAGGTAAATTAAAAAAAAATAACCTTTAAATTTAGAGCGTAGGGCACTGGTAAAACCTGTCGCCGGCGAGAAGAACGGTGTCGGGTCACCATCCATGTCTCACCGCCCATTCTCCAGAAAGCTGACAGCAACGACAGCGACTGTCGGCACTCGTACTCCCCACCACGTGTCCATCCTTCACAGACCGGCCTGTCATGTTTGACTCTGGTGGAGGTTAAAAGGCGCCTTCACTTATTGTTTGAGGTCCCGAAGTGGCGATTCTTTTGTCTCCGTACGGAGAAATGATTGCCGGTCGCGGTCAGAAAATTAAAATTGAAATGGGCATAATTCATGTGACAAATGAAGAAAATTGTGTTTGGAAATTTGGAATTCATTCGAAGCCCTAATGTTAAATTCCCAATAATATGTTAACCTGCTCGGCTAGCTGAATGTTTATCGGTGTTTTAGATAGAAATTATCCATGTAAGATGCAGTTGATTTTACTATCTATATTGCATTGATCATTCCATTGATTAAAAAATAAATTTGATTAATTTTTTTATGTCACAAGATATTTAATCTTCATAGTCAATGACGTTAATCATAACACATTTTATGGCGTGCCCAATTGATCATTTTTTATCTTATCATAGCATTTATAGGATTTTCATGTAAAATTAAAATGAAGATACAAGAAGAAACATGTTCACTTGATAGACTTAATTTATTTGCTTCAAACTTATAATATTTTTTTTTTTCCAAAATTGAAATAAGAAAGTGTTGATTGGTATTTCAAAAATTTATGAGGAAACTATAGATCTCGCTACTTATAAATTCTTCTAATTTTTTAAAGGTTTCCAATGTTTCATATTAAATAAATATAAAATTTGATGTCCTATAGTATACAAGTATAGCAGTCAACCCAAATAGATCCACTAAAGTTCAATGACTAAAAAGCATTACTGGGGTCTCCATTTAAAGTCATCAAGTTATTATTCATCTATCTATCTATACATATTGTTTAAGCAATGCAACGAGGATTTTAGATAGACCATTATTCCCTAGTAAAATAGAAAAATAAGGAAAAGTAGCAAAATGTGTCACATCAACTTTTATGGACGATGGAGTTGAACATGATCTTATGAGGATATGGTATGAGATTTTTTTAAACATGATCTTATGAGGATATGGTATGAGATTTTTTTAATATTTTACGGCAGACCCGATATTGGTTTATTCAGCATTTTTCTAGGATGATTAAAGTTAGGATACCGGTGTTAGTGCATGTACCAAATCTTGCTTTGGAGACAATCGTTAGAAGGACTAATTTAACAATATCTTGCTCTAGATTTTCTTAATATTTAATATTTTCAAAATCCTTTTCAATTCATGTTTTCGTGGACAAGCATGTATCAGGTGTAACTAATAATGCACAAAAGGAGAACTGTTTAATTTCTCAAACATCCCTACCACAGAATTATGTCGTTCTTCATTTTATTTGTCTCATAAAAATGAATGATTTAGAAAATAATTTCTTAAAAATAATTGACCGTATCGCTTTAAAAAAAATGAATCAACAAAAAACATTTTCATCATTGGACATAAATTGTTATCAATAATAACAATGTTATTCATTGACTAATTATTTCAAATAATATAAGTGATGATTTTATAAAAATATTCTTTAAATTATTTATTGTTTTTTAAACAAGCGGAACCTTAGATCAAATTAATTTTTGTTTCTAATGTACAAAAAAAATATTGGGTCAATGCATTTAGGTAGCTTTAGCCAAATGTAAAGTTTTCAAATTGAATATGATTCGGTGATTAGGCTTCTTCATCATGCAATTTCCCACAAAAAGCTAGACTATACCTATTAGGTTCAAGAGCAATTCTAATAACGAAATTCCGTTCATTGTCCAAAGAACTCAGTAACTCATAAAACCTTATGAAACAGATAATTGTATAAGTCCATGACTATCGTTAAGGGTTAGAACATCGTTAAAGCTCTCATTTGTTTTTGCGAAAAATAAATAATTTTAAAAATATTTTTCTAAAAATAATCAATTATTGAAATAATAAGCACAAGAAATAGTTTTATTATTGACTACAATTTTTGTATCAATATCTTCACGAACAATGAAAATATGTTTTTTTATCTATTCATCTTCGAAAGCAATACAACCGAACATTTGTAAGAAAATATTTTTTAAATCATTTAATTTTTTCAAATCAAATGAGCTTTCATATAAGTACACTGATCTGTTCTATGATTTTGTTTTTTTACACTAATCTGTTCTATGATTAAACCAAGCAGTTTTGATACAAAAGGATCCATCCCAAACATGTTTCAAATGGGTTTTATCAATCTATTTTAAAATCCCTAGATGCAGAAGAATAATCCGACTGGCTCGTCCTCCAATGGAACCGCACGTCTCATCACTTATCTGGATCGCTTCATAAACGGAATCGGCACGAAGAAAATTCAAGCCATAATCGACGTTGACATTATCATAATTTCATGTCAAATCATAAATTTACAGATTCCTAGCATTATATTTAACATCAGAAATCCATACCTACACAAAACAAGGACCTGACGTTGTACCTTTTCATGTCGGCATAATCTAGAAGAAACGATGACGATGAAAGCAGCAAACTCGTACCGAAGAGAGAGACCAGTCGGCAATTTCAAAAAGCGGTCATCTAAATCGGCATGTTCCTTTCTGACCAAAAATAAATAAAAAAAATCGGCCTGTTCCTTCGATTATAGACACGCGCCTCAGATTATCACATCCAAAATCGACCTGATCATATGTAGTTTTCATCGCGATTCGACATCAAATAACACCACATTATCTTAAGATATCGGCAATTGGGGTGCACAGAATCCGATTGATTTGAACCGACCATGATCTAAAAAATTTTGATCTTTGTTTAAAAGCCTGAAATTAAATAAGTCCCAACTATCAAAGTTAGAATACTATAGTCGCACTTTGCTAATAAGGAAATGATTGCGTGCATTTACAACTTCACGTTGCTGTCCTTTCTTGTTCATATGTGGAAATGATGGAATCAAAGTAGTAGCTAAGGATATAGACCCAGTATTAATTAAGGATAAAATGCCTCCATAAGATCGTATTCTGATCATGGCAAAGAAAGAAGAAAAGTATATATAAGACCTTTGGGTACCGCCGAATAAAGAATAGGGTGCTTGTATATGACATTATTCCAAGCCGGTCGGTATGGTATTGAATGATAAAGCTTATGTAAGTTTCACATAGTTCAATCCAAGAAGCATTAGCATTTGGTATATCTAATTATGGTTTAACTAATCGAGCATTAGATTATATGAGTTGGTTTACTTCCTTGTTTATGAGAAAATATTTGAGTTTACTCTAAGTACACAAACTTAAAACTTGGGAAATTTCGTGTCAGCTTGTTGCTTTTATTTCATCATAATATGATGTTCATAATTTTGCTAAATGTTTGGGACCAAGATCCTGCCAGATCAAATCACGTAAAATCATTATCATATTTCCCTGTTGGCATACTATACAAATATAATTAATTGGATAATTTTTTATAGGATTAGTTAGGGAGTTGTGTCAATGTTATGACGTGGCTGCTTTGTAAAGTGAGTGGATGGTGAAGATGCTTTCCCATTAAAAAGAACTTTTGACCTAGTGCCGCTCAGGATAGTGATGGGATCATCAAGAGAAATTTGCGAAGAAGGGCCAGCAGATTGTAAACTAATTGCCAAAAATATGGTGCCACCCACCAAATTACACAATAATGCGACTGTCCGAATTCCAAGTTGGACCGGCTCTCGACAATTACGCTGTCGTGCCGAAAATCACAAAGACTCTCGGCCGCACGAATAACAGTTCAACGTGGCTCGCCAACGCTCAATTCTGTCGGCAAATCTCGTCGCCCGGAATGCGTGGGTCCACTCATTTTTTTGTCATTTCGATTATGTATTATCATTATCACGTAGTTTGATTTGCGAAAGAAGGGGCTGAGGGGATCGTTGCGCACGTGCAACTAATGCCTTCGTAAGCATGATTTAATTGATAGGTTTTCCTGTGGTCGTTTGAGGAAAGGAAGGGCCTTTAAGCAAAAAGAGAAACATACTGTCTGCTTGTCCTTAAGGAACAGTATTTCTTGCGTTTAGTCCAATCAACAAGGAACATTAGCTCTAAGCCATTTCTTATGTTTCCAAAAGCACGGCAACCTTTTCTAATAAAATGTTCACAATTTCATTTTCTCGTATAATTATACACTCCTCGATTTGTGAAGAATAAATGATTTGAAATATATTTTTCTAAAAAATGATCATTTGAATTGCCTACAAAGATAAAAACAAACTTAGACATAAATTGTTGTCAATAATAGAATAATTTTTATTGACTATAAGTGATCATTTTAAGGTTGTATTTTACAAATCATTTATTTTTCATGAAATAAACAAAACCATGATCTATATTGATTTTAATTATTATGAAATATGACAACGCATGCAACTGACAATATCATTTCAAATTTAGAGGAAGTTCATTAATTCTACAAGCATATATTATTTTAGAATAACTTTAATACACATAGCGTTATTTTAGTATGATATATATGTACTATGCCCCCACTTGTGTTAAATGCGATATCTTGACTTATCAAAGAGAAGTCGAAAGCAACGTTTGAGTGAAGCCAACACCAATATTCATGTCGAAAATCATTAGCACAAATTAACGACAGAAAAGGGCGATTAGGCATCAAATCTGATTTGTCGTAAAGTAAATATTTTTCATTTTCTTTCAGAAAATATCTCTCTATAACATAATTGAAGATGATATTTTCAATAGCAACCTCTCTATTTTTACATAAGTAACCTTAATCCTCTCGCATAATATTTTTTACCATTTGAATTCGCTCTCGATTAAAAAAAACAATACTGCTGTGAAAATCAAATTCGAGTTCATTTTTATTGATGTTTGTCTTTATCAACTTTTTCTACAAAAAAAAAAAAAAAACCGGCGAATATATGCGGTGGCGCGCCATGTGGGTCCCCATCATTTAACGCCGGGACGAGATCATGATGGGTGTGGGGCAACAGCTTGATGGAACGTCAGCCGTCAGATCACAAAAGGCTGCTTTTCCCTCCTTCTGATGGCGATGTGTCGGCGCCTTAGCTCCTGACCGTACACTCATGTCCCACCTTGATTTTTGGAGAGAAAACGAAAGGTGGGAAGGGGGCCTCATATGAAAAATGATCTTTCGACCAAAAATTGTTTTCTTATATCCTCATTTTTTTATTAATTATTAGTTTATTTTCTATTGGGCCAAAACAATAATTTATTTGGGGTGGAAGCATTATATAGAATTTTTCCATCAATAAAAAGTAACTATTTCGAATATATAAGATAATTATGCTAGTAATTTATAATTACATGCATTACAATGCTAACGATGCACGCGCCAATTATTTGTGGACGCAGAGCAAAGGACAATAATGCACTGAAAATGAAGTTTCCGAACAGAGATGCAAAAGAGGTTTGACGTCAAATCTGTTTTGCATCTCAAAAGCCATTCAAATTTACTTGAATTTCCCAATAAAAACAAGCAAAAAATTAATCCTAAGATTGTCCCAGCTTTTAGTAAATGCGCGATGACCCATTATTTGGCATTGTTTATGTAGTTCCCATCCAAGGTAATGTATTTTTAAAAGGAAATAGAGCATCAATATATAATTTCGCAGTTTGTACTATAAGATTGTCTTGGTAATTGAAGAACAAGTACGCATATATATTGATAAGATACACATTATAGATGTAGGTTTGATCACTCAAATTGCTAAGTAAAATCGTCGAGCAAAATGATCATTAGCGATAAGGCTGTTTAATTATCCAACAGGATCGGTGGATTGACAAAAAAAATTGATTTTACATAATGAATTTTTAAGGCT